>JAJHZJ010000612.1:3742902-4942902 GCA_023548195.1 Bettongia penicillata ogilbyi
AAACCTCAGAGCTGTTTGGACTTGCATTTCTTATATTCTTTGTGATTTAGAATCATCTTTCATGTGATTATAATTTGCAATTTTTCTTTGGAGGATTGTTCAATCCTCTGACCATAATAGATAACTATCTATTGGGATTTTTAGTCATGTATATTTGTTTTAATTAGGTATATATCTTGGACATCAGAACCTTATTAGAGATATCCAATGCAAATTCCTCCCCTCTTCCCCTAACCTAGTTAGAGAAAGCATTTATTAAGCACTTGACATCTGCTGAACATCATGCTAAGCATTGGAAATACAAATACAACCAAAGGGAAAGACATTCCCTGCCCTGAAGAAACTTACATTTTAATGGAAAGAAATAGCATAGGAAAGAAAATGGAAAGAAAACAAAACAATAAGGAAGCTGAAAAAGAGAAGGAAGATAGAAGAGGAAAGATAGAAAATTAGTAGAGAGTCAGTTGCAGGGCCTTGTTAGAGATGAGTATGGCTAGCATGGGTATTTTCTCAAATGGAGGTTCTAAGGAGGAACTGGGGAGGTATTTCCCTCAAAAGAAAAGCCTCCAGGCTAGAGATGGAAAAGTAGTCCAGAGAATCAACTTTTTTTGTGTGCCAAAGTTTTTCAATGTCTTAAATGAAAATTCTCAAAGTTCTCTTTTGTGATGATTTCTGTCTTTGAATAATGTCCCTAGACATAGCTGCACACCCCCATTCTCAAAAAAAGTGTGTCATAGTAGAAAGAGCGCTGGATTTACAGACAGAACCCCTGGGCTTGAATCCAAGTTAGACTACTTGCTAACAAGATAACCTTGGAAGAATCACTTCCTTTCTCTAAATCTCAGTTTTCTCATCTGTTGTAAGAATAAAAATACTTGCACTGCCTTTGTCAAGGTTGTTAATGTGGATGAAATTAAATCATACATAGAAATAACCCCCACAAAGAAATCAGAGAGGGAAAGGATTTATCTTCATAAACATATTTATTGCATTTTCTTAACTTTTTAAGAGTTTTTAATTGATGTTTTTTGTTTTATATCATCATAGTTATATCTACTATCCTTCTCCCACTCTCATCCAGAAAGCTATACTCATATAACAAATAAGTTAAAGAGAAAAGAGAAAAAAGAGAAAAAAAAGATCAGCTCCAGTAATGGATACATTGAAAAAGTCTGAAATCATGCGCAATGTTTAATACCCATGGACTTCCAACCTCCACAAAGGTGTGGGCTGGTGTATCTTCTCATGTCTCTCCATTCTAGTGATGCCTGATCTTTACAATTTTGTTGCATCATTTTTTTTAATTTTTTGCTGTGTTGTTCTTTCCATTTACATTGTTGGAGTCACAGTGCATAGTACTTTTTAAAACTTCTTGCTAATTTCACTCTGTATCAGTTCATGTAAATCTTTCCATACTTCCTTGTATTTATCACGTACATCATTTCTAATAGCACAGCAATTTTCCATTTTGTTCATGTACCACAATTTGTTTCATAGATGCCCTATTGATGGGCATCTACTTTGTTTTCACATTCACATGTGAATGAGAATTTGCATTCACAAAACCATCTCTTATTATTGTAGCCTAAAACTGGAAACAAAGGTGTCATCCTCCTACTGGAAAATGTGTGTGGTGTACAAAGGGAATGGGTATGACTAAATGGACTATTTCCAAGAAAACTAGGAAGAACTCTATAAACTGATACAAAGTGAAGTGAGCAGAACCAGGACAACACTTCATACAATGATAGCATTATAGAGAAAACAAGTTTGAAAGATTTTAGAACTCAGGTTAGCACAATGATAAACCAGAAGTCCAAAAATAATGAATATGATGCACTAACTGATAGAGGTGTGATGAACTAAAAATGGAGAAAGAGACATATATCTTTGTTCACGGATAATACAGGAATTTGTTTCACTGAATTATGTAAATATGAATTGAAGTATTCGTGTTATTTTTAAATTTGCTAAATGGGAGGGAATGGAAGAGGAGAAGTTAAATAATGAAAGCTAAGGAAACAATAAATTATAAATGTAAAGTATACTGTAAATCATAAAACCTTATAGTAATGCTTGCTGCTTTTTTAAAAAAATATTAAGAATCAGATCCTACAACTCAGCCTAGGCTGCTAGGAACCCACAATCTTGCTCACAAGTGATGACTCAGGATGTGATGGAACAGTGTATCTCTGTAAGGAGGGCTCATCCATTAGATGTTGCCAAAAGAAACAGATTCTGTGACCATGTTGTAAAATACATGAAGAGAAATTGGGCTGGGCCTCCCACGTACAAGTTAACAGGTCTACTTGGAAAAACAGGCACCCCAGGAAGCCAGGGTGGAATTGGCTTTGGACCAGTCAGATAAAGCCTTTGAGATTTAGTGCCTGCTTCATCACTCGCAGGCTATGTGACCCTGGGCAGGTTGCTTTCTTTTTCCGTGCTTCCATTTCCTTATCCATAAAATGGGCTTTATTATTATTCTGTCCCCCTTATGAACCTCAGGGGAAGGTTGTGCGGATCAAATGAAAGTATGTGATAGGACTTTATAACCATAATATGCAGTACAAATGAATGAATGAATGAGCCGTTCTCAAGGCCTTAGTTGTCACTCTGCTGATCACTGTGCTGCACTTTGGGGATGCCAGAACAAAAGTGAGGTGATGTTTGCTCTCTGGGAACTTACCTTCTAACAGTCAGTAGTGAGAAATGAAACATTAGGGGATGGTGGCCAAGGAAGTATCGCATAACTGTTATGTGTCAAAAATGGGGTTTGAACCTGTCTCGTTCACTCTGAAGTCTATTCTCTACTGTACTGCCCTAGAATGCCTCTTATGAGGGTATGTATTATTTTCCAAAATAAATGATTACTATTTGGCGGACTTTGGTACCTGAGCTATGGGAAGAGATCTAACATGTCCCCCAGCTTCCACCAAAGCTTCGGTATAACCTTGTAGGTTTAGTTGAGTTGAATTAAAGGGTATAAAACTTCTGTAGACTGAACTAAGAGTGGAATGAAGAGACAGCGATGATATCAGATAATCAGAGGGAGAAAAAGGAACTCGGCACTCAGTGCAGTTCCTGGCAAAATGAACAGTGATTTACTCAAGCAAATTACAAGTTGTAAAATATTTACAACTAATTTACTCCTCCTTTTCTAGGAGCTGTGTGGTAGATGTAGGGATGCTGTTTGGGTAGTAAACACAGTAAGCAATTTTCATTTTGGCGGGATTGTTCTCAGAAGCAACCTCAGGCAACAACATAATCTACATTTTCCCCCAAATCTTACCTGTGTGTGTATAAGTCTTGCATACCGCTAGCTGGGCATTTTGCATTAGGAATTCAGAAATGTTGTGAGCTGGAGCAAACACTTGAATTCCCAACAATTTGTCTCCCAAGCAGAGGGACAGGAAGAGAAACAGATGGTTCCTGTTGACCGCCTCATTTCCCCAGTTTCCACACATCTTCTGGTCTCAGGAGTGACTTTCTCTGTGTCTGAGGTCTGTGACTAGCAGCAGAGCTGACAGGAGAGGGATCAGAAAGGTCTTTTTTCTCTTTGGGCTTTGCTGCTGAAGGGAAAAGAGCCCTTTGAAACTTGGGCATAGACACTACCATAAAAATAATAATCGTAGGCATTTTATATAGTGATTTAAGGTGTGCAAAGCGCTTTATACCGAGTTAGCTTGTGATCCTCAACAATGCTGGGAGATAGGTGCTAATATCCCCATTTTATGGATGAGGCAACTGAGACAACCTGTGAAAGGTTGTGACTTGCCCCAGGTCATATAACTGCTAAATGTCTGAGTCCGGAAAGAGCTCTGGACTTGGAGTCAGGAAGACATAAGTCCTGCCTCTGACACAGCCTAGCTATGTCCCTCTGGACAAGTCACTTAATCTCGCTAAGCCTCAGTTACCTCACCTGAAAATGGGGTAATAATAGCGCTGAGCTGACAGGGTTGTCACAAGGATCAAATGAGACTATAATATACTTGCATATATATATGTGTGTGTGTGTGTGTGTGTGTATGTATATGTATACATATATATATACATATTCATATATATATACATACCTTATATAAGAGGAAAGTGTTAAATATATGCTATTGTAGGATCTATAGCAAGTAGGAACCCTAGATACCATTGAGTCCAGTTCTAGTTGTGAAAACTGAGGCTCAGAGATGGAAAGTGACCAGCCCAAATTCAGAAAAGCAGCAAGTAAAACCACACAACACAACCTGTGAGCTATGACGGGGTTAAATTTAAGTCCTCTGGCTCCCAATCTAATGCTTTCTTTCTCCTGCTAGGCTGAGATAATGACTAGCCACATGGCCTGTATATTTCTACAGTTATTAACATTTTTAAGGGGAAAGTAATATGCTTTAGTTACAGAGGAAAAAACCCAAACAAACCAACAAACAAAAGGGATTAGGAAGGAGATTGAGAGAGATTTTCAAATTCTTCTGATTTTCCCAAATTGCTATAGCTCCCATTGCTACTAAGAATGGAATTCATTAGGCAGCAGACATGATAGTGCAGCATTAACTTACATTAACCCAAACCAGAAGGAAGAAAGTGGCAGGAAGCAGTGATGGAGTTCAATAATTCTTAAGTAGGAACCTTATAATCTCTGCTCAATCAGTTCTACTTGACCTTGGAGAGGTCACTTTCCCTACTATTTTTTTCTATATTCCCTATGACCATTCCCACTAGCCATTTAATGTACAGAAATATATTTCCCGGTTTCTAAACCGCTTCTTTTTTCTTTACACCAATTGGTTGTCCACACAGACAGACACAAGGACAGCATCTTTTAAGAGGTGATGCTTCCTCCTCACCCATCCCTATGGAGCTAGAGGGAAAAAAATCCAAAGTGGTTTCAAGTGCTGCTCAAGTCAGGGTTGTGACTCTCTAAGGAGAAGCCCTCCCCTGCCTGAAGATACTGTACAAACTGGGCTTTTGAGATCACCTACATTCTCAGCAGAGGAGGCACAAATGCAAGAGGAGGCCAGGAGGAATCTTCTTTGTGACAGGAAAAATAAATTCCAGTCAAGGAAATGAGTATTTAGTAACAAATCCCAGCCTGGAAGGGGACTATTGGAACCTGATCTCTTCTTTCTGTATGTGTCAGAGAGTCCTTGGGAAATGTATATGAAATGCATTGGCCACTGAACCATCACTAAAGTTGAGAAGCCCCAGGGTTTTCTCTGTTTGTCACAAGGATGGGGGCAGATGGCATTGAGCAATAGCAGCAGGAAGAAACAGGTGTTTTGTTTATGTGTGTGTGTGGTTTTTTTCTTTAGTCAATTGTCTTCTATCTAAATCCTTTGAAACTCGATTTTTAAAATAAATCCCATAGCTCGCTCATATTCACCTCCCAACAACCATAAAATAGTGCCCCAAAACAAATCCCAGAAAAGAACCAGCAAAAAGACAGGGTGAAACAATATTTTGGCTCAAGAGACTTGAAAGATTGGCAACAAAGGTCTGTTCCACTGAGGTAAAAGGGGAATACAGTCTAGGACAGGCAACATCCCAGCAAGCCCGTGGCAAGCCCCACATCAGCAAACCAGTGGTTGATCTTGAGTCCCATTGTGATAGACCAGGGCCCTCCATATTCTTCTGCATAGCCCTGAGCAAATAGGCAACCTCCAGAGGTCAGACATCCACATACTTCAGTGTAGCCCAAGGGAAATGCAGAGATACTCTACTGGCCTCAGAACATACCAGACACCAGCACTAAGACCCCAGCTCAGCACCAGGGAAGCTACCACCCCCACCCCACCCCTTCAGCACAGCACCAAACATGAGGGTCCCGCATGGGCCCCAGGCAACATCAGTGCAGCACCAGGTAAATTGTCAGTCTCTGTAGCTCCTGGCACAAAAAGCCTGCAACAGAGCCCATTCCATCCCAGGAGCAGAGCTCCAATTTAAAAGAAAGGAAAAAGGCCAAAAAAGATGAGCTAAAACAATAACAAAAAAAGCATCTGCCCAGAGAAAGTTATTATGGTGACAGGGAAGATCAAGACATAAACTTAGGACAACAGTGTCCAAACACCTATGGGCAAAATATGCCAAAGAAAAGTATAAAGTCTCAAGCCCAGAAAGAAGTCATGGAAGATGTAAAAAAGGAGCTTAAAATCATGTAAGAGAGGTAGGAGAAAAATTGGGAAAAGAAATGAGTAATGAAAATGAATTATGAAAAAAGAGTCAACAGCTTGGCAAAAAAAAAGAAACAGTTTGAAAAATGGAATTAGACAAATGGCAAAGGATACAAAAATTCATTGAAGAAAGCAACTCCTTAAAAAGTATAATAGACCAAATGGAAAAGGAAGTACACAAGATAACTGAAGAAAAGAACTCTTTAAAAGTTTTGGGCAAGTAGAAGCTAAAACCTATGAGACATCAGCAATCAAACAAACGTTCAAATGAATGAAAAAATAGAAGAATATGTAAAATACTTGACTGGATAAATAACTGACTTGGAAAATAGAAACAGGAGAATGAATGTCAGAATTATTGGACTACCTGAAAACCACAATTGAAAGGAGGACCAGGTTAGCTTCTTTCAAGAAATTATCAAGGAAAACTGCCCTGATAACCTGGGACCAGAGGACAAAAGAGGCATTGAATGAATCCATCAATTCCCTCAGGAAAGAGATCCCAAAATAAATATTCCAAGGAACATTACAACCAAATTACAGAACTATTGGATCAAGTTAAAAATACTGCAAGTGGCCAGAAAAAAAACTTTCAAATATCAGGGAGCCACAAACAAGGTTATACAGGACCTAGCAGCTGCAACATTAAAGGATTGGAGGTCATGGAACATGATATTCCAGAAGGCAAAGGAGCTAGGATTACAACCAAGAATCAGCTATCTGGTGAAATTAAACATAATACTTCAAGGGGAAAAACGGTCATTCAATGAAATAGAAGGAGTTCAAGATTTCATAAGAAGACCAGAATTGAACAAAAAATTTAATCTCCAGTATGAAGAGGCAAGAGAAGCTGAAAAGGTGGAAAAGGGACAAGAAAACACAATGCAGTTAAACTGTTTACATGAGAAGATGACACTTGTAATGCTGAAAAATTATACCACTTAAAGTACAGCTAGAAGGAATATACATAGAGGATATGGGTATAAGGTGAATCTGAGGGAATGCCATAAAAATAATTAAGGGATGAGAAAGAGGAATACAATGGGTGCAGAAGGAAGGGAGAAGAAGAAGAAGATAAATTATTTCACATGAAGAGGCACAAAAAACTATTTCATTAGAGGGAAAGATAGAAGGGTGGACAATAGGCATCACTTGAACCTTACTCATCAGTATTGGCTAAAAGAGGGAATATTATACAGAATCAGTTGAACATATAAATCTATCTTACCTATCAGGAAACTAGGAGGGAAGGAAATTAAGTAAATATGGGGCGGGGGTGGGGGAGCGGGGACACTGACAGGGCAGGCTGGGGGAAGTGGTAAAATCACTATTGAGGAGGGAAGGGGTGAAAGGAGAGAGGACAAATAGGGGGAAAAATAGGATGGATAGTTATAATTATAACTGTGAATGTGAATGGGATGAACTCTCCCATAAAACAGAAGTGGATAGCATAGTGGATCAAAGTGTCCCAATTTTCCCACATCTTCTCCAACATTTATCATTTCCCTTTTTTGTCTTATTAGCCAATTCAATAGATGTGAGATGGTAACTCAGAGTTGTTTTAATTTGTATTTCTCTAATGAAAAGTCATTTAAAACACTTCTACATGTGCCTATAGATAGCTTTTATTTTTTCATCTGAAAAGCACCTGTTCATATCATTTAACCATTTGTCAATTGGGGAATGGCTTATATTCTTATAAATTTGACTCATTTCTCTATATATTTGAGAAATGAGGTCTTTATCAGAGACACTTGTTGCAAAGATTGAATCCTACAATATGTGGTTTACAAGAAATACACTTGAAGCAGAGAGACACACACACAGAGTAAAGGTAAGGGAATCTATTATGCTTCAGCTGAAGTAGAAAAGGCAGAAGTAGCAATCCTGATCTCTGACAAAGCAAAAGCAAAAATCGACCTAATTAAAAGAGATAATTAAGGAAACTACATTTTGCTAAAAGGTACCATAGTTGAATATCAATTATGCATATATATATACTTATGTGTGTGTGTATATATACACACACACAATTTCTTTGGTTCATGATCAAATAAGAGATAAAGAGCATAGAGCATTACAAAATATAAAGTAGATAATTTTGATTGTATTAAATTTAAAAGCTTTTGCACAAAGAAAACCAATGCAATCAAGATTAGAAGGAAAGCAGAAAGCTGGGAATCAATTTTCACAGCAAGTGTCTCTGATAAAGACTTCATTTCTCAAATATATAGAGAACTGAGTCAAATTTATAAGAATATAATCCATTCCCCAATTGACAAATGATCAAATGATATGAATAGGTGCTTTTCAGATGAAGAAATAAAAACTATCTGTAGGCATATGTAGAAGTGCTTTCAGTGACTTTCGATTAGAGAAATACAAAATTAAAAGAACTCTGAATTACCACCTAATGAACTGGCTAATATGACCAAAAACAGAAAATGATAAATGTTGAAGAGGATGTGGGAAAATTGGGACATGTATGCACTGCTGGTGGAGTTGTGAACTGATCTAACCATTCTGGAGGGGAATTTGGAACTATGCTTAAAAGGGCAGTCAAGCTTTGTATACCCTTTAATACAGCAATACAATTGCTAGATCTGTATTCCAAAGAGATCATTGAAAAGGGGAAAGGATATACATGTGCAAAAATATTTATAGCATCCCTTTTTCATGGTGACAAAATATTAGAAATTAAGGGGATGTCCATCAATTGCGTAATGGCTAAACAAGCTGTGGAATATGAATGTAATGAAATACTATTATGCAATAAGAAATGATGAACAGGTACATTTCAGAAAAACCTCAAAAGACTTGTATGAACTGATGCAAAGTGAAATGAGCAGACTCAGGGAAACATTGTATACAGTATCAGCACCATTGTTTGATAATCAAACTATGGATGACTCAGCTCTTCTCAACAACACAAGTAATTAAGACAAGTACAAAGGACTCATGAAGGAAAACACTATCCACATTCATTTAAAGAACTGATGGACTCTGAATGCAGATTGAAGCATAGTTTTTTCACTCACTTTATTCTTGTGTGTATGTGTGTGTGTGTGTGTTTTTTATCTGTTTCTTCTTTCACAACTGTGAATAATATGGAAATATATGGTACGTGACAGGACATGCATAATCCATATCAAATTGCCTACTATTTTCAGAAGAGGGAGGGGAGGGAGAAATCTTATTTAAATCACTGCTAAAAATGGTCTTGACATGTAATTGAGGGAAAATAGTATAAAAACTCAAGTTTTATGCTTTCAGGCCTTGGACATGATGATAATAGGAGCATAGATTTAGACCTTGAAAAGTAAGTACAATGCCCTCCCTTTACTATTGAGGAAACTCAGGGTCTGAGAGGTTATGACTCACTCAGGGTTGCACAGCTAATGCAGTAAGTGTTTAAGGCAAGATCTGAATTCAGGTCTTCCTAACTTTACGTCCAGCACTCTACCCTATTAGTCACCTAGCTGTCTTCTTGCTTCTGCAGTCATTGGCAAGGCTGAAGTATGCTTCACTTTCCATACAAATGATACTTCTGACTCTGTCCAGAAAAAGGAAAGAGTTGTTCTGATGTATCCACTCTCTCCTTCCCAGCAATATGTCCAGGCAGAATTACTGACCAGTGTAAGAGGTACAGTCTTATATGGTAGACCACAATAAAGCTAATTGACCTACTTGGAAATTGACCTACCAGCTTCAGTCTGGATCTTTATCACAGTAACAAGCTCTCAACAATGCATTTTCTGAACAATAATAATGATGCTAATTGCTTGGTGGAGGATGCTAAGCAATAAATAGCATCTAAGGATCAAGGAATCATAGACTATTAGAGCTGTAAGGAACCATAAAGATTGTTTTGTCCAACTCTACCCTTTTACAAATGGGAGAAATAAAGATGATGATGTTAATTTAATGAAAAATAATTATAATCCCAGTAGACCTATACCACATTTTGAACAGGAAGTGTATTTAGGAGACCCATTTTTCTAGTCCATGCTCTATGATTAACAAGTGATGTGACCTTGGGCAAGTCACCTCAGTTTTCAGCACCTCATTTTCCCCATTTGTTAGTCCAAGATCCTCAGTTTCATTACCTTCAAAGATCCTTTGAACAAACTTCATTTCAGAAGGGATTCAATTCATGAAACATGTATTGAAATTAATGTACATGAAGCATTTATTTAGTTCATGAAACATCTGCTGCTGTGTTACATTCTGTGAAGAATAATATTTTTAAAATTCAATTAAATAACAAAAGCATATATTAAATGCCTATTATACACAGAACATTGTTTTGAGTTCTGGAGGAAATATAGAAAAATGAATGAGACATGCATAGCTTCTGCTCTCATGTAATTTATATATAGTCTATCAGCAAACTAGAATATAGGCACTAGAATATGAAATAATACATATTACAAGCAAAAGACAAACGGTAGATAAGAGATTGCACTTTTGAAAAAGCACTAGGTTCAGGGCCTGAAAGTATTGGTTGATTCACTAGGTATGTAAACTCAAACAAGCTATCTTAAATCCCTGGACTTCAATTTCCACATCTATAAAACAAAGAATTTGAAGTACGTGAGACCTAGGGTCTCTTCCAGAACCAACATTCTGGGAATATGTGACATTAGCTTAATGACCTTGGGCAAGGTCATTTCCCTCTCTTTGATGCTCAGTTTCCCCACCTATAACATAGGAGTCATAATTGCTTTACCTATTTTATAGGGCTGTTACGATGATTGAATGATATAATGTATATAGAATATTTTGTAAACTGCAAAGCCCCCTATGAATGTCACCTGTCATTATTATTATGGGATTGCAAAGTACCTCCCTGATAGTTTTCTTATCCTCAGGGGACCGACCACACAGGAATTCATAGGGGGAGACCAACAGCTATGAAGATGCAGTCAGTGATAACATCGCCATTTGTAATCTGGACATTTGTTTCAGTGATCATTCAATAAAACTAAATCAGCCTCCAGAAATCAATAACCATGGAAAGCAATTAAAGCCCTCCAGCTGAATGCATTTAAAGTTCTTCTAAAAAGAGACTGAGAATGAGAAAGCCAAGTGTTAGACTTCAGCAAGCCATGCACACCCAATCAGCAGCTTGCATTTGGAACCAATTTCCCCGTAGTATTGTACTACCATCTCAAAAAGACTTATTTTTTACTTTCTTCCCCTAAACAGCTTGGGATTCCTGCAATGGCCATGTGCCTCACTCTCCTTATGGGTCCCGGAGAACCAGAAAGAATCAGAATGGGGATGAGACAAGCGCACTATGCTGGGTCGTAGGTGACCACTCCCTAAGCTGCTTCAGTCTTTTTGTGTAGTATCAGTCAAGGCTTCTCAAATCTCCAAGCTTCTTTTTTCCACATCTGTAAGAGGAGATTCTAGGGTATGGCAGTTCCAACTTACTATGTTAAATGTTGTAAAAGCAGGGATCATGTCTTTGCTGATCCTTTATTTCTCTCAGCACAGTACAGTATATTGTGTGCAGTGTGTCTTAAAGAAAGGAGAAAGAGAGGGAGAAAAAAAGAAGTAGTGAAGGAGAGGGTGGAGAAGAGAAGGAAGGAAACAAGAAATGAAGGAAGCAAGAAAGGAAGGAAGGAAGGAAAAGAGGGAGAGAGGTATCGTCTAGTATTAATATTCTATGGATGAATCATAGAAAATAAGATTGAGTAGAAACCTTAGAACATAAAATGTCAGGGTTGGAAGAAATCCGTTAAAATTTCTCACCCAGGCATTCCTAAGGGAATAAGGAAGACCTCAGAGAAGTGCTATTAAAGACATAGCTTTTCCATGCCTTTACCTTGTGAAACTGTGCCCATTTATTTTTCTCTTGACTGCTACATGCCATTTTTAAAAAGACTGTGGCAACAAGTTTGTATTAAATGTGTGGGGAATCTTCAGGGTGTACTTTATGTTCTACCACTTGGAAAGAGAGGAGGCTGGTACAGTATGTGAATTCAGTCAAGTCACTTGGGACCAGGTCACTGTCATTTGTCTTCTGTGGCCCAGGACTCAGACTTCAGAGATTCCCAGACCTCGAGAAACCAGGAGTACTAGGGAGCCAGTATCCCCGTTTAGAAATGAGGTTACAAGAGTTGCTACCAAATGTGAATTCCATCCATCTTTGAGGACATGATCATCAGCTATGGAGACGCATACTGATGCCCAACCAGTGCCCAGAGACTTGGAGTGATAAGCTATAGAAGCTGATGATGTCTCTGTCCCAGCGGCAATGCCATTCTTCCATTCTTCCATTCTTCCATTCTTCCATTCTTCCATTCCCAGAATTCTTCCATTCTTCCATTCTGCCATTCTGCCATTCTGCCATTCTTCCACAAACCCAGAGGCTAGGGGAGCTTCCCCATTCCTATGGCTGGCAAACAACCATGATATACTCCCTTAACCCTTATGATTTAGACTGGATGAAGCCAATGAACATTCCTCTTCTTATGCTTCTCGCATGTTCCTCCTTATCCAGTTCAACCTTAACCGTTTCACAACTCCTAGCACTCTTGCGTTAGAGTTGGATTCAGCAAGATCTGAGTTAGAATTTCTCTTCAGGTACTTATTGTCTAAATAACTTTGGGCAAATTTTATAATCTCCTAGAGCTTCAGTTTCCTTATCTTTAAAATTACTATAGTAATTGTACCTACGTCACAGGGTTGTTGGGAGGAACAACTGAAGTAAATGCAGAGTATTTTGTAAACCTTGAAGTACTTTAAAGTTTTAGTTGTTGTAAACTAAACTTATGCTACTACTTCTTACTACAACAACAACTACTACTACTACTACTACTACTACTACTACTACTATTACTACTACTACTACCTCCTCCCATTTTGTTGTATACTCCATTTTTGTTTGAACTATCAATCTATCTTTGCTATTTAGTTATTTTTCAGTCATGCCCTACTCTTGATCCCATTTTGGAATTTCCTTGTAAAGATACTGGAGTGGTTTGACATTTCTTTCTGTAACTCATTTTACAGATGAGGAAACTGAGGCAAACAGGGTTAAGTGACTTGCCCAGGGTCATACAACTAGTAAGTGTCTGAGGCTGGATTTGAACTTAGGTCTTCCTGACTTCCTGACTCCAGGTCTGGTGTTCTATCCACTGTACCAACTAGCTGCCCTAATCTATCATTTGCACATTCCTTTTTATCTTACTTCTCGTTTCTTTTTTTTCTAAGGTTATACATGTTAAACATATTTCCACATTAGTCATGTTGTGAAAGAAGACTTAGAACAAAAGAGGAAAGCCAGAGAAAAGAAAAAACAAAAAATAAAAAATTCTTCTCATTTGAAATCTTTCCACTCATGGAAACCAGGCATTCTCCTGAAAATGCTGCGTGGGTTAGTATTGCTGTTATGCTGCCCTGACCCAGTAGGCCAAGAGGAAAAGCTGGCCCCCTTCCTTTCTATCCGCTGCTGTCACTTCTGATGCTTTTCTGAACAAAATTACTTAGTGGCCTCTCTTTCTTTGAGATTCAGTCCATTTATCTACATCATCCCATCTGACCCTTGTCAACACAGCCTACTAAACTCCAGGTTCCTCTCTCTCTTTTTTCACAAGTCTTTGACTCCCTCTCCATCACAAGCCCTGATGAAATTCTCACACACACACACACACACACACACACACACACCCCCTCAGGACTTTAATATATATTTCAATGTCCCCTCACATTCTCTAGCTTCCAATTTTATCTGTCTCCGTGCCCTATATCTTTACTCCACTTCAGCCACCCACTATGGATGCTTTGTCCTTAACATCACTCATCACATCTCTACCTCTATGGTCTCAAACTTTGAATTACTCCTTTCTGACAAAAATGTCCTATCTTTCTATCTTCCCCCTTGTTAAATTCTTGTTGGACTTACAGTTTTGTACTGAGAATGATATCCACATATTCTATCCTAATCTGTTCTCCTAGTCCATCACCTCTGCTCTATCATCATTTTCTTCTCTTCATAATCTGTCCCTGCAGTTACCAGTTATAGATTCTCCTCAGTCTTTGAATTCCTTACCTCTTTGTCCTGGGACCATTCATACCCTACCAATGCTCACTGTTGGGTCACGCCCACTATCTGCTTTCTGTGCTATTGGTCTGTAGCTGCAGGATGCTCCAGGGGGAAATGATAATTAGAATGGCTTGGACCTCTATAAATTATCTAACCTCAACTGGGTTACCATTACACTGCAGCAATCTTCCTAGTCTTCTCTGATTGATTTTCTATCATATTACCCACAAAAGCTGTTCCAAACTTTCTCGTCTTTCCTTATGTCCCATACTCCCAAGCCTCTTCTGTCTCAGCAGTTGGACTTCCTTCTTACATTACAGAGGAAATCAAGGCCATCCATTTAGATTCACTCTTCTCCCTTATTCTGTACCCCCATATCGCTGTAATTCTGTATCCATTGTTTTCTTTGAATGTCTCTCAGGAAGAAGCAGCCCTTACTCTGCCATCGGCAAAACTTCGTCGCCTTGATTCCATTTTGATCCATTTCTTTTGGGAATTTTCTCTAGTGATAAATCCTACATTCCTATATTCTCTCTCAACTTCATCCTCTCTTTTTCTCCCGACTTCCACCTATTGGCTACTTAAAATCAGGTTTCAGTATTCCTTAGGCTAAGTGGACAAACAACAAAAACTTTCATGTGTGCCATCCCCTCAAGCTATCATCGTTTCTTCTCCTTACTGCCTTGGTATTAAAAACTATCAGTTTATTCTTGTTGCTACACCTACCTCCCTACCCACACATCTCAGTCCCTTGCAATCTATTAGTAATATTAATGACTAACATTTATATAGTGATCTAAGTTTTGCAAACCCTTTACATATATTTTCTAACTTTATCCTCACAATTCTGTGGTACAAGGAATATTATTATCTCTATTTTACAAATTAGGGAACTGAGGCTGATATAATCACACAGTTACTAAGTTTCTGAGGCAGGATTCAAATTCAGATCTTTTTGATTTCCAGGCTAGCACTCTATCCACTATGCCACCTAGTTGCCTTCTTTACCCACCTTTTGACCATCATAGCTCTTTCCAACATTGCCTACAATCTTTGAACTGCTAAATTCAAAAGTCTTTTCTCACTTTTCATCATTCTTGACATCTCAGCATCTTTTGATATTTTACTACTTTTGCTGGCTCATCTCTCATCCCTAACTATGGGTTCTCCTTACCATCTGAATCTGCCCCCTGGAGACTCTCTTCTCTGTCTACATTCTTTATTCTAGTTATCTCATCAATTTCCCTGGATTCAGTTGCTATCTCCTATGTGCCTGGTGTACAGTCAGCACTAAATATATGCTTGCTGACTGATGTATCTTTAAGCAGATGACTCTACTTATAGGACCACGTCACTCTGCACAAAAACTGGCAAAGGAGAGAGATTCCCTGAGATTTGGGATCATGCCCCTTACTGCTTCTTCATCCTTGATCCCCCCATCCCACTCAGTGCTTTTCCATTATTACTTTGCATCCATAATGTCATGAAGGGGAATATAGATCATCCACTCTAGCAATGTTTGCCTTGTCTCTTCCATTCTTACAAGATTATTCCAGGGAGCTCCTGGATAGGGGCTTTGTTTGAAAAACAAACCAACAAAAACCCCAAGGTCACTCTCTTGGTACAAGGTGTTATATCTACTCCTCCCTACCTTCTTAATTCTGGTTTGATCCTTCCTCTACCAGCTAATAAAATGGACTAGAGACCATCTAATGGAATTCTCTTATTTTACAGATGAGGAAACAGGCCTGGAGAAGGGAAACAGTTTTTTCTAAGACACACCAGAACACCTAGGGTTTGGACCTAAATATCCTGGACATTTGCCTTACGAGGGAGGCAAGGTCTCTGATTGTACTGTAGTGCAAGGAAAATCAGTCTTAGTGACCTATAACCTTTGTGGCATTAAATCATGGCAGTCTGGTACATACACATGCACACACACATATACATACACATGCACACACACATACACACACATACACACACACACATATTACAGTCCAGATTAAATGGTACTGTCTGCTACAGTTGTTCTGTCTGCCCACAAAGTCAATCACCTGGGCTCCATCATTTTAATCAGTTCTGCTCAATTGTAGCAAACCAGTTTACTGTTCATGTTGAATTACTTTCCCCTGGTTTCAGATTTCTCAGCATTCTTTTCCAAGAAACCTACCATGGAATTCTACAGTATTCTATTTGATTGCAAAAGCTGCTGTCAGAAAGAGAGAGTCTGAAATAAGGGAAAAGTCTCTGTGGCCTGAAGTGGATGGAAAAATCCATAGGATTTGGGAGAGACTTTGAAGGATCCTCTCCAAATGATCTACAAACCTGAATCATAAAGCATTTTCAAAGAAATAGTTTTGTTTCCATTTGGTATAGTATGCATTTTAAACTAAATTTTAAATGAATTCTAAAAACGAGGATGATGTCTAGTTAATGGAAAATGAATATGCTTTACGCAATGGATCTCTAACAACTTTGACAATGTGACCTTATCTCTCTGGGCTGTAAAATGGGCTGTCTTGGCTAGATAATTTCATAGAAGGTCAGATCTAAAAGAAGAGTTCTTGTTCTGGTTCCCTCCCTCCCCACTCATTTTAAGAGTAAAGTGAAACCCCGAAAGGAACATATATTATCCAAGATCATGCATCATGCTTCAAGTTAGTAGACTAGTCATGGTGTGATACTACCTCCTAATCCTAGGCCAAGAGTGGGGAAGCTGTGGCCTCGATTCTACATGTGGCCTTTAGGTTTTATCCACTACAACTTCCAGCGCTAACATTGAAAGACTGTGCAAACCATTATCCTGTCAAAATTAGAGCCCAGATTGCTGAGATGGCATGGAGTTGCATGGGTAGAATCTTCAGGAAGTGAAGTGAGTGACAGTTATCACCATGAAGTGGTTGAATTTTTGCTCCCACCCATACTCGGTCATTAGGAAGCTATTGCTAGAGACATCTAACCAGTCTTCTCACCTCCACTTTCTCTCTGCTCCGATCTATTTTTTCTGCTTCCAGGGTAAGTAGGCTTCTTTATAGAGATTTAGTCATGTCATTTTTTTCACCCAAAATATACCTTCAGTATCTCCTCCCCTTCTTCCTCTTCCCTTCTACCAAGCACACATACTGTTACCTCCCAGGTATTCAGGGCCTAATACAACCTAGCCCTACTTAGCCCCCATGAGTCTTATCTCATACCATATCCCATCACCCATTCAATACTTCAGGTCATCTAGACAATTTTGGCCCTTTGAACATCCTATGCAGTCTTGGACCTCACCTTTGTCCATGCTGTCCCCATGCCTGAAATATCCTTATCCCTTATTGAATTCCTACCCTTTGTTTAAAACTCCCCCAAAGGCTTCCTATTCCATGAACTTGCTGGATTCTCCAGTAACCCTTCCCTTCTGCTCAGACCTTACATTGACTCTTTCTGTAAATCTCTGATGAAGTTATGTAATTTTTTGTATCTACTCATCTATGTTGTGTCATTCTGCATATAGTAAGTGCCTACTACATCTTTGAATGAACAAAGGACTCCTTCCATTAGGCATTTTCATTCATTTGTGCATCTGATAGGTGGCAGTTTTCACTGGGATCAGAATCACTAGGCTAACAGGAACACTGGGGAATTCCTTACACACAAGGGAGGCCTCGGTGACTTCATTTTTATGCAGGGTCACAGTATTTTTCAGTAGCAGTCAAGAGCAATCCATCAGAATCACAGCTGCACATACACCCCTAAAGACTCAGGAAAAAAGTGTCTCTCTTGAGATTCAAGTTGCCTTCAAACCATGGGTCATTTGGTTTTGCTGGTGGCAGGGGGGCATGTAGGATTGTAGTAGGGCAGAGAGCTCAAAAAATCCTTATCAGTGATTTCTAACCTGGCTGCTTGCTGCCCCAGGGCAGCCTAAGTAGGTGAGCATGTTTCCTTCCTCTAAAGAGGCAAGCATTCACATCTCACCTCCTGTGCCTAGAGTCAAAAGCAAAAACAGGGGAAAGGAGGGAAGAGGGGAGCAAGAGATGTACCTAGAATGCTGGATGACTCCATCTAAACTCCTGTATGTGTGTTGTGTGTGTGTGTGTGCGTGCGTGTGTGTGCATGTGTGACAGACAGACAGGGAGACAGAGACTGAGATACCCTTGTGTTTCCATAAGGTCTTTGTGTGAATTTATCTGTAGAAAGACATGGGAGTAAGAATATCTGTGTCCATAAATAAGCTTGTATGCATCTGTTAACTTCTTAATTGCTATTTGTGTATCTGCATTGCATTGTGAATATAGTAAATAACACAGTCTCTGTAAGGACATGTGACTATATGAATGGGAGAGACACAGAGAATAACAGGAACTCACATTTATAGCATGCTTTAAGGTTCAGAAAGGTTGTGTGTATTACCCCATGCAAAGTTCACAACCCTCCATGAAGGAGGTATTACGGATATTATCATATCCATTTTACAGGTAAGGAAACTGAGGCTCAGAGAGATTTATCTACATACAAGTTGTCATAGGAACATCGGATCAAAACAGGAAAGAACTTAGATGCCACCTAGTTCAACTCCCTTACTTTTACAGGTGAAGTAACTTGAGACATAGGGAGGTTAAGCAATTTGCTCGTTGCCAAAGAACTAGTAAATAATCAAGCTAAAGTGAGCCTTCAAGTTAAAGCCTCACCTCATTCTCAGTCCAACAGTCTTTCTACTGCTAAGGTTGTATGTGAGTATCTCTGTTGTGGCAAATGACCTTGTGTCTGTAGGGATGGGGGGCTTTGTATGCATCTCCGTAGGGGAGTGCGTCTCTGTGCTTGTGAATTGGTGAATGACTTTTCATAGCAATGTGTTTATACACACGTATACATACACACATGTATATACTTATATTTGTGTGCTTATTTACATATACATACATTCATGTGTATATATATATATATATATGCATGTGTATATTGTGTCATGTGTGTATATGTATTTTGAGGGGTAGGGATATGTGAGTGTCAGTCACCCTACTTGTAGAAGTGTATGTTGGAAGGTATCTGATCTCTCTGGCTGTATATCTGTCACTATCTGGACTGATTAGCTAAGGAATCTGTTCATTATTTCACAAGTTTCATTCTTTGACTATCAGGTCTGAATACATCTGCATTAAACTATGCTAATGAATTTTGCCTTTGTGGAATTAGAGTTTTTGAACATGAGATGGAAAAACAATAAGCAGTTTAGTAGGACATCTGGACAATTTTGAAACAATATGGTTGAATTGGAAGAAATGTTGGATGTCCACAGCCATGGGTTCAAATCCCATATAGGCTCTGTGTTCCTAGCCAAGTAACCTTGCCTCTCTGGGCCTCAGTTTCCTCATCTATAAAATGGGTATGGTAACATTACACTGTATCTCTTTGCACAGTCATGGCAAGCAAGTGCTCTATCAACTTTATAAAGTGTTCAGTCCCTTCATTTTACATAGGAAGAAACTGACTAAAGTGGGGATAAGGATTTGCCTAAAGTCACAGAGGCAGCAAACAAGAGAACATGATTTTAAACACAGGTCCTTGGACCCCGAACCCAGTACTGATGCTAACACTGGATTTCGATCTTATTTCCCTACTAAGTGGTAAGCTATCTGTGGGTAATGAATTTTCTGTAGGTTTTAGCTAAATTTTGCATCCATGCTAGTGCTTAGCACAGGGCTCTTCATGCAGGAGAAGTTAATATATCTTTGCTGAATGAATGATGAATTATATGTATACATATACACACATTTACACAAGGGCATGTGAAATATAGACAGATACATTATGTGTATTCCAATATACACACATACGTATATACATGTATGTATGTATGTATATGTATATGTATGCATACATACACATATTTTATAATAAAGCACTATTCCAACACCCCATTGTGGGGTGAAGGTGACCCTGCATCCTTGAGGGCTATGCCAGCTGGCAGACCACAAAGGGCTGGCAAATCTTTGAGTACAGTCCTGGTAATGGAAAGTATGTCTGTTTGAGGACCAGCCTTGCAGATTTTGGAAGGACTTATCACCAGAAGGCTGGTCACCAGCTGGTGGTATGTTTTAGGCCACAGTAACTGATGCAAACCATCGACTAAGGCTTGGAGGGTGGCCACATGGATGAAATTACAGCTCCTGGAAGCACTGAAGAAAGGAGATCCCAGTTCAAACCTGAGCTCTGACATGTACTACTACTTTACTGACCAAAGGCAAGTCATTTAAACCACTCGGTTTCTTCATCTGTAAAACAGGGATAATAACAACACTCATCTCCAGGACTAGTGCTAGGAAAGTCCCTTATATACTATTAAGTGCTAAACAAATATGAGCTATCATCATTATCATCACCACCACTGTTACTGTTACCATCTATCAGAAATAGGTATAGGGACTTGAGTTCTGATTTCACTGATATAAGGAACTTCAGATAAGGCAATTCTATACCAATGCAAGGCAGCATCTTCCTTGCAAATTATAGCCTTAGAGAGTTGCCCAAGATATCGAGAAGTTCAGTGATTTGTTCACTGTCACACAGTCAGTATGTGTTGGAGATGAGACTGGAGATCATGTCTCTATCTACTCTGCCACACTACCTGTCTTTATCTAAGATTATATACCATTCTCAGGAACACTTCTCTAATCTGTGCTCAGAAAAGGAAATAGGGGCAGGAGGTAGTCAGGAAATTGAGATTCATAAATTTTGCTCTTAGGCCAACTAATGAATTTGTCATGACTCTCTTGTCAATTATTTTTTTCTGCTAGGGCTGGGAAAGATATTCCCATCCCACTCTTTCCCCCTTTGCTACATTCTAGTTTGTAAGTAAAGTGGAGGGAATGCATAGGAAAAATGAAGCAAGTTTATGACAGCTTACTCTTTGAGATTTTAAAGAAAAGGCAGTTATGAAATGGGAATCCATCTCCCTGACTCTCAGGCGTTACATCTTGGAGGTGACCAGAGTCACTGGGAGCCAACTAGGGAAGTTTCCTCTGCCTTATCAGCAAGAGTCAAGGGCAAGGGATGTGCTTGTAAATGTTTAACAATCAGCTCTTTGGGGAAAATGTATGCATGACACACTTTAAGTTTAATCTGCATTAACATTTTCTTCATCACTTTCTTGAGCCTAGACAAATCAACACAATAGAAAAATCAAGCCCTGATTTGTAGGGTTTGCCAATTTCCAAGGTGTAAAATATTCATAATAAAAATTTAGCAGTAGGCTCTCAGGAATTCATTCAGGCTAGTTCCTAGGGTATGTGTTATTTTCCCAGAAGGTGGCTTTTCAAAAAATTCCCTGACTTGTAGCCTACCAAGTAAATTGGGGGACTTTACAAATCGATCCGAAACTACCCTGATCAACTGATTGATAAAGTATTCATTAAACACTTACTGTATAGCAGGAACTGTATTAGATACTGGGTGTACAAAAACATAGAATGTAACAACTTACATTTGCAACGAATTTGCATTCTAATGAAAGTGAACACACACATAAGTAGGTACAGAATAAATATGAAGGGAATAAATCCAAGCTGGTTTGGAGGGAGGATACTAGCTGTTGAGAATAGGAATAGGAGAGGCTTTAATAGAGAAGGTGGTGCTTCAACTGAGCCCTAGAGGAAGAGAGGGATTCTTTGAGGTGTAGGTAAGGATTGAGGGTATCGCAAGCCTGGATGAATATAGCCAGTGGAGCGACACAGCGATGTGTGTGTGTGTGTGTGTGTGTGTGTGTGTGTGTGTGTGAGTGACAGACAGACATAGAAACACAGAGAGACACAGAGATACAGAAAGACAGAGGTGGGGGAGAAGGTACTATGTGAAGACCGGAGAGAAAGCCAGTTTAACTAGATTACATGCAGGAAGGACAGTAATACCTAGTGAAGCTGGAAACATAGGTTTGGGACAGGTTGTAAAAGCTTCTAAAAGCTAAGCAGGAGCTTTCATCTGAAAACACCCCCATCACTCTCACTGTGCTCAGTAACACATAAAGTATTATGTGCTAAAAGGGAGATAGAGATTATAAAATCCCTTTTTTCAAATGGCAGTTTTCACACTCAAAGAGTCTGTGATCTAATAATGATGGCAAGAATAACTCACATTTATCATTACCATAATGAGATGTATAAAAAGTACTCTAAAATATAAAGCATTATATTTGTGTTACTATATTTATATGCCAGTTATTATTTATTACTGTTGATAATGATCATAATATACATGTTTGAATCACTTAATTTGAAGAAACAGCATCAAAATCTAGGATATCACCAAAAATCATATTATAGATTGTCTATATTATAGACTGTCTCCAGGGATATAAGAAGCCATTTTGCCCTGGTGTAAAATTCATAATGTATATCAAATCAAGATAGAAATGTAAAGATTCAAACATGAACCAACAGGTCAAAGTGGCCTTCCAAATACCTGGGTCTAACCTAGGCAAAACATACTAATCATAAAGCTATTTATCAGTCATGACTACATATGTTGAGAGATTTTCTAAAATCCAGAAATTAAAACTTCATGGAAAGAACATATGCAATTAATACTTATGCAGTAACAGTCTTAATGTACACTTGAGGAACTTTAAAATGGATCATAGCAGTTATGTAATTATCCTAACAAAACCTCATGAAATAATAAAACTCACAACCCATTGTCCTAAGACAGTTACAGAAGGATTAACATTCCCTTGCCACGTTGGATGAAAGGGATTGGTAAATGTTCTCAGAACACTTGATAAACAGATTAGAAACTTACCTAATTACTTTTGGAACAAACACACATCACTTCGCCGAGTCGTGGTCAATGCCAAGAACAGGTATACAGAATCTGAGAAACATAATTGAAAGTGGTTCACATTACAGTAGAATTTATTAATTATGATCTAAGAGGAGACTCAAAAGGCAGTTTCTGGGCAACATCCACTTGAACTCAATCAATAATATATAGACAAAGAAACATTGAACAAAAGGTTGAGTCATGTGGATTTGTTTGTATGGAAAAGAGATTTATGATGGCAAATCAGGAGCATGTTATCACTACCAAAAAAAATATAGAAAGGTTATCCTTAAAGGGCCCATATTTTGCAATTGGTGCATACTGATGGAAAAGGTAGAAAATGCAACACATACTATAAGCTGCAAACATCTAGCACCTAGCAAATATCTAACAAAACATGACCTGATGGTTAGGTTTACACATCAGAAGCTTACTATGTTTTCATGGAATTAGAGATGAAAATTTTCAATATTACAAATACAAACCACAATATATCTTGGAGAATTCTGGCAGAACCAGAACATAGTCACAGAGCAAACTATTGCCCACAATTCCCTGGACATATATTTATCCACAAATACTTACAAGCAGCATTTTTAATAGATACTGCCACACAAAATCCTTGTAATCTCCAAGTGACGTAGAATGCAAAGATTTCAAAATTTAGAGACTTACCAGAAGAAATCAAAACCATGGGGAACAGGGTGAAGCACTCATCATCCCCATCATCCTGTCTGTTAATGGAAATCGCAGTTAGGATGCTTTCAGTAACTCTGCGTATATTCTTGAATTATAATAGTTCTATTTAGCAACAAAAAGTTATTTTATCCATCTGAGCAATAGTGTATGACATATTAAATATTTAAAAAAGAATAACTACTTCTCCCAGGATTGAACTTCACTGAACAAGAAGGCAAGAATGATTTTTATGATAATAATTCTTACTTACATTGACTTTTCATGTGAATTCTAGTCAAAATAAGGCTTATGACCAGATGTTTAAAACTGTTACATCAAATTAGTTTGTGACTGTGTATGACTTGCCCTCTGTGCCAGCATAGCAATAGCACTCCACCTTGGATTATGTAGTACTTTTCTTAAGCCCACAGGTTGACAATTCAACTTTACAATTAACTAGAAGAGGGGTATAATTAATAATTTGCTTACCATTACTCTTGAGTCACTTGTCTTGTGGTTTTCTGAAGATCTCCCTAATACCGGGAACAATGAGTCAAGATAATACATTTTGCAGAATATCAGAAAATGGAAACATTCTCCTTTGATACATGTATGCAAGATTCCCACCCTAAGGAATGCTGCAATACTCTAAATATTTGAAAAGAGTGAAAAACTCTCACCAGCCAAGGTTTTGAATTCTAGCCTGTTTTTAAAAAATACATCACAGAAATACAAAGGTTAAATAAAATCTGTATAGTTCATCCTCAAATGAAATCTGGAAAATTTCCTGGCTCATTCTCCACCAAGCATCTTTATAAGACACAGTCAGTGTTTTGTGCCAGATCATTTTTATTAAAAATAAGAAAATATGGAAAAAATATCTTGAAGTACTCACTTTCTGCCATCACAGACCTCAAAACTTCCCATCTCTCCAGTTGTGGAAAGGAGATAAGGGAGGATATGTATATGTCCTGAATCTTAGCCCTATGTGGACTTTGGAGTGTCTTAATAAGAAATGTCCATTTCTTTGGCCTTGGCTCATGACTTCTCCATGTGTTGTGATAGCTGGTCATCCCTTGCATTCTGAAACTTCCATTGGCAGTGATGCCTTCTCAATATCAGGAATTTGCTTCTCTACTCCAGATATGGATCTCAACTTCTGATCATCACAGGATATGCCAGTGCCAGGTTAAGATGTCTAATTTCCAAAGTCCATTGTCAGTTGTCTGCTTGGCAGGCAGTCTTTCTAGTGTGGGGAACTCAAGAGCCTAATTCAGAGATTCAGTAGTGCCTTATCCACATAGCAGAGAGGAAAAGTTTCATTCCCCCTTCAGAATCTCTTTCTTATCCCTGTACTGGAAGTGAATGACAGACCTGGAGTCTTTCTCTGAAGGGTAGAAGATGAAACCTTGAGTTTGTATACCATAACCTAGCACCAGTCTTTCTCTGGGGTTTCCTTACTCTATTTCTCTCTGTCAAGACTTCTAGGGATCCCTTTGTACTACAAGGGTGAAACACCATTGAATAAACACTTAATACATGATTTAAAAAAAAATTCTTGGTAGATGTTGGCTGAGGATATATGAAAAGGATCATACATTTTAGACGTACAAGGGCCCTTAGAGATCATTGAGATGAACTTCATCATTTTATATAAAAAATCTAAGGCCCAGAGACAGAGAAATTAAGTGACCTGACCAGGTAGCAAGGAGCAAGCTAGGTGTTGGAACTCAGGTCCTAAGACTTCAAGATCGTGCTTTTCCTGTTAGATCATGCATGTATAATAATAATGGCTCAAATTTAGATGACACTTTACAATTCTCAAAGGACTTTCCTTTAAAAAATAAACCTTCCCAGCTCCTCCCCCCACCCCGCTTCTACTTCTTCATTCAGAAACCAACCAGTGTGGGAAATCTCTCTTAAAGATGTTTCCAGGCTAAGATCTAATCAGACAGTAACAGAAATTCTAAGTTTAGGCTAATGTGTAAATTACTACTTATTGTGTTTGCTCAGATCTAGGAAAATGTGAATCCTCCGTTTGGTCAGCAGGTGATGTGGAAATTGATAAATGTCTTTGACCAAGATTTGGCTTATCCAAGTCATGTACTCCAGGACCCTCATTGTTTTATAGTCTACCCTGTCATTGTAATATTCATTTTCTCATTCATTGTTAACCAATCAGAGTTGATTGCCACCCTGAGGAATACCTACTCTTTGAAGGGTATATAAACTGTAAGCCCACTTCCATTTGACTTAAGCGAGACTGCCAAATGACCATCCTTTTATTAATAAATGTGCTGACCTGATTAATAAAATGATTCAATTGCCTTTTGAAGGAAAAAAGAACCTTTTGAAGTAAATTGTACAGCTAATATTATTCCCTCTTGCAGAAGAGAACACTGAGACCCAGAAAGGTGTAGTGATAATTTGGGGGTCCTACATTGAGAAAGCAAAAAGAGTCAAGACTCAAAGATGGACTCTGAATCGAATGGTCTTTTAATTTTAGTATCTTAGCAATGCAGCATAAATTGAGAGACTCTGCCACTAATCCATTGTGTCCCCTTGAACCAATCTCTTCTCTCATCCTCATTTCACCCTCTATAAAATGAAGGGATTAAACAAAATGATTTCAGAGGTACCTGCCAATTCTCCATCCTAGGATCCAAGAATCATAAGCATGGAAATGTTCACAGACCTGTCAGAGTTTTCTTTCCCCCCTTCTCCCCACCTTGGAGGTTAGAAAATGTCTGTGCTTTGCAAGATGAGGAAGAAGCCCAGGCAGGCAGAGCAGGAGAACAGATGAGGGGAGGGATTTGAACAGAGCAGGATCAAGGTGAGGAGAATGTTGGCAGCATCCTGGAGGGGGTGACAGGCAGAAGCACAGCTGGGGGAGATGTGGGAAGAAAAGAGAACTGGATAGCTTTCTCCCAAGAGGGACCCTCAGCTGTCAGTACCTGTTAGATAGGAAGCACTAGATACTTTTGTGCAAACCTGCTGGGGTGGGTGTCCTTAATCGTCACCTAATTGTTGCACCTGGCCTTTAGAAGTACTGCTGTCTTTGAAGTTCTGTCTTGGAAAGCATATTACATTCGTATGAATAAGAAATCAGGGAGTAAAGTTCAGGATGAACACCTTGGCCAGGATCAGGTGCTGTGTAAGTGAAAATCAAAGACCATGAGGATGATGGGAAGAGGCACAAGGGTCAGAATTGTCTCTAGTTGACTTGTCCAAAAGTTGATGATGGGAGCAGCTGCTGTTAGGATGGGAGATAAGGAATTGTTTAGTATATAGATGGCATATGGTGGAGTAGCTAATATAGATGATCAGTAAACAGGGTGGTGGGGTAGATCAGTGGTGTTAAACTCAAATAGAAAAGGGAGACACTAAATTATATACAGCTATCCCTTCCATATGGTGAGTTTCCTCATCGTGGTTTCAATATATTGTGAGTGGAAGAAGAAATTAAATGGGCATTTTGGAGGTGTTTTATGGAAGCCACAGATGACACTCAAAAACCAGCAGATGATACAGAAAAAGTTCAGAAACTCAGACACATATAAAATATATGTATAATATTGAATAATATCAACATATTTTATCTCTTAATGACATAATAATCTGGACTTCTGTGGTACAAAGGGAGGAATAAAACATTTTGCATGGATTTGCCAGATTGTAGGAGCACTGCACCTCTAACTTATAACTGTATAGGGATCCCTGCAATTGTATATTGATTTAGAAAACTCACACAATAATATTATCTATATTTTATTGCTTTTTGCTTATTTTGTTAGCTATTTTCCAGTTCTATTTTAATCTGGTTCATGGGGGTACTTAGGAGTGTTGCAGGCTGCATTGCCATGTTTAATACCTCTGGTGTAGGTAACCAGTAGCGTTCTTTGTTGCTGTCATGTTTGTCATTAACACTGGAAGGATTAAGTGTATCAATTGATGCGAAAGTATTTTTTTGGTAATTTTGCCATAACTTATTATAATTTCTTTGAACAGTACAAATGTACTTTAAACACCAATTGTTACCAATAAATGTTACAATTTTACTTTGAAATAAAAATGTTATCCTCTTATATCTATTTTATTTCATTATAGATTAAAAAAATATGCCACATTGATTGACACAGTTTGGTCTTTCAAAACATACTTAAAATTTCAGTCCTAGTATAGTTAATACCCATCTTCATTGTATGCATAAATAATGTAATTCCTATTAACTATTTCACCATCCAAGATGCTGCCAGCTGATTTACATAGGGCTCTATGGTTTGCAGAATGTTCCTCTTATATTATTCAGTTTTATTCTCATAACAATCTTGTGGGGAGGGAAGAACAGGGACTTCATTTCACAAATGAGGAAATGGAAGCTGAAGAAATTAAGTGACTTGCTCAAGGTCATGCAGGTGGTAAGTGTCTGAGACAGGATTTCAATGCAGATCTTTTTGCCTCCAAGTCTAGTGCTGTATTCATAACAAATGATGTCTCTCTGATTGTTTAGAATATCAGAAGATGTTCTGGACACATTTCTGTGGGCTGGAACTGGAACTAAAATAGTGTGAGTAAGATTAGAGATATCTTGAGAAAAGGAGAAGGACATTACAATTGGGGCAGGGAGGACTGGATAAGGATATAAGGTGTAGCAAAAATACTAGTTTTACAGAGAATTCAGGCTTAAATCCCAGCTCTGTTTACTTACTAGCTGAGCAACCTTAGGCAAGTCACTTTAGCCTCTTATGTCTCAATATTCTCATCTGTAAAATGGAGGAGTTGAACTCAAGGTCTCTCAGGTCCTTTTCAACATTAGATTTTATGATTGTCAACAAGGCACAGGGTTGGGAATTGTGTCAAGGGAACTATGAGGAGCCAGCTCTGTCTGGAAGAGATTTACATGGTAGACTGACATGATGTAAAGTTGGAAATATTGATATCATAGATGTCAAACTGAAAGAGACCTCAGTGACCATCTATTGTAACCATCTCCTTTTACAGATAAAATGTAGGCCAACACTAGATTTGTTGAAAATTGATTACCGACCAGGCTGAGCAGTTTGATCTTTATTTTGTAAGCTGTAGTGATAACTCACATTTCAATAGAGCTGTAAGATTTAAAAATCTATATCTCCCCTCATCACCCCCTATAACTCTATGAGGTAGGCAATGCAAAAATTTTTCCCCATTTTGGATTTAACCAAGTCCTGAGCTCTTTCCAAAACCTCACTGACTCAGCTACAATATATTTGTGAATTTTCTGTCTTTTCACCCAGGATCATATCGCTAGTGACCAGTTTCTAGGCTTTTGTTGACTCCCATACCTAAGTTTCAAATTCAGGATCATGATGTTAGGGCTGAAAGAGACCTTAGAGATAATCAAGTTTAGCGCCACCCCCTACATAATTTTATAGATGAGAAAACTCATCCCCACAGAGCGCAAGTGACTTGCTCAAGGTCACACAGATAATAAATAAAAACTGAGGTTTGAACCCAGGTACTCTGGCTCCAAAACTACGCTCATTTCATTATGCCACACTTCCTGTTAAATATTAGAATAAGATTTTGAGACTTTTTACTTTGAAAATTCTGAGTTCTAAAAGTTTGCTTTCTTTTACCTTAATTCTTTTGAGAATTAATAAAGTGCTTTTGAAATGTCTTGGAACTCCTAAGGGAGGAAAGGTGAGTGTTCACACTTAGTCCTGGGAAATCTTACAAAAACACTAGGCCAATCTGTGAGAATGAGAGACCAAGTACAGGAGAAATTTCCCCGCCACAGCAGGTGTGGGATTCTTGCTAGGAAAGATCAAGCACAGAGTAAAGGGAGGGAAGGGAAGGGGTGGGAGAAGGGGGGGGTGAGGGGAGAGAGAGAGAGAGAGAGATCCCCAGCATTTAGCTGAGTGGCTGACACATAGTAAGCATTTAATAAATACCTGTTTGTCCTGCCAAATCAAAATTCACTAACCAATTTTGGCAGGATAAGTCATGGTACCAATGTATAACAATGTACATATGACCTATGGAGTTGAAGGAAGGAAAGGAACAATTATTTATTAAGCACCTATTGTGTGCTAGGCACTATGCTAAGCTCTTTACGTTATCTCATTAGATCCTCATACCAACCTATGATATGGGTGTTATTATCAGCAGCATTTTACAGTTGAGGAAACTGAGGCAGACTCACCCTAGGTCACTCAGTAACTATATGAGACTAGATTTGAACTTAGGTCTTTCTGACTTCAGAACTAGTGCTCTATCTATTGTACAATCTAACTACTGAATTGGGGAAGAAAATAACACCAAAAAAACTCAAAGCATATCCTGGATCAAGTGGAAATTCTGTATTAGGTCCTGGATGTCAACATTCCTGACATGATTAGGGACAGCAGAATTGAATAATACTTCCCTGAGCCAGGGCCAGTCCGTGGTGCCAGAGATTACAGCCCAAAGCAATGGGCTGTGGATTCATCCAACCCTAGAGAGCCTATTTTTTTTTTATTTTTTAACAGAGATATTTATTACATTCTGACTATATGAAGGGTGCTGTGTTTGTAACAACTCTCTCTCCCAAGTAGTTTGCTTGAGTCATATTCTCTCCTCTATGGGCCTTGATCAAAGGCCAAGTTGTAGAAATTCTTTATGATATGATTCCAGCTCCAAGTCCCTTTCTCCTGGAGTTAATACAACTTGGCAATCGGTCACAAAATGACAGGATGTCTTTTTTTTCCTTTAGGGAGAATGAGTAGAACTATGAGAAACCAGAGCCAAAAGGAACCTTAGAATGTAGAATGTTATCACTGAAAAAAAGACCTTAGAATGTAAAATGTTAGAGGTAGAGTAACAGCTTTTACAATAGAAAACGTGAGGTGTTGGAACAAGAAAAGTCCTTAGAACATGGATCCTAGACTGTAATAGTGAGAAAAGAATTTGAAGGTGATCTGACTGAACCTTCTGACTTTTACAATTGAGGAAGTTAAAGCCAGAAAGCTTATATGACTTGCTGAACGTCACAGAGCTGGTTAGGAGTAGTAGTGTCATCACTAGAACTCAGGACTTTTGACTCTCAGGATAGTCAAAACAGTTCAAAAAATAAAAAAGAAAGAAAATAGAAGCATTTCTACTGCTTCATATTGATAAAAAGGCTACTTTAACATTCTCTAGTGATATCATAAATAAGAACCTTCCTTGTATTTTCTCGTATCTATGTGTGTGTGTGTGGGGGGGGGGGGGTTATGCTTGTATTTTCTCCTGTTGCTACAAAGTCAATTGTAATAGAATGGAATGACATGGAAGTATTATCTAGTTCAGTGGCTTCTCCTCTCCTGGATTATCCATCAAAAGACATTTTGGGGTCAATTTGCAAGATAGGGAAGGTACCCACAATAATATGATAAGACTTTTTTCTCCAAAGAATACCCAAAGCAAAATTTTTAAGGGGGTCTCAAATTTCTAATCAATATAAAAAATGTCAACAAATGTAGTTGTAAAAAAAAAAAATCTTTATTCCTATATCCATAACCAAAGATTCCTGAACCTAGGTAGTGATAGAGACCTGGAGACATCCAGAAGCTGGCGCATGCTACCATCACCAGGTATCCAATTAGAGACACACCTCCCCCCCAAATCTATACTTCTTGCAATATGTGGCACAATACTTTTATATTATTATTATTTTATAGCACCCACATCTTGTCTTTACCACAAGACCATAAATATCTTAAAGTAAGGCATCCTAGTTTACACTTTCTGTATTCACCACTATATGGATAATGCTTTTTTGCTTATTGTTAATATAATTTTGCTTCTTAATGGGAAAATCTTCCCCACCCATTAATGGGCCTTCCCATTAAGGGAAGTTTGATAAGGGAAGATTTATAGGAAAGCCCATACCTTTTGTTAATTTTCTAAAGAGGCACCGATTTTCATGGGTTATGATGCCCTCTGACTCTAAAAAGTGTATAAAGACTGTGAGATGTGGTTTTACTTTGGGGCTTAATTTTTGGAAAAAGGTTTGTGTGCCAGATGAGACTCTGGGAAACTACTAAGCAGCCCCCCAGCTTTGAAAACCCAGATTTTGTTGCTTCCCTCTATGTATGTATGGTCAGGCAGTTGCATCTGTCTGTTGATTTGTGATGTATGTGTTGTTTACTGTAAGATAGTTTGGAAACACTCTCTGTCAATTTAGATTTCCCTGTATTTTCTCTGAAGGTCAGGGTGCTGCCTTTTTCCCCTGAACTATGTGAATGATACATGTGCTTGATTAAAGGAGATGGTTAACCTCTTGAAAGTTGCCTTTCCTTTTAGAAAAGCAGATCAAAGAACCTGTAATAGCAGCACCCCCTGTGTACATCAGGGTGCATTCATTCTATCTCCCTCCTCCCCAGAGGCACATTTAAATTATGCATGTTCTCTGCCTGTTTCCCTTTTGACCTTTAGAGATATTTAAAAGATTCCTAAAATTTCAGCTAAATAGTCTCAGCTTTTTACAAATGCCTTATTGATCCTGATTATTTGATAGGTTTCTACTAGGGGCAAATGGTGGATGTGCTGAGACTGAGGCTAGGGCTCCCTTTACTCATCCCTTGTTTTAATCAATCCCCCTGCCCTCTCCTTGGAATCCATTTTATCAGGAGTCTTGGAGAAAGAAAATTGCTAATTTATGCACCATTTGTTCAACTAGATAATGTATTTGGGGAAGTTAAAGATGCCCCCTGTCCCTTTAATTCAGACAGACCAAGGGCAATATGTGCCATTGACCCTTCAATTGAGAATAGCCACTTCATGTCTAATTTTCATGATCGCTCTCCCCCTTGATATTCATGATATTGTCCATTTGCTGCGCTTGAGGGGGCCCTAGAGAGGAATATCACAAATTATACCGCATAACTAGATCTTGCTAGAATTCCTGGGGCTTCTGGACTCTCAGTGGCAAGTGATAGATTAGAGAATGTTTGAGCTGCAAAGGACCTTAGAGGCCAGATAATACAGTTCCTTCATATAAAAGAAAATACATCTGTGTCCCTGAGAAGACAAGTGGATTTCCCAAGATGGTACAGCTAGTAAGTGGCAGAATTGTGACGGGAGCCTAGATCTCCTGACTCTCTATTTAGACCATAAGTTTCTATTCAGAAGAGACTAATACCAAAAATGTATAAATGTAATACATATTGAGGTTGCTAATAGCAGACTGTAATTAGCACAGTCATACATACAAGATGATGTTAAAGCTAGTTGGACAATGTCTAATCAACATGCAGAGTTGTGATATCAGCTGGGTAATTCCATGCAATGGTTGTTTGCTTCTGGCCAAGGTGCTGAAGCTAGTGTCATGCTTGTGATGAGCACCCAGGATACTGTTAAAGAGCTATTCCAAGCCTAGACACATTGTTCTCACACCATATGGTTGTATTAAAGTGCAGTTTCCCAGAAAAATATTACTCAGAACCGAAACATAGTTGGCTTGCTGTACAGGGCTAAACCAACAGGGTAATCCCATATCTTAAAGTGATGGCTACTTGATGATTCTCACTCTTTTTCTATCCTATGATGATCACATCTAGGGCATCCAGCAAAGATAGAATCTTTCTGCCTCACCTGTTGGGGGTTATTATTGCACCAGGCAGCTGATTTCAGGACAGGTAAAGATACTCAGAATGCCAGACACATGGCTACCAGATGATTAAAGTTCCAAAGAGATCATTGGAAATGCATTTTTTCAGACAGTGTTATTGACTGAATGACCATAGTCCCATGGTTAGCACTGTAGGCCCTAAAAGAAACACAAGACTTTTGTAAAGGTATTGTCTCTTTTTCCTAGGCATTATTATTTAAAAGATGATAGGTAGTGCCTTTGAGATAAACTCCTAGATAATAGGAAAATTTACCTAGTTAGGGTCTAGTTCTCACCAGTGTCAATACATCTCAGAACTCTGTCCTACTTACTCCAGTTCTGCGGTTCTTTCCCACTCCATATAGATAAATATACTACCAGAAAGCCTGTCCCTGATCTTATGGGAACACATAGACAAGCTACACCTCGTTGAAACAATCCTGAAGGGACAGATTTCCAGGAAAATGTGCAAACTCATATAGTGCATAAAAGGATGGGATGCCACAAGCACTGCATGAGAAAAATTCCTTTAGTTGCATTTCATGCAAGAGTTTTTCTTGAAGGAAATTGGTTTAACGAGGCTGAGATGACTAAAAAGTGTCAGGTCACTAGTATCAGAAGTATCCCTGTTACTGAGTCTTACAGGTCAAGCTAAATTGCTACATCAAAGACAGAAGGGGATGTGACGTTATGATAATAGACCTCAGTAGCTTTGTCTTAAGTTCTATGGTTCTTTCCCCACATACTTTCACATGTGCATAACTTCAATATCTTATTTTACTGATAAGAGCCTTATAAAGTGTGACTGACACCAAGTGCATATAGGACTGTTTGCTTCTTATCATATGTCTGCAGAATGATTAAGAAATTGTTATTCTGTTGTTATATGGAGTGTGTCTGCCCCCCTAGCACAGTTTCTACCCTCAGAAAACTTATAGTCTAGCACCGCAGCAATAGAGGTTTATGGGCAATTATATCAGCTTTTTTGTGCTTTCTGAAAGCACAAAATTGAATTAATAGTTTATTTTGAAGAAATACTCTTCATCTTTACCTTCCTTTTCTCAGGGAGCTTAAATCAACAAAACCAATTGATAAGATATGGAGGGCAAGAGAGAGTATAAAATTGGAGATGACTCTAGATTGTGAGCCTTGGTGTCTGGAAGGATGATACTACTGCAGAAAGAAATAGGGTTGTCAGGAAAAAAGGGTATATTTTCTGGGGAAAGTAATGAGCTCTGTTTTGGACATGTTGAGTTTCAGATGCTTACAGAACATCCAGGTTAAGATGTCAATCAGGCATTGGTGTTAAAGAAATGGAACTCTGGACAGAGATGGAGGTTGGATTTGGGAGTCATTTGCATAGAGCTGGCAATCGAACCCTGTGGATTTGATAAGATCACCAAGAGAGTACAGGGAAAGAGAAGGTAGAGGATGGGATGCAAAGGACAGTGAAAATGAATTTTCATAGAGGAAGGGGGGATAGAAATAATGCAATGTTGGAGAATTATTTGACAAGAATTTATTAAAAGTTCTCACTATGTACCAGGCACCATGATAAGTGTTGAAGGTATAAAAGGGGGGAAAACAGCCTCTGTTCTGAAGGACCCTAGAGTCTAATGAGGTAGATATCATATACTTAAATCAGTATGTACAAGATAAATACAGAGCCAATAAAATGTGGCCTTAGGGTAGAAGGCACAAGTAGCTGGGAGGACCAGGAAAGGCTGTGTACAGGAAGTGATACTTGAGTTGAATCTTAAATGTAACAAGAACTCTAAGAGGCAGAAGTTGGGAAAGAGAGCATTTGGGGTGGTAGTGGTGAGGAGGAAAGAGGAGAAAGCTATTGCAGATGCTGAGAGACAGGGAATGGATCACATGTGAGAAACAGGAAGTGTACCAGTATGCCTGGAGCACAGAAGGGGACTTGGAGTGCAGTAATATGCTGGAAGAAAGGAAAGCTCAGAAAGGAGTCAAGTTAGAAAGAGAAGAGAATGTCCAGGAAGAGGGCCTGGTCAACAGAGTCAAAATTTGGAGCAAAACCAAGAAAGGTGAGGCCTGAGAAAGAATTTGGTAATTAGGAGACCGTTGATAACCTTTGTGAAATCAATGCATTTAAGTGATCAGTTCAGAAACCAAATTGCAAAGGACTGAGCTGCTTACCATGCATGCATCAGAAAAGGTGTCTAGTACAGTACTGGTTGAAAAGATCTTTAGTAAGTAAAAAGCATGACACAATGTAACTGTTCTGTGTGTGTGTGTGTATGTATGTATGTACACGTGTGTAGGGAATGAATGGTATCTGAGACCTTGTTAAGTTCTATGATCCTCTGATGTGTAAGGTATGTTCACTATGTACTGAATTCTTAGCTCTGGTAAATAACATTCTATGAAAGGTAGTGTACAAGTATGGAATGAAGAAAAGGTGAGCTATGAATCAACATAAATTCATTAGAAAAATACCTTGGGTTTGATTTGGCTATAAGCTCAGCTGCTAAGGAGTGGGGAAAGACACAACCTTAGACTGAAATAACTGAAGATCAACCTAGTTTCACCATAGTCTCTAATGACTAGGCCATTTCTGGGGGTATTTAATGCAGTCATAGGAACCACATTTTATGACAGGCAGTCCTGAATTCAATTGCTGACTCTGCTTATTACAATTGGTGTTTTAATTAAGCTTAAGCTCTCTGAGCCTCAATTTCCTAATCTGTAAGATGGAGATGACTTCTTTGATCTCTTCTAGCTCTAAATCTATGGGTCTATGAAGGTATGAGTGAAGTGGGCTTTCCATCCAAAAAGCAATAGACAACCATGATAGAGGCAGAACTATCTGCTCCCTGTTACTACTGTAGGGAAAGTGATTGAAAAGAACATAGATGTACTCACAATGGTGATCTGGGACAGTCTGGTCATTTTGTAGTGAAGGAGCCTATACTTGTAACAACATCATTGTGATACATTTCACAGATGGAATATTGAGACGAGATCAAAGACTGGGGAATTCCTGAACTCAAATTCTCATCTTGCATTCATTCCTTCGTCCCTTCCCCCCTCCCTCCCTTCCTCCCTTCCTCCCTTCCTCCTTTCTCTCTCTCTCTCTCTCTCTCTCTCTCTCTCTCTCTCTCTCTCTCTCTCTCTCTCTCTCCCCCCCGTCTCTTTGAAGTCATGCACAATCCTGGCAGTTCTTCCTAAAGATTTTACATTTGTTTTGTATTTATAGAAAGGTACGTACTCTAGGTAGACTTCACTAGTCTTTGTCTGTAGGTTGTGAGGATTAGCTGGGGACATGACCAGGTCTAGCAGGTGACACTAGGAATTAGCCTCTGATGACATCTGGCCCAAGATTCTGTTGACTTAGAGCAGGGAGCAATGGTTCATCCCTAACAAATAGGTAAGTCTCAGTTCTGGGTCAATCTCAAGGGGAAAAAAGAGGCATTTCTCATTTTTTGATTTGGTGGTCACGTCTGAATTAATCACCTGGAGTCACTGGGTGAAAACATACACTTGTTCCTAAAAATGTGGGCTTCAATTTCATCTAATGACTTAGCAGATATTTACAAAGCAGCCTAACCCTTTTGGGGTTTCATATTCCCCTATGACTTCCTCCGCTGAATCCTAGATTCCATTATAATTTCCTTCAGGAATTACACACATATAGTAGACATCCAATAAATAAAATAATACTACCATAAAATGTCAGAGCCAGCAGGTACCATACAACATGGAGCACAGAAGAGACTTTATAATATAGAAGATTGGAGCTAAAAGGAGTGATACTAAGAATTGCTCACATTTTTACGGACTTAAAAGGTTTAAGGTTTTCAAAGTGCTTTATATACTTTATACCATCCATTTCTCCCAAGAACCTCATGGGGTAACTTTTACAGATATCATTATCCTCATTTTATAGATGAGAGAACAGAGACTCAGAGAGGTTAACCTATGGGTAAGCAGCTAGTTTGAGAGAGAGGATTTAAACTCAAATCCTTACTGACTCCAAGACCAACAGTCTTTCCAGTATACCACACCACCTTTCCAAAGGGCATGGAATATCACTACATAGAAATTGAAATATTAGAGTTGGAAGGGATCAAAAAGTTTTCCAGACAATACCATTTTTCTTACAGATGAAGAAACTGAAACCTAGAAGGAGTGACATTGTAAAAATCCATAAACCAACTAATTAAAAACAAACAAAAAACCTCCCACCAGAAAATGAATGAATAAAGGGATCTTTCCTTAATATGGTAGAGAGTACACATCTAAAACCAAGTCAATATTGTAAATAACAGTGATAAATTAGAGTCTTTAACAATAAGATCTGAGGTAAAGCAAGGATATCCACTGCCACTATTATTGGATACAGTGCTAGAAATGCTATCTGTGGCAATAAGCTTAGACAAACAAGACTCAAAATTATTGCTTTTTTGCAAATGATATGGTGACACATTTAGAAAGCCCTAGAAAGTCATAATTTTTTTTGAAAGAAACTAGAAAAGGTGCAGGATTTGAATTTTGTTACTTATATGAAATAATATCAAATTTCTTTTATATTAAATCCTCATGAATCAGTATTTATGCATATTATCAATAACACTCAGTGGAAAAACATAGAAAGAAATTTGATTTAAAACAACTACAGAATTTATTCATATTTAGGGATATTCTAACTAAGATACATACAAGAACTATAGGAATAATATAAAATACTGTTTAGAAGAATAAGTACAGATAAAAATCATTAGTAAAGTATTACTTACTCATAAGTAGGCCAAACAAATACAATAAAAATGAAAATACTATAAACATTAATTTACTTATTCATTGTCATGCCAATCAAACAGTATTTTATAGAATTAAAAAATAATCATGAAATTAACTGAGAGCAACAGAAGGTCAAGCATCTTGAGGGAAATCATTATTAAACAGTGTAAAGGAAGTTTAATTTTACCATATCTCAGACTACAAACCAATATCCATCATAGCAGTTTGGTACTGGTTAAAAAAATGGAGAGGTCTATCAGAGCAACAGATTAAGTGCACAACATAGTGAAGCAAATGACCCAGAAGTCTAGTATTTGGTAAACCCAAAAGACTCTAGTTGTTGGTATCAGGACTCACTATTAGGCAAAATCAACGGGGAAAACTGGAAACAGTCTGGCGGAAATTAGGTTTAGGTCAACACCTCACACCATGTACCAAGATAAACTCCAAATGAATATATGACCTAAGACATAAAAGGTGACCTCATAAACTGTTTAGGGGAACAAGGATGAAATTACCTTTCAGATTTATGTACAGGACAAATTTTAATGACCAAACATGGGCTGTAGAGGAACGAAGATAAGATAAACAATTCTGATGCAAAAATTTAAAAGATTTTGTGCAAACAAATCCAATAACCTCAACAGGGAGTTAAATGGTAGAAATATTTGCAACAAATTTCTCTGGTTAGGGTTTTTTATAAGGAACTGATTCAAATTCATAAGAATGACAGTTTTTCATCAATTGATAAATGGTCAAGGCATATGAAAAGGCGGTTTTCAATGGATGAAATCTGTGATGGCTTTGGCCATATGAACAAACTCTCCAAATCAATAATAGAAAAGTGCAAATTAAACAACTCTGAGATTTCACCTTGTACCCACCAGATAGGCAAAGTTACCAAATAAAAAGGAAAATGACATGTTGGAAGGATTACAGGTAAACAGGCACACTGATGTACATTGGTGGAACTGTAAATTGGTCAGATGTTCTGGAAAGCAATTTGGAATTTTGCCCCCAAATTACTAAACTGTGCATATCTTTTGACCTCATAATTACATCGTTAAATCTATATCTCAAAGAAATCTACAAAGAACAAAAGCTCTGATATGCACAAGAAATATTTTTAAGAGCTCCTTTCATGGTGGCAAATAATTGGAAAATAACTAATTGCCCATTTATTGAGGAGTGGATGAGGCAATTTTAGTGGATTTATGGAAAGAGAACATGTTTCAGAGAAAACTTAGAGAAATTGTGTGAATTGTTGCAGGGTGAAGTCAGCAGAGTTAGAAAACTATTATTTAGTACATAATATCAACATTCCAAAGAAGAGACATTAAGAACTCTGAGAATGATCAACCGTAATTACAGAAGACCAGTATGAAAAGTGCTACCTACCTCCTGACATAGAGATGATAGACTAATATATAGAATAAAATTTACATTTGTGTACATGATGAAATGGGAATTTGTCTTGACTATGCTTCTGTGTTATACAGGTTTGGTTTGATTTTTTTTCTGGGGAAAAGAGGAAGTGTTTGATACTTTATATTTTTTTTTAGTTTAAAAATGGAGAAGTGACTTGCTGACTGTTATGCAGGGTGTGATAGCACCAAGAGTATGATCTCTTAATTCATTAGTTGGTTGGTTGGTTCATCCTATAGCTATCTCAGTGTTAATATAGATTCATGACACTTAGCTACTACTGAGAGGTACCAGGGACTGCTCCCACACAAGTTTTAAAGTCAGTCTTGATTTTAAGGTATCATAAAACTTGCCCCTTATTTTTCTTTTCAGATGGAAACAGAAGCCTGTAATTCTCTAACATGTTTATTATGCAGTGTTGTATAATATAATTATCATTACCAGTGTCTCATCCCTCTGCTGAACTGATAACAACATGAATAATAAAAATATTCCCATATGTGGGTATAGAACTTTGTAGGTTTAATAATCCATTCACAAACATGTGCTTATCAGAACAGTCCTCCTAAGGAATCAGGGAAGGCATTATTATCTCTATTTTACAAATGAGGAAACAGAGGTTCAAAGTAACTTGCCCAAGATCACATAGGACAGAGTTGAAACTAGAATTCATTTTTTTATCGGTCTGGTCTCATTCATTTTCTATTTTCCCAAACTGGCCTAAATCCAAAGATTTAGAATGATTTCTGCTGATCTTTCTCTGAATCCCTAGGCTGAAGTAAACTCAGTTTATTCAGTTGAACCAAAAAAAAAAAATTTTTTTTTTTGTTTTGCTTTAACTTCTTAGTGAACATGTTGGAACTTAAACTACTCCTATCTATTTTCTAAAAACCCTTAAGCTGGGAAACAAGTCAGTGTATCAGTTTTCTGAATGGAACCTTATCTTAGTGGTAACTTATCCACTCTGAACCTTTGCATCAAACTAGACTCATAGGCTCTTAGAATTGGAAAGGAAAGGTCCAAGTCTTTAATCTAATGTCCCTTCCTTAGTAGGAGCTAGAGGACTCAATGCTAGTCTTAACCTTACTAACAATAAATTAATAACAGGGTTATCTGTCACTTTCAAGTTTACAAAGAGCTTTCCTCACAATCATCATGTGAGGTAGTTAGTGCAAAGATTCTTTACATTTCACAGATAGGAGAACTGGAGACATTCAGTGAGATGAAATGAGTTGCCTATGATCCCATGGCTATTAAGTTTAAAAGCCTGGATTGAATCCAGGTCTCTTGACTCCACGTTCAGAATTCATTAGATTGCTCTGGATTATACGGTCAGAGTATTTTTGTAGTATTTTAGATATAAATGAATTATAAAGGTCAACTAGACTCATTCCCTCTTTTTAAAGATGAGAAATCTGTGGCCCAAAGAGGTTGTTACTTGCCCAAGGGCACACAGGGAGTCAGTGATAAAGAGAGGATTTGATCTCAGATCTTCAAAATCCATATTTAACACTCTTTACGTTATGTTCTGTTTCCCAGCAAGTGCCTTTGTTAACCCTTTGACCAAATGCCGATATAATTCCACATCTTTTCTCATTTTCATTATGTGAAATTTTCTTAAAAATAGAAATGAGTGCAGATAAGCAGTTTAATGGATATGCAATTAGTCTGAATCATTTGGAGGGAAGCCATCTCTTCAATTCATGGTTTCCTGATTTTGGTTGGTACGGTTGCTTTGATCAGAAAGTTTCATGTTACAGAATTATTACACCATCTCAAAGAAAGTCTAGCTACATGTTAATTTATCCGCTAGGCAAATTTCTTTTGCCTAATAAAAGTGCTTACTTAGGAAGCTTCATACCCAGTAGCAATTAATTATTGACAGAGCATGCGAATTAGAGATAAAAGAAAAGTCGTTCTTTCCTCACTCACCAGATAGTAAATAAATTTAATTATGGTAGGAGAAGCTAGGGGATCTTCTTTCGTATTAAGTTTTATTAGCTGAGACATTTAAAAGCATGTCATCATAACAAAAAGGTCTTGTGTAATCCTAAATGTACCACTTTGGTGCAAGGCTCAGAAGTGCATAGACTTAATTGAGCAAATGGTAGCAGATGGCCTGCTGTACAGACAGGTATTGTACAGGTTTATTGTCAATTAACTTTTGTCTACATATGCCTATGGCAAATTGACTGTATAATATGTTACTGAGCCCAGCTTTAACACCTGATAGACTTGCCATGCTCTGATTAGGGGGATAAATGATGCTAAACCCCTTTGATTTCTTGAAGCTCTTACCAAAGAGAGTTTAATTTTTTTTAAAGTAAACACTAGAACAAACAATTGTCTTCACTAGTCAGGAGATCTCTGTTTTAATTCCAGCTCTGCCACTGGTTTGCTGTGTAACGGTAAGGAAATCATTTCACCTTTAGTGGCTTCTGTCAAGTGGTGATGTTAGACTAAGTGTTCCTTAAGGATCTTTCCAGCAATCATATCCTATGGTCTAACATTATGTTTCACTTACAGCTCTACAATCCCATATTCTAAGGTTCCTTCCAGCTCCAACATTCAACATCCTGGCATTTTATGTTCCAAAGTTCTTTCAAACTCTGACATTTTTCTTCTAATTTTCCTGCCAGCTCCAACATCCCATTTCCTCTATTTTAAGGTCCCTTATAGATCTGAAATTCAACAGATGAGAGATAGATGGGTAGGTAGGTAGGTGGGTAGAGTGAGTATTCATTATATACTTAATATATATTTGGCACTGTGCTAGGCACTAGGGATACATGTAAGCAAATGAGTCCCTGTCCTCAAATTTACATTCTAATGAAGGTAAATGACATACAAGGGGAAGTTGGAAAGGGAAAAGTGTTGCTACCAGCAAGGAGGGATGGTCTAGAGCTTGGTTACTAAAGTGAAGCCCTGGTAATGGGCAAGAGAAATTGAAAGTTCACCAATTAGAGCAGGGAGGTTCCAGAGTCAGGTTCCAAAGTTCCCATGGGGAGGAGGTGAGGACAATGGCTAAAATAGAGGTGGCATCATTTGAGCCTGGTGCGCAAGAAGTTCTGCATCAGACGGCTTTGCCATTCTCCATTTTAAAATCCACTCTAATTTAAAAATTCTGGAATTCTATGATGGATCAATTTCTTTTGCTCTCTGCGATTTCTTCATCTCAAAGATTATTTGCTGGGTGAGGGGGAGGAAATGGAAATTCTGAAGTGGGAATAACAAATCTCTCCCCTTTTTTATTCCAGAAATGTAATGCCCAAGACCCTGGAGGGTCAGATAACTATGGAGAAAACTCCAAGTTACTTTGTAACCAATGAAGCTCCCAAACGAATCCACTCCATGGCTAAGGATACCAAGCTGATTGTGGTTGTGAGGAACCCTGTGACTCGGGCAATCTCTGATTACACACAGACCCTCTCCAAGAAACCAGAGATCCCGACCTTTGAAGTGCTAGCCTTCAAAAACCGGACCCTGGGGCTGATTGATGCCTCCTGGAGTGCCATCCGCATTGGAATCTATGCCCTGCACCTGGAAAACTGGCTTCAGTATTTCCCCCTGTCTCAGATCCTGTTTGTCAGTGGTGAGAGGCTTATTGTGGACCCCGCCGGGGAGATGGCCAAAGTGCAGGATTTCCTAGGTCTCAAACGAGTCGTGACTGAAAAACATTTCTACTTCAACAAAACCAAGGGGTTCCCTTGTTTGAAGAAGCCAGAGGACAGCAGCGCCCCAAGGTGCTTGGGCAAAAGCAAGGGGCGGACTCACCCCAGGATTGATCCAGATGTGATCCACAGACTGCGGAAATTTTACAGACCCTTCAATGTTATGTTTTACCAAATGACAGGTCAAGATTTCCAGTGGGAACAGGAGGAAAGTGACAAATGAGACTAGAAATTCTGGGGAAAGCAATCTGATAGTCTGAGTTGAATCACTGTCTGAGATGTGAAAATCCCCAGAGGGCTTATGGTCACAGCCTGGGAGCCAGGCAGCACTCAGCTCCTGGTCAGGTTGCAGAGTTCCCGCCCCTGCAGAGCTGAAACCTTACTGTCCAAGCAGCTAAGAGATCTTCTTTTGGGGTCTCTCTCTCTCCCTTCAGTTCTCCCTCATATCTGGTGTGTTCATTATCTAGTCAGAAGAGCTTAGGGAAGGAGTAAGTGGGAGATTGCTTTCAGCACAGCCCCCAAAGGCAAATAATGTCTGCTTTCTAGAGCCGGCACAGGATTAACCTGACTCCAGCCAAGACCCAATACCTTGGTCTTAGCTAGTAAATGTCTCTGGACAGTACAGCATGAGGGCAATCAAGAAGAAAATGAAGATCCCTCCACACACACACACACACACACACACACACACACACACACACACTTAGCAAAAATCATGGTTAAACAGGGGAGGAATTTAGCTTGAAGAACCCCACCCTCTCCCCTGCCAAGGTGTCTGATTCATCCTATGCTTGACAGCTCCTTATCCTTCACATGACCTCATGTCCTTATTCCTTGCACAGGCATATTTAGCCCTCTAACTAGGAGTCCCCTGAGATTCCAAGTGGCCATTTATAGGGAGGGATGAAGGAGGGACCCTACCTGTCTGTGCAGAGACCAAGTGGCCCTGGGGAACTCTGACCCTGAGACTGAGGAGGTGAGTGTAGATGCCAGAGATCTTCAGTTTTCCACTGAAAATCCTCCCGTGTATCCCCTTCATCTCTGATGTTGGGATAAAAGAGATTTGTCTGTCACTCAGGCTGCTCCTCAGGGTCATCTCCTCCCCACCCATTGTAGAGAGCATGAATTGCTTCTAGGGAGTTTTCAGGGTGATGGACCTCCTCCGCCAGTGGGATGGGGAGGTTCGCTTAGCATGCCCTCTCATTTTAGAGGCAGGGGCCTTCCCCCGAGCAAACTTGATTGTATTCTTCCACTGGCAAGCGGGAGAGTGTCCTCTCAGTTTTTGCAAGATTCCTGAAGTGGTTGCAAAAGTAAGACTGTCCAACCCTCTTTTGATTGGGGATGAGGAAAAAAGTCCATTTCCCCAGGAAGACAAAGTGTTCTATGCTGCTTCTGGATAGAATTCTCTGAATGTCTTGCTAAGTGTGTTGCTCAGGGCCAGGCAGCTACAGCCTGTAACCCACAAGGCATGCCCCTCTGCCTCTCCCCTCCCCTCTCCCCCAAGGGCCTGGGACATAGAACACATTCCTTTTCTGGAACTGGCGCTGTTCATATAGGCTATAAGTAGGCCCCTGGAAACTTCCAGGCCTCAAAGCTACTGGAATTGAGGCAAATGGCACCATGTAGCTTGGGGAGAGGGAGAAGCCAGTTGTACCTAGACCTCTCAGCCTGGCTTGCTGCAACCAGCTGGCTGTAGTCGGAGGCAAAAGAGCTAACTTCATTTGTCAGACTTGGAGGGGTGGCCTGAAATAGGAATGTGCACATCAGGTGTGGCTGAATAAAATGTCCGTTCCCATTAGCTTGATTCGATTAAAACACAGCGTTTGACACAAAGCACTTTTCCACAGGCCGACAAAAGCAGAAATCATTCCAGTAAAACTGAAAATATGTAGTGGGGATGAGTTTAATTTTTCTCAGATGTTATTAAAATGTCATTTCTCCCGCTAAATGAAAACTGTGTTGTTATAAAAATGGAATGCAACCTGATTAATGGGTTCTGATAGCATTTCTTTTAGTCTCCCTAGTTTCTAGTAACCACCCACCCTCCAAGGGCTTGGATAGTTCCAGCTTCATTCTCTTTTGGGGCCTGACACCTGCTTCACCTGATGGATCTGGATACAGCAGAAGCAAGGAGACTCTTGGGAATGATTTACAGAGCTGTGCTCAGGGGGAGGATAGAGCCTGAGGCCATGGTTTTCTCTATCCCAGGCAGTTCTGACAAAGAATGGACTTGTGCCTAATTCAGTATATCCAACTGAAACAGAGCCTTATAAATGAGAATTATTTTTTCAGACAAGAAAGTTCCTATACTGCTGAAGGCAATAGAGACACCTTTATTACCAAAAAGAAGATATAGATATGATATAGAAAAAAAATATATGTAGTAATGTGAATATTTGAAAGAAAAAAAACCTTAAACTTAACAGGGTCAAGAAGTTTGCACTAACAGCGCTCATATGGCCCATTATAAAAAAGATTGTCTCCTCTTTCCCACTCACTACCCACTTTCTGCCCTTGTGATAGAATAGACCCAAAGGAAGACAGCTTCTGAGATTTGGGTTGTGGTTAAGGAGCTAATGGCAATCTAGCCTGGGTTAACCTACCCTAGAGGCAGAATTGGGTTTTCAATAGTCTTTGACACTTGCCCAGATAGTAAATGGGAAACTGGAGGTTCCATAGGTAACAGGTACCTGGTAGCATGTGTTTATACAAGATTCCAGCTGCCTTTTTCTCCCCTTCTTGGAGGATCCCCCAGTCAGAGCCTATAGTGTAGAACTTTTGAGTTGGAAGGCCTTTAAGAGGTCATCTGCTTTTTATTCATACCCAAGGAAGGAATACTCTCCATAACATCTTAAACAAAACCTTTCCTTTCTATGGGCCTAGATTTTCTGCTCTGTCAAATGTGAATTTGGATTAGATCATTTCTTAAATGCTTTGTATTTTGAAATTCTATGATGTACCCCATTTTAATAGTAGGGTCAACTCAACATCCTCACCACATGTCTCTCCTGCCTACCTATCTGTCATACCTAGAACAGCATTGTTTTACAAGACAAGGAAAAATAATGCATTTACAATCAGGTTTTGATGTTTTCCAGAGGAGAGAACTCAGATGGTTTATTGAGACCATTACTTCCCTTGCCTCCTCAGCCTTCCTTCAATCTTGATTTCTACATAAAAGATTTTACAAGAAAGGCCATGCTGGGCCACATATGATAAGGCTGGGGTATTGGATTTGACTCCCAAGGATTAAAGACATGGCCCAGGGTGCTTGTAACTTGTATTGCTTCTTCCTTCCTATCCCTCCAAGGATTTCTTCTTTATTTAGGTTATATCCCTGTGGTCTAGGGAGAAGTAAAGTGCTTAGGGACTCAATAGGACCTTTCCCAAAGTTTTACTGAAGTGAAAAAAATCCCCCATTTTATTTTTTTTTCTGTGTGTTGAACAGAAAGGGATTAAAAAAACCACATCAGGTCCCCTGATCAATGACTCACCATCTCCTCTTTAGTGACAGGCGAGGTTCAAGGATATAATTATCCTTACCAAATGTCTTGCCCTTGAAAATAGCCCTGAAAAGGGTCACTCTTTTCTCCAGAGAGGCAGAAGAATAGGGAACCATTCTTCAGAGGTGTCATATAGGGAGGGAGAGGGAGATTTATTAATTTTTAAAGCATCTATTCGGAGACATTTTTGAAAGATCCAGATTCCAAAAGGAAATACAAAATTTTCTATCGTTAAGTCCTGATTTCCACATGTTGACTTAGGTTTCATCTTCTGTGGCCCCTGAAGTGATCCGCTGAACCCAAATTGCCTTTTTTTTTTAATGGGACACTTGACAAAAGGAATTATTTCCTACTCGGTGGGTGTAGCTCACCTGCGGAAGGAGAGTTGGGTTAATAACTTTTTTCTTTCCTATTTAAATGTCAGCATTGCAACCCACAAGAGATTGAATTTTGTATTTGATTTCAATTAGCAAAGCATAAATTATGTTTAATTTTCTACAAGCTGCGTGGATGATTCACTGTTCTGGAAAGGCTGCTGCTGGGTGGTTTAGGGCTGGGAAATGGAGAATTTCACCTTTCACACTATGATGCTGACAGCTCTGCCTCACAGGCCTCTTTCTTTGTGTGTTGTTCAGTACCAGAAGGAGATGACCATCTCAAACTTTAAAACTGAACCAGCCAGCTCTAACTAATAAAACATTGTGGCAGCCACATCTCTGGGCTCCATTGATCATTAGCCTCTGCATATGAACCATGCCTGAAATACAAGCAAACAACCAATAAAGCAATCAGCAAACATTGATTCAATGCCTATTATATGTCAGGCACTGTGCTAGGTGCCAGGTATGAAAAGACAAAAATGAGGTAGTCCCTTCCCTCAAGGAGTTTATATTCTTAGTGAAGTCCTGGACAATGAGACTCTATCCCACTATTTCTTAACCTTTTTTTCTGTTTAATCTTGGACCCCTTTAGCTGTCTGGCGAAACCCATGGATCCCGTCTCAGAATATTCTTAAATTCATTCAGTGAAATACATAGGATCACGCAGGAAACCAATTTTATTGAAATAAGAATGCATTTTTCCCCATCCAAGTTCAAAGACTGCTTGAAATCTATCATAAGATCCTAGGTTAAGACTTTTTTCATAAAGCCCAACACTCTAGATATAGGTCAGTACCCAACCTGTCACCTGGCTATCCGACCCCTGAGGAGAAACTTTGACATAAAGCTATTCTTATTTCACATATAGCAACTGAGTCGTGGAAGTAAAGAGGAGGGGCCACGGTGTTGGAGTCTGACTGTCCTGCTCCCTATCAACTCAATTCATTTCACCAGACATATAAGAGAAAACATATAGGAGAGGACCTAAATATTGCATCCTGGTTTTCACTATAATCTATCTTTGATAGAGCCTACTATGTGCAGGACACTGTATTATACTCTGAGGGAATTTCCAAGGAGAATAAGAGAGCATGACTCCAGCTGTCAAGGAGTTCACAATCCAATGGGCAGATAACACATACAACTGTGTACACACAAGATATATACAGCGTGAGTTGGAGATAATCACAGAGAGAAGGCAATGGAGAATGTCACTGAGAAACAATTCTGTTAGGAATGAGATAATTCCAGTTCCTTAGCCTATGTGTTGATCCCTAGTACCTAGGCATTCCTAGCCAAGTCTCAACTCTAACACTTCTTGGAAATACAACTCACAGGTGAAAGAGATCATAACAACTTATTTGTAAACCTTCAGGCACAATTTAAATGCTATAAGTTGTTATTATTGGGAATAGGTCTTGAGCTATCATTTCACTGATAGTTTCCAGTGAGGAAACTCCCTCTATCCTTCTCTACACTTTATGGACTTAGAGTTGCTTGGGACGCTTAGAGATTAAGTGACTTGCCCAGAATCATTTAGCCGATATGTAGCAGTGGCAGGATTTGAATGCTAGCATTCCAGAACACTCTATCCACTATCCCATGGAATACTCTTATCAGTATTAATAGTGAATATCAAAATAATATTAATAATTCAGATCCTAACACTTCTACATTTATTATCATCTATTCAGGGACTGAAGTTGGGGTCTGGAACATAATCCCTGAGATCCCATTTCATTTTGCAATTCTGTAATGTCTCTCTTTTTTAATATTGCTTTATGTCCCATCATGATTTTTCCACTCTCAGACAAACTCTGTTCTGCCTCAGCAGATTCCAAAAAAGTCAGCCACTCCTAAAATATGGGATTTTGAACTTCATCTCCTCTGGGAAGCCTCCATTTGCTGACCAGTTGTTATTATCTCTCTCTCCTTCTTGTTATTATTTACTTATTTTAAATTGTTCCACCCTCTCTAAACCCAATTCAATGTAAGCTCCTAGAGGGCAGGAACTATCTTGGTTTTGCCTTTCCAATCTTAATCCCTATCATGGTAGGTAAGTACTTGAACATAGTAAGTACTTAATGCAATTTTCCCTTAAATTTAAAGACCCCCTAATATATCATGGATATATTGTAGAATGTCAAGAAGCACCTCATACAATGACTAGCTGTGTGACCCTGTGTGGTCAAGTCACTTGACCTTTCTCAACTCAGTTTCCTCCTCTGAAAAATGGAGGTAAGAATAGCATTTGCTTCACAAAGTTGTGACTGACAAATCAGATTAAAACCTGTAAAATGCTTTGCAAACCTGAAAACTCAATATAAAAGTTATCAATATTATTAAATGTTGAGGGTCTCCAGGGATCATCTAATCTAATTCTCATTTGATAGTTGACAAAAACAAAGAAATTTAGTAACTTGACCAAGGTCTCCTGGCTAAGATTTTATGACTCTTAAACTAGGGATTTTACACCATCCTGCCAATCCAGCCAGTCATTCCAGTACTCCCAGAACTGGACTCAGATAAGATGCTCTGGCTTCTTCAATAGAGTTACGCAGAGATGTGGATCATCTGCTTTCCTATGGTCTGTGGCACCTTGGGCAAGGGTGAACATGACAAAATGAAGCTTGATAATTAGTATCACTTGAAAAATACATTTCTAGAATTCCCAGAATTCCTAGCTTTTTATGATGGCAGCCTATGCCATCTAATATACACAGGAGACAAAGCTTGTTAGCATGGAGCTAGAAAATTAAAAAAAACAGTAATAATGATACTACTATTCATATAGTGCTTTAAAAGTATGCAAAGTACTTTATGAATATTATCTCATTTTATTTTCACAACAACACTGTATGGAAGATGTTATTTTTATACCTATTTTATAGATGAAGAAATGAAAGCAGACAGATTCAGTGACTTGTCCAGAGTCACACATCTAGGATGTATCTGAGACCAGATTTGAATTCAGGTCTTTCTGACTATGCCCAGCCCTCCATTCACTCAACCACCCAGATGTATTTGTTAAGCACATACTATGTGCCAGGCACTGTTCTACTCAATGAAAATACAAAGACAAAAATGAGATAATCCTTTCCCTTAAGGAGCTTATATTTTATCAAAAATTATGTATTTTCCTGACGAATTTCTGTGTGGATACTAAGACTTCATACTTGAGTAAGAAACAATACCATGTATCAAAAAACAGAGGCATCTAGGTGGCACGGTGGATAAAATGTTGGTCATGAAATAAGGAAGACCTGAGTTCAAATCCAGTCTCAGCTGGATTGTGACTCATGTGTCCCTGGGCAAGTCACTTGACCCCACTTGTCTCCCCACTCCCCTAAAATGAACCTGGCATCTGGAGTGAAAAATCCTTGGTTCAAATTCTGACTTTTCTATTTTCCATAGAATCCTGGAATGTTAGTGCTGCAGTGGATCTTGGGGATTGCCTGATCCAAATACCCTAGTTTTACAGATGCAGAAACTCAGTCTTACAGAGATGAATGTTTGGATAGGGTCAACACAGCTTGTACATGACAGAGCTGAGACCTAGGTCTTCATACTCCAAATTCAGCGCTCTGTTCATCACATTGGGCTGGTTGGATGACTCGCTTCTGTCTGGCTTTGGTTTCCTCATCTATTAAAAATAGAAGGTTTTACTAGAGGTCTAAGGTTCTTTCCGGTTCTGATTTCCTATGATTCCAAAATAATGACCCTAAGGTGTACTAGACTAGGGTGTTTTTTGTAGTAACTTAAGAAGAGCAAAGATATTTGTTATTTGTTTCTGGAACTAGACTTAAGGGGATAGTCAGAGACCCTAATATTCACCCGAGGAGAGACCCATAGGAGAAAAATCAGAAAGCACCAAGGATGGAGTTCTATAAATCAGAGCAAGAAGTGAGTCAGTAGGGCACTCAATGAACCTTGGCAGATAATGGGTCGTACTGACCCTGATCCCATTGGCAGCAATAACAAAGCGGGAAGCATGGAGCCCATGGTCTTTGATATATTGCTGTGAAATAGTCCAATGGCAGTCCAAATGACATAGTCTTATCCCTAGCTGAGTTTAGGATGGAACAGCATCATGGTACAATGAGCAATAATAGAACTAATGTTTATACTTCATGTTGAAGTTTACAAACTGTTTTCCTTCACTACCCTGTAGGGTTTATGGGATAATAATACCTATAGTACTTAATAAGGTTGTTTCAAAATTAAATGAGATAATGAATCTAAAATGCTTTGTAAACTTTAAGGAACTACATAAATGCTAACATTATTAGTGTAAGTAAAAGACAACTTGGTATAGGAGATAGAAACCTAGTTTGAGGTCAAGATGACCTGAGTTTCAGTCCTATGTCTGACATGCTGTGTGTGACTCTGGGCAAGTCCCTTAACTTGTCCCCAGGCAACTCTCTAAGACTGAGGTATTGAACAGGTACTAATTTCCATTGGTAGAAGGAGTTTCCTCATCTGGATGAACTGAAGAACTCAGTTCTCCTTTCTCGAAGTCTAGTATTCTTTCCATTAGATTCTGCTAGGTTCAACCATTACAACTGTCCTTTGCCAACAACTGTCCACATGTAGGTCCTCTACATCCAAGTATACATGTGATTGTATGCAATCACAGTTGACAGCTGTGGATGGAATGGAATAGTAATTATAGACATGTTTCTGCTGGATAATGAGTTTATTTCTGCAGCCGCTCTCTGGCAAATATTTGGTGAAATTCAATTGAATACAATTGTTAAGCATGTAACTATGTGTAAATCATTGTGCAAGATGCTAAGGTTGTTATTAAGTTAAGAAAGAAAGCGTATCTTGACTTTAAGCAACTTGTAACAATTAATGGTGTCAAATCGATGGAATCAGAAGAAAAGGTAAACTGAAAGGCCGTCTAGTTCAAGGGCTCCACATTCATGGATTCACTGAGATAGCAGGGCTTGGTTGTAACTTGCCATCCACCAAGGTTGTGGGAAGTCAACTGCCACAAAATGTCATCTGAGCTTAGGGAGAGATTTCACCTGGTTGTGATCTGCTGGGATCATTTTAAATGCTCCTACCTTCAACATTTCAAAACTCCCATCATTACACAGTTCAACTTCGTTTCTTTAGTTGATTGTTGCAAGTGCAATTTTAGCCTATCTCCCAATTCAACCAATGGTCAGTCTTTTTGGGAAGAGCCTCTCTACATTGGGTCCCATCATTCCTCAGATAATAGACAAAACATTCAAAGCTGCATCCAAACTTAGAATTCCTACAAGAGTCTGAAGTCTTAAGAATACAGAATCAATTCCACATGGAACCCTGGAGTTCTTATCCTAAAAAAATTTGCCACCAAAATACCAATCTGTTGGACATAGGATTTTGATAGACAATCCAGCTATGGCAGTTAATGTCTAAGTTGCCTATGAACTCCCAGTGATGAAATGGAATTAGAGCTTTCTATGGTGTTTTAAGAACAAGAAACTTTGTCTTAATTGAGACTTCCACTGTACCCAGGAAATAAATATTCTGATACTGTGAGACATCTAGATCCATAAGGAAAAAATAATAATTCACATCTATAATACATAAATAGCATTGACTCTAAAACTCACCTAAATCTTATACTTGTGCTACCTTACCCCATCAACTAGCATTTCCCATTTTTATTCTTTCTCATAGGCCCATGTCTCTCCTTTGTCTCTCCTTATTCAAGGAATTAAGAATTAATGGGTTATTTTTTTGTCTGGTTAAAAATATTATTTATTTATTCTTAGTTTTCAACATTCAATTTTCATAAGATTTCAAGTTCTAAATTTTCCCCCTTCTCTAACACGGTGTGCAATCTGATATAGACTATTCATGTACAATCATATTAAACATATTTCCACATTAGTTATATTATAAAGAAGAGTTAGAAGCAAAGGAAAAAACCATGAAAAAGAAAAAAGCAAAGCAACAAAAGGAGGAAAAATAGTATGTTTTGATTTACCTTCAAACTCCATGGTTCTTTCTCTGCATGTGGATAGCATTTTCCATCGTAAGTCTTTTGAAATTATCTTAGATCCTTGAATTGCTGAGAAGAGCTAAGTCTATCAAAGCAACAATGCTGTTGTTACTGTGTACAATGTTCTCCAAGTTCTTCTCACTTCACTCAGCATCAGTTCATACAAGTCTTTCCAGGTTTTTCTGAAATCTGAGAGATTCTCCAGTTTGAATGATTCATAATCTCTCAGAGTTCATAGGGTCTCGACCAGTCAATCCCCAGCCTCCACAAAGGCCTTTTTTCAAATCATTCTGTGGAAAGATTTACTTCCTGAATGTCACATTTTCATTAATTTGTCCCTTCCTTTTCTCCTAAGGAACATTGGAGGTGCAAAGTTTTTAAAATAAATGCTAAAAAAATTTTACACGTAACTGGGGAAAAATAAAATACTAAATAAATTTTAAAAAAGAATACTGGAGTTAGAAGTTAAGAAGCCTAAGTTCAAATTCTGGCTCCATTATTAATTCACTATAACCATGGACAAGTCAATTCCAACCTCACTTTCCTCCCGTATAAAATGATACAGTTAGACTAACTGACTTTTAAGGGGATCCTAAATCCTATAAGGTGAAAACAAGCTCTACTATTGTGTCTTCTCATTGACTCATTGAACTTTGTCCTCGCTCCCTTTGTCTAATTACCCTCTTCTAAAACCCCTGAACCGAAGAATTGGCATATGTTGGGAATCAGTGGGTACAGACTGAGACCCCTGAAAAAGAAAAGACGTTGCGTCTAAAGTCAAAAGATTAGACATAAATAAGAACATCTTGGTTATGCTGATGGTTGAATGCAACCAAGGAAAATCATAGGTCATATGCTCAGTGCTAAAGGGAACTTTAAATATCTTTTGATTCAAATACCTTATTTTGCAGAAGAGGAAATCAAGGCCCGGAAAGCAGAAACAGCTTGTCAGAGGTCATGCAAGTTGCAAGTAGCAGAGCCAGAATATGAACTTGGATCTTCTGACTCCAAGTTTAACTTCTTCTATCTCACTGAAGAGCACTGAGTCTTGAATCAGAAGTTGTTTCAGTCACTTTTCGGTATCTGACTCTTCATGGCCCCATTTGGGATTTTCTTGACAAAGATACTGGAGTGGTTTACATTTCCTTCTCTAGCTTATTTTACACACGATGAAACTGAGGCAAACAGGGTTAAGTGACTTGTGCAGGGTCACACACTTGAACTCAAGAAGAGAATCTTCTTAACATCAAGACTGGCACTGCCCACTGAGTTCAACTCCTGGCTCTGCCATTAACTAGCTGTGTAACACTGGACAACTTACTTGGAATCTCTGTTTTGGTATTCCTATCTATACGATGGTGACCCTTACTGGGTTGTTGAGAAAATCAAATGAGGTAATAAACACGAAAGGGAAACAGTGGTGTAGTGAGTAAAAAGAGGATTGGAAGAATCAAGAGACCTAGGTTCACAGAATCTAAGAGTTGACTAAGCCACCTAGAACAATCTTTGCCTGAAAGAGGATTGATCACCTGGGCAACACGCCTGAGAAAGGTTCGTCCAGCCAGAAGATTTCTAATGACAAGGAATCCACTGATTCCAGTAGAAATCTAATCTGTTTTCGAATAGATCTCATCATTAGGAAGTTGAGGTGTGTGTGTGTGTGTGTGTGTGTGTGTGTGTGTGTGTGTGTGATGCCTGCCTTTACCCCATTACATCCACATCCACCATTCATTGCTTCTGCAGTAGGTCAGTTTTCTGAAGCCAAGCACAATAAGCCTAATTCTTCTTGCACATGAAAACCTCCAGATACTTGAATCGCATTCTCATGTTCCCTTTTTTTCCCTGCCCCACAATTCTTCACTTCTTCACACTGAAAACCCCTTATCCCCCAACAGATGCTGATATTGTATGATGTCAATGCCTTCTGCCATCCTGGTCCCACTCTTCTGGATATCTTCCCATTTAACAATGTTATCAAGGCTCATGATCATATGGTACCACTTAGCTTAGGGACCTTGTACAAGTCATTTGCTCCATGTTTCAGTTTTCTGTTCTGTCAAATGGAAACACTGACTGGATGATTTCTAAGTTTCCTAAGATGCCTAAATCTATGAGGATGCCTTATAAAGTACTATATCTGAATAAGTCTAAATTATGTCATCTACCAGGAATACTGAACAAAATTAGCGCTTGAACATGAGGGCTAGATGACATGTCCCCTCTTGTTCTTTTTCATCCCTGAGATTGTCATGATGCTTGGGAACTTAAAAGACATAGCAATGTCTAGCTTCATCCAGTCATCCTTTCCCTCAAATACCCAACATTTAGGAATGATGGCTCTGCTGTAAGCATGGCACCTACCTCATTAATGTTCAGACTTTTGATTCCTTTATTAAGAGAATGACAAAATCAGGCTAAGCGGAGAAGTGCACTGACGGCATTGCTATTGTGACTAATGCTGTTTTGTCATTATGTGGTGCTTTAAAAAAAAGATATATTCTGATTTTATAGTACATATATTTCCCAAGGTATCATTTTCCTCTTCCACCTCCACCCAGAGAGACAAAACAATGATGCTATAAAATAATCCACAATGAAGTCTACCAGTATATGTGGTTTTTCACGCTAATCAGTGGCTGGCCACCTTAGCAAATCAGGAAATGAGGTATATTCTCATATTTCTTCTTCAGAGTTAGGCTTGTTCATTATGCTTACACTGTGTTAATTTCTTTTCTTTGATGTTATTCTTTCCATTTTAAACTTGTAATCATTATGTATACTATTTTCATGGTTCTACCCATTTCCCTTTGTATCAGTTCATATAAACCTTCTCATGCTTCTCTGTATCCTTTATAATCCCCATTCCTTATGGTGCAGTTATAGTCCATTTTCTATCATCATATACCACATACCACATACCATAATCCATTTGAACTATTGCCATTCAATGATTATCTTTGTTGCTTTTAGTATTTTGTTATCGTAAAAAGTGCTGCTGTAAATATTTTGGTGTACATGGAATCTTTTCTTCTACCTTTGACCTTCTTGTTTTCTGCCTCATAATGGGGCTCACTTAATCAAAGAGTATAGACATTTTTTGTTACTTCAAATTATTCCACATTCTCAATCAGAAAGCCTAAACTAATTCATAGTTTGACCAGTCACATGTGGTTTAAAAAAATGAAGATTCCCAGAAGATGTCATGAGTCTACAAATAACATTCCACACATAAGAGAACAAAATCTTCAATGATCTCTTCTTATTGGAACCCACCCATCCCTTCCCTACCAGTGTCAGGTTGCCTGGTGCTTTTCCTGCCCCAGCTCAGGCACTCTCCTTCAGAAACAGAAAATCATGGATGAGTTGAGTTGATTGAGATAAATTGTATTAGACTGAGTCTGGACCTGATTTGTATCACTCTCCATTGCTCATCCTGTGTCAGTGTACACGGTGTGAAGAAGCCTGCAACTAATGCTGGCTTTAATATCATCTCCACTCCCTTCCCCTTTCTTGCTCTCCACTATGAAAATATTTTATTGACCAAAGGAAGGATATTCATGGCAAGCCTTGTAGTGCAAAAATCTCTAAGCCATCAAATACCATTTCTACTCTCCTCAAACAATTCATGTGTAAAGCCAATCATGGCAGCACACCTGAGGACTGCTGCTGTGAATGATTTCAAAGGTCAAATCACATAGTATAATGAACTCTTGACTTATTTAGTAACAAAGTAAGCATTGTTTAATAAAATAAAGCATGACATACATAACAACATCCTTAAGTAAAACACATAATTCAATCAATATATGTCTCATAACAATAACAACATCCTTAATCAATACCACGTACCCAAATAAAGTCCTTTTTTGAAATAACACATCATCCACCCCAGGTCACATCAATATTAAGTGTCCAGGTAAAGTCCTCTTTCTTCTTAACTCGAGGTTGACTTCCAAGTCCCATGGCTCTTTGTCTGTGGGTTGACCACTCCTGACTCTTCCTGCATTCATGCATGGACAGCTCTTTGCTCCTGCTCCATGTCTCAGCTCATGAGGACTGCTCCACTCTGCAGCTTCTGCCTCTGGAAAAACCAAGCTCAGCAGGGCAACAACGATACTAACACACACCACCAGCACCATCATCTCAATTCAGGCACAAAGACCAACAGACAGGACTTCTGTCTGAGAAGTCAACACAGACCAACAGACAGGGCTTTCTTTAGGAGCCTTCCACTAGGCTCTCAGAGGTCTCCTCTCAGCTCTCTTCTTAACACTGGCTCACTCTTCCAATGATGGCTCTCTTCATGTCTGCTTCTCTCAGTTCTGGCTGTCTTCATATACACACACACACACACACACACACACACACACACACACACACAGTTCTACTCAGTATCTGATTGGCTAGAGCCCACATGTATCTGATTGGTTTGAGACCATTTGCTATGTCTGATTGGTTAAAACTCTCTCCACAATATATATACATACACTGTTTCTAGATAAAGACAAGATAAATCAAAGGTAAGATTCAATCAGAGACACTTGATTGTCTAAAACAAAGACAGCAAAAGATCCTGCTTTGCTTGTCATTACAACATGTCCCCCAATTCCTCTCCCTCAGTACTCTTTAACATTTTGAATATGCAGGTTGACTTCTAACCACTTCTTGACAGAAAGACTAGTCCTCTGTTTCCTTCTTTCCTTATGGTCCTGCATTCTTGCTATTAACTTTTCAATCACCCCCAAGAGGTGACACTTTTCCCATGTGAGCTTCACCATTTATGTATCTCTCAGTTTTGGTTCTGCAGCGCCACAATCTCCTGGCACCTGCTTCCCTCAACTACTCTGCCAACAGATTGTGCCAGACACTTAGGGATATGATAAGATTTGGACCAATTTAATGCCAATTACCAAACATTTACTAAGCACCTGCTAACGTTAGAGCACTGTACAGTGTACTGAAGATCCAAAGATGAAAAAACAGCAGTCTGTCCTCAAGGACCTTACAATCTACCAAGAAATAAATGAAGGAATATCCCAGAAGGAGGATTAAGAGGGAAAGGAAAGGAGGGAATCTTGAAAATAAGGCTGAAGAAAAATATTGACAAGTGAAAGGTGATTTTCAGATGTGTATGTGGGAGTAGTCAGTGGATCTGAATTCAAAACCCAACTTTGTTAAATACTAACTATGTGACCTTGAGGTTAACTTACTCTCACTTTACTTTCTAGAAGTCAATAATCTCTAAAGATGCTTCCATCTCTAAATCTTATGGTCCTTTGAGGTAATACATGATGTAAGCCTGTAAAAAAGTAGGGTTTTGATAGGTATTTATAGTTGCCCTGTCATTGTGAAGGAACACTATAAAAGAATGAGGAGAGAGCACATTCTAGGCTGAGCGGTGGCTTGTGGAAATGTCCAGAAGTGGAAATAGTGTGGCCATTATAGGGGGAAGCTATTATCTAAGTTTGGCTGGAATGTGCAGTAGGGAGAGGATAGTGCGAAAGAAGCAATCCAGGGCACTTCTGGGCATTGCTTTCTAAGCCCCGGTTTGATGCTAAATCAAAGTAAATATTATTCTCTATTTAAGGTGAACTGCTCACTTGAGAAGCCACTGACCCCTATGAAGAGCCGATTTTTCCACTTTTCGCTCATGGTATGATCATAGCTCATATTGATATAGTGATTTAAAGTTGGCAAACATTTTCCACACATTATCTCATTTCATCCCATGACTCAATGTCATCTTTGTGTCGAATAAAGGATTTTTCTTTTCATTGTATAATGCCTTGAGGGTCTGAGCTTTTGTCACCATCTTCTTTCCAAGAAACCTTGGGGGTTATTAAAAATCCACAATAAAGGGTCAAAATAAGTGTTTTCTTTTTTTTATTTAAGTAGGGGAGAGAAAGAAAAAAGTGATAATTAGCGAAGCCTTTGGTTTCTCCCTTCCCCAGAGCCAGTAGGCAGGTAGCAGTGGAGGTGACCACAGCAGATTCTACAGGGCCCTCAGAGGAACATTACTGAGTCCACGTATTGCATGGTGATGGAAAGACATTCCTTTTTCTGTCACTTAAGAAGAAAACTGGCTCCATTTTGCTCACCGTGCAGCAGCCTTCAAGGGGGCCAAGGGAGAAGCCCTACTCCCCAGGAATGCCTGGGGAGAAGGCTTTGGAAATGAAAGCTTTCATCATCTTTGGCATTTGTGAGCCTCCTGTCGGGGATCGGGCCACCTCTCAGAGAGGAAGAAAAAAAGGGAATGCAATGGGCATTGTTTATGCCACAGGCAGCATGGCAAGAGGACACCGTCGAATGCTCTAAAGCAACATATATCCAGGTGGAAAATCAGCAGCTCTCTTCTGTTCTTTCTCCGTTTTTGTTTGTTTTCAAATAGGGACAGTGCCAGCCATTTCCCTACAGGGCCTTTCGTCTCATTATTTGTCGGCCACTCGCCCACTCAATGACCTCATCTCTCTGGCTCTCTGGTTTCTTCATCCATAAAATGATGGCTTTGGACTAGGTGATCTCAAATGTCCCTTCCAGATTTGACATTCCATGTTTTATACGCCAAGGTCCCTTCCAGCTCAAATATTCTATGAACTATGTTCCAAGGTCCCAGCTCTAACATCCATCCTACATTTATTATGTGTTTACTATGTGCAAGGGACTCTATTAGGCACTGGGAATATCAATGAAGACAAAAGTGAAATGATCCCTGTCGTCAATAAGCTTACTTTCTGCTGGGCTCCTTCTGATGTCATAGAATGTAGAACTCACCCTTGCCCTGTTGTCCTCTCTCCTCTATTATGTTTTTATGTCAGTTAATTCAGTTACTTACCTTAAAGAACACTTAACACAGTGACAAGTATGGAGTAGATGCTGTATTAATGCATGTTGCCTTGACTTACCTTAGAAAAGGCAATTCTCCTGATGGTAAGTAAGCAGGCTTGTGGTGGTCTCAGAGGCAGCCAGGTGGTTCAGTGGAGAGAATGCTAGGTCTGGAGTCAAGAAGACTTGAGTTCAAATCTGGCCTCAGATACTCACTAACTACGTGACCCCGAGCAAGTCACTTAACCTCTGGAGAAGAAAATGGCAAACCACTGCAGTATCTTTGCTAAGAAAACCCCTACAGGGTCAAAAAGAGTCAGACACAACTGAATGATGAAGCAACTACAGCAAGTGGCCTCTTCCCCCAAATGGTTCTGGAATCATTAAGGTGGGGATAGAGTATGCTAAAGGTTGCTCCTCCTTAGCTTAGGGCCATGGGAAAGCAGTCACTATTCATTCAGAAATGACTTCATTATATCTAAAAGAGGAAGAATGTGCCAATTTCCTCTGAACTGTTAGCAGATATATTGCTGATTGGAAATATGATTAACCCACAATGATCTATCTCTCAATCATCTTTATTTACTGGGACATGCAATGAACATTGATTAAGCACCTACCATATACAGAGCACTGTGCTCGGAGCTAGAAGAGATATATGAGTAAATAAATATCTTGCCCTAAAGGAGGCTAGAGTTGAGAGAGTTGCTAAGTCATAGACGTGATAAATATAATACAAATGAGTGGGATAAAATACAAATGGGAGTCAAAGTATGGTACAGTACTGGGATATCCTTTGATTCAGAGAGATCTGAGTTCAGTTCCTAACTCTGACACATACTAACTGTATGAGCATGTGCAAGTAACTATCAGTGCCCCAGGTCACCCTTTAAGATGATCAGTTATTGATTTGCATAGGGAGAAGGAGTTTCCCCACTATAAGTTCTCCACACCAATAAAATTACAGGTGTAGACTAAAAATAAAAATCAAAAGGAAAGGAGAAAGAGGAGAAAGGAAGGAAGGAAGGAAAAAGAAAGGATAATGAAAGAGAAGAAAGAAAATGAGGGAAGAAAGATAAAAGGATATAAAGAGGGAAAGAAGGAAGGAAGCAAGGAAGGAAGGAAGGAGGGAAGGAAGGAAGGAAGGAAGGAAGGAAGGAAGGAAGGAAGGAAGGAAGGAAGGAAGGAAGGAAGGAAGGAAGGAAAGATGAGATTAGGCAGGGGTGATCAGGAAAAACTTCACAGAGGAGAAGTCCATTAAACTATGCCTTGATGTCTAGATAACATTATTGAATGTAGTCTGGAATCCCAGAACTGGAAAGAAACAGAAGGGAGAGGCAAAAGACTAACCGATTAGGACCAATAGATGTCTTATATTTTCTTCCTGTTCTTCAGGGGATTTCACAACCTGACTGAGTCTCTTCCAGCATTTTTTTTTACCCTAGTCAAGAAAGTATTGCTAATTTACATAAAAAAACCTCTTTCTAGAATTTACTATTATTTCCAGGTGGTGAGGAAAATGGAATCCAAGCCACATGAAGATGGTTTAAAGAAACTGGGCATTTATGGCCTGTAAGAGAAAAGACTTAATCCTATTCCCTTAAAGTCTATCTTTCATCACACAACAATGAAATGGAACAAGTGTAAGAGGGCTTCCAAATATTTTTTTTCAATTGGGATATTACAGATTTAAAAAAATGGCACAGGGGCATGATATCTCTATGAATAAATCAGCACTGTCATGTGGAAGGGGGATTAGATTTGTTCCACACAGCTTCAGAGGACAGAACCAGGAGCAATGGGCCATAGCTGAACAGAGGGAAATTTTGGCTTAACATGAGCAATTATCTCTTAACAATTTCCAAAAATAGAACACCTGCCTTTGGAGATGGTGAATTCTCCTTCATTAGAGATCTTGAAGTTGAGTCTGTATGAATATTTCTCCTGGTTATTATAGGAAGAGTTTCAACCAGATGGCCTCTGTGGTCCCTTCTGACATGAGAATTCTATGTAATTCAGAATTGTGGTATTTTTACCTGAGGAATTCTTGGGGCTACCCTTGTGAAAAATTCTAATTTTATAGGTTAATAAAAAATGAAAAGGGAAAACAAGCCAAGAGAAATTAAGCCTATGGTTATGTAATTAGACAGAGCCAGGATTCAAACCCAGGACTCCTGACACCAAATCTAGCATTCTTTCCCTTCTAACTTGGTGATATTTCAGCTTGTTTGCTCCTACCTGGGCAAACAGAGCACCTAATTACCATTTCCCCCAAGGATTGTACAGAATAGAAAATGGTGATATGCCGCTGCTATTCTGTGGGTTCATGAAGGAGCATTTCCCTAAAATAGTGACTGACCATTCTTCATCTCTATTTTGATTACAGAGGAAATGAACTTCAACTGTTGCAAGACAGACATCATTGAGAATCAAAAATAACCTTTAATTTCCTGTAGGACTTTTATATTTCCAAAGCACTAATACATCTGCTATTTAATTTGGTCCCCACAAAGTCCTGTAAAGGAGGCAGGGCAGATAATATATTATTATCTCCATCTGACAGATAAGATAACCAGTGGTCAGAAGGGAAATGACTTGTCTAAGGTCCTATAGCTAACAAGTGTCAGATCCAAGACTAGATCTTGGGCCTTCACATGTTATATAGTGCAGGCATATTTCAATTAAATCACACTGCCTACCTCATGATTATGGTTGGACAATTCCTGGACTGAAATTCAGAGATCAGCAGAGATCAGTGGGGGAAAAAAACCCTATATTTAGAGACAGCCCATTTAGATGTCAATCCCAACTCTGCCAGTCACTACCTTGTGAGATCTGGAGCAAATTATTCAATCTCCCTGGGTCTCAATTTCCTCCTCCGTTAATAATTTTAAATATTGACGTAGGATCTTAAAGGAAGCTGGGGGACCATTCTTTCCCAGAGGCCCATAAATATGTGGAAGAATCTGTTTTAGGTGGGCTGGTATGGGTAGCAGCTGGCCCGAAGGCAAGGATGAATACCATTTTTGCTCTCCCCTTCAGGTCATTTCATTACAGACTAGAGAAGGATAAAAAGACAGAGCCGAAGCCTCAAGCTATGAAGGCAGATAAGAATTCATTCCCATACTGGTCATTAACAGACAATTCCAGGCTCAGATCTCAGGGTCCACTGGCTTCTATAAATTCATTTCAGACTCTCCATTTCTTCTCTCAGCTCAGAGTTTGGCCAAGCAGGAGAGAAGGAGAGGTGGGCTAATGTGTTGTAATGAATATTTCTACAAGCTCATTAAGGAAAGATGCATCGGGTCTAATGAGGAAACAATTTTCTTCTCTACTCCCACAGCTAAGGTTAAGAGCTCTCAAGGTCAAAGTCAGCACATCCCTGAGCAAGTCTCTTACAACTTTCACTTGGGGCTGATTAAGGCTAATTTACTGCATAATAAAATTGGGGTGAGGAAGGAGGAGGGAAAGAGAGGTGGGCTCTAAGAGTCGAAATTATAATAATGAGGCAGACAGAAAGATATTTATTTATTTTTTGGGGGGGCACACACTTTTCCCTCCATTCTGGGAAAGCTATTTCACAGTACAGTTGTATTGTGACGTCTGATAAAACCATTGAGAAATTTTTATCCACAAAATTAAGAAGTAGTGAACTATAAAATTGCTAATTATTTTCTAGTAAATTTACTTTTAAATAACTTTAGACATCAATTACAGGCACCATTAACCACCATTAACCACTGGGTGTATTTACTAAACAAGGAGAGAATACTTATGATTCTTATCCAGCTTTGGGGGGGTGGTGGTGGTGTAATCTCTCATTTCACAATTCCCTATCATAGGATCACATGGAATCTTGAACCTAGATGGAACTTTAAAGGTCATCCTCATTCAACTTTCAAGTTAGTATAGGAATCTTCTAAATAGAATCCCTGGCAAATGGTCTTCTGTCCTTTACTTGGATACTCTGAGTGATGAGGAGCTCACTACCTACTGAGGCATCCCTTCTCACATTGTTGAAAAAGTGGATTAGAAAGTCCTTCCTCAGTTGGAGCAAAAATCTGTTCCCTTGTCACTTTCCCTCATTGTCCTTAATTATGTCCTCAGGGGTAAAATGGACAAAGTTTACTCCCTGTCACTTGATAGTCCTTCAAATGTTCCTCTCCAGAAGGTGTCAAAACTCTTACTAGCAGTCATAGATAAGAACAGTCTTTCTTTTTAAGGGTTGTTGCCTAGAACCGTAGGTATCTGAGATGAAGGAGAGTTGGAAGAAGGCATTTAACACAACGTGCTCAGCTCCTGGTTCCATTTTTGGCCCTGTGATCTGCCTGTTGATTTCAGAGCGGAGGAGAAATCTAGGCTGCTTTGATGATCTGAGAGCAAGCACTGTATTTTTAGACAATCAAACAAAGTACCTTTAATAATGTGCCATTTTCACCTGCAGAGATCATTAAAAGCTTCTAAAGCTGCCATAAATAAATGCAGAATGAAATTGTATCTTCACTGGTTGCTTGAGCACAGGAGTGGGTATATGCAGACTATTAGAGACAGTAGGATTCTGCAGGAGTGGGGTAGTCCTAAAAATAAATAAATTTTGAGGTAGTCCTTCAGTGCATATGCTGCCTAAGCAGCCCCTGTATTCCAAGGAAGCGATGAGAAGATGTGAGTGTGAGTGCAGTTTCTGTTGGAAATGATCAAAGGGGTGCACTTGAGGAACTAGAGGGTCACATGTGTCTGTGAGGCCTCAGGTTCCCCACCCCTGAGCTGGACTGTGTTTCACTTTCTTAGGGCACACAAAGTTACAGGCTAGAGATATAGAAGTAGAATATATGTCTACTATCTGAAGCAAGCATGAAATTAGGATAAGGGGTCAGGATAGGGGAGCAGGACTTGATTTCCTTGCCTAGAAAGCAAAATTAACTAGTGATGGTGCTGGTTTAGGGGCTAGAACCTAAATCTTCTGTCTTTCTAGGCAGTTTTCTGTCACACCTGTGTTTACTTGACTCAGAAGTCACTTCCCAAATCTGTCATATATCTCCATGATTTCTCATTTTAATGTTAAAACCCGTCTAAACAGTGTGGAAATTACCAGAATTAGACTAGAGATATTTCTTACTAGAAGTTGATATAAGATGATCCCAACATGTCAGACTAGGAGAGCAAATATTGTCATCTAATTAACACTTTTATAGGGGTCTAAAATTGTGGCCTAGTATAGCAAATCATCAGTAAAAGTCAGTCTGTTCTTTACCTGTATTTTCATTTAGCATAATAACCATTCTCGTGTAGATGTTATAGGGATGAGAAACCAAGTATATGGGACAGTAGTTCTCAGTGTCTTATTGAAGACTTAAAAAAGTATTTTTTTGGTTAAAGTCGCTCTTAATATCTAATTTTCTATTCTTTTAGAATATTTTCATCTGAGATATCTTGAAAATTGATGCATATTTGCTTTCAAAATTGTTGTCTCCATCATTCTCTATGTATTTGGTCAAATTCATCCCACCTTAAAAAAGCAAAAACAAAAAAAAACCACACTTATTTGCTTAAGTTCTGTTTTCACTTCCCCACAGCAAGTAGTGAGTTGGCAGAGTCCAAATATATTGTGTCCCCTATAGTTACCAATGATAATAGCTGTATCAACTTCAGCAGATCTGTTTCATTTTTCATCTGTTTGTTGCTTTCCATTTTCATCTACAAACGTATGCAAAATAATGCACTTCAACTGAATCCCACAAGTTCTTTGCAGACTGCTTTTCTCCTCAATATTTCCTTGCTTTTCCCCTCCTAAGATCTTTATGGTCACACAATTTGTTTAGAGGTATAAAGTAAAGCAAGAGTCCATATTTAGTCATTTATTGACTTTCCAATAACATTTAAATCAGTAGAACAGAATGTAGCCTTGAAAGATTTTTTTGGATACAATTTACCTTGTATTTGGATACAATATTTTTACTAAAGGAACAAAAATGTACATTACTCAGCCCATGGTGCTCGGCTAGATGGGCTGTCCTTTGGGTTATATAATGACAGTTTTATCTTAGACAAACACAAGTAAATAATAGACTAAACCGAGTAGCAAGATAAAAAGATCAGACTGAATCAATAGAATTTGGGAAACTGCATATTTTTAATTATCTCAAACTGTCTGCCACTACACAAGACCATCAAGTTATCACCAATATTGTCACCAGTAAACTTAGTGCTGCAGTCTTAGTGGAGTTTTAAGCTACTAAGCTTAAATCTGAAGATGTGGGGGACATCCTGTATAAATGAAAAATAGATTTAAAGTTGGAAGGGACCTTAGAGAGACCACCTAATCCTATATTCTCATTTTGTGGATAAGAAAACTGAGGCTCAGAGGGGTTAATGACTAGCCTAAGGTTGTAGAATTCTTAAGTGGCCAAGATATGATCTGAACCCAGGTCTTCTGACTCTAAATCTAGCATTTTTCCACTGTATCACACTGAATCAAAGTACATAATTCTCTTCAATCAATCAAAATAAAAAGTTGCCCAAAGGGGAAATGCAAAGACATATGGTGGATATAAAGAGCTATAACGTATCACCAAAGAGGACTTAGACGGGAGAAGTAGCATGAAAAACATTCTCTAGAAGATGTGTGACTGAAAAGTAAATCTACAATCCTCTCATATTATTAGTGAAAATATTCCTATTATCCAGATGGGCCCATGTGGCAACACACTGTTTGGGGTAACAAAAACATTATGCTATGTATTAAGGATGATAGGCAAGGGATAAACAGCAGGAGAGGTAAACTGGTACCTCTTGAGACTGAAAGAACTGGTCAAAGGACCTGCACAATGTTGAGTAAATCCTCTATGGAGGATGGAGGGAATGAAATGGACAGGAACTCCAAAGGATAAGAAGATAGAGAGAGGTTGGATCCCTCAAGGTTATCTCCTGAATCCCCTTCTCTTCTCTCTCTACATTATTTTGTTGGTGATCTCATGAGCTCCCATAGATTCAATTACCATCTTTGTGTACATGATTCTCCATTCTATTATCTTGTCCTAATCTTTCTCCAGAGTAGCTAGGTGACACAGTGGATAGAGCACTGGGCCTGGAGTCAGGAAGACTTCTCTTTTTGAGTTCAAATCTGGCCTCAGACACTTAACAAGTCACTTAAGTTTGTCTCAGTTTTTTCATCTACAAAATGAACTGGAGAAAGACATGGTAAACCACTCCAATATCTTTGCCAAGGAAACCCCAAATAGAGTCATAAAGAGTCGGACATAACTGAAAGACAATTCAGCAGGAACAAACCTCTCTCCTGACCTTCATCTCCAACTACCCACTGAACATAATGAACTGGATGTCCTTTAAACGTCTTAAACTCAACATGCCCCAAACTGAATTAATTATCTTCTCCACAAACCTTCCCTTCTTCTTAGCTTCATGCCTATTGCAGAGAATAGCCACCCTACTGGTCACTCAAACTCACAGCCTAGTTGTCATCCTCAACTACTCACTCGTACCCTTTCCTATACACATTTGTTGACAGGTTCTGTTGATGGTGCCTTCATAACATCTCTCACATATGCCCCCTGCTCTCCTCTGACATTGCACCACCTGGCACAGGCTCTCATCCTGTCATGGCAACACCATTTCAATGCCTCAGACAGTCTACCCTCCATTAGATATTGAGGTGATCTTCCTCAAATGCAGGTCACCCTTCTGCCTTATCCTCCCCACTGCAGCCTTTCAATTCCATTTATTCCCTATTACTTCCAGGACCAAATATTAAATCCTCTGTTTGATTTTTAAAGCCCTGTATAATCTGGCCCCTTCCAACATTTCAATCTTCTTGCTACCCTCCTTGTACTCGATGATCCCTTGACTCTGGCCTTTATGCTCATTATAGAAGGCACGAATCAGGACATTTTGACTTGCTGTCCCCCAAGCCTGGAATGTTCTCCCTCTTCAACTTCACCTCCCAGCTTCCCTAATTTCATTCATCTCAACTAAGTTCCTAACTTTCTTCAAGAAACTCCTTAGTGCTAGTGCCTCACCCCTAAGATTATTTCCAATTTATTTTGTATACACTTTGTCTATTGTAGTTTACATTCTATGCAGAAAATCTTTTATTTTGCCTTTCTTTGTATCCCCAGCATTTAGCATAGTGCCTAGCACATAGTAGGCACTTAATAAATGCTTGCTAATTTGACTTACATCTTTGGAGGAAGATGACTTACGTCTCCCTGAGGAAGCTGTAGACCTAACAATGTACCAAAGAGCAGGGTTACAGAGAGATTTTGTATTAATGTTTTAAAAAAATCAGCTCCAGTTATGAAGGGATGAAATGTCATCAATAATAAACTAAGAATAAGAATTGCAAGCTCTAACAGTAAAAAAAAAAAAAATCCACAGGGCATAGGGTGCTGGGGGTGGGGCAGGGCTTGAGATAAGAGAGCATTGAGATGGAATTCAGGACAACTGGCTTCCAAGATCAGATAAAATAATGTTTGTAAAACTATCTGCAAACTTCAAAGCGCTTATGGGCCTCAGTTCTCCCATCAGTAAAATGAAAGAGTTTACTAGATGATGGGAAAGCCTTCCTAGCTCTAACATTCTGTGTTCTATGCTGTGAGTTCTTTTCCAGTTCTGTCATTCTGTTCTTAAGGCCCCTACAGGACCAGCAGTAGCATCTGAGCTATGTTCAAAGGTTCGTTCTAGCGCTAACATTTGTGTCCTTTGTTCATGGGTCTTTTACAGCTTTCCCACTCTGTGATTCTATAGTGGCCTGGACAATTAACTTCAGATGGAAATACTCTGACCTTTTAACTGGTTAATTAACCAAACCTCTCTTCACTGTTTACCATTTAATTAGATGATTAGATCAAAAGTAAAATGCTAAAGGAAACCCTTTCCCTTTTGACTTAGCCATTAGCTTTTTACCTTCAGTTCGTTGATCTGAAATTCAAGGTCAGAATGAACTCCCATCCCCTCCAGGCTTTGACATTAGCGCTTTCCTTTGGTTGACAGTGTCCCTACCATCATCCTGGGTTCAGCCACCTGAAATGGTCAGGGCCCCAGCTGAACATCTCCCTCTCCACCAGAAATCTTTCTCTTTTCCCTCTTTCACCTAATTAATTAGCTAGTTAATTCATGTCTGAATGATAATAACGTTGATGATAATGAGCCTGATTCATCTAATGCATAAAAATCACATCAGGTCAGATGCAGATAGATAGTGCATTAGGTGAGGAGAGGGTAGACCTCGATTAAAGTCAGAACACTTGGATACACAACTGCAAGACCTTGGGCTATTTCTTCCCCTTCTCTCAGCCTCAAGTCTCTTCATCTATAAAATAAGGATAATAATATTTGTCAACTGGAATTCATAACCTCTTGTGATTTGTAAATCCTTTAAAGTGTGCAAAGGGCTTTATGTACATTATCTCATGTGACTGTGATAACAACCACAGGTAGTGAGCTCTATTATTATCCCCATTTTATAGATGAATAAAATGAGGTTAAAAGAGATTAAATAAATCCTCTGGTCATGGCCCTAGTAAGTGTCTGAGGGTATATTTGAACTCAGGTCTTTCTGACTCCAAGTCCAGCACCATGGCAGCTCTGTCTAGCCTGTGTGGATTAAATGTGATAACCTATATTAATTATTATATTACACCATTTGTTGTCAGTGTTCAGTTGTTTCAGTTGTGTCTGATTCTTTGTAATCCCATTTGGGGTTTTCTTAGCAAAGATACTGGAGAGCTTTACCATTTCCTTCTCCAGGTCATTTTACAGATGAGAAAACTGAGGCAAATAGGGTTTAGTGACTTGCCCAGGTCACACAGCTGGTGTCTGAGGACAGATTTGAACTCAGGAAGATGAATTTTCCTGACACCAGGATGGGCACTCTATCCACTGCACCACCTAGCTGCCCCATTATACCATACCACAAGGGCAAATCCACACTTCAAGGTAGTTGTGACTCCCAGATTTTATACATAGCCTCTCTCTCCTCAGACCCTCAGTGCCACTGGACCACATGGTAGTGTGGTGTATCAGAAAAAGTGAACTGAGCACCAAGGATGCCACATTCCAGGTTCCTGTGTGATATTAAGCCTGTCGTTACTGTTTTCTAGACCAACAGTTCTTTAGCTAGAAGATGAGGGAGTGACCCAAGATGCTCTCTAAGGCCTCTTCCAGAACTAACATCCTGTAATTGATTGGCTCATGGGTTGAGAAAGATTTTCAACCCAAAGAAGGGAAATAAAAGAGTTTTTTTCTACTATGAGTTAACCTGAAAAAAATCTATTAACCCAGAATGACCTGTTCTCTGAGAAACCTGGCTCATACAGGTTTTCCTGTAATTTTGATATAGCTCAGTCTGGCTACCCTCATCTTGCGTCTGCAGTTTTGAAAACTCCAGCATCCTGTTCATGTCAGAATTATTGATGCTCAGTGCTGGAAAGGACCTCAGAGGCTATCTGGTCAGTACCTTACCTGAAGTCCATATACTTTCAATAGCAGGCCTGAACAAGCAATCAGTTGGCCTGGATTGCCAGTGCTGGAAAACCTCTACCTCTGGACAACTTGTACCAGAGGTATGAAAGCTATAGCTTTCTTAGAAAGTTCTTTCTTAAAATTGAGCCTAAATTTGCATTTCTGAATCTTTCACCTGTTGGCCCTCCCAATCCAATCTCTTCCAAAAGACAGCTCTTCAAATGGCTGAAGATAGATGAGGATTTATTTATTTATTCACTTATGAATAAATACCATGCCCTTCTCTAGAATATAAAATCATAGATTTAGGATGGGAAGGGATCTCAGAAACCATCTTGTACCACACTATCATTTAGATCAGGAAATTGAGGCCCAGTGAGACAAAGTCACGAAGTTAAATGTCAGAGACAAGATTCTCACCTAGAACTTCTGACTTTCGATTGTAGCCTGCTACCTTTCATTTTTAAACCATTTTTTCCATGGCAAAGTTTCCAGTTTCTTCCCTATCCTGGTCAATCTCATATTTTTTTTCCCATTGTGCTGTCTTTAAAAGCCTGGAACTCTCATCTTATTACTAGTTGCAATTATCCAACTAGGATTATTCTCCTGGAGAGTATCCCCACATATTACAGTTTTTATGGAACTTCTAACTACCACTCATCAAGGTTGACCCATCATCTGTCTCACTCTTTCAGGAACCTGTTCTCTGCTACATGACAATGGATGCCATTTTACTACTCAAAATAACTTGTGTCAAACTATGAATGAATGAGTGAATGAGGTGACCAGAACTGAACTCAATACTCCACATGTGATGTGAGAAGGGAAAAGTAAAGAGGAAGTGTCATCATTCCGCATTCTGGACACTATCCCTCTCCTCAAGATAGTTTTCTTGACCGCCATATCACATTGACTCATACTGAGCTCAAAGCCCATTAAAAACTACCAGGATATTTTTTAAAGAAATTATATGCATATTACATGTATATGTATGTGCATTCATTCATTCATTATATACATATATATGTTTTGAAGCATTTGTTATTTCTCCCTCCTACAAAGCATCATAAGAAATGAGTAAAGTCTAGCAAAACAAATTCCTTCATTGGTGAGGCCTAAAAAGGTAAGTCTCATTCTGCATTTTAAGTCCTTCACCAGTCTGGCAGGAGGTAGGTACAGTGCTTCATCTTCAGTCCTCTGGTCCCACATCTTCTTTTTCAAAGGAAGTGTAATATAACTATATAGTCCCCATATTAGGCTTTTGAAGCTCATTTTTGAGCCAAAATGTATGACTTAAAAAAATGATCCCAATTAAATTTCTTCTTACTCACTTCAGCTGGACATTTCAGCTTAGAAACACCTCTTTGGACCCTATTTCGTTCAGGGTTTTAAGCTATCCCTCACAACTTTGTATCATCTTCAAATCTAATTTTTTTAATATTTTATTTTTTTAATGTTCTAAAATCACTACCATAAAACTTAGATTTTTGCCCCTCCACACCTACCCCACCACCACCCCGCTCCCTCCCCAAGATGGCATACAATTCTATATAGGATCTACATATACTTTCCTATTGAATACGTTTTCACTATAGTCATGCTATCTAGATGAAATAAAATGAATGGAAGAAATCATAACACAAATCAAAACATAAACACACACACACACGCACACACACACACACACACAAACATGATCTGCCACATTCTGTGAATAAACTCCATAGTTCTTCCTCTGAGTGTGGAAGGTATTTTGCCTTAGAAAACCATTGGAAATTTTTTTTTAATTTATTTATTATTTAACTTTTAACATTCATTTTCACAAAATTTTTGGGTTCCAAATTTTCTCCCCATTTATCCCCTCCCCCCACCCCAATATACCAAGCATTCTAATTTTCCCTATCACCAATCTGCCCTCTCTTCTATCATCCCTACCCTTCTCTTGTCCCCATCTTCTCTTTCGTCCTGTAGGGCCAGATGACTTTCTATTCCCCATTAACTGTATTTCTTATTTCCTAGTAAGCAACAACAATACTCAACAATTGTTCCTAAAACTTTGAGTTCCAAATTCTCCCCATCCCTCCCTCCCCACCCATTCCCTTTGGGAAGGCAGGCAATTCAATATAGGCCATATCTGTGTAGTTTTGCAAATGACTTCGATAACAGTCATGTTGTATAAGACTAACTGTATTTCCCTCCATACTATTCTGCCCCCCATTGTTTCTATTCTGTCTTTTGATCCTGTCCCTCCCCAAGAGGGTTGACCTCAAATTGCTCCCTTCTTCCATTGCCCTCCCTTTCATCATCCCTCCCTCCCTGCTTACTCCTTCTTCCCCATTTTTCTGTACTGTAAGATAGGTTTTCCTACCAAAATGAGTGTGCATTTTACTCCCTTCCTTTAGTCGAATGTGATGAGGGTAAACTTCATGTTTTTTTCTCAGCTCTCCTCTTTTTCCCTCCACTAAAAAGTTTCTTGCTTGCCTCTTGAGTGAGATATAATTAATCCCATTCCATTTCACCTTCTCTCCTCCCATTACATTTCTCTCTCACCATTTACCTTAATTTCTTTTAAGATATGGTCCCATCCTATTCAATTCACTCTGTGCTCTCTGTTTTTGTATGTGCATGCTTGTGTGTATGTGTGTGTGTGTGCACGCATGTACATGTATGTGTGTACATCTGTGTGTGGTCCCACCAACTACCCAGATACTGAAACGTTTTAAGAGTTACAAATATTGTCTTTCCATGTAGGAATGTAAATAGTTCACCTTTGGTAAGTCCCTTATGACTTCCCTTTGCTGTTTACTTTTTCATGCTTCTTCTCATTCTTGTGTTTGAAAGTCAAATTTTTCTTTTCAGCTCTGGGTCTTTTCATCAAGAATGCTTGAAAGTCCTTGATTTCATTGAAAGACCATATTCTCCCCTGCAGTATTATACTCAGTTTTGCTGGATAGGTGATTCTTGGTTTTAGTCCTAGTTCTTTTGACTTCTGGAATATCCTATTCCATACTCTTCTATCCCTTAATGTAGAAGCTGCTAGATCTTGTGTTATCCTGATTGTATTTCCACAATACTGGAATTGTTTCTTTCTAGCTGCTTGCAATATTTTCTCCTTGACCTGGGGATTCTGGAATTTGGCCACAATACTCCTAGGAGTTTCTCTTTTTGGATCTCTTTCAGGCGGGTGATCGATGGATTCCTTCAATACTTATTTTGCCCTCTGGTTCTAGAATCTCAGGGCAGTTTTCCTTGATAATTTCATGAAAGATGATATCTAGGCTCTTTTTTTTGATCATGACTTTCAGGTAGTCCCATAATTTTTAAATTGTCTCTCCTGGATCTATTTTCCAGGTCAGTTGTTTTTCCAATGAGATATTTCACATTCTCTTCCATTTTTTCATTCTTTTGGTTTTGTTTTATGATTTCTTGGTTTCTCAGAAAGTCATTAGACTCCATCTGTTCCATTGTAATTTTGAGAGAACCATTTTTCTTCAGTGAGCTTTTGAAGCTCTTTTTCCATTTGGCTAATTCTGCTTTTGAAAGCATTCTTCTCCTCATTGGCTTTTTGAACCTCTTGGCAATTTAGTTAGCCTATTTTTCAAGGTGTTATTTTCTTCAGCATTTTTTGGGGTCTCCTTTAGCAAGGTATTGACCCATTTTTCATGCTTTTCTTGCATCTCTCTCATTTCTCTTCCCAGTTTTTCCTCCACCTGTATAACTTGATTTTCAAAATCCTTTTTGAGCTCTTCCATGGCCTGAGCCCACTGGACAACCACCTTGGATGTCTGGGATAGAGAGGCCCTGACCTTCACGTCTTTCTCTGATGGCAAGCATTGTACTTTGTCATCAGAAATGAAAGGAGGAAGGAAAATCTCTTCCCTAATAAAGTAGCTCTCTATGGTCTTATTTTGCTTCCTTTTTCTGGGCATTTTCCCAGCCAGTTAGTTACTTGACTTCTGAGATTCCTCTCCACCCTTGCCTAGGTCTGCCCAGCTAGTGCTTGGGGTCTGAGATTCAAATGCTGCTCCACAGCCTCAGGGCTTTCAGTGGCGGGAGCAGCTGCTATTCAATGTGAGCTTAAGTTCTGGTGCTGGGATGGGGGCAAGGCCACCTCCCAGGCTCCGTTCCCTCAGGGGGTTCATGCAGAGACCTTCAGTAATGGAGCGGGTGGGGGCAGGGCCGCCTCCCAGGCTCAGCTCCCTCAGGGGGTTTATGCAGAGACCTTTGGTAATGGAGCTCCTGCCTGCTCGGGGAGTCCCGGCCACCGCTGCCTCTGCCGCTGCCTCTGCCGCTCCTTCTCTGCTGCCTCCTGAGGGGGCCCGAGTCACAGAGACACCCCGCTCCCCTCTCAGCCAGCCCAGAAGTCTCTCTCACTGACCTGTAGTGCCTGTGGGTGGAAGGACCTTCCCGGCTGCCGGAGATACTGTCCCTGTAGCCTGCTTGTATCTGCTCCTCTGGGGCCTCGGCCAGGGCAGCACAGGGATGGGCTCTGCTTTCCGGGGCATGACGAACCCCTGGGGACAGCTCTCCAGGGCTCTCTGGAATGGAAATCTCTTCCACTGTGTTTCTGTGAGCCTTGTAGTGATCCAGAATTTGTGAGAAGTTCTTCTTACAGGAAATTTTATGGGCTGTGGATTTGGAGCTAGCATACATGAGTCTTTCTACTCTGCCATCTTGGTTCCTCGTGGGAATTTTTTTTTAACTTCTTGCATTATTACAAAGTTCCAAGTCTACCAGAAAAAACTCTTGCACACTGTGGTCATTGCTGTGCACAAAGTTCTCCTGGTTCTGCTCCTTTTGCTCAGCATCAGGTCATATAAATCCTTCCAGGCCTTCCTGAAGTCTTCTTGTTCTTCATTTCTTATGGCACAATAGTACTCCATTACATTCATATACCACAACTTATTCAGTCATTCCCCAATTGATGGGCATCCCCTTGATTTCCAGTTTTTGGCAACTACAAAGAGTGCTGCTATAAATATTTTTGTATGTGTGGGACCCTTTCCCATTTTTATGATCTCTTGGGGATACAGTCCTAACAGCGCTATTGATGGGTCAAAGGGTATGCACATTTTTGTAGCCCTTTGGGCATAGTTCCAAATTGCTCTCCAGAATGATTGGATGAGCTCACAGCTCCACCAGCAATGAATTAGTGTTCCAACTCTCCCACATCCCCTCCAACATTTATCATTTTCCTGTTCTGTCATGTTTGCCAATCTTATAGGTATGATGTGGTACCTCAGAGTTGCCTTGATTTGTATCTCTCTAATCAAAAGGGGTTTAGAGCTTTTTTAATATGATTATAGATATCTTTAATTTCTTCCTCTGAAAATTGCCTGTTCATATCCTTTGACCATTTATCAATTGGGGAATGACTTGTATAGTTGTACATTTGAGTCAGTTCTCTATATATTCTAGAAATGAGGCCTTTCCAAATCTGATTTAAAAGGAAAATTATCTCTGCCTCTGTCATTGAAAGAGATGCTACAACTCAGTGTAATGTTAATGGAATAGGAAGATCTTCCTTGTCCATTAAGAGGGCTATGTGATCACGTGTGTCCCCTTTTCCTTGGAACAAAAGCCGTGTTCCCAGGTCTAAAGGTCAATCATAGCTGAGATACATCCTGAGCCACATAGAACCCATTGAGAGAAGAATTTGCCTAGAGAGAACCATGCTTAGAGGGAGGCTTGTTTGTAGCAAGGCTTTTACACCGTTTGGTACTAAACTTATTAGGTGCTGAGTCACAAGGATTGTGATGCCTTCTGGTTCTGAGCTGATTAGCCAAAAGTGTATATAAATGTTCTGTGGTGAGATTTTGCTTTGGGGGTTCACTTATGAGAAGGCTGTTTTGTTACCATGGGTGGGACTCTTACTAGCCATTAAGAGGCCCCCTGAACTACTGAGAGGTTTATGCTCTCTCTTTGCAGTGGTATATGTAGGTGTTTGTATTGCTTTGTTCAGACAGTAGGAGCCCTGCCTGTTGAATCTCTGTGCTAATTTCTGTACTTGTATTTTCTACTCATCTGTAATTTAAGTAAGATTGTTGACCCTCCCCTTTAAAATTTGTCTTTCCTTTAGCAAAGCATATCAAAGAACCTGTGATAGCAGCCATCCTGGATGTCCTAGGGTGCTTGCTATTACATGCAGGCCCATGGGTGCTTTGCTAGAGTATGGACACCAACATAAACTACACAAATTGATATAGATGTTTTAAGAGTCATAGAATCATGGGCTTAGGCATGGAAGGGACTTTCATACTCTCTTGTAGATCCTCCACAGATGAGGAAACTGAGACCTGGAGAAGCTGTGACTTACCCAAGATCGCCAAGGTAGTAAGTGGAGGGGCTTGGAGTTGAACCCAAGTCTCCCCTCACCCTTTAATCCCAAATCCAACGTTCTTTCAAAGGTCCAGGAGAACAAGTTTAATAATGAAAATAATAGATATTTATGCAGTGTTTTAGGATTGCAAAGTGCTTCACATGTAATATCTAATTTAAATAATAATATTATACAGTTTATAAAGGACTTTATGAAGAAAGTAACACTTTATCCTCACAGCACTTCTGGGAAGTGCTGTGAGTGCTATTATTATCCCCATTTTATAGAGGAGGAAGCTGAGGTAAACAGAGGTTAAGTGACTTGTCAAGGTCATATAGCTTGTAAGGGTCTGAGGCTGGATTTGAACTTGGGCCTTCCTACAGATATTAACTCCATTTTACAGAGGAGAAACCTCAGAGGCTCAAAGATTAGACAAATTGTCCATGGTCACACAGCTAATTTAGTGTCAAAGCCAACATTGAAACGTAGGTCCCTTGATTCCAACTCCATCCCTCTTTCTGCTATGCCATATTGACATGGAAATGCAGCTCCAAGAATTGTTTTTTAAACTGAGTAAATCAGGTTTAGCCAAACTGGGGTAATCCTGAATTAGCTAGGAAGCTAACCCTAGTCCTATGATCCTATATCTTCTGCTTTCCCAGTTGCCCTGATGTTTTTCTTAGTTTGAGAATCTACTGCTAACAACAGACATTCATTTGTACCCCAAACCAAAATGGATTTCCACGGAAATAGGTCTGTTTGCAGAATAACCTCAAATCAGCCTATGAATCAACACGCATTTACTAAGCATCTGCAATGTGCCAGGAACTGTAGTAGGTGCTTGGGAACATATGCTTGTTAATAAATGTTTTTCAAATGAATTAATGAGAAGGCAAAAATACAGTGTGCTGATTTCTCTTGGGCCTAATGCCTGACTTTTGTTAGACTAGAGTTATTGTCAGATTTCTAAGAGACTGTGCGGTTTTATTTGGTGAGGGAGTGTTGGGGTGGTCAGGGCGTACAACTCTAGTATTTAGAGTTGGGAGAGACCTTAGAAATCACCAAAGGGTGGTTGCTATGGTGAGGCAGATTTTGCTTCCTATAGGGAAAAAACTTTACAATTATTTCAACTGTCCAACATTAGAATGAATTGCCTTTTATATGTAAACTTCCTGTGAGTAAGGAGTGCTTCATTCTTTAAATTCATATCCTCTGTATATAATACAGTTCCTGGCATCTAGTAGGTGACTCATAAATGCTTGCTGATCAACTGATAAGGATTTAGAATGTTACCAAACACAAGAATTGCTCAAGTAGAGGGTTGAAATCCACCTGTCAGGGATATTGCTGAGAGCATTCCTGCATTGGGTAATGGTTTGTCTTAGGGGCCTTTGTAAGGTCCCTTGTAATTCTGAGATTCTGTAATTTGGTCAATATGCTCTGAGAGGCAGTAGAGTATATAATTTTAGCTTCAGACAGTTGCTACTTGTGTGACCCTGAGCAAGTCATTCAACCTTTGTCTCCCTCAGTTTCCTCAACTGTAAAATAAGTATAATAATAGCCACCTTCCAGGATTATTGTGCAGATCTAATGAGAAATATTTGTAAAATAAGCACAGTGTCTGGCACTCAGTAGGTGCTAAATAAATACTTGTTTCCTTCCTTCCATCTGAGGCTCCTGTGTATATAGAGGATCTGATGTATCATGTCTTATTAGAGCAAGTACTGGATTTGGGGCTTAAATTCCATCTCTGCCTTTAGAACCTGTTTGATCTGGGGTAAATTATCTACCCTCTCTAGGTCTTAGGCTCCTCAATCACAAAACATTTGTCTGGGCAAGGGGAATGAGGGGAATTTGGAGTATATGATGTCTAAGGTTTTTTCAGCTCTTAAAATTGTGTTCCTATGAATGGAAGGTGGTGGGAAGGGCACTGACTGGTGGAGGTGGCAGCAGAGGACCGCAAGAGAAGACTAAAAGAAAGGGGAAAGAGAGGGGAATATGGACAGAAAGCTTTAGATTATTTCATTTCAGGCAAAAAAAAAAATCACAGTGGAAATATACTCAAATGGTTTCAACAATACATTTTCAACTGAGGTCATTATGCAGAAAGATGTACTGGTAGCTGAAGGACAGAATTAATATAGTGAGTAATTCTATCCCTTTAGCAATGTCTTTCTGCATGAAATAATGATTTAATGTCTAACTTTTTCTACTCTACACATTTCCTCATAACAAACAGTTCCACAGGATATAACGATGAATATTTCAATGCAAAAGTACTGAGCATAATGGACTGTACCCTGACTATCTCTCAGTAAAAAGGGGCTCATGACTCATGGAAAACCTGGAAAAGTGGGTTGTTGGGAAGAGGAATTTGGTGCATTGGGGGCATCTTGAGCTGTCATCCTGAAATAAACATATTGCATGCTATTGCTTTGATCCCTCCATGCCTTTTCACCTGTGCTAGTGACCTTGCCACAGGCTTCCCTGTCACCAATGTGTGATGGGTTTTAAAACTGCTCACAGCACCTGAAACCAGGGACTCTCACCCCTGGTATGTGCCCTATGCTGTTTTATTTCTCTGTTCAGTATAAGACCTGTCTGCTTGCCACTCTGAAAAATATTTGGGAAGCCGCCTTTGTGGACAGAGTAGGGAGACAAATTTATAGCACCATATTTTTCATTTCAAATAGAAATAATAAAGACTAGCATTTAAGTAGTGATTTACAAGGAATGCCTCATTTTGTCCTCACAACAACCCTGAGAGATAGGTGCTATTTTAATTACCATTTTACATATGAGGATACTGAGGCAAAAAGAAATTTTTTTTTTAAAGTAACTTACCAAGGTTCACTCAGCTATTAAGTGTCTTAGGTAGGATTTTAACTTATATTCCTGACTAGGTTTAATACTGTGCCAACAAGTAGCCTCTGAATTGAGAATTTAATAATCTGCCTTATATATGCATGAAGTAAAAGTGATATCTGTATAATATGATGTCATGTTTTGTGTTGTCATATCATGTCATGTCATGTCATTGTATTAATTATTTTGTATATTGAAGTAGATAATCTTTAAGGTCCTTCCAGAACCAACATTTGTGATGAGGTTTTGTTTTTTTTTAAAGCCAAAGAAAAACAAAGTTTATTAAAGATTCTCCATATTAGGTCGACTCTTAAGGAGGCTAAGAATTTGTAACGCTTATATTCACAAGAGGGCCAGATAGAATCCCAGCTAGACAGTCTGAACTGGATTGAATCTGAGAGCCTTCATGGAGGCAAGATGGAACTTAAATACAGAGAAAACTATAGGAGGGATCTGGGGGTGGTCTGGTAGTCTAAGGTGATGGGAGGAGGGGTTTAGGGAGGGTCCTGAGGAGAAGTCCAAAGAGGGGATGACTGGTCAGGGGTTGGAAACACCTGGAGGCAATCAGGAGCTATCAGACAATGGAGGGTTTGGATGGGAAGCAGGTGGGGCAATCAAGAGATAACAGATAATGGCCACAGATTTGGGTATGAAAGGCGTGGTTAAGTGGGGAGATTAAAGGAGAATTCAAGAAGGTTCCAAGAGTCTGTACCCCATCATTCCCCCTTCAAGCAGATTGGACCCAAATTCTTTTGGGGTAAAGGGTGAAGTTCTCAATTTCTGAAACTGCTTCCTGCTGGCAAGGGGTGTAGAGCTGTCCCTGCCTTGATGGGTCCTGTTCAAGGGATATGTAGCCTGAGAAGTCCTCTGGAAGTTGATAGCTTGTACTCTGGAAAAGACAAACCTGGCAAGGAGGTTAGACAAAGACCAAAGAGCACAAAAGGAGGATAAAGAGAAGACAATTTCCCTGGTATAAAAGATAATTTCTATGGAGAGATTAAAGATGACTGTGGCAAGGCCAAAACATAGAAGGCATGTTTGACAGGAGAGTTTTTTCCTGTCAGGTATCCTCTTTCTTTCCAGTTGCTGTATGGGCATATAGAAAAAGGAAAGTATATTGTGAGTAAAGAAAAACATCGACTGGCCTGGGGTCAGGTCCTAAGGAATGAGTTAAGACTCCCAAAGCCTGTCTTCTCCTTTCATCAACATAACAAAGTGAAAGGTTTTTCTAGATTGGGTAGGGCTAGTGCTGGGGTGCTGGTTAAATTAGTTTTCAGAATCTCAAAAGCTTTGGTCTGGTCTGAGTCAGTGCCCTGAGTAGGGTCATAAAGGAGTTTAGCAATAAAACCAAAATTAGGAATCCAGAGTCTACAAAATCCAACCATGCCTAAAAACACTTGAACTTGTTTCTTAGTGGCTGGAACAGGAGTAGACAGGATTGTCCTTCTCTCAGAGGTTAAGGAGAGAGGTGGGCATGAGTTCATGGCACAGGCACTTTATGGATTGGCATGGTATGTGGACTTTGTTCAAAGAGACCCTATAGATGAGACTGCCCAAGAGGCAGCCTGGGTGGGGCTACAAATGAGAGTATTATGCACAAACTGAATTAAGCCACTACCTGGTAGTTTCAGGTCCTTAAAATTCCTTCCCAAGGCCTGGTCAAATAAATGAGGATTAAATTGTGAGTATTCTCCATTAAGCTTTTTTGCAGGAAGAATTGCAGTGTTGCATGGAGAGGAACAAGGGACAAAGATTTTATACTTAAAGAATTTTTCAATTAAAGGTTGTAGTTCTTTCCAGGTCTCAGGCTTCTCTGGCTACAAGCATCTTACAATCTTTTCTGAGAATGGAGTCCTGAGAGAGCTTGACAAAGGCACTTATGTAAGGTATTTCTATCTATTTTTCCTTTTGGCAACAATATAATTCTAACTGAAAAAGAGTATTACATTGTAAGGTCATAAAAATGGGCCATACTTCATGGTCTTCCAGGTGATACTGAGGCCAAATTGTATTGCAAAAAAACCCAACTTTTTTTTTTAAGTCCTTTGAGAAGCTAATTTTTTTCCAATTTTGTAAGAGACAACCCAAAGGCAAATTTTTGGGGATTGAAGGGGATTGATCCATTACAGGTGTGGGGCTGGAAGTCCTTCCCTCCGTAAAGAAGAACATGAGAGTTAGCCTTGAAAAAAACAAGAGACTTGGAAAGAGAGAAGTGGATAGGGAGAGGGGAAGGCTTACATACCTTCCAGTCTTGGCAGAAGAATTTGAGATTAGCAGTTATTTCCAGTCAAGGAACCACATGTTGAGGTTTAGGGGTACTGGGAACCCTAAAATACTGACACACCAGGTCCTGCTCAAATGAATTCAACTCAAGCCTTCTTAAAGCCAAAGAAAAACAAAGTTTATTAAAGATTTGCCATATTGGATTGACTCTTAAGGAGCCTAAGCATTTGTAATGCTTGTATTCACAAGCAGGCCACATAGAATCTCAGCTAGACAAAGTCTGAGCTGGATTGAATCTGAGCCATGAGTAGGTTTTTTTGTGTGTTTGTATGTGGGTGTTATGGTTTATTACGGTGAATATCACATTTATTATATATTGTGGTACTAACAGCCTCATTGTATAGTACTATATCATGTTATATTTTGTTATTATTTGTTATATTATTTAATGTCATATTAGAGTAGATGATCTCAAAATTTGTGACCATTTTATTGTTATAGTCTACTGTAGTATATATTACATTTATTGTATATTACAGTACTAATAGCCTCATTTTATTAATACTACACCATATATATGAAGTTTTGACAAGCTGGAATGCCTTCCAGTATAAGAACTGGAATAATGCTCATTGTGATCTAAGGTTCTTGAAGGCTATGATAGCAAAGAACAAGTTCTCTTGGCTTCCAGTATAATTGCAAAGATGGACACATTTTTGTGTCAGAGAGAGCTCAGAGAAAATGAGAAGGGTTAGTCATTAAATGATGAAATTTTTCTAGCCACAGAAATTCAAGAAAGCCGTATGCTCATTTATAGAATGGGTTGCAGTTTATGTCAATGGAATGAAATTACAGGTCCTTGATGTTTTGAAATAAGCATATTACATATAAGCAAACAGATACATAGATGCATATGTATCTTTGTATAAATGCATATATATTTATATGGATACACATATATAGATATTTATTTATACATATGTAGATATTTATATGTATGTATATGTATAACTATTGTGTATATGTGTATGTATGTGTGCTATGCATGCATACATCTGTGTATATGTAAATATGAATCACATACATATGATCATATGAATCATATCATATAATCATATGAATCACATATGTATATACGATCACAGAGATAGAGATAGGGACTGGACTAGTGATTTCATTGGCACAGACAATTCCCAAATGAAGAAGCATCTTTCCCCAATAGGGTTCTCTACAATTTATCGTCTTACAGAGTTGGCTTGAGCAATGAGAGGTTGAGTGTCTTGCTGAAGGTCACATAGGTGTTGTGTAACAGAAGTTGAATTTTAAACCAGCTCTTCCTGGCTCTGAAGCAAACTCTATCCACTATGCCACATTGCTTCTCATATATGTATATAGATATAAAATATGCACATACAGCATTATATATAGTATTGTATATTATATGTTGGTTTTTGTTCTAATGTAACTGCTATTGATAAAAAAGGAATTGAAGAAAAGATAGAGTATGTAATTAGGATAATTTCAACCAGGACTATTTAAACAGATGTTAATGATAAAAAAAGTTGTGTCAAAATGGACATCAACATGACTGTTACAATTTCCTATGGAAATTTATCTAAACTCAATCAGTCAATCAGTAAGCCTTCATTAAGCACTTTCTCTATGCCAGCACACAGTACACATACAGCGTGTTAAGCACTGGGGCTACAAAAAGAGGCAAAGGGCAGTCCCTGCCCTCAAGGAGCTAACAATCTAAAGGGTGAGAAAACATGCAAACAAAACATCTACCAAATAAACCATCTACAGGACAAATAGGAAATAATTAACAGAGGAGAAATGAAAGAATTTATAACCTAACTCATTCACCACAATGAGATCAAAAGCAAGAGACCCTAGGGAATGTTTAAGTTAGTAAACACTTGACCTCCTTGTCAAGTGACAAGAAAAAGCAACCCAGAAAACACAAGTTTAGAATTTACACTCACTTATAAAATCTTACAGAGTATGATGTGTGTGTGTGTGTGTGTGTGTGTGGAGGGGGGAGGGATTGTGAAAACTATCACCTCATAGAAAATGAGGAACAGAGATGGGAACAACAAATATCCAAAATTTGGTGAAAGAACTGGATAAGGCAGATCATTCCTGGGGCACTTAAAGATGAAACTAGAAAAGAAATAAATAGATTAGAAAAGTGGAAAAGATCAGTGAAGATATCCATAACAAATTATATTTCCACTGATGATAGTGAAGTGACCTGACTACATTTGGACTATGTAATAATCACTGATGTACTTGCATGGAAAATGAGAAATAATACTAAAGAAATGCAGGGTGGGAAGAACCCCTGAATTAGACAAAGAGTATACACAAGAGGTCTACACCATATCGAAGGCACTGAGGAACAAATTCTCAAAATTTCTGAAAAAGAATGAGTGTCCAAAGATTTTAGGAGAAGTCTCAGGCCTTATTTCCAAAACAATCAAATATACTGATATAAAATATTGGTAAAATTTAACCTATAACCCTTTGGGCAATTTTTACAGCATCTTCATGGTGATGATCTAGAAATACATCAAGAGAATTCATGATGAAGGAAGGAGAAGGAATAGTAAGATTTTGGAAATGTTACACTACAGCAGAACACATCTTTATAATGACACAAATAATTGAAAGGTGGAGAGGAGACAAGATTCCTATGTATTTATTTATTTGATTCACTCTAAACATGAATTTGATTAAGTAGAGCAAAGTGGACCCTAAAGCCTCTCCTCCAACAAGGTGAATGCCATGCGTGTTTCAAAACCATACAAGATTCTTTGAAAGCTAAAGTAATAGAGGTGACTTTTTTCAATGTCCCATTGATTATAAACTTTGAGTGAGTCATGGAACAAGAGGAAGGGTCCTGGTTCTTTTAGTCAGAGATTTTGGTCAAATCCTATCTCTTCCACTTAGCACTTGTGCGCAATTCACCTCACAGCTTGGGCCTCAGTTTTCTCATCTGTAAAGTGAGGGTTTTACACTTTATGGCCTCTGAGATTCCTTTCAACTCTAGGTCTATGAACTTATGAACCTGTAAAACAGGTATGAATGTTTGAAGAAGGTACAGTTTATAAACCAGGTTACTTGGGGTATACCTGGCAGTGCAGAATGCAGTTCCACAAATGGAATAGGGACTTCCTATAGATAATAAAGTATATGTTTGTGGTTGATGATGTGCTGATGGCATTTAGCCCCTGAATATTCAGTCTTGGAAATGAGATCCATAAACACTCTGGAGTTCAGCACAACTATCCAAAAAATCCTCATTTGATCGTATCATGACCTCCTCTTTCTGGGCCTCTATTTGCTTATCTGTAAAGTAAGAGGGTAGGGGCAACTAGGTGGCACAGTGGATAGAGGGCTGGGCATTAAGTTAGGAAGATTAATCTTTTTGAGTTTAAATTCAGTCTCAGACTCTTATGAGCTATGTGATCCTGTAACAAGTCATTTAATCATGTTTACCTCAGTTTCCTCATCTGTAAATGAGCTGGAGAAATAAATGCAAACCACATCTTGGAAAGAAAATCCTAAATAGGGTCATAAAGAGTCAGGCATAACTGAAAATAACTGAATAACAGTAACAAAATAAAAGAGGGAGACTAGGTAATCTCTAAACTCTGTTCCAGGATGCAAAAGAAATCTAATCTGTATGAAACAGGGAATAGATTTTTTTGTACTTAAACCCAGATAGTGTGTGTTCATCCTTCACTGCTGAAGAAGACCAAAGCATCAGAGAAATGATGACATGATTTGCGCTTGACTTTGTTTTTTGAGTGAGGGAGGACTGTGCGGGTCACCAGCCTCACTTCTCTTCCAGAGCCATCTGAATTCAGTGACCAGATATTCATCAGGATGAATGGAGGTGACCTAGGATGAGGCAATTGGGGTTAAGTGACTTGCCCAAGATCACACAGCTAGTGAGTGTCAAGTGTCTGAGGTGACATTTGAACTCAGGTCCTCCTGACTCCTGCACTGGTCCACTGACCCACCTAACTGCCCCAGACCCAGAGAGTAGAATTAGGAGCAATAGATGGAAACTTCAGACAGACAAATTTAGGTTTGGTATAATGAGAAAAACCTCACAAATTTTCTTTTTTATTATTTATTTTAAGTTTTCAACATTCATTTCCACAAAATTTTGAGTTCCAAATTTTCTTCCCATCTCTCCTCTCCCCCCACCCCAAAATGCCTTGCATTCTGATGGCCCCTTCAATCAATCTGCCTTCTCTTCTAACACCCCTCCCTTCCCTTGTCCCCAGCTTCTCTCTTGTCTTGTAGGGCAAGATAAATTTCTATACCCCATTACCTGTATTTCTTATTTCCCAGTTACATGCAAAAACAATTCTCCACATTTGTCCCTAAAACTTTGAGTTCCAGCTTCTCTTCCTTCCTCCCTCCTCACCCATCCCTACTGAGAAGGCAAGCAATTCAATATAGGTGATATATGTGTAGTTTTGCTAAAGACTTCCATAAAGGCTAAATATACTACTCTCCATTCTATCCTGCCCCTCATTTCTTCTATTCTCTCTTTTGATCTTGTCCTTCCCCAAGAGTGTTTACTTCTAATTGCTCCCTCCTCCCATTTGCCCTCCCTTCCATCATCCCCCACCTTCCTTATCCCCTTCTTCCCCACTTTCCCGAAGTATAAGATAGATTTTCATACAAAATTGATTGTGCATCCTATTCCTTCCTTGAGCCAGATGTGATGAGAGTAATCTTCACTTTTCCCTTCTTACCTCCTCACTCCCCCCCCCATTGGAAGAGCTCTTTCTTGCCTTGTCTATGAGAGATAATTTGCCTCATTCCATTTCTCCCTTTCTCCTCCCAATATATTCCTCTCTCACCCCTTAATTTTATTTTTTAGATATGATCCCTTTCTATTCAACTCACCCTGTGCTCTGTGTGTGTGTATGTATAATCCCTCCAGCTACCCAGATACTGAGAAAAGTTTCAAGAGTTACAAATATTATCTTTCTATGTAGGAATGTAAACAGTTTCAACTTTAGGAAGTCTCTTGTGATTTCTCTTTCCTGTTTACCTTTTCATGCTTCTCTTGATTCTTGTGTTTGAAAGTCAAATTTTCTTTTCAGCTCTGGCCTTTTCATCAAGAATGCTTGAAAGTCCTCTATTTCATTGAATGACCATTTTTTCCCCAGAAGTATTATACTCAGTTTTGCTGGGTAAGTGATTCTTAACTTTAATCCTAGTTCCTTTGACTTCTGGAATATCCTATTCCAAACCCTTCAATCCCTTAATGTAGAAGCTGCTAGATCTTGTGGTATCCTGATGGTATTTCCACAGTACTCAAATTGTTTCTTTGTAGCTGCTTACAAGATTTTCTCCTTGACCTGAGAACTCTGGAAATTGGCTACAGTATTCCCATGAGTTTCTCTTTTTGGATCTTTTTAGAAGAGGTAGTTGATGGATTCTTTCAATATTTATTTTGCCCTCTGGTTCTAGAATATCAGGGCAATTCTCCTTGATAATTTCATGAAAGATGATGTCTAGGCTTTATTTTTGATCATGGCTTTCAGGTAGTCCCATAATTTTTAAATTATCTCCTCTGGATCTATTTTCCAGGTCAGTTGCTTTCTCAATGAGATATTTCACATTATTTTCCATTTTTTCATTCTTTTGGTTTTGTTTTGTAATTTCTTGGTTTCTCATAAAGTCCTTAACTTCCATCTGTTCCATTCTAATTTTTAAAGAACTATTTTCTTGAGTGAGCTTTTGAACCTCTTTTTCCATTTGGCTTATTCTGCTTTTTAAAGCATTCTTCTCCCTGTTGACTTTTGGCACTCTTTTGCCAACTGTGCTAGTCTATTTTTAATGCTGTTATTTTCTTCAGCATTTTTTTGGGTCTCCTTTAGCAAGCTGTTAACTCACTTTTCATGATTTTCTTGCATCACTCATTTCTCTTCCCAATTTTTCCTCTACCTGTATTACTTGATTTGCAAAATTCTTTTTGAGCTCTTCCATGGCCTGGGACCACTGTGTATTTATTTGGGGAGTTTTGCATGCAGAAGTCTTGACTTTTATGCCTTCCCTTGATGGTAAATATTGTTCTTCCTCATCTGAAATGATGGGAGAGAATACCTGTTCACCATGAAAGTAACCTTCTATAATCTTATTTTTTTCTCCCTTTTTTAGGTGTTGTCCCAACCTGTTACTTGACTTTTGGGTCCTTTGTCAAGAGTAGGGTATACTCTGGGGACCTGTAAGTTCTCCAGTCCTCCAAGGCAGTGCAATCAAGGGAGAGGATTTTACTCCTCAGGGACCTCCAGCTCAGCCACACCCCAGGAATGTGCTCAGGGCTGAGATTCAGTAGCTGCTCAATTCCCTTAGGGGTTTTAGGTGGGGGCAGGGCTGCCACTCAGGGCTGAGGTTCAGATCAGTTGCTCAGTTCCCCCAGGGGCTTTAAACTGAACTTCTCCAACAATGGACCCTGGCTGCTGTTGCTGCCACCACCACCTGGAGCCTGGGCTAGGGGAGGACCCTGCTCCCTTCTCGCTGTGGTTGAAAAAAACCCTCTCACTGACCTTTGGTGCCTGTGGGTTAAAGGATCTGCAAACAACTGCTGCTGCTGGGGATTCCATCCCTGAGGTGTGCTCTGGCCCTGCTCCTCCCCAAATCATATGGCCAAGACTGGGCTGGGCTGCTCTCTGAGTCCAGTGCAACTGACCTTTCCAGTCTGCCTTCCAGGTCACCCTGGGCTGGAAATCTCCTCCATTCTTTTGTTCTGTGGCTTCTGCTGCTCTCGAATTTGTTAAGAGTCTTTCTTTATAGATATTTTATGGGCTGTGGGGGAAGAGCTAGAGTATGTGCATCTTTCTACTCTACCATCTTGGCTCCCCCCACAAATTTTCCAAAAGTGGAAGGAATCCCTCCAGAAGTAATCAGTTCTCCCTCACTGAAAATCTTCAAGGAATGCCTTCATGACTTCGGGTTGGGTATGTTGCAGGGTGGATTCATGTTTCTGCTATGAGTTGCAGTACTTGGCCATGGAGATTCTTTCTAGATTTGATATTTTGTGGTTCTGTGACTCTCCCATGAAAATGTTTTCATTTTCACTATTAAAGTCATTAGTGCTGGCCTGTGAAAACCCAGTTGAGAATTACTAAGGTAAAGGGTATGGGGCAATAATAATAACTCATATTTTTCTATGGTTGATTAGAAGAGTTACTCACAACAATCTTAATAGGCCATTTCTCTCCTCAGTTCTAGTTCCATTACGAGCATCCTGCTGGACATCTCCACTTAAATGACCCTTTGGCACATCAGACTCAAGCTGTACAAAACCAAATTCATTATCTTTCTCCCTAAATCTTCCCCTTCTGAATCCATCCACTCCCCTGTTTCTGTTTTTGATGGTACCATCTTTCCATTCATCCAGGAGTCATCCTGGATCCTCTAGTCTCACCTAGTCCCCATATCTAATCAATTACCAAGTCTTAGCAATTCTACCTTGACAAGATGTCTCACATCTGATTTCTCTCCACTCATATTGTTGACATCTTAGTTGAGGCTCTCATTTTCTTGATTAAAGATTAAAGTTTTAACAAGCTCTTTCCTTCTTCTCCTCCACTTTTCCCATACTATATGTATCATAGACTAATGCAATGTGATTGGTTTCCATGCATCTAATCGTTTCACTTTTCAAATCATCAAAATTGATACTCCTGAAGCAGAGGTCTAACTACATTACTCCCAAACTTTGAAAGACTCCCAGTCACCACTAGGATTAAACACAAATTCTTCTGTTTGGTATTTACAGCTCACTGTGATCTAATTCATTCAGTCGTTTGATTTTTCTCTTTCTGAAATTACTTGGCATTTGTTTGCCATATACAGGGTACCCCAAAAGTCTTAGTTTAGTTTTAAAGTATTAAAGCTGTCTTAGCCACCAGCTCCAAATCATAACTCTTCTTCCTTTCTAGCTTCCCTTTGTGTGTTGTCCTTCTTCATTAGAATGCAAGGTGTTTTGATCTATCAAATCTTAAAATGAACCAAGACTTTTGGGATATCCTGTAATTTGAATTTACTTATCTATATGAACTTTGCTATATAATTTACTTATTTGTATAAACTTTGCTTCCCACAGAATGTTAACTTTAACACAGAGACTATGCTGTTCTCCACCCTCTTTCCTACCATGAATTCCCCAGTACTTGGCACAGTTCCTGGCATATTGTAGATACTTAATAAATTTGCATTTAATTGAATTGATTAAGAATTAATATCCTCTCCTTACAGAAGATGAAATGGAGATTTTTATGTGACTTGGTCATGGTCACAGAGTTGGTAAATATCAGAAGCAGAATTGGAGCCCAGCCTTTCCCAAGCCAAGTTTAGGACAATGTCCATTATTTCATGCTGCAAAGAGGAGAGATCTCCTTTTCAGCTTCTGAAAATTCTGAGGCTGCCCAATAAATCCAGTCATTGATCTGAAAACAACAGCACATTAATAAACACTTTCCTGTTTCAGACTTCTACGAGAGCCAATTCACTCCTCACAAATGAAGACAAAGTGGACCTAACTCTAGGAGTGCTAGCTAACCTATAAAATAGTTTGAAAATCCTTCAAGATAAAAAGCACTATTGAAATCTAAGATGATTATATATTAATATTTTTAAACTCCTAAGGTAGTTCTTATCAGCTGGCATTTTAGAATCGGAAGGAAAAATAAATGAGCCTTGGCAAACCCAACATAGCTCTGAGTTTCTCTGAAGCTGAGCTTCTCAGTACTCTGAACTTAATTAGCTAAGAGGTCCCATCCTTTCTGTCCCTCAAATCCACCTTGAGACCTCTGCTTTCCAGGAAATGGCCATACTGTTGTTCTGATGTCTACAGGCAGAAGGAGGGAGAGGGGAGCCTCTTTTTAGACCACAGGACTCCCATTTGTACAACCACATTTGCTAATGAGGACTCTTAGATAATCAGATGAAGGTGGTTCTTTCAGGAAAATGTGACATGTGCCCTTAAGTTAAATTTCAAAAACACCAGAGTAGGAATCATTAGCATCCCACAGCCTGATATGCTAAAAAAGTGAAATTGACTCAGTAGAGAGGGCAGAGTCTTAGGAATGAAATTCTAATGAAAAATCTCAGCTTATTGACTTGCAGATGAGAAATGAAAGGAGCTGACTAAAAGAGGCAAATGTAGCTGCATGGGGAACTCTCCAATTAACTCATTTTAAGAAGTCATGTTAAAAGGAATATAATGGAGAAATATGAAATATTGCCACTATAAGAATGTCAAGAAAACTGAAAACTAAGACTTATGAAATATTCTCACAGGAAAATAATAAATAACATTTGTTTGATAATTTATAATTTGGCACGTTACAATATCATCACACATGATACATTGGAAGGACCTTAGACTATAGCATATCCTAAGTTGAAGATATTTAGAGACAAATAGAGGGCGCAGCGTATAAAATGCTGGGCCTCAAGTCAGGAAGACTTACCTTCCTGAGTTCAAATCTGTCCTCAGATACTTTCTAATTGTGTGACACTGGACAAGTCACTTAACCCTATTTGCTTCAATTTTCTCATCTGTAAAATGACCTGGAGAAGGAAAAGGCAAACAACTCCAGTATCTTTGCCAAGAAAACTCCAAATGGGGTCATGAAGAGATGGACATGACTGAAAATGATTGAACATCCACAGAGAGGGTGCAGTGGCTGGAGTGCTGGACCTGGAGTCAGGAAAATTTTAGTTCACATCCAGCCTCAGATTTACTAGCTGTTTCATGCTAGGCAAGTCATTTAATCTCTCTCTGCCTCTGTTTTCTCATCTGTAAAATGGGAATAATAGTAAGACCTACCTCCCAGGATAAAATGAAATATTTGTAAAACACTGTGGAAACTTTAAAATACTGCATATCTTTTTTTGTATACTTAAGTGCTGGGAATTTAGATATCAACTGATACAACTTCCACATTTTGTGGGGGGGAAGAGCCCAAAATTTTTACCATAGAGAGTAGAAATGACTTGTCCAAAGTCATACATTGGTTAGTAAAAGAGCAATATCTTGAACCCAGATCTCTTGATTCCAAGTTCAGTTATCTCACCGCAACACTCAGAGCTCCCTCTCTGGCCTTTTAGTAACCTGAAAAGGCCCAGTTTTTGAGTCTTTGTACCAATAGCAAGCAGACACCTAGACCCACCCCATTCATACTCATCATTTCCAAGGTACCAGCTCTAAACCATGACCCGTCTCCTTTGTGTTTTGTTTTAAAGTGTAAACTTTTTGAAGGTAGAGCATGTCCATCTTGTTTGTATTTGTATCTCCTCAGGACAGTGCCTGACACATAGTAGGTGATTAATGAATGCTTACTCTATCTTACATGAATTTTCTTGAACTTCATTGGATATTTTTAAAGTACATCAATGAAAACTATTGTATTTCATGTAGTGACAATTTCATTGCAGTCATGTCAAGAAGTATTTCTTTGATAGACACACCCAAGAACCACAAATAGTATTTATTTGTTCATTTGTCTATTCATCCATCCATCTATCCATCCATCTATCTATCTATCTATCTATCTATCTATCTATCTATCTATCTATCTATCTATCTATCTATCTATCTATCTATCTATCTATCTTTCACAAGGAACTTACGTATTTAATATAAGTATCACCTGTGGCCTGGATTGCTTCAGCAGAATCCTTATAAGAAAGACATCTGGCTTCCAGCTCCTCTCTTTTGCAATCTATCCTCCACATAACCACTGAAATAACTTCCATAAAGCACAACCACAAACCTTATCACTTCTTTGGTCAAAGACCTTTCCTAGTTCTCTATTGCCATTAGGATAGAAAAGAAAGTCCTTGTTTTTATATCTGAAACCCTTCACATTCTGAACTGTCCAAGCTCATTTTACATCACTCTCCTTCACATATTCCAACCACCAAGGCCTCCGTGTTGTTGCTTAAATTCAATATTCCATCTTTCACAAACACACACACCCTTTCCATAGATTGACCCCTAGATACTAGAGTGCTCTTTGCCTCTTAGAACTAAGTTTCATTTACATTCTATGGAGACAGGAGTGGGAGTGGGGGACTCAACATATTTACAAGTAGCTATATACGATAATTTGGGTAAAAATTTAGCACTGGCAACTGGTGGGATAAGTCATACCTTAGAAGATGTAGAGTTTAGTCTTAAAGGAAACTTAATTCTTGAGGAGAGAGACTATTGTGGGGGGAAGGGGCTGGGAATTCCTTATATATATATATTAGGTTCTTAATACATGTTTGTTGGACTGGATTGGCCAGGATCAAGCTGAATGGAACATTAAAGCTAATGGAGACCTTAGAGATAATTTTGTCCAATCTAAAAATTGAGCACTAGAGACAGGAAGTAACAAGCCCAAGGTTCCATGGTTAGTTGATGGAAAAGCCCGGATTAGACTCCAGGTTCTTAGACTCCATGTCCTTTGCTTCTTTCGTTATTTAACAATATAAATTGGTTGAAATGGAAGGGACCTTTCAGGAAATGGAATTTCTCTTGGCAATCAATCGACAATTATTAATGAAGTACCTACTATGTGCCTTGAGCATATTGTGTAGGGTCTGGGGATACAAGTATAAGGAATGAAACAATCCCTATTTGAAGTGCATTTATATCCTCCCAGTTTAATGTCCTTTCAACTAAATAACGCTACCTCTAACCTAAACATAAAATTATATTTTCCCAATTTCAGTCACCTTTCCTTCATCCCTCTCCAACAAAGTATTTCCTCTAATTAAAGAAAAAAAAACGTATGAACATTCAACTATATTACATACACCAGGAAGTATGAGGACTGGTAATAATATACAAGGTTTAATATTGTAATCAAATAAGACTTACAGCAAAATTAATCTGATTTCTTGGCACCATGTCTCTGAGGATGATATTCATGCCCCTTTTAGTGTGTGTAATTATTAGACATGAATAATAAAGGAAGTGGGATGGCCCAAAGTTAGAATGAAAAAATCATTGTTTTTCTCATCTCCTTCTCCCCTAACTATAAGATCAGCCTTGTGGACAGTCCAGTTACTCTGATTTCATCACATTTCCCATGGAGCTACCTCTCTTACTCAGGTGAAGCTCCCTAGGGCAAGGACAGCCTATAGGAATGGCTTTGCCCACTTAGGTCTTAGTGCAGACCTCCCTAAAGTAGTAAAATGGGGAGATAGAGACAAAATCTGGGACCGACATCATCTATTGACATGATTAAAATTTCAGGAGAACCAAAATGTGGAAGTGGGATGGTAGAGATTGGGGGGCTTAGATATTAGAAATGGACTCTTTGATGTGTAACTGGGGGAACACTGGTAACAAGTGCTTCATCTCAGTTACCTATGGTTCAGGTGGGACATCTCTGCTGACAGGTACCCATCTCTAGGTATTAGTAACCAGGATAGATACTTGAGTCCAGGGGGCATTTAATGTAAGGAAAGGCATTTCTTTATCCTCTGCTGTGGAATCTTCTCCTTTTTTCTCCTCAATAATTGTCCTAGAAGAGAATAAGAGTTGCAGTTTCCCACAGAGCTAATGGGTGACAGGGAACTGATTTCTCCCTGATCCAGGGGAGGAAGGTAAATAAGAGAAAATAATGGTTGTCATTTGAAAGGGGAAATCTCTTCAAAGTCTACCCTGAATATGATGGGAGTGGATTGATTAATGGGACTGGTAGACCTAGATAGGTTATAGCAATGCAATCTTAGCATTAATTAGAATTAATGTATTTTTCAATACAGAAATGGAATTAAGGTTCCTAGTGCAGAAGCAGGTGCATTGCATTGGCCCTCAGGAGACTTAAAATCTAGTTGAGATTCTTCCACTACTTTGCTATGTGATTTGAGGGCAAGTCACAGTTATTTCCCTTTTCTGGTCCTTAGTGTTTTTATTGGTCTAATGAGAGTATTATATCAATTGAAAAGGTTCTTTTTCAACCCTGTATAGCTGTATGAATGAAACAGTTTGTGAGAAAATAATAATTAAGACATAGGCCTAGGCTTTAAAAATGACATCCATAAGCAGTCGTTCAGACACCTGCTCTAATAACAGGTGAGAATAATTTGTAATTAGCATGAGAGTTGTTTCTGAATAACTGAGAAATTCTGTAACAAGAAATCACCCTAGATTACTCTTGATCCCTCTTTCCTCTCCTTCCATCCCTCCATCCTTCACTATGATCAGTTTTCTTTGGACCAGGACACAGGACAAAGATGTCAGAGAACTGTCCCAGACACTGAACTCACTTTGGTCTCTGCTGGAGGATGTCAAGAGGGACCTGGACACTTGATGGAGAGAATTGTGGTAATGGGGACAAATGATCCAACACGTACAATTTAATGCAAAGAGAAACACAGAAACCTTTCAGTCCCAAATGTCAGAGAGTAATTGAATGTCAGAGCAGGAGAGATTTTAGAATATGCAATTTCTAGACTGGAAGGAAGTTTAAAGACCATTTAGTTCAACCCCTTCATTTGATGGTTGTATTTATTATAATGGAATTGGGGGTGGGGGGCAGGGATCCGAGAGCAGAGACCCAGAGAAAAGAATTTACTTGGCCCAGGTTGCAGAGCTGAGCTTGATTAACTGGTAGTTTCTTATTTCTCTTACCCTTTCTCTTCTCTTTTTTAATTCATTCATTAATTAACTTTTAGTTTTCAACATTTACTTCCATAAGTTTTAAATTTCTCCTCTCCCTGCTCCCTCTCCAAGAGGGCATGCAATCTAATATAGGCTCTACACATACATTCCTATTAAACATATTATCACATTAGTCATGTTGCATAGAAGAATTATAATGAATGGGGGAAACTATGAGAAAGGAAAAAACAAAAGCAAACAAAAAGGAAAAGAGTCTGCTTCACTTTGTGTTCTGACTTCATAGTACTTTCTCTGGATATGGATGACAATTTCCATCAGGAGTCCTTTGGAATTGTTTTAGGTCTTTGCATTGCTGTTTTGTCTTGTCTTGTCTTGTCTTCCCTCCTCCTCCTTCTCCTCTCTTCCTTCCCCTCTCTCCTTCTCCTCCTCCTTCCCCCTCTCTTTTACCTTCCCTCACTCTTTCTTTCCTTCTTCCTTTCTCTTTCCTTCCTCCCCCTCTTCTTCCTCCCTCTCTCCCTTCCCTCCTTCCTTCCTTCCCTCCTTTCTTCCTTCCTTCCTTCCTTCCTTCCTTCCTTCCTTCCTTCCTTCCTTCCTTCCTTCCTTCCTTCCTTCCTTCCTTCCTTCCTTCCTTCCTTCCTTCCTTCCTTTCCTTTTCTCATTTGGAAGAACTTTTCTGGAGAGGCTGGAGATTTATTCAGCTACTTTAGGAGTTTAGACACCAGGATGACAGATGTGTTTTTCAATTAAGTCCTGGCTGATATAAATTTATAGATGGAAATTATTAATGCAAAATGCTAAAGCTGGGAAATATTAAGGACAAGATTTTAATTATGAGAACACCAGGTTGCTGAGTCTTTAACTATTCCCCTTTGTATATGTGGCATAGATAGTTCATACAATCAAGGTATATTAAAGTTGGAATGAGTTGATGATGTAAATGGTTCAACTCCCTCAAGAGTCACAGAATCATTGAATGTCAGAGCAGGAAGGGACTTTAAAAGTCATCTAGTCCAACCCATTTCATTTTACAGAGAAAAAAACTGAAACTAAGGAGAAGAGAGTTGCCCAAAGATGCATAGGTATTTGGGGGTGCATTGGGGGAACTAAACAAAACACAAAAAACAGAAGTACGTCTGACTACTGATAAAGTGAGAGAAGCAGAGCAAGGATTATTACAGCATTTTAAAGATTAGCAAAGGCAGTAGGATATGATAGATAGAGATGGACCTAGCATTAATAAGACCTGGGTTCAAATACCACCTCTGGGATGTGCCATCTGTTTGATACTGAGAATTCTCTTTGCTTCTACATGTTTCACGTGACTGTGACTTTTCTACTAAGATGTTTTGGCATCTGGGTTGGTTGAGAATTTCTCTACATTGGGAATACCTTGGGCTGACAAATTCATGGACCCTTTGCCTATCTAAAAATTTAAAGAATCAGAAACTGAGGTCCAGAATTAAAGTGACTTACTCAAGGTCTTATAGCTAGCAAGCAGCAGACCTTTGACTAGAACCCAAATCTTCTGATGGAAGAATCAGTTCTTTCTATAATACACCTTGAGGCCACTCATCAATAATGTTCCAGAGTGGACAGAAATGAATCAATAAGTCATCATCACTGGGTTCACACCCAGATTTTGTTGCTATCTCACTGGATGACTTTGAGCCTTTCATTTCTCCTCTCTGAGATTCAGTTTATTCACCTGTCAAATAAAAAGATTGGGCTAGATGATCTTAGGGCTCCTATATGTCTAAACCCTGAGATCTCATGATTTTGGAGCAGAACATTGCAATAGACATGTCTAATCCCCCCAACACCTACCCCCAATAATTAAATATGAATATATATATTTTAAAATAGGAAAAATTAAAATAGTAAATGTTGGAGAGGATGTGGAAAAAATGGAACACTAATGCATTGTTGGTGGAGTTGTAAACTGATCCAACTATTCCGGGGAGCAATTTGGAATTATGCCCAAAGGGCTATAAAACTATGAGACAACAATATCACTACTAGGTCTCTATCCTAAAAATATCATAAAAGCAGCAGAGGAGAGAAGGACCTACTTGTACAAAAGTTTTTATAGCAACTCTTTATGTGATAGCAAAGATATAGAAATTGAGGTGATACCCATTAGAATGGCTGAACAAGTTGTGTTATATAATTTTAGTAGAATACTATTGTGCTATAAGAAGTGATGAGCAGGATGATTAAAAAAAGACCTGGAAAGACTTACATGAACTGATACAAAGAGAAATGAGCAAAACAAGGAGAACATAGTACACAATAACAGCAATAATGTATGATAAACAACTGTGAATGACTTCGCTATTTTCAGCAATACAATTATCTAAGACAATCTCAAAGGACTCATGATGAAAAATGCTATCTGCCTCTAGAGGAAAAATCTGATGGATTCTGAATGCAGACTAGAGCATACTATTTTCCACTTTATTTTTTAAATTTTTGTTCAAGTTTTCTTCCACAAAATAGTTAATATGAAAATGTGTTTTACATGATCATATATGTATATGTATATATACATATATACATATATATATATATAAAATCTATATCAAATTGGTTGCAGTCTTGGAGAGGTGAGGAGAGAATTTAGAGTTCAAAGAAAGAAAAACAAAAGCAAATATTAAAATAGTTTTTCCACGTAATTGGGGAAAATAAAATATTATTTAAAAGGATAAGGAAAATTTATTTCAAGAACATACATACTAAACTAAAATGAGAAAAGTAGGCAAATCTAAAGCAAAGCTAAATAGACTTCTATAGGTGTGGAAGTTGTAGAAAGAGCATTGGGTTTTGGAGACACAAGAATTAGGTTCCACTTTTCACTCTGTCATGTCCAAGTGATCTTTGATCACCCACTGCCTAGTATCTCCAGGTTGGAAGAGGCCTCAGAAATCAACTAGTGTCCTCCATCCCCCAATTCCTACCTGAATAGGTAGAGCCCCTGGGCAACAGAGGTTCTTTAACACCTTTAGGGGTCCATGGATAAATGGTTCAGGGGGTCTCAACTTAGATGAGAAAAAAAATTACATCTTCATTCTTATTAACCTTTGGTTTCCTTTGTAATCTGATACATTTTCTTTTATGTATTTAGAAACATAGTTCTGAGTAGGCATTATCATAGGTTTTGACTGGTTGCTAAAAGGGCCCAGGATGTCAAAAAGACAAAGAATCTCTGCTCTGCAGCATTTCCATTTAGTCTTTGCTTGATAACCTTTGTTGATAGAGATCCCTTAAAGTAGCCTATTCCACTTTTGGAACCCTCTCATCATTTCTAATAATGGGATTGGGATCTTTGAGATCAGTTGGCTTTATATAAGCACTCCCATTTCAGCTGCATGCAACTTCTTACCTCGGGAGCTATGGCTAAATAAAATTGTTCCATTCCCTAAGTTTAATGCTTCCTATACCCTCTAATTTTCCTCTTGAGCATCCCTGGGAACAACCGTGTCTCATTCGGGCCCAACTCCCTGCAAGCGACTGAGATGCACACAGCCCCTCCAGGTTATATTCCAATCATTCCTTCCTCTTTTCACTGGTAATTGCTACAGGACACACATCTAATTTTACAGATCATGGTTTAAAAAAAATCTCTTCCAAAGCTGTTAATGGGAAATTACTCATGTGTCCATTTGGTGCAGAAAGTGGTGAGGAGTTAGAAAATGTGGATCACAGTTAATCACATCTAGAGTAGGCTAAACACTTGAATATAACCTTCTAGATCTTAGGTGACCTGAGTGTTTGTAGCCTGGCCCCCCTCTTTTTGTGCTGGTGCTCCAGCAATCCAATTTCACAAACATAATAATTATCTTCTATGTGCAAGTCACTGCATTAGGAGAGGTTATAGAGTCTAGATAAGACAAAGTTCCTGCCCATATGGGATTTACAACTTGATACGGTGGGGGGCAGGGGAGGTGGGTTATATGCCAACACAAATAATTACAAAGCATAACAATATAGTTAACACATTCAAGAGGTGTAAAACTAAGGCTGTTTGAGGTAGGAGGGGAAGATCATTATTCACAGGGAGAACCAGGAAAGACTGTCTGGAGGAGGTGGTATTTTTTAATTGGTCTTTAAAGGATGGAAAGGTATTCAACAGGCAAAATAAAAAGTCAGTGGGACCAATGGAAGGATGTTCCTGAGCAAAAGGTGTGTTAGGCATGCATGAGAGACAGAGGATGGTCAGTCCATTTTGACTGGAATATAAGTTGTATGGAGGGAAGTCTTATGAGAAAGGTGGAAAAGAGAGGGTGGTACCAGATTTGAAGAGGGTCTTAAATTCAGGAAAGAAAGCTTGAACTGTATTTTATAGGCAATGGGGAACCAAAGATGGCATTTGAGGAAAGGATTGATGTAATCAAAAAGTGAATCACCTTCCCCCAACATATTTCATGAAAAATGTAGGGACCTATTCACATGAATGTGCCAGCAAACCAGATAATCACAAGTTTAGAGCAAGAAGCGGGTAGAGAGGCCTCCTGGTACAACTACCTTGTTTTACAGAGGTCTTTGACAATAGCTCTGGACAGTCCTTAAATTCCTACCTAAGTGAAGGTACAAGATGTTTTCACTTGGAGATATGGGAGAGGGGCCATGCATTTTGTACAGGTATGAAACTCCCAATTCCCCCCATGCTCCCAGATTCTAGTTCATGTTGAGGTCTGTCAAAAGGCTATCTCAGACTCACTCCGATCTTTAGTACACATCTCTCTGACAGGGACATATCTAGGTAGAGTTATTCAAAAACTTTATAGGAAAGTCTCTGCTTCCAAGAAGTCTTAATGGATAGATAGGAATCCAAGATATAAAAGGAAGCTTGTGGAATGTTTCAGGCATAGAGATAACATAAGCAAAAGTGTAAGGCAGGAAAGAATGTGGAAAGCATTAGGTACAAAGAGTAGTTTTATGGGATCATATGATTTTAGAATTTGGATCTCCAATGAACCTTAGAAGCCATTAAATCTAACACCACCCTTTTACAGATGAGGAAATGGAGACCAAGAGCAGGTTGTTACTTGTCCAGAGTTATGGACTCAACAAGTATTCAGGTCAGAATTTGAACTGATTTGTCCTTATTTCAGGTCCAGTTCCTTATTCGCTCCATCAACTCTGTTCTTGGTTCAGTTAAGCTTATTTATTAAACACCTACTATGAGTCAAAAACTATAATAAATACTGGGAATGCAAAAAGATACAAAAGACAGTCTCTGACCTCAAGGAATTTACAGTCTAAAGCATGGAGAGTACATGGAGGAGGGTGATTTGAGATGAGGGTTAAAGGGTATGGTAGGATCAGAAGAGCTCCTCAAACACCAGGGAAAGCAATTTGACTTTTACTGAGAATACAACAGGGAACCACTGAAGAATTTTGAGCGGTGGACAATATTTACACAGAATGTAGTAAGTGGATCTATGAGTGATGTGGGCCTTCCCTCCAGTGGTGCACATCACCACCCATCCATGCCTTTTCATCTTATGTGACTTTTGACCATGTTCTCCCATGCATCTGCCCCAAGGGGTCCACCCCATTTAATCAGGACCTTCCTCTGGGTCTCTCAATATCTTACAGGTAACAATGTGCATGCAGGCTATGGTTCTATCCCTTCCACCTCTAACATTTTATGTTCTGTGTTGTAAAATCTCCATCCAGTCTTGCCATTCTACAATCTACATTCTAAGGTCCCTCATTTGCCTGTCTATGTATCACAGATTGCAGCTAATTAAGGTTTTCCTACAGCTATATATCCTACCCCGTATATCTGCTATTCATAAGAAAGTAGTACTTCCTCAAATCTTGGCCCGTATTACTTTATTCTGAGTCCTTTTGTATATATTCTTCTTTGATCTCCTCCAGTTTATTTTTTCTCCTGTTATTGTAGGTAGGGAAACAACCAAGCTTCTACCTGATTGATAGTAACAAAACTTGCTCTTTGTGAGAAAGCTGTCTCTCCCTAGACAGAATGTCAACTTCCTGTCTTCACAGGATTCATTTTCCTGCTGTGTGATAATGAGCCAGGAGCCAGGCCTGGGTGCCCAGTCAAACACTGTTCCTCTGGGGTCTGACTGATCTGGGGATGGCCCCTCTTGGCTGCTTCTGCTCAGCGGGCTACTGACTGGGACCTGACAACTTCCATGTGTGTACAACAGGCAGAGACCTTGAAGGAAAGTTTTCTTCAGGAGATTTCTGTATAGTTGAGGCTGTGAGGCAATGATAAATAGAATGGCGTGTGACCTTAGAGATCAGCTAGCTCAACCCTGTTGTCTTATAGCCAAGGAACCTGAGTCTCACTTGTCCAGGGTCATATAGCTAGTTAATAGCAAAGACAGATCCTTCAACAGGGTCTTTTCCACCATCCCCTATCCCCATCTGGGGCAAGTAGGTCAGTCCTATAGTAAAGAATATTTATTTCATTAATTCATCAACTTTGGAACTTCTGGGGAGGAAATTAAGAAGGGAGAAGAATCAAAGTGAGAAGTAAAGACAGGCTAGGGAAATTTCTGAGAAAACTGGTAAATTAATTCTTAGAGTTTTAGTGACTACCAATTCGAGACAAATTTCTGTTGTAGCAATTATACACATGCACAACTGGAAATAATGTGGGTGTCTTGCAAGTAGGGAATAGCTAGATAAATTGTGGTACATTATTATAACGGATTATTATTATGTAATAAGAAATTATGGGCATGAAGAATTCAGAGAAACATGGAAAGAAGCATATGAACAGATACAGACAAAAGAAAAAGAATCAAGAGAATGATATATACAAAGATTACAGGATGGACTGCATTCATTGATATAGGGAACTGTTAGATGAGAAAGCTTCTACCAGTGCAGGTTGTCCCCTTCTTTGCTACTATAGTCTTAAAGAGTTGTCTAGAGCACTAAGAAATTAAGTGATTTATCCACAGAGAGAGAGTAATGTAAAAAACCCCAAAATGAAAAGCATACAAACAGTTTAACTGTTTAAATCTGATGAGCAGTATTGGTCTTGGAGGACAGAGGACAGAACATAATGTTTCTCTTCTTGGTAGAGAGCTGATAGCTATAGAATGTGGCACAAAATTTCATGTGTTCTATTTTATTCAGTTATTTTTGTCTTTTCGCCATTACAGGGTTCTTTAACATAAGGCTGAGTTGAGACGCCCTATCAGGAAATGACTCTGATATAAAAAAGACATCAAAAAACATTTTAAAAAATCTGTTGAACTTTGCTATAGATACAACATATGAAATCAGCATATTTTTTTTGAAAAAGGTAATAGATGTAAAAAAAAAAGTAATGATATACTATGAGAAAGTATGAATGGTTCAATTTTGAGTTGAGCCCCAATCTAGAGATGATTCACATCAGTGGCAAAACAAATGTAAAAATAATTATCCAAAGATTGTATTGGAGCACCCCTTATGAAGCACAGTTGGGCATGGGCCTGGAAGAGTCATCCTCTGAAGCATGAATCAAGCTGAGCTTAGCTCCTTGACCACTTCTGATAATACATGTGTCCTAGCCTTTTGCTGAAGGGTTTAGACAACAGAAACTCCCAAATGAGGAGTTATCTCTGTGCTTGGTTGGCTGTTGTCCTTTGTTCTCGAAGAAAAACAAAATGACAACACCATGATAAAGTGAAGTTTCAGTGTGTCTGACTGTGGCTGATCAGACCAATACGAGCTCAGAATGCTCTACCACTGATTGCACACATAGCTGGTGTGAATATTTGGGGTGGATACTCCAAATTTGTGCACCCTACATTTTCTTTGTGCTGTCTCAAATCTGCTTTGCTCATAGAGCACAGAACCTTTTCTTTCTCTGTGCTTGAGGGCTACACCAAAGACGATTATACACTGCGTAGAAAGAGCTGTCCATTCAGAAGACTTAAAAAGTGACTCTGCCATCTTATTTACTCTATTGAGCAAGTCAGGACACTTGACATCTCTCTTGGACTTCCATTGAGGGAAGAAGAGAATATATTTCCCTTTTGTCCTGATGGCAACAATGACCATTCAATGTTTCAGTGGCTAGTGAAACCTAAATGTGTCTGGTACTGGAACCATAGTTTATAGTAACCTCTTCCATTCTGTTAAAGCAGATTCAGAATTCTGAGATGGGTGTTTCTAACCTTGGCAGCAATCTTACAAGTTGGAGATGTCCTCAGGTTTAGTTACTGACTTTCCAGAAGGAGATAATATCAGAGACAAGTTCACAGAGCAGAATGTAACTATGAACAGGAGAATGAACCCAAGCCATACCTTGGTTTATGAGAAGATAATTAGCTTGGAGGCAATGACTCAGACACTGCAAAGCCAAACCAAGTTGAAGGGGAAATGCCTGTTCAACACTATCACAAGATATTTCATTATTTAAGTGCCAACCTCCTTGGATAGCATAATAGGTGTGAGATGTTTGTCAATGCGTGTTTATGAGTATTTTGTATTTGAAGTATTTCTTTTGTGGTAGAAGAAATAAATAGCTCTCCTAAACCTGGCCTGTTTTATACATTGAATCCTTTTCTATCAGGAACAATATTAATTATTTTGGGGAAGAACCTAGAAATGGACCAAGCCTAAGTCTTTTTTCCCCCAGGGCTCCAGGGTTGGGGTATAATGAGTCAGAAAAGTTCAAGAAAAAGGCTACTGTTCATCTGTAAAGGTCAGAAGCAGCAAGAACTGAGCCTGGACAGTGTGAGCCCAGAGCTAGGTAGAAAGAGGGTCATCCTGCCTTCTGGGCCATGGTTCTTGACAATAATAAAACTGGAAATTAAAGCAGATTTTTTTAATGATTCAAATTTACATAGTTTAGCTGGCACTTTGCCTACATGCACTCATTTCATCCTAGCAGCAACCTTGTGAATTACATGTGTGAAAGTATTACTCTCTTGCTATATTATAAAAATGTAATAGGAAATTGAAACCTGCAAAGCTAAAATAATTGCCCAAGGTCCTGTAGCTTATAAGCATCACAGCTGGGACTCAAACCACTGAGTCCATTTGCCTTCTCTAGTGCTTTTCCTATAACCCTGTACTTCCCAGTTGCAGTGCCTCTGAAGTATCAAATTTATAGGGAAAGGAGGAATCATCTATTATGGAACTGTGCCAAGTATTTTATAAATATTGCCTCATTTGAGCCTCATAACAATTCTGTAAAGTAGGTGCTATTGTTTTTCCCATTTTACATTGAGAAAAGCTGAGGCAGATGTGGTTGAGACAGATTGATTTTGTGACATGCTCAGGGTCACATAGTAAATAAAGGTCTGAGGTCAGATCTGAATTCACATCTTCCTGTAGTTGCTAGTGCCCCTCCCCATTCAGTTGTGTAATCTTTCTCTCTCTCTCTCTCTCTCTCTCTCTCTCTCTCTCTCTCTCTCTCTCTCTCTCTCTCTCTCTCTCCCTCCCTCTCTCTCTCCCTCTCTCTCCTCCCTCTCTCCACACATACATAGGTATATGCATACACACAATATAGGACACATACATACTATGCATTATCACTTTTGCATGTCTCCTATATTTAATTGCCTGTGAACATGTGTATCTCTCTAGTAGAATGTCATTTCCTCATGGGAAGGGGTAGTTTCACTTCTCTCTTTGTAATCCCAGCAAATAATACAGGGTCTGGAACATAATACATATGTGTTGATTGATTATTGAAGATCTGATGTGGTAGAGCAAGAATCCTGGTTGATTAGATACCTATCAATGCCCAGGTACCTGTGAGTGCCACTATTAAAAAAATTGAAGTGCTGCCTTGAAAATGCTTTAAATTCTTATTAGGGTTGAGGACCTACAGAAATCTGTCACTATGGCTGGATGGGAGCTGTTCCCATTCAAAGTGCTGAAATGTTCCCAATGCTCACAGAGGATTCAGTGGAAAATTCAAATCAGTTTTGTGCCATTCCTGTCACTAACTAGCTTTTGCCCTTGAGCAAATCACTTGTCTTCTCTCAGACCTCAGTTTCCTCTTCTTTAAAGTTAAAGGGTTGAATTGGAAATTCTCAGCACCCTTTTAGCTCTAATATTCTATGTTTTTTATTTGGAGGTGCTTTATACCTTATGATACGCTTCACACATTCTGAGTTTTATATTTAAGATACTTCACAAGTGGAGACATCAGTAGACTATTATTTGACCATTTGGGAATTTGATACTGTAGAATTCTGGAAAATTAAGAGATTGGACTAGATGACCTCTAAACATTCTTCCAAGTCTAAATATATAGTGTTATTTCCCTAGCTTCTGTAGGCATTGGCATGGTTACTTTCCCTTGGGATCACTTCATATTCATGGACTTTCAGTTTCCTTATTTCTAAAATTAGGAGGTTGGAGTGGATCAAGGTATCTTGATGTCTGTGAACTTGCTTTAAAAATGCTTTGATAATTGTTTATCAATACAATTGGTTTCTTTGGAATCATACATTTATTTTATGCACATGAAAACATTCATAGGCTTTTATAGTTTGTCAAAGAGACTCATGATGTAAAAAGCATTAGGAAACTCTGGAATAGATGGTTTCTGAGGTCCCCTCTATCTCAAGATCTATGATCTATGATCCTATGATCCCTAAAAGTCTAGACCCGACTTCTTGGGGTTTACAGTCTCATTGTGAGAGTCTATCCCACCTGGAAAGGCAACTGATCTGGAAGGGCATTTTTGTTGCATAGACAGGCCATATTTCCACCAGTGATACATCTTCCATCTCAGTCAAGTGACAGAAAAGACTAGAAAAATGTGGCAGCCCTGTTTGAAGTACTTTGATAAGAGAAGCTCCTAGACAGCCTAGAGAGAAGAAACAGATATATTGATCTCAGCTGCTGACAATTTTCACCACTATACCCAATGGGAAGAAAGAGGACAGAGCTGAAACTGAAGAGTTTATACATTTCCTCAAAAAAAACTTAATAATATCTTATCAAACTTTTTCTTGCTCACTAAATCCCAGAATCCTAGTTGATTCAGTTACTTATTTTTCTCAGAGAGGCAGTGTCTTGTCTTTTAGGCACACTGGACCTAGCCTTATAATGAAAGGAACTGGGTCCAAATCTGCATCTTTTACCTACTAACTGCATGACCATAGACATGGGTCTCATTTTCCCTATTTTTTAATTAATTTGTTAAATGGAGGCATTCAATTGGATGAATTTTAATGTCTCTTAAACAGCAAAATCCAGGAATCTTTGGCCAAAATTATTTCAAGTTTTACCATTTAGTATAAAATCTTCCTAAAAGACATCATACTATTCTCTGCTTTTTTAATGACAGATTTCAAGACTTCACTGTATCTGGAACATGGTTGACATAGTTGTTGCCTCTGCCCATGCAGATCTACACCCTCTCATCTTGTGCAATTCTTGCCTATGCTGTTTCTTAAATTCTCCATATGAGATTCAATTAAATGAAATAGGGTGCATAGAATAATTAATAACCACAACAGATAGTTACAGGATATGAATGGTTTCCAAAAATGGAAATGCAAGCCATCAACAACATATAAAAATACTCCAAATTGCTAATAATGAGATATGGAAATTAAAACAATTCTGAAGATCCACCTATCAAACTGGCAATAAGGACAAAGGAGGAAAATGGTAATTGTTGGCAAGATTGTAGGAGGACAGGCACACTAATGCACTGTTATTGGAACTGGGAATTGGTCCAACCATTCTGGAAAACATTTTGGCATTATCCCAAAAAGTCTGGCAATTGTGCATATCATTTGACCCAGCAATACTACTATTTGGCATGTGCCCCAGATGTCAAAGACAGGGAAAAGGACCCATTTGTATGTAGAGGATGGTTTTCCACTTGCCCACCTCAATTAATGTAATGTAATCAGTGTGAGGCTGTGATAAACAGGCTATACCCTGGGATCTCTTTTTGAGGTGTGAATCTCTTTGATTGGGTCAATAAGGATCTAGTGTGATTGACTAAGCAAACAAGCTAACTATGCCTCTGAGGGATTTTAGATAATACAGGAATTCCAGCAGTTACTCATTTCAGCAGTGAGCCAATCAACCAGTAGAGAACTGGGCCCAGGAGTACTTTGAGGAGGCAGAATCTCTTGTCTGTACCAAAGATTGGTAAGGGGGGCAATGAGTTTAGATAGTTTTTTATGCTCCTCCCCAACCCAACTGACCATATCGTGAATGTATTGAACCAATAGGAAGCAATACACCCAACCAGGAGTAGAGATATGACAAGGATTCATTGAGAACAAACTCAGATCAATGGGGATAGAGAGCCTACAAGAAATGAAATAGCTTCAAGGATCATGATCCCTTGCAAAGTGGAAGAATGTCAGCTATAGACTCAAGAAAGGACATCCAGTTATCATGAGTTGTATGTTTATCCTTTGGCCACATATGGTATTCACATATATGATTCATTAAAGGTCTACTTTACACATAGAGAGTACTCTTCCATGTATCTGTGTGCACTTGTGAGAGAGTATGTTTTAGGGGAAAGGTTTTCTACCAACTGTTCTTACCATACCATCTTATTAAATAGCCTTTTTAAAAGTTAATTTAGCAGAAGTTTGGTTCTCAACCATAAGAGGTCTGCTTTCTGCTGGTAAACCCACCACCAAAGCCCGCAGTCTCACTCCCCGAAGCCAGAAAACTGCCAGCACTGCCAAGGAAAACATGCCTCACCAATACCCAGCATTGACACCAGAGCAAAAGAAAGAACTATTTGATATAGCTCACTAAATTGTTGCTCTGGGCAAGGAAATCTTGGCAGCAGATGAGTCCACTGGTAGCATTGCAAAGTGGCTGCAGTCCATTGGAACTGAGAATATAGGAAAATCTGCACCTCTACAGGCAGTTGCTTCTGACAGCAGATGATTGAGTGAACTCCTGTATTGGAGGTGTTATCCTTTTCCATATGACACTCTACCAGAAAGCTGATGATGGTCATCCCTTCCCCAAAGTCAAAAAGGATAAGGGTGGCATTGTGGGCATCAAGGTGGACAAAGTTATAATGCCTCTGGCAGGGACCAAAGGAGAGACTACCACCCAAGGTCTGGATGGGCTGAGTGAGTGCTATGCCCAGTATAAGAAGGATGGAGCTGACTTTGCCAAGTGGCATGGTGTACTGAAGATTGGGGGTAATACACCTTCCTCACTTGCCTTCATGGAGAATACCAACGTGCTGGCCTCATATGCTAACATTTGCCAGCAGAATTGTATTGTCCCTATCATGGAGCCAGAGATCCGCCCTGATGGAGAACATGATCTGAAGTGTTGTCAATATGTCACTGAGAAGGTCCCAGCTGCTGATACAAAACTCTGAGTGACCACCATGTCTGTTTGGAAGGGACTTTGCTGAAGCCTAACGTGGTCATCCCTGACCATGCCTGTACCCAGAAATATTCACATGAGGAAATTGCAGTGGCAACTGTAACTGCCCTTTGCCAGGCTGTGCCTCCTGCAGTCACTGGTATCACCCTCCTCTCAGTGAAGAGGATGCCTCAATGGCATCAATGCCATCTATACCTGCCCCTTGCACAAGCCATGGGCCCTGACCTTCTTTTATGGCCAAGCCCTGCAAACATCTGCTCTCAAGACCTGGGGTGGAAAGAAGGAAACTGTTAAGGCTGCCCAAGAGGAATACATTAAGCAGGCCAACAGCCAAGCTACTCAAGGCAAGTATACTCCAAGTGGAAAGTCAGGAGCTGCAGCCAGCGAGTCTCTCTTTATCTCTAACCATGCCTACTAACTTAAGTCAAGGCCTTCCCCCTGGGTATGCCCTAACACTCCAGGCCATCCCTCACAGTCCAGGAAGAGGACTTAGAGATCCCAGAGCTTTGTGCTGACCTCTCCCATCACTCCTAATTTGTGTGGTATTACTCTCTGGTGAATCTAGTGAGCCCTCTTCAGCCCACTTTTTCCAATAAACAACTATTTAACAAGGAAAAAACCAGTTAATTTAAATTTGCATGACTCATCTTAATGAGAAATATACTGGTAGGTACATATGACTGATGGCACTAGAAACCTCAGCCCTGTCAGGTTATATCTAGAACCCTGAAGGAAGCTGTGACCTCATCCTATGGGAACCTAACCTGCTAATGCAAGTAGGAGTGGGTCTGGAAAAAATAAGCTGTTGAATATGCAAAAGACTTAATGCAGCATTTTTAAATATGGCAAAATTGGAATAAGAACTAAATATTGGATGTCATCAGTATAAGGAACCCCCGGAAAAGAAAACTACCTTTGTTTATGTAGGTAATCTTGTCTGCAGCTTATAGTCTTACAGAGTTACCTATAGCACTGAGAGGTTATGCTGCTTGCCTATGGGTCACACAACCAGTGATATAGATTCAGAAGTAGGATTTGAACTCAGATCTTTGTTCCTAGAACAATTCCCTGTCCATTGTTGCATTTAGCCTCTGCTATACCATATGGCAGGGAACAATGTAGATACCAGACAAGGTGTGTATGTGTGTGTGTGTGTGTGTGTATGTGTAAACAAATTAAGATTTGTAGATATCATGATTATTATTTACTGTAAGAAATAATAAGGGGAGGAGCCAAGATAGCAGAGTAGAAAGACTCACATATGCTAGCTCCAAATCCACAGCCCATAAATTTCCTGTAAAAAGAACTCCTCACAAACTCTGGAGCAGTGGAAGCCATGCAGCAATGCAGTGGAGGAGATTTCCATTCCAGAGAGCCCTGAAAAACTGACCTCAAAGGTCCGTTGCACACCGGACAGCGGAGCCGAACCCTGCCTTGGCCACGGGGCCCTGGGAGGAGGAGATCCAGCAGGCTTCAAGGAATGCCTGGCGACCGCGAAGGTCCCTCCACCCACAGGCGCTACAGGTCAGTGAGAGAGACTTCTGGGCTGGCCTAGAGGGGAGCAGGGTGTCTCCATAACTCAGGCCACCTCGGGAGGCAGTGGCAGAGGCAGCAGCAGCCAAGGGCTCCCAGAGCAGGCAGGACCCCAGATGCATTACTGAAGGTATGCACATGAACCCCCTGAGGGAACTGAGCCTGGGAGGCGGCCCTGCCCCAACCTGAGAACCTGAATTTAATCTTACCCTGAATAGCAGCCCCGCCCACTGCTGAAAGCCCTGAGGCTGGGGAGCAGCATTTGAATCTCAGACCCCAAGAACTAGCTGGGCAGATCTAGGTGGGGGTGCAGAGGAATCTCAGAAGTCAAGTAACTGGCTGGGAAAATGCCCAGAAAAGGGAAAAAATATAAGACCATAGAAGGTTACTTTCTTGGTGAACAGATGTTTCCACGTTTCCTTTCTGATGAGGAAGAACAATGCTTACTATCAGGGAAAGACGTAGAAGCCAAGGCCTCTGTATCCCAAACATCTGAAATAGATATCCAATGGGCTCAGGCTATGGAAGAGCTCAAAAAGGATTTTGAAAATCAAGTTAGACAGGTGGAGGAAAAACTGGGAAGAGATATGAGAGAGATGCAAGAAAAGCATAAAAAATGGGTAAATACCTTGCTAAAGGAGACCCAAAAAAATGCTGAAGAAAATAACACCTTGAAAAATAGGCTAACTAAATTGCCAAGAGGTTCAAAAAGCCAATGAGGAGAAGAATGCTTTCAAAAGCAGAATTAGCCAAATGGAAAAAGAGGTTCAAAAGCTCACTGAAGAGAATAGTTCTCTCAAAATTAGAATGGAACAGATGGAGGTTAATGACTTTCTGAGAAACCAAGAAATCACCAAACAAAACCAAAAGAATGAAAAAATGGAAGAGAATGTGAAATATCTCATGGGAAAAACAACTGACCTGGAAAATAGATCCAGGAGAGACAATTTAAAAATTATGGGACTACCTGAAAGCCATGATCAAAAAAAGAACCTAGACATCATCTTTCATGAAATTATCAAGGAAAACTGCCCTGATATGCTACAACCAGAGGGCAAAATAAGTATTGAAGGAATCCTTTGATCACTGCCTGAAACAGATCCAAAAAGAGAAACTCCTAGGAACATTGTGGCCAAATTCCAGAATTCCCAGGTCAAGGAGAAAATATTGCAAGCAGCTAGAAAGAAACAATTCCAGTATTGTGGAAATACAATCAGGATAACACAAGATCTAGCAGCTTCTACATTAAGGGATAGAAGAGTGTGGAATAGGATATTCCAGAAGTCAAAGGAACTAGGACTCAAACCAAGAATCACCTACCCAGAAAAACTGAGTATAATACTTCAGGGGAAAAAATGGTCTTTCAATGAAATAGAGGACTTTCAAGCATTCTTGATGAAAAGACCAGAGCTGAAAAGAAAATTTGACCTTGAAACACAAGAATGAGAAGAAGCATGAAAAAGTAAACAGCAAAGAGAAGTCATAAGGGACTTACCAAAGTTGAACTGTTTACATTCCTACATGGAAAGACAATATTTGTAACTCTTGAAACTTTTCAGTATCTGGGTAGTTGGTGGGATTACACACACACACACATACACACACACATGTACATGCGTGCACATACACACACACAAGCACCCACACACAGAGACAGAGAGCACAGAGTGAATTGAATAGGATGGGATCATATCTTAAAAGAAATTAAGATAAACGGTGAGAGAGAAATGTAGTGGGAGGAGAAAGGGTGAAATGGAATGGGGCAAATTATCTCTTATTCAAGAGGCAAGCAGGAGACTTTTTAGTGGAGGGAAAAAGAGGAGAGCTGAGAGAAAAACATGTTTACTCTCATCATGTTCAACCAAAGGAAGGAATAAAATGCACACTTATTTTGGTATGAAAACCTATCTTACAATACAGGAAAGTGGGGGAGAAGGAGATAAGCAAGGTGGGGGGGATGATGGAAGGCAGGGCAATGGGAGGAGGGAGCAATTTGAAGTCAACACCATGGCCCTATCAAGACCAGGTCATGGCATTCAATGTATTTTCTAATTTTTCTTCTTCAGAACTGTTAAAATCCACTCTAACTAAATGCCAAGTGAGTATTGTGCTATGTCTGGCTTTTCTCTTCGCCATCACAAATTCTATGAAAGAGTGGTCAATTCTTCACAAGGTCCCCTCATCCTAGCAATAATTTCTCTCTATTGGGTAAGATTAAATCCAGAATAAAGTCCTCTCCTACTTGTTTGCTCCTCCATCCTTTGAAATATGAAGTAATCACAAAGGCAAGTCAAGAAGTTATTGGCTACTTTGCATTTGACTAGAAGTCTCCAGTGGATGTCTGGAAAATTACCATGCCTCTTTGCATTATCTGTTTTCCCAATTCATCATTTATTTATCTATTCATTCATTTGTTCATTCATTCATTTGTTTATTTCCAAGTGATCTGTAGTATATTTTGAGGATGAAATTTCTTCCAATGCTCCTACTATTGTTTTGACCCAAATATTCTCTATGCATTTTACTTTCACCCTCTCTCCCCCTTCCTCACACCTTACTTAGCATATTTCTTCTAAATAAGATTATACTCCTATAGATCCACATGCTAGCAATGTTTCATTCCTCAAAGTCTGAGAAATACGAGCTCAGATTTGTCTCTTTCTGTTAGAACCTTTAATTCATTGTTCTTTTCTTCCTAAACTCCCTACACTTGTACACAGACCACAGGTTTCATCACTGGCTCCTTTCTTGGATTTTGTTTCCTGTGAACTCTTGAATTGGGTGTCTTACTAGCTGTTCTTTCATCCTAGCTCCCCTTCCCCACATAAAGGTTTGGTAGCTTGTTAAATATCCATGGTTATTTTTCTACCTCCTCATCATTCCTGTTTAACGTGTTCTTGAATAGATTCACTAGACCCCAAGGAAATACATTCTAACTTACTTTTGTAAAAGGTATATTCTATCCTTGATCAAGAGTCTATCATTTCTAGATTTTGTATTGCTGTCCAGTAGTTTCATTCGTGTCATACTCTTTTTGACTCTATTTGGGGTTTTCTTCGCAAAGATACTGAAGTGGTTTGCCATTCACTTTTCAAGTTAATTTTACAGATGAGGAAGTTGAGGCAAATAAGGTTAAGTGATTTGCCCAGGGCTATAGAATATTTTATATACATATATGTGTGTATGTATGTATATATATGTATAAATACATATAAAATGTATATGAAATATTTTGCAAATATAAATATGTGAATGTATATTGTTTTTATTTTATTTTTGTTATCCTTTTTAAATTATTTATTTATTTTGTTTATCTCTCTGTTTTTATTTAATTACTTCTATTTATTTATTTGTTTGTTTGCTTTTGGACAAATCACTACAGTAGGCTGAGGGGAAAAAGACTTGAGCAATCTTCCAACATGTGGGGAATGGTATGGTGGCTGCTGTGTGGTTTACATAGTTCTGTGCCTTCCATGGATATCATGCTTTCCATTTCCTAAGAGCAGTAGTGAATTGCAGAACAGAAAGTGTTTGTGGAAAAAATGAAAGGTCATCTTTTAATTTTTTATTTTTCTTCTTTGAAACTAAAGCCTCAAGAAGTTATAACATAGAGTCAGTCTATAATGTTTGAGGTTTCCCTAAGATATACTGTAGAGAAATTAGGAAAAAAATTCTACTTCAGTTATAAAGTGTAGACAGAATCTGAATGACCATGTCGCCATCATCATCATAATTGCTGACACTGATAAAGTGCTTTACAATTATAAAGTGTCCAATTCTTAGATGTTCATCCTTTATACTTGAAGAAGATCAATGACATTATGACATTGAGGTCAAAGTACATTGTGTTTGACTGTGGTTAATCAGTCCAATAGGAGCTCAGAAGGCTCTACCCATAGACCAGCTACAACTAGACCATTTGAACATTTGGGATGGAGATGTCTATAAATTTCCACATCTCATGTTTCCATTGTGCTACTGCAATTCTGCTTTCCACCTAGAGCATAGTACTTTCTTTGATGTGGGCACACTGTGTTGGGTAGTCCTGCACCAGTGTCTCCTACACCTCACAATAGATTCTAAAGTTCTTCACAAAGACCTTGAGAGTGTTCTTGTGCCACTTCTTCTGACCTCTGTGCAAGTGCCTGCCTTTTGTGAGTTTTCTGTAAAATAGTCTTTTATGTAAAATGCATGTTGTGTATCTGGCCTATGTGACCAGCCCATTTGAGTTGTGTTCTCTCCAGTAGAGTGTGAATGCTTGGCAGTTCAGCTCAAGAGAAGATCTCAGTGTCTGGTACCTTATCTTGCCAGGTAATCTTCAGAATCTTCTTAAGACAATTCAAATAAAAGGGGTTCAATTTTCTGACATGGCCCTGGGAGCCTGTCTAGGTTTCACAGGCATAGAACAATGATGATCACTGGTGCTGAAGTCAGAGAACATGGGCTCAAATCCTGACCTTTGTACATCAGATACTATTCTGGTGACCCTGGACAAGATACTTAATATCTCTTAATACTTCAGTTTGCTTATTTTGAAAATTAGAGGGTTGGACTTGGCCTCTGAGATTCCTTCTACTTCTAAATTTATGTACAATACATATATGACCTTAGACAAGCCACTGACCATCCCTGGGTTTTGGTTTCCTCATCTGTGAAAACAAAAGATTGGACAAGAACGACTCTGAGAATTCTTTCGACTCTAAATCTGTGATCCAAACAGTTGATCACCAAGCGTGGATCAAGCATTCCACCTATGGCAGGTATTGCATTAAGGGTGGTGGTGGTGAGAATAATAAGAAATCAAAATTCTGTGATCAATGATATCAATTATTGATTAATGATATCATTATTGCCATGAAGAAATAGGAATCAAGTGGGTTGAGCAACTTGTACAAATAGATCACAGACCTGGGATTCAAACCTAGGCTGTTCTTCAAACTCTAAATTTAATTGTCTTCCTACTGCTGAACTCAATTCCTGTGAGCTTTCTTCCTGGCCTTGCCATGTTGAACAAATAAAATCAGAGTAACTCACAATCACAAAATGTTAAATTATGGAGGTTTAAGCTTAGGGATCATCTAGAACATTGGTGTCAACCTAAAAAAGAAAAGCAGGATCATTCAACCATCCACAAGGATGTTGTTGATTAGAAAACTACATATTAACATTCTCTGTGTTCTACTGTATTTTTACTTATTTTGTTAAATAGTTCATAATTACATTTTAACCTGACTCAGGCTGTTCTTGGTAGTATGGGCCCCATGTGTGTTTGACAACTCTGATCTAGTTCTACCCTTTATTACATATGAGGACACTGAGGCTCTTTTGTGGATGGAGCTGGTTCAGGTAACTTGACAACTTAGATCCAGTTTGGGAATGGAATGAGACATTCTTATCTCGTTCACCAGTTAATGAAAGCTTTCCTTAGATGACACAGAAAGGATACTGTACTCACCTTCAGTTGATCATTTGGACAGCAGGGCAGGGTGAAACTCCTTGACAACTGCTACATCTGTAGGGCCTCAACTGAGCAAATGGGTCTTTTTGTGCTTTTAAGTGAACAAGAAGCCACTTTAATAGGGTCTGAGACCACCAGGAAGCTATATCATTTTCTACATGGCTTGAGTCTTAGTCCCCTGGGGTTAATCAGGACAATTTCCTTGGCTTTTAGGAAAAGAACTAGCCTAACCTATACAGATGGACGTGGAGTGAGGAGAGGGGAGAATAACTGGTCTATTAGAGAACCAAAGGAAAAACAGTTCTATTTAAAAAAATCATAAGTGGTAGAGCTAGGATTTTCAATCAGAGTATCTCCCCTTCCCCTCTCTCCATGTATTAAAGTGGAAATGAGTGAGACAGATATTCTACAATGGCTTTTCTTTTTTCCACAAAGCCTTCCTGTTCTGCAATCTACTACCACTCTCTTGGAAAATGGAAAGCATGATATCCATGGAAGGGACAGAACAATGCACCCCATACAGCAGCCACCATACCATTCCCTACATGTTGGAAGCTTACCCAAGTCTCTTCCCTCTCAGCCTGCTATATTGATTTGTCCAAAGGCAATAGGGTTGTAAAAGCTCCAAGGTGTTAAATAGCATAGCGCAGTGTTACCTCTTATTTTAAACTGGTAGGATAATTACTTGTAAAATAATGTCAGCTGTTCCCTTGCTCTTCAATGATGATACTCCTTGACTTCTGATTGGTGAGAGTTGACCATATTTAGACCAATCTCAAACTCACTAGCTGCTCCCTAGCCATCCTCATGCCATGCCACCCATCCTATTCTTCCCCTACTACACCCTTCCACTAATCAGCATCCATCTCTAGCTCTGGGAATGAGAATCAAGTCAATACCACAACTCTTGGAAGGGATCTGTTGATCAATTGATCAAATGATTCCACTCCATATTCCTATGATTTAATTGATGAAAACCTCCCCTCTCTGGCCTCCACTCCCATATACATATTGTCTTCCTTGTTAGAATGTAAGCTCCTTGAGGATGGGGACTGTCTTACTTTTTGCATTCCTTGACCAAACACATGGTAAGCACTTTGTAAAGGGCGTTTATTTTCCCATTCATTTAGGAGTGGGATAGCAACCTTCCATCTGGGGAATGTCATTGTGATGTGTCCTAGATTTGGAGGTACTCATAGAAACATAGACTTAGGTGTGGGAATGACCTCAAGGATCTTTTAAACCAATGTCTACACTGATAAAGAATTCCACTGCATTTTCAACAAGGAGCTATCTGGAGGCAATTAGGTGGCATAATGAATACAGTGTAGGACTCAAAGTCAGAAATACCTGAATCAAATTCTACTTCAGACACGACTAGATGTGTGATGTCATTCTAGTCACTTGGTCTTTGTCTACCTCAGTTTCCTCAGCTATAACATGGGAATAACAATAGTACCAAAAAGCTATTACCGGGAGCACAAAAAATGGGACAATATAAATACAGTGTTTTGCAAACCTTAAAGGGCTCTATAAATATTAGCTATTTTTAGAGTACCTGATTGAAGACCTCCATGGACAGGGTGCTCATTATCTCCTGAGTCAGTCTGTGCCACTTTTGGACACCTCTGATTGCTAGGAAGTTCTTCCTAGTGTTCAACTGAAATGTGTCTTCTCCCTCCCTGGAGGAGCACAGAACAAATGTATTTCCTCTTTCTCCACGACAGCCCTTTAGGCACTTGAAGACAGAGATCATGCCCCTACTAAATCTCCTCTTCCTCGAGAGAAATATTTCCAGGCATATAGCTCCTAGCATCACCATTGATTTCCTTTGTTTTTTTCTGCAATCTCTCCTGACGTAGATGACATAGTGCCCATGCCTGCTGAGGGCATCGGAGGCAAACCCAGCAGAAGCCTGAGAAAACTGGTGCCCAGCAGTGAGCCCAACGAAGGGCAAGCTTTCCAGATGGGTCAAGGGGGCAACAGGCATAATTGCAGTAGGCAAACAAATGGAATGAAACTCACACATGCCATCAGGCTTGGTCAAAATGAGTGAGGGTATCTGCCTAATGGATGAGATGCAGCATTTGCAAGCAGATTTTTGCATTCCTAGTCAAGTGGTGATCAAGAAGAAAAATTCAGACTATATTGGAACAATATATTGAGACAATAGTATCACATTTGTATTATGTAACTCAAAGCTAGTGTTTTCTCCATGTACTTGATGCCTGGTTGGATCTGACTTTAAAACACACACACAAAAGGGAAAATAGTCTTGGAAGTTTAGGGAGATAGGTAGCATTTGTTGGCTACTTTCTGTGGACCAGCTTGTGACAGACACACAGCGTTGTTCCATCAATTGATTAATTGCATTTTTTTAAAACAAATATGCAATATGTGCCTGTCTCTGTGCCCTATGTGTGGGATAAAAAGAAAAAAAAAGCAAAAAGAGACCCTGCCCTCAGAGAAGGCACATGGTAATGGGAAAGACAATATGGAGGTTTATGGATATGGATAAGAGATATACAAATAAAAAATAAAAAACCTTGGAGGGAAGGCTCTTGAATTTGTAGGCATCAGGAAAGGCCTCCTTTGGTAGACGGTGCTTGATTTGAGTCCTGAAGAAAACCAATGATGCAAGAAGGCAAAGGTTTGAAGGGAGAGCACTCCAGGCAGGGGAGACAGCTATTGCAAATACCTGCAGGTGGGAGATGGAATGTCCTGTGTGAGGAACAGGTAAGCCAGTATGACTGAACCCTATAGAATATGGCAGGGGAATTGTTTATAAGTAGAGCAGAAAGACAGTAAGGGGCCAACTTGAAATGACAGTTTATATTTGGTCCTAGAGATAATGGGGAGCTACCGGAATCAATTGAGCATAGGATGGCATAGTCAGTCCCATCCTTTAGGGAAATCATTTAGGCCTATGCTGAGAAGGAGGCTAATAAAGGAATACAATGTTAGGGCTTACTCCCTATCCATAGGGAACTTACCAAAAAATTGTGGCGTTGTGAAGGCACTTTTCTCTTTCCTAGCTGTTAAACTTGGAGAAAAGAAAAACTATATCTGCACTGTGTATCCTCACTGAAGGTGGTCTTTGGTGGGGAGGGGTGGAGATGAATAAATGATCCTTCTTTCTTTCGGCCCAAACAAAAATTGTAAGCAGCTTTCTAAAATGATTTTTAGGTCCCATCAAAAGAAGAGTGATGGATCAATGGAAAAATGTTTTAGTTCATCTTATAAGAACTTTTCAAAAACAAAGTCATTTTAAGTATCCTCTGCTTTCTTCTTGTTTCCCATAGACACTCACATAGGTACCTACCTAAGTATGCTCACTTTCTTGGAAACATGTAATCCAGAACTTTAAGGATCCAGACCCAAGTGGGCAGGTTGGGGGAACATACAATTCACACAAGTATACAATAAAGGCTGGCAAACCCAAATCATCTCAAATGTTTCAGATATGTTGGGAAGCTTGTGGTCTAGATACCATAGCCATTGGATTTAAAGTTGTTTATCCTCTTTACATGGAATTCATACTTTTAGACTCAGAAATGATACCATCTTAAAAAAGGAAGAGGGAAAGCAAGGAAGAGGAGAAGAGAGGGAAAGAGGAAGAAAATGAAGAAGGGAAATGTTCAAAAGAAAATATTCAAGGGAGCACAAGCAGAAAAAGCAGCAAGAGAAGAAGATAGAAGAGGGGAGGGAGGAAGCAAAAAACAAGGGAAGAGAGTGAGGAAAAAATGAGAAAGAAGGTAAGAGGGAAGAATGAAAGGAGGAAAAAGGAAGAGTTAGAGGGAAAATGATGATAAAGTGAAGGAGGCCAGGAAAGGAAAATAGAGAGCAGTAAAAGGGGTAGTTAAATAGTATTTCAATCAATAAATCTTAAGCACCTATGTACCAAGCACTGTGATATAATGCTTTAAGGCTTGAAAAGCTCTTACATAACTCTTCTCATCTGATCTCACAACAACCTCGAGACAGTTGCCATCATCATGTTCTTTCCATTTTATAAATGAAGAAACTGAGATTCAGAGGGGTTAAATGAGGTTAAATGAAGTCACCATGCAGAGTTGACCTTTGAACTCAGGTCTTCCTTGTCCATGTCATGGGCTCCAGTCACCTGGCCAGGAAGTCCTCTCATTGCTAGGTGGGTAAGGTCCACATATAATTTTCATTTTCCAAAGCTGTCACCATGGACTGAAATTTAGTGAATCATTCTCAGTGATGGGGTGTTTTCTCATTCAATGAAAAAGTAATTTATACCCTTTACCAATGGCTTCTCTGTGAAATGCTAGCAACTCTGATATCTCCTGTCGCATTAGAACTAGACAGTCAGGCTAGTGATTTATACAACTCTGGGGCTGGCCCAGGAGACTTGAAATGGGTATCAATCACATGCTAATAATCACATCTAATGCCCAGATAGCCTTTATAAACTCTGGTGATCCTCATCTCAAGTTCCACTCATATGGATGATCTGTATACTCCCACAAGAAAGTTATCTCTTCCCTCTTTGGAGTTCTAGAAGAATCTCTGAGGGATCAATGAATTTCTAAGTTGGTGTAACCCCCTTTCCAGCATGTTCTTCCTCATGTTAACTACCAACAGTGAATGCTCTGGCATCATTTCACAATTGACATCAGTTAGCTTTTTTACAAAAGAATATTTACTGAGGAGGCATAGCAAAAACATATGTTACAAATCATTTCCCCTTTCCCCAACATCTGAGAGCTCACTCTTCTCTATACCACCCTAGTCCTTGGAGAGAATGAACTCAGACTTTAAAGCAGTTGCTATAAAGTTTTTGCCTGACCAAGCCCTCTCCTGAATGTGGCATGGCCAATGGATGAATTGCTGCTCTTTCCTCCTGGTTGAATTTTATCCATTCCATTTTCTGGGTTAACAGGTTAATTAGATCTTCTACATGCTCAGCTCAGCTATCTACAAAGTCAGGCAAGGCACCCAGTTTCCACACTGATGGCGGCTTGCTCTCCCAATCTCTCAAAGTTTGCTGATTATAGTCTAACTTGATACTGCGCCAAAAGGCAGAAAACAATAGACATGAAACAAAACCCAAATTCATGAGTCAGATTTAAACTGGATGGAGAGATTAAGTGCTAGCATCCTTTCTTCACACCGAGATTTATAGCATCTCTCTCTTGATTGTAGCAAAAGGGAAAAGATGACGATAATAATAAAAACTAGCATTTATATAGTACCTACTATGTGCCAGACACTATGCTAAATACTTTACAAATATTATTTCATTTAATAATAATAGATCACATTTATATAGCACTTACTGTGTGTCAGGTACTTCTAAATGCTTTACAATTATTTTCTCATTTGATCCTCACAACAACTCTGGGAGGTAGGTGCTATATTATTATCCCCATTTTTTCATTAGAGGAAACTGTGGAAAATGGAGATCAATTGACTTGCCCAAGGTCACATAGCTAATAAGTGTCAGAAGTCATATTTGAACTTGGCCCAAGTTTTCCCCTGTACATCTTTTGCCTGCCTCTCAGTTCCAGTTCATTAACCAGTCTTGGAAACAATGCCTGCCCATGCTCTGAATCAGGGAGCAGGGCACTTCCATAACCTGTCACTACACTTATCTGGAAACAGGATGCCGTTTTTTTCCATACAGACTGGTAGTGAACAAAGCACATGCTGCATGTTGTGAAATCTAAGTGAGGTTTGCGTGTTGCATGCTCATGAGGGTCAGTCCCCCACTAAACCCACTGCAGTCTCATGACCTTTCAGGCCTTTATTCTTGTCTAGTCAGTAGGCTCAGAGCTATCTCTGAGACCCAAGATCAGGAGAGAGTGAACCCCATACATTCTCCTCATTCTAGCAATTTGGAGTACAGGAAGATTCCTGGTAAGAGGAGAATAGAACCTTGGTGCTTCTGAGTTCTTCCTTGACTTTCCAAGAGCAGGGATATCACAAGCACTCTAAGAACACTGGAGTTCTGGGTTCTAATTCTATTGCTTTTGTTCCAAGGTACATGAAATTTAGAACTTACTCAGTACAGAAGTTCTTAAACTTTTTATGTGTCATGTTCTCCTTTTGTAGTCTGGTGAAGCCAATGGATGTCTACTTAAAAATGCTTTTTTTCCTACAATGATAATTGAAGGAAATGCTAAATTTCAGAATAATTGTTTTATTGCCTACATTCATAATTGAAGAAAATACTCAATTTCAATGAAAATTTTAAAATAAATATTTAATTTTTTCTCACCCAAGTTCACATTCTTCTGGAATGTATCCATGGAACTTTAGGGAAATCTGTGGACCTTAGATTCAGAACCTTTGACCTGATACAGCCCTGTCCTTTTAAACACAATGCCCAGAAAGTGATTTGCCCAGGGACATGCAAGTGGCAGAGTTAGTATTCAAACTCAGGTGACCTGATTCCAAGTCCAATTCTTCCAACTACATTGGGGGCCTGGTTCTTTGTAGACTTCCATCACTTTGTTCAGCAATGCAATCTCTTCATGTGAATAATATTGGGAAGAAGACCAAAGGTTGCAACAGGGAAATCATGAGGACATATAAGGAGAGACTGTGGACCACGTGTAGTCTTTCTGTAACCAGTTCCAATTGGTTATCCACATGATTGGCAGGAAACATTTTTAACTGGATGAATCGTTGATGTCTTTAAAAAGACCTGAGTCAGCTTCAGTTGTCTCTGTCCTTTTCTTGCATCTAGGAGAGCTTGATGAACAATGAGCCACTGTGTAACAAAAGGGAAAGGTCTTCCTTAGGAACTTTGCCCACTGAGACCCATGGTCCCTGAGAAATTGGACCCTTTTGACTTTTCCTGTTTATTCTTTTTCCATTCTAGGTACAAGGAATGAAGTTTATATTCATAGGATGTGAGCCACAGGAATTTGAGAATCGAATTCCAGGCCACATATTGAACTAAACTGTAATGGAATTGCCAACCCCCAGCCTCTTGGACAGCATTCACTGGTCACAACTCAGGTAAACTGAGGGGAGACTGGTAAGGCATGAACAAGATGGTGCTGGGAGGAAGGGTTCCGCCCCCTGTTTTGCTCAAGGCTATTTTCCCGGGCTTTTCTGAGATCAAGGAAGCCAAAAAATGTTTTTCTTTCTTGGGGCTACGTGTCTGCCCTGGGCAGTCCTGGTTTAAGGTAGAATTGCTACCCTTTTTTATTCTTCTTTGCCTTTTTTTACCCTGTATGTTGCATTGTGCCTGTAGCTTGATAAGACGGGCTGTACTTGATACTAAAGCAGAGCTCTGTAACTTTGTTCAAAACCCAAAAGCCCCAATTACCCAGATATGACCCCTGTTTAAAACAAAAAGGGGGAGTTGTTAGGGGCCCAGCTCTGGACCGTGGCCTCCTGTGAGGGTAGTTGAGACGCCTGGAGGTGCTAACCTGCCCTTAGGGTACTGGGAATGCCTCGGTAACAGCGCTGGCTCCACCCACGGGGAGGAACATGGGAGGAGCTCGGGCAGGTAATATAACCTGGGGTAAGGGGCTTGCTCGCTCTCTTCTCTCCCTGCTTCAACATGTAAGTAATAAAGGCCGTGCATCTATCACTCGGGTGCTCTGTCTAGTCATTTCCCCTCCCTCACCGGAGGGGCCGGAGACGTCAGAAGACCGGGTAAGGTAAGTATCCAGGCGAAGGTCAGGGTAGCAGCCCCTGACATAAACCAACATCTGTGCTTTGAGGAAATCATAGTAACATCAAGTTAAATCTGGATATGAAATTTTTTTGGAGGGGGGGGGCACCAATGTTTAGTAGAAATTGATCTTGGTTTTGATTCTAGTCACCTAGATGTCAAGATAGTGTGGGGGAGAGAGTGCCTTTGAAGTATTGGGAGAAATTATTATAGATTTGTCTTGGTGTGACTTTGAAATAAAATCCCTTAACAAGGTTAAAGTGAAGGCAAAGATTAGCCTTTTTAATAAGGTCTTAACAAGTTTGTCCATATTTTCTCATTCTAATCCCAAACCTGGACCACTGGATTGTTTGGCTCGGAATATTCCCCCTATTGGTGAGGGAAGACACCATTGGATGATGGGAATATGGAAAGAGAGAGGAAATCTTAACAAGAGAAAAGTAAAAGGTACCGAAATATGCATCTCTCTCAGACTTGGAAAAAGACCATTGAAATTCATCCTATGATGAAGGAGAAAGGTCAAAATAGCAGGAAGCCACAATATGGAGGAACAAATTAGACCTGACCCTTTGGTACTATGAGCCATATGAACTCAAGTCATAAAGGAAAACAGTGCCTCCAATTTTCCATGACTCTCTGAATTCATTCTGCAATGAAATTAGTGGCTAGAGCACCTGCGAGGGGTGCATGTGGTGTAACTTGTCTCTGATTTGTACCTAAGGCAAGATTACTCACAGGTTCAGCAAATCTTTCTCTGTGTGGTACTTGATGCTGGCTGTTTCTTTGTGAATTTAGGTGTGAAAGGCTTTGGTTATTGCACTGCCCCCTTTTTCTCCCTCTGCTTTTTATCTATTTCTCTATAGTTAAGAGAGCTTGGAGATTTATGGACCAGCTCTGCTGAATGATCTGCTATGGCTCTCATTAGCTTTGGTTTGGGGATGTAATGTTAAAGTAAGAAGTCTTATCATTTATTCATCCTTCCAAAATGAGTACTGCCAATCAAAAGAGTCACATTGAGATATCAACGTTGTTGTTTTCCATCCTTTGTTCTCAAAGAGGCTCACTGACATTATGATGATGATGTCTTAAATTGCTGGTGAATTGGATTTAAGGGAGAGCTGTGCAAATTAGCCAACCTCATTCTCTGCTTCAGTCATCAAATACTAGGGGCGAGACAAAAATCCAGATGACTGGTGAGATACACAACTGAGATATCCAATGCTAATTTGAGAGGTATATATGTATACCTGTGTATATGTATGTTTTACATATATACATGTATGTTTATGTATATATGCATATACTTCTCTATATATGTATACATATATGTGTGTATATACATATGTGTGTGTATATATGTATATATGATCCTGTGTGTCCAATCTTTATCCTCATAAGGTGAATTTCACTTTTGGAAGTAGCCAAAGTTCATTATGAGTCAAGGCTGATGAGCAAGGTTGGTAATTAAGCTAAAGAACATTATTTTGGTTAAACAAGATGAGCTCAGTTCCCTTGTTGACTCATAAACTGGTTTTTCAGGAAATTCCTGTACAGGAGTGCCAAAAGTATTTTAAGCGATAGCTTTGCTTCAGTAGCACTGCTGAAATAGATATACCATGTTCCTCAATCAGGTAAGCAGGGCAGTAAGTTGCTGGGGCAAAAAGACTGCAGCTGTTGCCCATAGCTCTCTGAGAAGAACAGTAGCCACTTTTGCGTTCTGGGGCTGCCTACCATGAGATCCAGAATGTTGGAGCTCGTGTTCTTAAAGTAATCCTTATGTTGTGGTTGCAAAACTTATTATGTTGCCAGAAGTAAGAGCTAAATGAGTACTTATGGAGAGTAGCTGAGCTTTGGGTAGTTCTGGTGTTTCTAGATAGCTTTTCCTAGTTTCTACATTGGCATTCTCTTGTCTCCTATGTGTCCTGGGGAAATCTTATGTGCTGGGCAATGCTTTGAACTGGTTAAGGTATTGGGCACAGAAAATACCAAAGTTTTGGGCAGCAATTGACTGTGTCTCAAGATCAGTAGCAGCTTCAACCACTCAACAATATAATTCAGTACTCAAAAGTATAATCCAATGCCTGTTGAGAGCTCTTTTCTACTCTAAGGTGTTTCTCTGCCTTAATTTGCAGGACCCTTGTGGTCAGAGATCTTATGACCCTAATACATAGCTTCCCAAGATGATGACTTAGAAGAGAAGCACTGTCACTTAGATGCCAGATTTGATTCTGTTTTTAGTACTGGATCTATCTTTTGTCTTTTTTTTAGTAGTTTCTAAGAGGTGAGGTAAGATAAGTCAGAGAAAGGGGACAGTTTAGTAGCAACTCTTGTGTCAGCTAAATCCTCATAATGTCATTTAATTCTTTTCTTTGAATTTAATTCCTGGGTCAGCAGACATGAATGCATTTCTCTATTTGCCTGATAAAAATATAAAATAAAATGGAGATGAATGTTGTATTATACATACTTAGCTAGTTCAAATCATAGAGAAGTAACTGAATACATTCATAGAATTCATTATCTTTTTCCCAAACTCTTTACCGCTGGCATTCAAAGTCTTCTGCAGTTTCCCCACTACTGTGCCATGTACATATTAGGTAGTTAGTGAATCTTTAATAATAAACAATTATTAAGTGCCTACTATGTGCAGGGCATTCTGCTATACTGGGAAGAGGGATAAAATGTTCACTTAAGAAATAACATTTGTCCTTAACTGAAGAAAAAGGCAATCTGATCCTGATTGGGAAGAAAGTTTGGGTGACTGTAGGAAAGGATAAAATGAGCAGGGAAATCAGCTGAGCTTCTGAAAAGAAACACAATTTCTATTTGTTATTTAGCTATTTGGGGACTTTAGCCACTACAGAAGTTCAAGTGATAAATCACTGGCTTGTTTCAAATGCCTACAAGGGGAAAAACAACAATCCCGTTTTTAAAGCAGATTGGGACTTGGGAGATGCCACCCATGGCTTTGATTAACCTCATACGTTTCCTCTGGACATTTTTTTGTACAACTCATTTCCAGGAGTAAATGAAAAGCACCAAGGCTTAGAAACATAGATGCAGACAGGAAAACATTCAAGGGAGGGAAGGAAAGATAGAGGAAGCAACGGGGTCAAGATTTCCATCTTTTCAGAGTTGAGCAAGTTTTGCCTATGGCTAGGCAGGGTTGTTGGACAAAAGTGTTTGGACGATTGCCTGTATTTCCATAGAAATTCCACTAGGTTCAGAAAAGAGAATCATAGCATTATTAGAATTAGAAGCGTCCTTAGACTATAATGTCAGAGCTGGAAGAGTCCTTAGGACAGAGAAGATGGCAATTCAGAGCTGCAGAGGACCTTAAAATATAAAACACAAAATGTTAGAGCTGAAAGGGATCTTAGACCATAAATTGTCAGAGCTGGAAGAAAAGTTGAACAAAAGTATATGGAAGGTTAAAGCTGGAAGGAATCTTATAATTCTTGTAATCTATGAATTTACGACTATTTTCCTAGAACTGCAGAACTGAAAGGGGACTTCAGGGGCACAATTCTAGATATAAAAGGTATCATAGGGTACAGCCAGTTAAAGCTGGAAATGACCTTAGAGATCAACTGGGGTAAATGACTTCCCTAAGATCACAACTTGTTAGCAGCAGAGCCGAAGCCAGAGACACAAGCAGAAATTTCTCCCCTTAAGGAAAAATAGTTGAAAAGAGAGCAAGAGGGGATGAAAGTGGATGAGGAATTGTGATTAACTGGGCTCCACTGGTAGGAGAGTAGATACGGACCCTGGCAGGCGTGTGGGGAAAGCAATCCTCAGAATAGGACAGGATAGGGTGATAATTGGTGGAGCTAAAGTCTGGGGCTAATTGTACTACAAAGCACTATGGGTAAGCAGAGATCTTGTTGGGAGAAAGCTTATTTTCCTGGACCTCTTAGATGTTGGTGAACTGGAACAAAGTCCCATTCAGCATACGTTAGTTATGATTTGGCTGGAAACTAGAATTAGATAGAAGTTTGGATACTAATAATCCTGAAGCCACTAATAAGGACACAAAGAATCAGAGGATGACACAAGTAAATGCATCTAAACATAGATATTTGTTTTATCTATTTTAAAGAAAAAGAAATTAAAAAACCTCTTAGTTTAAAGAAGGGGGAACAAATAATTTCATTCAATTTTGTAAATATAGGGGTTAGGGACTGCACCTGTAATTTCACTATTATAGAGGATTTCTTGGTGAAGGCACTTCTACTAATGCAGATTGGTGTCTTCTCTGGAATATATAGATTTTTGCCTAGATCATTGAGTCGTTACATGATTTTCCCAGGGTCACACACAGTATGACAGAGAAAGGATGTACCCATGTCTTCCTGGCATCAAAGCCATCTTTCCATCTCCTATGCAACACTGACTCTCCTAGTGTAAATATATGTTTGTTTAAAATCTCTTTTAAAAGAATGCTTCAATTCTAAGATAAAGAGATTAGAGGGTAAAGAAAGGAGGTAAGCATAACAGTTTTACCAGAGGTTCCCTCCTGTCATGATAAATCATAAAAATAAATATAAATATAATAATAAATATAAAAATAATATCATAAAAATGATATCATTTTTGGGTATCTCTTACATTTCTTCGTTTTCCTCCTTAGATGGCACCTGAGAAAGTCATATCTATCAACTGCCCTCAAATAGTGGCCTTTGGTTCCCCTTACAACCTTTTGGAATCATAAGGTTTCATAAAAACTAACATTTACATAGCACTTTAAGATTTGCAAAGCATCGTTCATGTTGTCTCATTTCAGCCTCACAACCCTGTCAGGAAGATGCTATTATTATGTCCCTTGGGCACGAGGTCCACAAAAGGGATGTCAGGGCTCCCTCCAATAATGGCTCCATCTCCCTCTGGGTATCTGTTCCCTCTTGTACTCATCCCTCTGTGCATAAAATTCTCATCAATATGCTGGTTCCCCTGCTTAGAGTCAGAGTAATGAGCCCTATCTATCTATCTATCTATCTATCTATCTATCTATCTATCTATCTATCTATCTGTCATCTGTCTGTCTGTCTATCTTTCTGTCTGTCTGTAGTAGTTATATAGTAATTATTATAAAATATATAGCTTATTTGCATGATACCACTTCCCAAGGACTGATTGATCACTGTTGACTTCCCAGTCCAGTCATTTCTCCTGTCCAGGAGATGGTGCCATCCTTGGAGCTGATTGACTATGGAGGGAGAGTAAGAGAAGAACATTTGGTATAAGATGTTTTCCAAAATTCTAGATTCAGTTTTAGCAGCAAGACATTTTTTCCCTCTGTCCTTTTTACGGGCTCTCATAACCTGACTCAACAATTACATGTGCTACGGGAATCTTTTCTTGATTGGTTTACTCTGAAGTGTCTATATGTCCCATTCTAGAGAACACTAAGTAGCATTTATAAAGCATTTTAAGGTTTGCAAAACACTTTATAAATATTTTCTCATTTTATCATCGCAACAACCCTGAGGTAGATACTGTATTATCCCCATTTTATAGAAAAGAAAACTGAGCCAAGCAGCAATTAAGTGACTTGCCCAGGGTCACCCAGTGAGTAAGTATTTAAGGCTAGATTTGAACTCTGGTCTTTCTGACCCCAGTTCCAATGCTTTATCTATTGTGTCATGTAGCTCATAGTGAGTGCACTTCACTCCCTCCCTGCCCTCCTCAGCTCCTGATCGATGTAACTTCCCTTTGGTTAGCAGTTCCTTCTAAGTTGTCATGACCATAATTCCTTGTGAAAGGAGGGCCTACTATGCACAAAATTCCAAGATTTCTCTTTTCTCTCTTCTCAGTGTAGCTTCTTGCATCTTATTGACAAGGGCCTATTCTGCAGAAGAAATTCTTGGAGACCCACATTAAGGAAGGGGGGAAAATGTAGGGGTAGGGGAGGGAGAGAAGGATGGTAAGATAGGGAAAGGGGGAGGAGAATGGAAAGTGGAAAAGGGAAAAGAAATATAAATTAAATAGGAAAGAGGGAATGGGGAAAAGAAAATAAGGAGAATGAAAGAGACATATTCTCATCTACTCCCATGAATATAATTATCACATCTATGCAAATGGCTGTTAAATCTACATATCCAACTCCAGTCTCTCTCCTGAGTTTCAGTCCTATATTCCCAGCTGCCTGTCGGATATTGACCACTGTCTTGTAGATGTTTCAAATGAAACACACCAAAACAGAACTCATTATCTTTTCCCTTCAAACCCACTTCCCTTTTCTGAAACTTCCTGATTTCTGTCGAGACCAATACTGTCTCACCCAGGTTCACAATATTGAAGTTCCTCATTTTTGCTTAACCCTAAGTTTCCAAGTCTTGTAGTTTCTGCCTTCACAATATCTCTCATTTTTTTCTTCTTCCTGTCTCATTTACTTCAATCACTCTTTCTTTTTTCCCAGGATGATTATAATAGCTTCCTAATTGGTTTCCATGGCTCATTTCTTCCTTCTCCTATTCATCATTCACACCATTACCAAAGTGATTTCCTTAAAGCATGGGTCTGACTATGCTACATTATTACTCAGCAAACACTAAGGTTCCCTATGACTTCTAGGACCAAATACAAACTCTTCTGGTGTTTAAAGCCTTTCATAATTTGGTTCTAACTTACTTCTCAAGTTATAATCAACTTCTCCAGTCATTATGCATTTATCTCCACACATTCTATAGTCTATCAACCTTTTCTTCTTGGTGTTTGTAAAACATGACATTCCATCTCCCTCATCCATATCTTTACAAGATTGTGTACATGCTTGAAATTCACTTCCTCCTCAAATCTTCCACTGAGAATCCCTAGATTCTTTCAGCACTCAGTTCAAGTGATATTCCATATGAAACCTTTCCTGATTTACCCCAAATTAAGGGAAGTCAAATGCTTTCCCCCCACAAAGAGAAAAAATTGCCTTGCATATATTTTGTATGAGTGCAGCAGTGTCATAAAGTGGATAGATCGCTGGCTTCCAAGTCAGGATTACCTACGTTAAAGTCCTGCCTTTGACACAATCATGTGTGAGCTGGACAAGTCACTTGAAATCTCAATGTCACAAGCAACTTTTTAAGATTATATGTTGAGAAGTTGCTTATCTGCATTGGCAGAGAAGATTTCCTACCTGAGACCATCTAATCCCATTCATATCATGGGTTCAGACCAAAATAAAATACATATTTTGTATATGAATATTTATTTTAATTTATTTTATCTTTAATTTATGGAATAAGACAAGCATTTCTGTAATATACTATAATAAAAAAGATGATTGCACATGAAACTGCAAATCTATTATCTCTCAGAACTAGATAAATCTAACCAAAAAAAATAAATAAGAAAGATGTCAAAGAAGGGAATAGAATTTTAAATAAGCTAGATATGACAGATATCTGGAAAAATTAGATGGAAATAGAAAAGGCTACATCTTTTTTTTCAGCAGATTATGGTAACTTTCCAAAGATTAATCATATATTAGGACATAAAAACTGAGTGTGTGTGTGTGTGTGTGTGTGTAATGTATCCCCCATGTAGCTTAGGGTGTCATTTGGTGGTTTAAGGGAGGCAGAATAGACACTCTAGCCTCTTCTCCCTTCAACCCTCCTCTAAAGAAGACTTTAATTCCAGCAAGGAGAGGAAGAAGGAGGTTGGGGCCAGAAACTTGGCCATTCTGTTCCCCTCTGAGAGAAAGTTCCAGGTCAAGATTATAATTATCGATTCCCATAAATATTAGTCTGATTCTTCTTCATTAATGGGGAAAGGAGGACTCAAGCTTTAGTCCCTCCCCACCAAATGCTGTACCAAACAATACAGAATGCAAGAGCTCTCCCTTTGAGAGAAGTAACAGTTCAACTGAGAGTCCCAGATCTCATCCAAGGGGAAATTGCTAAATTTCTAACATAACAAGATGATGATAGGTGCATGATGGAGACTGCTAACACCTCTCCTGTCAGCTTCTTTCCAGAGTCTTTTTCTCTCATTAGCAGCCTGAAGTGGCATTGGCATCTTCCACTTTTTCTCCTTAAGTTGGAAGCCAGGAGTGCCAGAAGCAACAACAGTTTGGTGGTTTGGGATTGATTTTAATAGCTGTAATCGGAGACTGTTGATAGATGGATTGGTGTTAATTGGAGGGAGTTCTTGAATAGACTATCCTTGGGACCTGTTGTTGGACCTATTCTATTCAATAATTTTTATTATTACTTAAATGGAGCCAGGTTTATAACATTCATAGGTGACATAAATCTGAGAGTAAGAGCTAATACGTAAGGAGACCAGAAATAGGATCTAAATTTATATCAACAGGCTGGAACAATGGATCTAATCTTTCTAAATGAAATTAGTAAGAGCAAGTGTAAATGTAAAGTTCTGCACTTGGGTACAAAATTTAGTTTCATGAGCAGAAGGTGAAAGAATCTGAGGAAGGTGGGGCTAGATAGAATTTCATATAAAAGAATGCTAATTACTGGAAACTCAAAAATGAGTTCCTAAGTATGATTGGACAGCCAGTAAAATCTAATGCTCTCTTAAACTGCATTAATAGATAATGTGAAAAATCTGATGGGGATAGATGATAGGGATAGAGATCTGATAATGCCACTGGTTCTGTCCTGGTCAGCCACCTGAATTGTGTTCACTTTTAGCTGCCTCATTGAAGAAAGGGCATAGATAATTTGTTATGAGGAAACGAATGATCACTTTGAATAAATCTAGATGTACTGTGCTTAAGGTCTCCTTCTTTTCTTCCTTTTTCTATAATGTATGTCACAGAAATACATATTCTTTTTCTGAGATTCCTCTCCCTCTGCTCCTAGATATAGGTTGTCTAGGCAAATCCAAACTTCTGCTTTAGGCATCTGAAATCTCTTTTCCCTTTATTTCTTTTCCTGATCAGAGCCTACTGAATAATAATTTTGAGATAAACATTTCCATCCTTGGAGGCAAATGTGAGTTTGAGACACCCAGGAGCTCCTGGGTCCCTCACTCAGATCTTACTGGCAGCAGCAATTGCACCTTCTTTGAAAAAAGTGAAAACAAAGGAACACCTAACCTGAGCTCTGGGGGTCTGGCCCAAAGATATGAACCTTTGGAGAATTGTTTGAACAGTTTAAGACCAAGATAAACGTGAAAGGTCTATTCAATAGTGCTACTAAATCATATTTTAATGTTATTTTAATACTTTAAGCATCACCCTTCTAAAATAGAATAATAGGATTTATAGATTGCCTTGCCATTTTTAAGTGTCAGTAAATGTTTCTGAGACTTTTATATAGTATTTCTTTTTTCCTGAGAGCAAGAAAGTATGCTATGCTTGATGTAAATATACCTGATAATAGCTATCCTATACCTGATATAAATTATGCATTGAGTTCCTTTCTGTTCACTTTTGGGGAGACATGAGCCAGACCTAAAATTTAACTAATTTTTCCTAGGCCTATGGGAAAAGGTTGTGAAGAGTGAGTATAAGAATCTATTATCTTTAGAGGACAGCTAGGTGGTATGATACATAGAGAGTCAGACCTGGAGTCAGCAAGACAGCTTTGTGGATTCAAATCCAGCCTCAGTCACTTACTAGGTATGTGACCCTGGGCAAGCTACTTAACACTGTTTGCCTCAGTTTCCTCATCTATAAAATGAGCTGGAGAAGGAAATGGCAAATAACTCCAGTATCTTTGCCAAGAAAACTCCAAATGAGATAATGAAGAGTCGGATATAATAGAAAAAGACTGAACATATTATCTTTAGAGGAGGGGCTTCCATCAAGCATAAATTCAGTCTGGTCCACATGGTACCAGAGCTAGAGGTCCCCTAGTGTGCGAGGGCAGATACCTCAGGCCCCTTGGACCCAGCAGGTCTGTTATTTCATTAATATACTTTTTGTCTCCCAGGGTTGTGCCTCAAAAAGCTTACATTCAGGGAAAGCCAAGATGGTGGAGAAAAACCAGGAAGTTACTTGAGCTCCCCCGTTTTGTTCAGAAACAATGTTAAACCAAGCCTCTAAACAGATTCTAGAGTGACAGAACCCACAAAATGATGGAGTGAAACAACTTTCCAGCTTAAGATAACTTTGGACTTCAGGTAACATCTGTCTCACTTGAGTAGAAGGGGAGTGCAGCCCAGAGCAGATGGCATTCCGCCAAACCAGTGGGAGGCTCTTAGCCACAGCACAGATTAGCAACTGAGGCTCCTCTATCATGACTCAGAAGGTTCATGGTACTTCAGGCCAGATGCGAGGCCTCCAGCCCCAGCATAGAAGGCAAACTGCCAGCTCCAAAACTCTGGCACAACAAGTGGAACTCAACTGGGCTACCCTAGCACAGTGGGCAAGCCACCAGCACCTGAAGCCCTGGCATGGAAACCAGGTCCCTGGCCCTCAGCCTAAGAAGTTTGGGGCAGTGCCCCCTGTGCCCCAGGAACAGAGCTAAATATCAAAAACAAGCAAAAAGCTTGCATTCTTCTGAGAAAGTACGTTGTTAAAAATTAAAGTGCTCTATAAATATGAACTATTATTCCATAGTCCCTTACAGTTCCCAGTGCTCTTTCACATACATTATCTAATTTGGTTTTCACAGTGGCCTTGTGAGTTAGGCAGAATAATAAACTATTAATAAACATATATTTGTCAAATGCTAATTATGTTCCAGATACTGTACTAAATGGTTAAGATACAGAGAAAAAGCAAAAACTGTCTTTTCCCTCAAAGGGCTCCCATTCTAATGAAGGAAAGTAGATATTATTATCTTTATTTTAGAGACACAGATATCAAAACTCAGACATTCCATGGCCAAAGAGCCTCAGGGAATCAATAGCTGAGCTAGAACCAAGACCCAGAGTTCCTGGCTCCTACTCTTTAGATCTTACCTAGAAAGAAGAAGGTGGTGCAGAAGGTGTAGTGAAAACCTCTCCTTTAGAATGGGTCCGGTCTAAGATCAAAGGAAAACCTGGCCTCCTAAGAAGAAGAAATTATCTGAACTCAGTGCCCATGAGCTCATTGTGACTTTATGTCACAAATTAGAACACTCACTGGAGAAGTCTTGCTTTTTTCCCAATTACGGTTAATAGAAGAAAATTAATGTAGCAATTAATGTAGCTTCTCTTACCACTCAACCTGGTGCTCTCAGTTCAGTGGCCTTCCTTCTCGCTGAGGCCAAATAAAGTGATGACTGGGGATGGATGGGAGCTAATAAAGTTTGCTTCCCTGTATTTAAACTCTTGGCCATAACTTACTTAAGAAATACAAAGGGGAAAAAAACGGAGATTATTTAACATTTTAGAGGTTTGTGAGAGTCGTAAATCATCGGCCCATGCGCCATATTTGTTGAAAGGGACAGAATATATTCAATTTTACAGTATATTAAACTTCATCTAATTTGAACGTAAGAACAGACCAGCAAAATAAATGACCAATTTCTGAAGCAGAAATTACCATTTGGTTGGTGCCATTACAGAGCTGCTGGTATTTTATCATGTTCTTAACATAATATTGCTTGTCTATTGATGCATAGTTATAATACTATTCCAAATTAGAAGGCGGCCGGAGAGAAGTGCGCACAGTTTTTTTAATAGACATCATTTGTCAGATGTTATTCTGAGGGCTTTGTGCTGATGATAATATGCAGATTAAAGCCCAAGTAAATAGGGGGAGGAGGGGGATGGAGGAGTCTTCTTTCATTGTGTTTGCCCATGCTGTGATTGTCAGGAGTAGGGGAGACAGGTGGCCTGAACCTCAGGGGCACAGATAACAGTAATTAATCTGCTTTGAAGAGTCCCTGTTAAAAGGAACTGGCAGCTTTGACAAAAAGAGAAATTCCTTGTGAATTTCAATGTGGGGCTTTGGAATATCCTTTGAATATATAGCACAAGTACTCACCCTGTGCCCAGAAAAGGAAAAAAAAAAAGGTTAGGGAAACCTAGGTTTCCAAGCAAGTCTTGGAAGTAATAGCTCTAGTTCTATGAGTTGAACACAAATCATCCAGTCCTTTCCTCTAAGTTTTTGGCCCAGGTCAGTACTTATCATGGCACTGATCTATCCACTATACCACCTAGCTATCTCTACAACATATCTACCAAATCATCACCCCCACCATTGCTTGGTGTCTCCCAGAAAAGGGGAAGCCATCCCTGGTGACTCAGGAAAGAAATCATTCAATCAGTCAAAGAACATATAACAAATTCTTACTATTTGGTGGATACAGGGCTAAGCACTGGAGATACAAAGAAAGGTAAAAGACAGTCCCTATTCTCAAAAAGCTCACAGTCTAATAGAGGTGACAATAGGCAAACAACTGTGTAGAAATCAGTTATATATAAAAGATAAATTAGAAATAATCAACAGAAGGAACACTAGAATTAAGCAGACTTGGTGCAAAATGTGGGATATTAGGAAGCCAGAGAAGCAAGTCTTTATGCTGAATATTCAGGATTTGAAGTGATTTTAGCAGGCATTAAATCCTACCTCACATTCTGTAAAAATTCTTTCTTCAGAATATGTCAGGTGGTCATTCTCATTTAGTTTCTCCTTGAATGCTTCCAGGAATGGCAGATTCACAATCACACAAAACATTCTATTCCATATTTGGATAGCTCTAATGGTTAGACAAGTTTTCCTTAAGTTGTATATTTGTACATTTGTATACAATTAAATTGTATAATTAGAAACTAATTGAAGTTGAATATTCTTTATAATTTATAGAACATTGTCGGACACATAGTAGATACTTAATAAATGCATACTGATTGATCAAGGCATATAAATATATTCACCCAGGATATAGGTACATATGTTCACTCAGATATATAAAAACTAGGACACAGAGGTACACATAAAATGTATGGAAGTGTGCAATCCTCAAGCATATCTACATATACACTTATAGAAATATATACACATATACAGTACACATTTTTCATGATGGACATATAGTATGTGTGTATATATACATAATGATGCTGTTAACTTTGTATTCTTTTATGTGTGTTGGGTGGTGGGTGGTGGAATGGGGAGGTATCTCTATGATAAAACCACACAGAAGATGAAGTTCTTACTCTGAAGTATTGAATAATCAATTCAGTCAAGTGGTTAGTTCATGTAGATTAATCCCCTTGTCTTAGTGTTTGCCTGCTATTTAAAACAGTCTATCAGAGAGAAACTCATTCAGAAGTGAGTGAAATTAGGGCTGGAATCAGACCAGGGGAGAAATTTGCACACATCCCAAACTGTAGAGTGCTTCAGTTGCCTCACTAGTTTCTCCTTCTTCTTCTCCCTGCACTGTGTATCTTTCCATATTTTTGGTTTTCTAAGAATGAATTCAACTTCAGTGAATACTACAAGTTAGCATACACTAAATAAAGTCTGCGAAAGTTTTCAAGAGGTATCAGACTCACTGGGTTTTGGCATAGCCTAGGTGGCTATATCTAGGAATTCCATGTCTGGCACTGGTATTCCCCAGGGTGCAACCTGGGGAAAGGACTTTTCCTTCCTGCAAATGAGATGTTTCATGTAAAATGCTTTTCAAACCTTGAATCAATATATTGTTATTTTTATCATTATTTCTTGGGAAGAATTAAATGAATAAAAATGGCTTTTGTACTTGACAGATACTCTCCTTAACAGGATTGTTGTTAGGAAAGTACTTTGTAAGCCTTAGTAAACTGTAAACATCAGAGATTAATGTTAGTTCTCCAGGGAGTTGGCCCAGGAACTATCAGCAAGAATGACAAAAGATTGAGAACTTTACTCCCATCAAGTTAGGAGAGTGGCATGAATTTTGCAATGACCGCCATAGATTGTGTGATATTTGTCTTCCTGCTGTAGTCCAGGAAGGAGGTTGACTTGACTGATCAAATCATTTGTGAAATGCCTACTCAGTGCCAGTGGTCTTGCTAGATGCTGGGGATGAAAAGATAAGAGTAAGACAGTCCTATGCACATAGAGTTTACATTCCATTTGGGTTGGGACAAAATATACAATTAAGTAAGTGTAAAACATATGCAAAGTAAAATTTAAAATAGTTTTTTGGTTCAGACTTAACAACCCTGGGCAACAAGAATGTCACCACATAGGGGACAAGACTTGAACTGAGACGTGAAGGGTACTAGAGATTCCATGATCTGGAGGGGGGAAGGTATGGGTTGCATTCTAGGCATAGTGGGCTGCCTGGGAAAAGGCACAGAGGTGGGGATGAAATAATCCATACTGGGAAATAAACAGTTTATCTGGAATGTTGTGTGTTTGTTCTTGATTCTCAAAGATGACCATGACATCAAGATAATGACATGACTTGCAGTTGACTTTTATTTGAGTGAGGGATGGCTGTGCAAGGTCACAACCTCACCTTCTCCTCCTGAGCCATCTGGGTCCAGTGGCCAGATAGTTATCAGAATAACTAGAGATGGCCCAGGATGCATTGTGATACCCTGGTCATTTAAGGCTAAGGTCTTATCAGATTCTCACTTTGGAATGGCGAGTATGTATAGAAGAGTCATGTGAAATAAATCTGGAAAGACTGATTGAAGCTTGATTGTGAAAGAGTTTTACTGTTCTGCAGACAATAGCGGGACAAGGACACAATCATGTGTTTCCTTGAGAGGTAACATTCTGGCAGCTATGTGTGGGATAGATTAGAGAGAGAAGAAACAAGTCAGGCTGGGAAACAATTAGGAGGCTGTAACTTTACTCTAGATGAGAGGTGATAAGTTCCCAAAACATGGTGAAGGAAGATTAGGGGGTAGATGTGGAAGCTGTTGGGAAAGCAAGACTTGGCAACTGATAGGATATAGGCAAAAGGAAGTGAAAAACTGAATATGACTCCAAGATTATGAACCTGTAACACCTGGAAAGTTAGTGGTACTCATAACAGAAAAATGCAAGTTAGAAAGAATGACCATTTAAAGGTGGAGTGGCAAAAAATGAGTTCAGTTTTGGACATGTTGCATTTGAAATGTTGATGTCACATCCAACTCTTGATATCCAACAAAATATGTGATGTGAGACTAGATATCAGGAAGAAGTAGAAAGCTAAATGCCCAAAATGTGGGAGTCATTTGTAAAAAAAATAACACTTGAACCTATAGAAGAGATGCCCAAGAGACAATATAGAGATGGGAGCTAGGTAAGCTCAGGCATTTGGGTACAACCAAGCATTCAGATACGATTCATTAAATGGAGACTGTAAAGGAGTGTTCAAAGAAGGAAGAGAGAACAGTGTCGAAAACCTAGGAATAAAAAGTATCTCCATGAGAAAGAACAGGATAGTAGAAGATAAGGCACAAGGTTTGGGTGAACATCTCTCTACTTTCCACATCATCAGTTAGGATGAAATTTTCTTTTAAAAATAGAAAAAAATGTCCAATATTTAAAAAGAAGAATAAAGAGGCTCTAAAGAGGAAGCATGGTGTTCTGACTTGTCAGGTAATTGGAGGGTAGAAAAAAAGGTAAAACAGAGAAGAAAGAGAAAAAGAACGAACCCTGATGCCTTGAAGTTAAGTGATATATGAAAGGTCTTCCTGAGGATGAGAGTACTCTGAGGAAGAAGTCATTGTTTCCCCTCCCTTCTTTCCCAAGAAGGAAAGGATGGATCCACAGGTGTCCTCAGGTAAGAAATTATGCAATAAGGAAAAGGGGAAGAAGAGACAAGTAGTGGTGGTTGGTAGCTACCTGAGGTAGATATCTATTGACGTACTATTTTCCCAGTGAGTGTCGTTGAACTACTATAATAATCTGTTCACCTCCAGGATCAAATATAAACAGAGTTCTTCATAACTTATCTGGTCTTTCTATCTTTTCCTTAATTATGATTCTACTTTAGGTAGTTTGTCAGGTGAGGTGGAACAGGAAACTCTTAAAAAGGACACTCTGAGATTCAAATAAACATTGTCCTGAGGAAAATAGATGGATCTGGATCCACAAGGAATTCACAGCAACATAAATTTTAAAAAGACACATACGGACTTAAGAAAATGAAAGGATAACATTAATAGTGACTGGGTTGTGCCAACACAATTAAAATGATAAAACAACTTACAACAGTTTTTTTCGCCAGATTTAGTATTATACCAATGAAAAAGAAATAGACAAAAATGACAAATTCATTCTTTCAGAAGAAAAACTCTAGAATATCAAGGAAAATAATGGTTTGTAAAGTGGGAATTAAAAGAGAATGGCATTTTTAGTGATTTAATCATACTACAAATGACTGAACGATGAATGACAAAAACATTTCATAAGCAGTTATTACGTAGTAGGAATAATAATATAACATTGAAATTCTTTAAGGTTTGCAAAGTGCTTTACCAATATCACCTCATTCTATTCTCATAACAACGCTATGAGTCAGATATTATTATTATCTTTATTGTACAAATGAAAAAACTGAGGCAGATAGCTGTTAAGTGATTTGCTCAGGGTCTCACACCACTAGATATCTGAGTATGGATTTGAAGTCAGATCTTCCTGAATACAGGTCTAGTGTTATACTAACTTCACCATTTAATTATTTCTCTTATATTACGGGTGCTAGCTATTTATTATAAAGTCAATAATCATCAATACTTTTTGGTACTCAATAAAAAAAATAAAGAGACGTCGATCAGTGGGACAGACAGCTGAATATACAAGAATCAAAGAATGTTCAGTTCAATAGATCACAATTAGATATATCCAAGAACAAAAATTACTTAGGGAATTCTCTATTTGACAAGAGCTGCTGAGAAAACTGAACAGAAACTTGACAAAAATTAAGCTTAGATCAACATTTTATACCTTATATCAAAATCAACTTACATGTCCTAAATATAAGAGATGACATCGTTTAAAAAATAGGACAGAATAAGTTCAAATATCTTCCACAACTATAGCTAGAGGGAGAATTCTTAACAAAATAAGGATGAGGGGAAGTGACAAAAGATCAAATAGATAATTTTTACCACAAGAAGTTGAAGAGTTTTTATTTGAACAAAATCAATGCAAGAAGGATAAGAACAAAAGTGATTGATTGGGGGGAAATTCTTAGTGTTGACTCTCTCTGATCAGAGTATTATACTGAAGATATAGGGAATCAGGGCAAATGTGGCAAAAATGGCAAAACGTGGAAATAATCACGGATGGAGGAAGGGGTAGCCAAAGATCGGCACATTTAATACATGGTTGGGAGAATTGTAAATTAGTTCACAAATTCTGGAAAGTAATTTGAAATTGTCATAAAAAGTAATGAAACTGTTTAAAATTCTTTGATCTAGAGATTTCACTGCTAAGCATGTACCCACAAGAAAATCAAAGACAAAGTTCATATAAATATCTGTAACATCACTTTTTGTGGAAGCCAAGAACTAGAAACAAAGTAAATGCCCGTCATTTGAGGAATGGCTTAACAAATTATGGTACATAAATGTCATGGAATATTTCTGCAACACCATAAGAAATAATGAATATGAAGAATTCAGAGGAGCATGGGAAGGAATACTTATATGAAATAAAGCAGAGTAAAGTCAGTAGAATAGAAAAAATACAGTACACACACAAGTAAGTAAAAAGGATAATGTTTTGAAAGTGAGCACTGTCTGCTTACAGTGCCCAAGCCTGGCTCTAGAGACACATTGAGAAAATTAACAGTCCCAGGACTGTAGGTGTGAATACACACATACACATATGCATATATACAAGACATACACAATATACATATATCTGCAAACACATATTATATATATATACATATTCACGAATGTATATATATATATATATACTGTCAGTTTATATTGTTTAGTTTTGAACTGCTTTTCTTTTTTTTTCTAAATATAAATTTATTTATTTAACTTTTTACATTCATTTTCACAAAATTTTGGTTCCAAATTTTCTTCCCATTTATCCCCTCCCCTCACTCCAATACACCAAGTATTCTAATTTTCTCTATCACCAATCTGCCCTCTCTTCTATCATCCCTCCCTTCTCTTGTCCCCATCTTCTCTTTTGTCCTGTAGGGCCAGATGACTTTCTATTCCCCATTAACTGTATTTCTTATTTCCTAGTAGCAAGAACAATACTAAACAGTTGTTCCTAAAACTTTGAGTTCCAAATTCTCCCCATCCCTCCCTCCTCACCCATTCCCTTGGGGAAGGCAGGCAATTCAATATAGGCCATATCTGTGTAGTTTTGCAAATGACTTTGATATTAGTCGTGTTGGATAAGACTAACTATATTTCCTTCCATCCTATCCTGCCCTCCATTGTTTCTATTCTGTCTTTTGATCCTGTCCCTTCCCAAGTGTTGACCTCAAATTGCTCCCTCCTCCCATTGCCCTCTCTTCCATCATCCCCCCCACCTGGCTTATCTCCTCCCCCACTTTCCTGTATTGTAAGATAGGTTTTCATACCAAAATGAGTGTGCATTTTATTCCTTCCTTTAGTCGAATGTGATGAGGGTAAACTTCATGTTTTTTTCTAAGCTCTCCTCCTTTCCCCTCCACTAAAAAGTCTCCTGCTTGCTTCTTGAATGAAATATAATTTACCCTATTCCATTTCACCCTCTCTCCTCCCACTACATTTCTCTCTCACCATTTACCTTAACTTCTTTTAAGATATGATCCCATCCTATTCAATTCACTCTGTGCTTTCTGTCTCTGTATGTGTGTGCATGTGTGTATGTGTGCATGCACATGTGCACATGTGTGTGTGCATGTGTGTGTGTGTGTGTGTGGTCCCACCAACTACCCAGATACTGAAAAGTTTTAAGAGTTAAAAATATTGTCTTTCCATGTAGGAATATAAACAGTTCACCTTTGGTAAGTCCCTTATGACTTCTCTTTGCTGTTTGCTTTTTCATGCTTCTTCTCATTCTTGTGTTTGAAAGTCAAATTTTCTTTTCAACTCTGGTCTTTTCATCAAGAATGCTTGAAAGTCCTCTTTTTCATTGAAAGACCTTATTTTCCCCTGAAGTATTATACTCAGTTTTTTCTGGGTAGGTGATTCTTGGTTTGAGTCCTAGTTCCTTTGAGTTCTGGAATATCCTATTCCACGCCCTTCGATCCCTTAATGTAGAAGCTGCTAGATCTTATGTTATCCTGATTGTATTTCCACAATACTGGAATTGTTTCTTTCTAGCTGCTTGCAAGATTTTCTCCTTGACCTGGGAATTCTGGAATTTGGCCACAATGTTCCTAGGAGTTTCTCTTTTTGGACCTCTTTCAGGCGGTGATCAATGGATTCCTTCCATACTTATTTTGCCCTCTGGTTGTAGAATATCAGGGCAGTTTTCCTTGATAATTTCATGAAAGATGATGTCTAGGTTCTTTTTTTGATCATGGCTTTCAGGTAGTCCCATAATTTTTAAATTGTCTCTCCTGGATCTATTTTCCAGGTCAGTTGTTTTTCCCATGAGATATTTCACATTCTCTTCCATTTTTTCATTCTTTTGGTTTTGTTTTATGATTTCTTGGTTTCTCGTAAAGTCATTAGCCTCCATCTGTTCCATTCTAATTTCGAGAGAACTATTTTCTTCAGTGAGCCTTTGAACTTCTTTTTCCATTTGGCCCAGGCTCAGTTCCCTAAGGGGGTTTATGCAGAGACCTTCAGTAATGGAGTGGAGCTCCTGTCTGCTCCGGGAGCACCTGTGTTTCTGCATGGCTTGCACTGCTCCAGAATTTGTGGGAAGTTCTTTTTTCAGAAAATTTATGGGCTATGGGTTCGGAGCTAGCATATGTGAGTCTTTCTACTCTGCCATCTTGGCTCCTCCCCCCTGCTTTTTCTTTTTTAATGTTTGTTACAAGGTGGGGAGAGGTGTCTGTTGGCAGAGTGAAAGGATATATGTAGAAATCAATGTGACATAAAAACCAAAGCATCATTAAAATATAATATGTATGTAAATACAGACATGAATAGAAAATGGACATAACACGGGCAATAAAGGATGAAATTTTTAAAAGAAACATGGTATAATTTTCCAAGGCTACTATCAAGAATGATAAAGCTTGGAGGAAATCTAAGGATAATGAAAGCTTTCTTTTTTCCTCCTTAAACAAATATTAGTGAAAAGAAGGGTATCAAAGCATAGATAGAACCACTGCTCAAGATGGATGGAATAATGGGAATGGATGATGGCTAGAAAATGGAACTATAGAATTTTTTTGTGGTTGTTCCATCTTTTTTTTTTCTGCCAAGGAGAATGATCTTTGGGCTGAAAAGAACAGAAAAAAAATGGCTAATAAGGAACTGAAGGAAAGATAAACAGTGAGATAGTAAGCATGTACCTTTCTGCCCTTGATGAGTTCAAGTCACCAGGCTCAGATAAAGTATATCCCAGAGGACTGAGCAAACAGGCAGATCTGATTGTTGAGGTGCTTTCAGTGATCTTGGGAAGATTATGGAAAATTGGAGAGCTGGCCCTGGGGTAGCGAAGGGCAAATTTACCAATTTTTAAAAAATACAAAAAAAAAAAATGTGGAGAGTGGAGCCTTTCACAATCCCTAGAGTTTCACTTAAATTTCAGGCAAAACTCCATGATGTATTTTTAAACAGAAATGTCCTAAAGGAGAAAAGATAATCACAAAGATCTAGGATGGTTTCATCAAGAGAGAGGGAGGAAATAAGCATTTATTAAGCAATTTCTATGTGCCAGGCCATATACTAAGTAATGGACAATTCTTATCTAATTTGATTCTCACAATGACCTTGTGCAGTAGGTGTTGTTATTAATTCTCATTTTACAGATGAAGAAACTGAGGGAGACAGAGCTTCAGGGATTTGCCTCAGAGTCATCAAGCTAGTAAGTGCAGGAAACCAGATTTGAAATCAGATGTGTATTCCTGACAACAAGACCAGTGTTCTATCCATTGTGCTACCCAGCTGCTGTAGTATGCTAGACTCATTTCATTATCTTTTGCTTTGCAATAGCCTTCCAATTGTTCTTCCTACCTCTTTACTTCCCCACACCAATCCCTCCTCTGAAGAGCTACTGAAGTGACTTCCTGAAGCAAAGATCCCTCCCCCACACCCCTCAATAAAGTGTAATAGCTCCCAGGCACCCATAGAATTACATATGCACTTCTTCTTTAGGAATTTAACATTGCTCACAATATGGCTCCATCTTCCCCTTCCTGCCTCCAAGTTCCAGTCAAACTGACCTTCTTAAAATTGCTTGTGTAAAACACCATCTCCCACCTCCATGACTTTGCACTGGCTCTCCACCATGCTTGAAAATCCTCACTCCTCACCTCTGATTCTGGGAATTCCTGTTTTCCCTCTAGACTCAGCTCTCTGTGGTCCTTCTTTGTACTCTCTGCTGCTAGTGCCTTGCATTCAAAGGTACCTTGTATCTTTGTTTTGTTTTCACACACACACACACACACACACACACACACACACGCACGCATGCACATGGTGATCCAAAAGTCTTAGCATAGTTGGTAGCTCTTAGTATCAGGTATGTGTGTTGATAGAATATGAACTCCCAAGAGTAAGACAAGTTTTACTTTTGTCTTCGAATCAACACCATCATCATCACCTAGGTTAGTTACGAGGCTCAGTAATGTAAGTGACATGCCATGTAACTGTCAGCTATCATTCTTATACATGAAAAAGATGAAATCTGGTAACACTATGGAGGATGAGCTGGAAAGGGGAGGCAGTGGAGATGGGAGGATGAGGCTATTGCAATATGAATGATAACTGGTTTCCTCATTAATACATACATTTGAAAGATTAAAAGTGACAAACTGTCCTTTGCTTTTGCAGCGCTCTCCCAGTTCCTTCTTCACTCATCTCTCCTCTTTTGACCATGGAAGGTCTTTGTTTTACTCTGAGCTTGGGTTTGTTTGAGATCCTCTTGGTGCTCAACCTCAGTCACTGATGAGAAGGAATTCACTGCAAACATTTTACATTTGGAAATGACTTGACTAAGAGCCCTTGAGGTTACCGCAGAAAAGCCTCATGCCTACAGTCTAAGTATAGTCCAGGAAGCCTAATGCCTAATGCAGGATTTCTAAAATTTTTTTTCCCTCATGACACCTTTTCCTCCCAGAAATTTTTATACCTTCATCATGACCTAGGTTATTTTCTGGCACACAGTAGGTGCTTAATAAATATTTGTTGATTATTTGCCTTTGTAGACATTCTCTATATTACTAAATCCATGACCTTTTCTTAGTTTTTTCCCTCATCCTCTTTGACCTTTCTATAGACTTTTTTTTCACACCACTAGGTCCTCATGCTGTGTCATCTTCATTTGTCTTCTCTTCACACTCTTTAGTTTATTAATGTACTTCTCAAAGTAGAGGGCCCCAACCCAGACACAATCCTCCAAATTTGATCTGACTACAGCAAAGTAAATTGGTCTAACCATCTCCTGGGTTCTGGACCCTCTATTGACTTCCTTGGTTGTCAAATCATAGTAGACTTGAAAAAAACCACAAAAACTCCTAGACACTTATGTGTTTGAGTGTAAAGAAAAGGGAAAGATAAAGGAGTGATGAGCAAGACACAAATTCTGCTTTCATGTCCCCTTTACCTTTTATTTTTGGGGTGTAGGGTGTGATCAGGGAAGACTGGTACCTTTGGTGTAATGGCTGCTGAGCCCTTTTGGGGGTTCTTTCCACCTTTGGTGTCCACCTGTTCCACCTAGCTCTCACCTGTGACTCCAAGAAACAAGCACAGTGACCACACCCTCGTAAACAGTTTCGGCAGATGGGAAACACTAGATTGAGGGTAACCAAGGGTGAGTTAGGGGAGTGTCTACCCTAAGCATGTGAAGACTTCCTCTGGTGGAATGGGCGGATGAGAACAATTTGTTCCAACAGCCATGAAGGCAGATGAAATAGGAGCTATGGAATGCTTAGAGCTTGGTTAGACACTGAAGACACCAAGGTCATCTACTGCATCCTGAGCCATTGCCATTCATCTTGACTCTGTCCTGCCACTGGACTAAGAGGACTCTGGAGGAGAGAATGAGGTTGATGACTTCATGCAACTTAGACTCACTTAAATCCAGTTCACACACTAATCAAAAGATATCATCCATACCATTTCACTATTAGGCCTCAAAGTCCTGTGGTGACAGGTAAGTGATGAAGCAGCAGGTGCAGATACACTGGGAGCTGCAATCACAACCCTGCAAACAGGAGACCCAGGCCATAGAGTCATTTCTCACTGGAAGCAGCAGTAGGACTTGGCAGCCCCTTGGGTGTCTGAGTAACCTTTTAAGGATCACACTGCTCACCTCCTGGTGTGAGGAAAGGGGCTAGAAAAGGCTCCCTAAACATTGTCTACTTAGCCAGCCCTGGTGTAAGGTGGGGAATCCTATTGTGTGATCAAAACACAAAAAAATGTACAAAATATATGAAAACATCTGCAAAGATGATTCCACTCATCATGGGCACATGGAAGTGTGCACACTAATAGACAACACAATATTCAGTAGACCTGAAAGAAGAATTACTCTTGTTGCAAGAGAACTCAACAGGTATCTCAACCAAATTGCAGCCCTGAGTGAAAGAAAGTTGGCAAATGAAGGCCAGCTTACTGAAGGTGGAGCTGGATACACCTTTCTCTGGAGTGGGTGCAGTGAAGGGGAGTGCCGTGAAGCTGGCATGGATTTTGCAATCAAGACCAGTCTAATCAGCAAGCTAGTATGCCTGCCAAAAAACAGGCTCATGACAATGTGATTGCCGCTCACAGAAAAACGTCATGCTCCCACCATGACAAACTCTGATGAAATCAAAGAAAAAATTTATGAAGACCTAGAGACCCTTATTTCCAATGTGCCAAAAGAGGACAAGCTTATAATTCTGGGCGACTTTAATGCCAGAGTAGGCTCAGACTACCAGACTTGTCAGGGAGTCCTAGGGAGGCATGGAGTTGGAAACAGCAAGAGCAATAATCATTTACTGTTGAAGACTTGTGCATCACATGACCTTTTCATCACCAACACTGTTTTCTGCTAATCTAAATGCAATAAAACTTCATGGATGCACCCTCACAGCAAACATTGGCATCTGATTGACTATGTGATTGTGATTGTGAGGAGAAGAGGTAGACAAGATGTGAAAGTGACAAAGGCAATGTATGGTACAGAGTCCTGGACTTATCATAGACTTATCTTTTTCAAGCTAAATATTCACATTCATCAAAAGTGCTGACCCCAAGGCAAAATGACTACCAGAAGAAATAATGTCAGCATGTTAGAGCTCTTCTCTGAGTGTGAACAGTTTATTGCTAACTTGGAGGGAAAGTTGAGCCAATACACAGCTGGCAACAGTGGAGCCGAAAAGGAGTGGGCAGCTCTCAGAGATTTAGTGTATATCACTGCGTTTGCTCATCTGGGTCAGAATACTCACAAACACCAAGACTGGTTTGATGGAAATGATGGGGAAATCCAGAAGCTACTAAATGAAAACGAGTACTCCGCAGGATTTACCAGCAGGATAGTTCATCCACCTTTAAGAAGGCAGCATTTAATTCCATCAAAAACAAAGTACAAGCAAAACTTAGAGAGGCAGGATTCCTGGCTCAGTAAGAAGTCAAGAAATTATGATTTCTAGCAATTCAAATCTCATCCTAAATGTCTCCTGCTCTCCAAGCAAACAAACACAACAAAACCCAAAAAGAAACATTATGGTGCCCAGGAGCTGGGCTGTGATTTTAGGATGGACAAAGAGAGTGTATCTTATCCTTCCATAGACCTGTCTGCCATTCTTAGACTGAACATTCCCTGGGGAGGATAAATGGATTTTATGAACTGTACATCGCATTCTTGTTGGGGATACCAGACCTGGTTGGTGCTGTCTAACCCAATTTGAACCTCTCAACATGGCCGACATAATGGAAAACACATCGTGAATATGGTGTCTATTTAACACAAATGAATTGCTGAGATAGGAAATTAGAACAGTGCTTTCCAAATACAAACCAGAGCAGGAGGATATATTGTTATCTAACAGAGATTTCAATTACTTTCTAACCTTCAGCATGATGATGTGACATTATACTCCTCTGTCAGTGCCTGCCAGCCAGCTCTAACTTTGATTTCTCCTGTTAAATATGGTCTTTGTTGTGCTTCATTGATCTCTCAGCATATTTCCGCTGTTTACAACTTTGATAATCTTTGTGTAAACTTCAGGGGTAATTGAATTCCTGCAAACAGAGCCAGAATTTTCAACTCCTCACAGATTAAACAATGGTGAGAAGCCATGATGTGTGACTGAGCCCACCTCTATAGCTTGATGGGCAGAGTAGGAGGGGGGCTTGAGAGAAGGGGGAGTGCCTTTTTTAAGAGCCACATTTGGGAGGAGCTCAGAGGCTCATTTGGGTCTACCAGATGAGCCTTCCCTGGAAATCTACGTTCAGAGAAACATTTGTATCATCAGATACCAATGTACTGCTTTTTGCTTGAATCGGACCTGTGGACTTCCACAGAATGCTAGAAAAGTAAAGGACCTCAGAGGTCATGTAATCTAATAGCTACCTGATAAGGAATTCCCTTTATGACATCTGTGACCTACACTCTCCTTGAAGACCTCTAGTAAGGGGAAACTCACAGCTCATTCCCCTTTGGGACAGCTTTAAGTGTCAGAACTTACATCTTGCCAAAACCTTCCTCCCTTGTAGCTTCAATTTTGTCCTAATTCTGCCCTCCAAGGTGAAGTTGGTTAAATATAATCTCTCTTTCATGATGGCTTTTTAAGTCCTTAAAATTTTGATATTTAATATTTGTTTTTTGTAAGTCTTAATTTTGGAACTTGGGGAAAGGATAATTTGGTGGAGATTTCATCTTGTGAGTATGAGGTATCTTCTGGTGTAGAGACACCATCCCAGCCTGAGTGAATTTTGGATGTTTATTAGCATAAGATTCAAGCCCCTGGAGGCCTTCCTCTTGTTCTTTTAATAATTTATAATACTGGTACAACACACAAATTGTTTATCCTGGCTTTTGCTCTTGACATAGCAACTAGGACACTTCCTATTCCAGTCATAATATCTTTAATATATTTTATGTAACTTTCCATAAGAAAATATTGGTAATATGTGTCAAGTAGCTACATTCCACATGCATCTTTCCACAGCTTGGCATTATGATACTTCTGAGAGGAAAATCATATAGAATCACTGGGGCAATACTTATACTAAATGGATGGACTTTTTTGAGAGGGAGCACCTTGGGATCATTGAACATATCATGTAGCTTCTCAGATGCCATCCAGTCTAATTTTCTTTCCCTAGCCATTTCTAGCCTTTACTCATTCTTTATCTCAAGCTTTAGTCTAAGATGAAGGTGCTAATGAATTCAACGGATTATTAAGTCAAGTGCTTATCCCAACCTGGGTAATGTGCAATTTTCATCCATTTGTGTTTCCCTTTGTGGATAGTTATGCTGAGTTTCCATGAATCTCACTGAGGAGAACTTATATTATTCCAGAGCTCAGTTCCACAATCACCCACTTTGAATGGTCATCCAAGCCATCTTGCCATCTGCCTGCTTCTGTGCTACTTCTGACCTAGAGTTGTGCAGTCTACATAGGATTTCCAGGACTTCCCTTAGAAAGTTAAGCCTTTCATTTTTGGAATTCCCTCACTGAGGCCTTCTTGAATGGTGACTGAGAATAAATTTACTGGTCTACTACATCAGATTGACCCCATACCAGACTATGCTCACTTTCACATTCCATTTATTCATCCATCCAAGTTATTATCCTCCCTACCCCCTCCCAGCTCTTGCTTTGGCGGGGTAATCAAATCAATAGTACCTTTGCTTCTGAAGAAGGACATATCCACTGCACTGTCCTATGGATCAACACATAATCCCTGTGGCCCCCCCCAGATACTTTCACCCCAACTACCATTACTTTATTATTTCCTTCTATTAGAATCTAAGTCTCCTGAGAGCAGAACCTACTTATTTTTTGTTTGGTTTTATCCCCTGTGCCTGAGTGCCTCATACAGAACAAATACTTAGCAAATGCCTTTTCACCCATTTCACCCATTCATTCTTCATTCATTCATTCATTCATTCATTCACAATGCTAATCACAAACAGTGGCATCTAGGGAACCTCCCCATCTTTGGGGAATTCTTTCTCTGCTTGGATTTTGTGCAAGAATTCCACCGAATACTTTTGGTAAGCATATATCTCTACTTTGATGCCTTGCTTGGTAGACATTGATTAAGGATCACCAGAAGAAGAGGTGAACCTATCAAACACAGCGAAGTGATTGAAAAAAAAGTAAACTTTGCGACTTTCTGATATTTTAACCTCTTTTTCACTGGAATGATAATGTTAGTCAGGCAGAATGACTGCAGCCAAAGCTATTCTCCATGGGTTTTTATGTATAAGCTTAAGCATGGAAAATACACATATTTCAAAAAATACATGGAGGTAGATTTAAATAAGGAAATGATTTCTTTCTGGTTGGATATTAGTGGGACTGAATGCATACAGATTCAGTGTTCACATGCGTCTTCTTCAAAGGTACAGGGAAGACAAGGGGAGAGAAGGACTTGGGGGCAGAAGCAGAGGGAGCAGGAAAGAAGGGAGCAGGGCCATTATTCAGTTCCAATTCCAAAGGCCAGGAAGCTGAAGCCCAGGTTGTGCAAACTGTCTTCCTTTTAGTGAGATGTAAACTGAGTACAGGGAAGAGGAAGTGACTTTATAGTCAAGCAGGGATGGTAAAGTTGGGATTGGAACACAGCTCTCCTGATTGCACTACACCACAGAATTATGAGTTCCAAAGGACTACCAACATCAATTTTGTTTCATTTCACTTTTTAATAGTTTTGTGTCTTGACACCAGTTAACCAGTTACTTTCCCTCTCTGGGACTCAGTTTCCCCATATGTAAAATGAGAAAGTCCTTATGCGTAAAAGTCTAAGGTCCTTTCCACTTTAGATCTGTGATCCCATTTGGCTCTAATCCATTGACTTCAATGGATAGCAACAATAATAAGGATAGTGATTAGTTCTTATACATTGCTTTTGAAGGTTTGTATTTTATCTTTCATTCAACTCTGAGAGTTAAATGCTATTATTATCTCTATTTTGCAGATGAGGAAACTAAGGGAAACAGAGGTTAAGTAACTTACTCGGGGTTACACAGTAATCATCATAATAATAAAGCAATAGATAAAATAGCTACTGTGACCCCTGACCCAAAATCCATTAGTATGGGACTCTCTCCCTATTGGTGGAGATGAAGACCCTGCCCTGTGTGTGGAAGCTAGGTGGAGTTGGTGGGAGGTGAAAGCCTCATTTCTTGACCATTCTCTCTTTGACAGATTCATCATTTGGGGGATTCCAGCTTTCAACTTTGAGAGAGAAGATGGAAGAGGACAACTCCACTTTAGGTTACTGAAGGAAAAGACTTGGGGAAGATATGAATCTTCTCTCCATCAAGCTAAGCTACCTTCCTCCCAATGAAAGAACTCCTTCACTGTGTATTGTCTGGCATATATTTTCCCACATATACCTTCTCTGATTTCTATTTTGTTATGATTGGGATGTTGTTTTCTATTCTCTATTGGTGTTCATTGTGGAACTTGAATTAAGAGGGAAAGGGGTCACACCCAGGATATAGAATTGGTGCCACCCCCCCAAAAGACAAAGTGATCAGAAATTGGATTGAACCCATTCATATCACTTAGAGACTTAGATTCACAATATTTAAGGGGACAGATAAATATACTTCTAGCCTTGTACCCCCTCTTTCTGAGGAGAACAGAGTGACCTCCAGCCCCTGCTTTTTCTGCTGGCCAGAGTGAAAGTCTCCCTTGGAGAAGTGTGGGGGGAGAAGATGTTAGAGATACCTATTCTGCCTCCCTTCAAGTCGCACATCAACAGGCCCCCGTGCCATACACTTAAGTGAGGTCTATGATTCTCTTTATCACTACATGACTCTTCAAAAGCTCTAATGTAACAAGCTGGAAATAGGAATATTTTGGAGACAGCCCAGTCCTGTCATGTCCTTGCTTGTGTCTTTTTATTCAGAAACCTCAAGTGGAGTTCACCTGTTTCATCTTCTCTCTAGAAGCTGGAATCCAGGAGTGCCTGAATGATGAGTCCTTCAAAGGAGATTGGCTGAGAACTGAAGCTCTCATCTCTCATGACATCCACCATCCCTCAGTAGAGTAGGGACTTCATCTGTACCAATAAGGAGAGAGTCCCATACCAACAGCCTTTGGGACAGGGGTTACATTAACATTCCTATAATGTCTTAAAGTTTGAAATATATTATCTATGCTATTTCATTTGATCTCATTTGATATGCTATCTCTAATCTGATTAAAAAAATAAATGGCACAATTACAAATTTCTTTCAAGTCAGAGAGAAAAGGGAAGAAGGAATAACATTGATAACAATTAAAGATTCATGAGTAAGAAACTTAACTCTATGTAAGTAATTGCATTTCTTTTAATGTATTCTAAAATGTGTTTTTCAAGGATGGCATTTATAAATGCTTATAATTCAATATTTCAAAAAGGTTATGATGTAATTGAGATGGACAATCCCTCTAATAATGTAGGCCTAAAGCTTAAATACCTTAGACTAATTAATGGAGTTTCTGTGTCTAGAGAAAAAATGATTCACAATACTTGGCACATAGTGGGTGCTTAATAAATGGTTATTTCTTTCCCTTAGTAGTTCTTTTATGTTTAGTTGTTTTAAGTAAGAATTTTATTTTCATATGACTCAGTTAACTCCAGTGTCTTTTACCAACAGAATCAAACAGAAAGCCTTATATTTCACATTTAAAGCTCTTCATAACCTGGCCTCTTTCAGAAATGGAACTAGAACTCAAGTCTCATAACTCTGATTTCAAAGCTCTTTTTGGAAGGGTTTGTGGTATAGTAGAAACAGCATTGAATTTTAGTCCTGACTCTTCCACTCTTCAACTATGTGACCACAAATGACTTACAAACTCTTTAAGCTTTGTTTTTTTCTTTGAAAAATGGCATAGTAGGAGCCAAGATAGCCGAGTAGAAAGAAAGACCTGCTTTAGCTCTCCTTTCACAGCCCATAAAGTACCTGTAAAAAATTACTCTAAACAAATTCTCAAACAGCAGAAGCCACAAAATGACAGAGTGAAAGAGATTTCCAGCCCAAGGAAGCCTGAAAGGCCAACAGGAAAGGCCTATTGCACCAGGCTTGGGCTTGGAGTGGAGTGTAGCTCAGCCTGGGCCCTGTGGCACAGATAGAATTGGTGCAGTCTTCAGGGCATGAAATCATTGGTAGCAGCTGTGGTTCCCTGATTTCTCAACACACAAATACCAAAGACAGCTTCAGAAGTCAGTAAGAAAGCTCTTTCACCTGGGTGAGAGGGGAGCATGGCCAGGCTCTAGTCCCAACCCCAGGTGGCAGCAATCACTACAGCAGCAGCAATGTCCACCTTTGGATCCCCCAGCCTAAAGACCCTGAGGGAATTGAGCAGTTGATCTAAGTCTAGTCCAGAGTGGCAGTCTTGGGGTATGGAGAAGCACTGGCACTGGTGTGGTGGAGTTGGTGGTGGCTGTGGAGAGGGAATTCAACTTGTAGTTCCAGGGCAAAAAAGAAAGTTTGTGGTTTCTCAAAGAACAGAGCACAGATCAAGAAAGAAGTAAACTCCTCTCCCTTGATTGTCCTTAGAGGAACTGAGAATTTACATGACCCTAGAGATATCTCAGAGAACAGCTGCACAAAACTGCTGAAGCCTTGGGTAGTATACTCTACACTTGACAAAGGACTCAAAAGTCAAGTAACTGGCTGAGAAAATGCCCAGAAAGGGGGAAAAATAAAACTATAGAAGGTTCCTTTCTTGCTGGAAAGATATTCTCTTCCATCCTTTTGGACGATGAAGAACAAAGCATACCATCAGAAGAAGACATCAAAGTCAAGGCTTCTACATCCAAAACCTCCAAAAAATTATGGAATGGTCTCAGGCCATTGAAGAGCTCAAAAGAGGATTTTGAAAATCAAATAACAGAGGTGGAGGAAAGATTGAAAAGAGAAGTGAAAGCAATGCAAGAAAAATCAGGAAAGGTAAGTCAACAACTTGCTAGGGGAAACCCAAAAAGGCTGAAGAAAATAACACCTTTAAAAACAGACAAATTGGCAAAAGAATTCCAAATGGCAATGGCAAAAAAGGTCCAAAAAAGTCAATGAGGAGAAGAATGATTTAAAAAGGAGAATGGGCCAAATGGGAAAGGAGGTTCATAAGCTTACTGAAGAAAATAGTTCTTTAAAAATTAGAATGGAGCAGATAGAAGTTAATGACTTTATGAGAAACCAAGAAATTACAAAATAAAATCAAAAGAATGAAAAAATAGAAGACTATGTGAGATACCTCATTGGAAAAACAGCTGACCTGAAAAAGAGATCCAGAAGAGATAATTTTAAAATTGTTGGTCTACCTGAAAGCCATGATTTAAAAAAGGGCTTAGACATCATCTTTCATGAAATTATCAAGGAAAACTGCCCTGATATTCTAGACCCAGAGGATAAAATAGAAATGGAAAGAATTCACCAATCACCCCCTGAAAGAGATCCCATAAGGAAAGTTTCTAGGAATATTGTAGTCAAATTCCAGAGTTCCCAGGTCAAGGAGAAAATATTACAAGCAGCCAGAAAGAAACTGTGGAATAAATACTGTGGAAATACAGTCAAGATAACACAGGATTTAACAGCTTCTACACTAAGGGATCAAAGGGCTTGGAATATGATATTCCAGAGTTCAAAGGAGCTAGAATTACAACCAAGAATCACCTACTCGGCAAAACTGAATATAATACTTCAGGAGAAAAAATAGAATTTCAATGAAATAGAGGACTTTTAAGTATTCTTGTTGAAAAGACCAGAGCTAAATAGAAAATTTGACTTTCAAATACATGAATCAAGGGAAACATGAAAATGTAAATGAGAAAGAGAAGTCTTAAGGAATTCATAAAAGTTGAACTGTTTACATTACTACATGGAAAGATGTTATTTGTAACTCATGAGATCTTTTCCAGTATTAGGGTAATTAGAGGGTATATATGTGTGTGTGTGTGTGTGTGTGTGTATGTGGATACATATGTATGTGTATATTATATATGTGTAGGTATGTATAAGTACATGGGTATATGTGTATAGGTACATATATGTGTATATGTCTATATATAACATATATATTATACATACATAGACAGGGCACAAGGTGAGCTGAATATGAAGAAAGAATACCTAAAAAAAATAAAGTTTACTGTTGCATAGAATGTACTAGGAGTAAGAGAAAGGAAGAGGTAGAATGTAGCAAATCATTTCACCTAAAAGAGGAAAGAAAGAACTTTTACAATGGAGGGAAAGAGGAAGGAGATGCAAGGAAATAAGTAAGTCTTACTCTCATGGGAATTTGGCTTAAGGAGGGAATAACACACACTCAATTGGACATGGAAATCTATTTTACCCTGCAGGAAGGCAAGGGGGAAGGGGATAGGAGAGAGAAGATAATAGAAAGGACTGCAAATTGGGGAAAGGGATAATCAGAAGCAAACACTACTGTGAGAGGACAGGTTAAGACAGAGAATGGAATTAATGGTGGGCAGGATAGGACAGAGGGAAATGTGGTTAGTCTTTTACAACATAACTATTATGGAAGTGCTTTGCATTTTTGCACATGTATGACCTATATTTAATTGCTTGTTTTCTCAATGAGAGTGTGTGGGGAGGAAGGGAGAGAATATGGAATTCAAAACTTTGATAATGAATGTTAAAAATTGTTTTAGCATGCAACTGAAAATTAAGATATACAGGTGATGGAGTATAGAAATCTATTTTGCCCTTCAGGAAAATAGAAGGGAAGGGGAATGGAAGAAGGGTGGGTAGTAGAAGGGAGGACAGACTGGAGGAAGGGGTGGATGGAGTGCATGCTTTCCTGGGGTAGGGATGGGGAGAGATAGGGTGAAAATTTTGAATTCAAATTCTTGCGAATGTGAATGCTGAGAAGTAAAAAATAAATAAATAATATATTTTTAGAAATAAAAATATATAAAATGGCATAGCAATATGTCTTCTGTCTACTTTACCAGGTTGTTGTGCTTTGTTCAAGCTCTGATGCAACTATTATGTCACCAGTGGTAAACTTCCCTAGTGATATAGGCCATAACTTATTCCATAAGCCTCTTGTCTATATATTCTTGGACATCTTTCAGAAAGGATCACCTTAATGTGCTGGGAGCCTTCCTCCATGTGTCTTGGAATTTCACAGATACCGTAAAACATATGAGCTGGCCATTGACTGTCATCTCCTGCTTGCTACATGACCAATCAATCTTTACATGTGGTTTCATAACACTGAAGAAATCCCATGTGTTCTTTACAAATGTAAATTGCAATGATCATGTATTGTTTGTACCTGAAGCCTCCCACTTCTGTTGCTTTGTCCTACTGAAATGTGAGCTTCTTCAGAATGGGAACTCTTTTGATCTTCTACTTGTATCCTTACGGCCTTGTAGGATATTTTGCACTTTAGTAATTATTTTTCTATTCATTCATTCATTCTTTCATTTATTCCTTCTTTCTTACAAATCTGGGCAGGGGCAGCCCAAGTGATTAAAGGACATTATTCATCCATTAGAAATCACAGCTGGGAGATCTGAGAGATATCATCATTTACATCCTGAAATTGAATTACCTGCAGAAGTATAATTGCATTTAGTTATCCAGAATATGTAAATTAAAAAAGACACACCACCATTATGCACATTACTCAGAAAGCCATCAATGGAATTCATTTTTAAGTTTTACTATAGAAGTATCTTGAGGGAGACTAAATTGGAATAAAATTATCTAAGTGATATTTTTGAATTCTAGGAATATACAAATAATCTCTCCCTCCGTACATACATATATACTCTATTCCATCTCCCCCTCTGGGGAATTGCAGTAAACTGACAAGAGAAAACATAGATTTTGTTTATGGGACTGATAATTAGATTGGCTTGGTGGGGCAAAAATATTTTTCAAGATCAAAAATTCAGTGAAGAGTAAAGGTACCTACATCCAGGATGATGGGGATGAGAAATACAGTAATTTGGAGAGAGATGAAGAGGGAACATATATAGCACAGGGAAAGCAGAAGCAATTGAAAGTATTCTTCTGAATTTGGAATCCAGTGACCTGGGTTTATATCCTGTATCTGCCAGTTACTCTTCACTGTGTGAACTCCAACAGGTCACCTCATCTCTTTAGGGATGTAATTTCACCTGATAAAAAAAAAACAAAATGAGAGACTGGGCTAGATAAAACTTGAGTTCACTTCAATCAATCAGTCACCTACTATGTGCCAGGTACTGTGCTGGATCCTGGAGATATAAAGATCAATATGAAACAGCCCTTTTCCTTTTTTTAAATTAATTTTAAACTTAAGTACTAAAATTTAAATACAAAATAATAATAAAAAAACATTGCCTTATGTACAGCATAATGAAGAAAGGATTCAAAATATACATCAATACATTTCCATTTTAAGAAAGCCTATATAATAAATACTAGACCTTGTGTTCCAAGCTGCCTGTCTTTTCCTTGCTTCCTTGTAAGTTTTCTTTCATTCTCTGCTGTGCACTTCTTTGTTCTTTTTTTCCTTCCTTCCTCCTTCCCTCTCTTCCAAGAAGGCTACAATTAAGCATGGATGTCTGCATGTCTACATGTATACACACACACAAACACTGTATACATATCATACAAACATATATACCTATACACTTACACATACACATACTAAGATATCTACAATCACATTCATGTATAAACATATATATTCATATTACACTTGTTTATGCTCTGTTTCTCTGAGGGTGGATAGCATCTTTCTTCATAGACCCAAGTCTTTCCATATTTCCATAGTAGTCAGCCATTGAGGGAGCTGTTGTAATTGTCCAGGCAAGAGATGAGAGGCTCAACTATGGAGCTGTCTTTCAGGGGTGTGCTGGAGCCAGGACAAACCAGCTCTTAAAGCCAATACTTAGATGTTCAATGTGAGCGTTTTACTACAAATCAAATCTCAGTCTATTAATCTGTTGGTTATCTAGTTGGCAAAATGTTAATAATGCAGATTAAAAAATGTGTTTTGTAAGTGCACATGTTTTGTTTTTCTTGAGAGAGGGGTTGCTAAATTTATACCAGCATACCTTTGCTTTGCATTGTTGCACATGTATGACCTATACTGAATTGCTTGTAAAGCAATTCCAAATTCAGAAGACTACTTTCAATTGCTTCTGCTTTCCCTGTGCTATATATGTTCCCTCTTCATCTCTCTCTAAATTATTCTATTCCTCATCCCCATCATCCTGGATGTAGGCACTTTTACTATAGCTGTACCAGCATACTCTTGCATTTTTGTGAGTAGATGTTGTAGAGATAGTAATCACAGGATTTGACTGAATTGCAATGGATTTAGGAGTGAGTAGAGAGGAAGTGGAGGAAACAAATGTTTCCATTTTAGGAGTTTTGATGAGAAAAGGAGAAGAGATAAAGGACCACAGTCCATCTGTTAAGTGGAGTAAGTTGTCCACCAACATGTCCTTCAGAGAACCCCTAGAAGTGACATGTGTGTGTGTTTGTCCCTCGCTGCTGAAGACCATGCCATCAGAGAAATGGTGACATGACTTTGTTTTGAGTGAGGGAGGGCTGTGCAGGTCACCAGCCTCACTTCTCCTCCAAAGCCATCTGAATCCAGTGACCAGATGTTCACCAGGATGGGGCAATTGCGGTTAAGTGACTTGCCCAAGGTCACACAGCTAGTAAGTGTCAAGTGTCTGAGGTGAGATTTGAAATCAGATCCTCTTGACTCCTGCACTGGTGCTCTATCCACTGCACCACCTAGCTGCCAGAAGTGACATATGGATCTTCACTGATGCATAACAATACTTTTATTCATCTCTGATTTACTTCTCATATTAATCCCCACTATGCCTATCATGAATCTTCGCACATTCCCAACTCTGTCCCTGTGACCCTCTTTCTCCTCAAGTGACCTCACTTCTTCCTTTACAGAGAAGATTGAAGCCATCTATGGTGAGTTCCTTTATCTCTCATTTTCCATGCTTCAACACACATCTTCCCATAGCCTTCTTTCTTTTGCTCTACTCTCAGGAAATGAAATGGCCCTTCTCTTTGTCAAGCTCCATTTGTGACCTTCCTCTTCTACTTTCCCATATGCTTGGACACCTTTTTCCATTTATCAATCCCTCTTTCATCTTCACCGTCTTTCTCTGTTGACTTCTTACCTGCTGCCGACAAACATCCTCAGGTATCCCGTATCATAACAGTAATTTGTCCTTGACCTTGCCAACATCTTAAATTGTCATCTCATAGCTCACCTCCACTTCACTGCTAATTTCTCAAAAAGTATAGTCTATAGTTGTTTCACTATTCACTAACTCCACAACCCTCTGTAATGTAATCTTACACCATCACATTACCTCCATTGCTCTCTCTAAGGTTACCACTAATCTTGTAACTGCTGGGTCCAATGGCTTTTTCATATTCTTTTTTCTGTCCTTTCTGACTAAGTTTACTGCCTTCTCTGTCTATATATTTTCGCTTTCCTTTGTTTCTAAAAAAAACTTGTTTTCTAATTGTTTTCCTACTTGATTGACCATTCCACCTTGATTTCTTTCATTTTTTCATTCTTTTCTTGTCTCCTACTTATTGGCTTTCCTTAAAGGTCTTGTCTCTATCTCTTCTTTGGTGATCTCATCTCTTCCAATGGTGTCAGCTCTCATCTTTACACAGATGACTCTCTGATCTATGTATTTGGCCTCAATCTCTACCTTGAGTTCTGGTCACATGTCTCACTAACTAGAAATTCTACTAGTATTTCAAAATGTTTTTATCATCTGTACCTCTTCTCTCAACTTCTCTATTTCCTTGGTGCGTTTAAGGAGGCCTACCATCTTCTCAGTCACCCAAATTGGAAGCCTTACAAGCAGCTAGGTGATTCAGTAGACTCCTGAGCATGGAGTCTGGAAGACCTGAGTTCAAATCCAACCTCAGAAATTTACTAGCTGCTTTACTCGAGCAATTAATCTACCACTTAATCTATCCACCACAGTTTCCTAATCTGTGAAATTGGGACAAATATAGCACCAATGTCCTTGTTATTGTGAGGATTAAATGACGTAAAGTGCTTAGCACATAGTAAGCATTTAATAAATTTTTGTTTCTTCCCTTTAAGTAATTTTTGTCTCTTCTCTCTTTCTAATTCCTTATATCCAATTAGTTGCCAAGTTCTGCTGCTCCTTATTTCATAATATGTCTCACATCTATTTCCTTCTCTTCACATACACTGGCACTCTCCTTATTCAGGTGCTCATTACCTCTCATCTGGATTATCATAATATTCTCTTAATTGGTCTCCTTGCCTCAGGTGTCTCATCTGTCTAATCCATCCACCAAATAGCCACTGGAATATTCCTCCTAATGAGCAGGCCCAATTGTATGATTTCTGTGCTGCAGTTTCCTGCATTTATGGCTTCTTATTGCCTATAGAATAAAACAATAGAATAAACATAAACCTGTTGGATTGATGATCTCAGAATCACAATAGTATAGAGTTAGAAGGGAGCTAAGTGGTCATTTTTTCCAACTGAAAGAGACTTCCAGGGAGGGAGAACCTACAAGCACACAACACAGTGCATTCTACTTTTGGATAGCTCTAGTGATTAAAACTTTCCTGAAATTAAATGAAAAATTGTCTTTTTGCATTATTTCTAGTTCTTTCTTTTAGGGGGCAAAGTAGAACAAGTCTTATTCTTTTTGATGGCAGCACTTTAAATATTTGCTTTTGTTGGGTTTTTTTGTTTGTTTTTTGGAGGGGGGAAGGCAAGGCAATTGGGATTAAGTGACTTGTCCAAGGTCACACAGCTAGTTAGGGTCAAATGTTGGGGGTCAGATTTGAACTCAGGTCCTCCTGACTGCAGGGCCTGTGATCTATTCACTACTCTACTTAGCTATTCCCAAATATTTGAATAGGAATATAATGCCCACCTGAATCTTTTCTTCCCTATGATTGTCCTCATATGGAATGCACTCAATGCCCCTCCCAAACTTGATTACCCTTCTCTGGATGACCTCCTGTTTATCAATGTCCTTACTACACTGTAATGCTCAGAACTGAGCAAAATTCATCTGATGTGGTCTGACAAAGGCAGAGTAAACAAAGAGGGAGAGGCACCTCTGCATTCCTGGAAGCTATGGTTCTCATAATGTAGCTCAAAAGAGAATTAGCTTTTTGGGCTGCCATATCACTCTGCTGTCTCATGATGTTGAGCCTGTCATTCATATGAGTTTTGAGAACACCTGGCCTCAGATACCTACTGGTTATGTGACTCTGGTAAAATCAGTTAACTGTTATGTGCTTCAGTTTCTGTGATATATTGGGTGTTCAGGTAGGATTAGTACCTTTGGTGTGAGGGCTTGCCCTTTTCAGGGCTTCTCATCCACCTTCACCCAGCTCTCACCTGTAGTTTTGTGAAGCTGTAACATGAGCAGTGAATATACTCTGGCAAATTCGTATCAACAGCTGGACAAGACAAGGTTGAGAATAACTGACAGACCTCAAACCTGTCAGTGAGTTACGGGGATGTCTACCCCAAGCATGTGAAAACATGACAGAATGGGTGGATGAGAAAAATTTGTTCCAATGGTCATGAAGCAGACCTGTGGAGTTCTTGGAGCTTCATGTAATGTTAATAGAATAAGAAGATCTTCCCTACCCATTAATAGGCCTAACACATGGAGCCTTTGATCACATAGAACTCAGACTGGGAGGAAAAGAGAGAGAGAAGCAAGGTGTGAGTGGGCAGAGGGAGGAATTTGTCTAGGGGAACTTGTTTTTGTGGGGAGACCTGACAGAAAGAAGGTTTAAGATATCAGCACTCCATGGATTAGTGGTAAGTACCCTGTTAAATCTTTCCTCCTGGTATTCTAATGATGTCCTAAATAAATATTTTGGTTTTGCCTTTGAGCAAGAGAGTTTATTATATTTTAGGAATTTGTCCTGGAAATACACATGCATACTCATGGCAATTGTTATGGGTTTATTGGCATTACACTTGGTCAGACAGTGAAGTATGCCAAGGTCATCCACTATATCCCTGACCATCTCCTATCATCTTGACTTTTGTCCTGCTACTAGACTTTGATGACTCAGGAAGAGAGACGAAGGCTGAAGACTTTGTGTAACTCCGTCTTACTTCAACTCTGCCATAACTCATGATGTCATTAGTTCTTTTTAGAAACAAAAGATAAACAACAACACCATGCCTCAGTTTCCTCATCTGTAAAATAAAAATGTTGGACTCCATAACATCTGAGGTTCCTCTAAGCTCTAAATGTATTATTATATTAGTACATTTCACTAAAATTCCCAGATTTCATTTGGACAAATTACTGTCTAGCCATGCCTTGCCCCATCTTGTACTTGGAAAGGTGATTTTAAAAAATTAATTCACTTAATTTTAACAAATTCAGTTTGGTGGAATTTAAGGCATTCCACTATTTGGCTGAAACTTCCGTTTCTAGCCTCAGTTCATACCACTCCCCTCTGAGCATTTTATAATCTAGCCAGAAGGAAGTACTTGCTGTTCTCTAATTTTGTCCTTCATGCCAACATTTCTAGGCATCTTCAAAGTTCTTTCCCTATGCCGATTGTACTCCTTCCTCATGTCTTCCTGCTGAAATTCTCCTCTCCCTTTAAGGCTCAGATTAGCCCCTCCTTCCTTCTCTATGAAACCATCTTTGCTTCTCCATCTGAATTTTCTCTCCTCCCCCCAAGTCAAAAGTGTTCTCTCCTTCCCAACTCCTCACATTTTTTGAGGGTATGTTGTCTGGATAAGTTCTTTGCCACTATCATATTCTACTTTGCATCCACCCTGAGTACATGCCACACCCTTTCTATGAAACTTCAAGTTCAGTGAAAGGAAGGATGGTTTTTTATTTTTGAACCTCTTGTGTGAAAAGACTTTTACCAGGGTGAGTCTTGATCATGCTACAGCTTCTTGTAGCCACATGAAAGGGTTCAGTGAAAGAGGCCACCAAAGATAGACAAGTAACCTTGAAAATGGCTCAGGAAAGCCTCACATCAGAGGGCTAATCCTCCCTGAACACCCCAAACACCACAGAAACTGAGACACATAATAGTTAACTGACTTGTTCAGAGTCGTGTATCTAGTAGGTATCTTGAGGTCAGATTTAAAGCCAGGTCTCCTCCAAAGCTATATTGAGAAGGTCACCATGAGTCGGCAGTGATGTGGCAGCCAAAAGGCTAATTCTGTCTTGAGTGACATTACAAGAGGCTGAGCTTCCAGGAATACAGTTGCACTCCTTTGCTCTGCCCTTGCCAGACCACATCAAAAGAGTTGCACTCAGTTCTGAGTATCACAGTGTGATAAGGACATCCAGGTTTTATTCACACCTGGTTCCCAGCTCTTGGTTGACTGTTTTTTCTCACCTCATAAAGTTATCAGGGCACAACATCTTCTCACTTACATTAAGAGGGGTATGGTAATGGATTGAACTGACTCAATTGCCACCCCCTCCCCATGTTATTACCGTAGTGCACACTTAAACAATGACTGAATGGATAATTAAAAGAATGTATATACACATAATCATAGACCAGTTCATCATAATGCAGCATTATTTTTCCCTCAGTGTTTCAAGAACACCCCAGAAAACAAAAATTGATTCTTCCTTAAGCCTCTGTGAAGTCCAATTTTCATGCTTATTTTTATTGATGTGGATATTGAGGCTGAGTTGGGTAAAGTGATATGTTCATGGTTACTCAATAGGTCAGGGACAGATTCAGAACCAAGTTTCCTGGGGGCATAAACTGAAATTCTATTAATGGTTACTCCTAAACTTGCCAATACAATGATCACTGATGTTTAAAATGATAAATCCTTGAAGCACAACGACATTTTGGAGACCCTTCTGAATCAAAGAAATATTTCTGTTTGGTATAGGGACAGTATTAAGAAAATGATGTTGTATCCCAATGTCTTGAATTCAATTAACCAGCACCTACAGTTTGCCAGGGACTGAGTTAGGGATACTAATATTAAACTGATCAGCCCCTGCCCTCAGGAAGCTTAGACTGTACATGTGGGAAAATGATACTAAACCACTACATCAAGGTTTAGTTCACCTCCCTGAGGCTGTCCCTAATTTCTTCAGTTATATTTATTTATCTGCACATGTGTTGCATCCTTTCCCCTCCAGGAGAATGTAAGCTTCTTGAAGACAAGGACTATTTTGTTTTGTTTTTCTTTGCTTTCCCAGTGAACAAGTTAAGTCAACAAGTGTTTACTAAGTGCTCCTATATGCCAGGCACTGTGCTAAGCCCTATGAATACAAATAAAAATACAAAAAAATGCAGGTCCTGCCCTCATGGGGCATACATTTTTACAAGGAAAGATAATACACAAAAAGAAGCTGAAAGGGGACAGAAGCTGGTACTGTGTGCGTCAGGATCGGGGTGGAGGGAGAGAAAGGGTAGTACCCAGGTCAGCGCATAGTAGAGAAAGTAAAAAGATTCAGTACTAGAGAGAAGTGACAGCTTGGTTGATCTTAAAATGGAGGTTCAGCATACCAAAACCCCTGATTGCCATGGACCTAGGATTCCTATTCAGCAAATGATGAAGCTAGTAAAGCTAGAGAAAAGAGAGCTTCTGGGTAAGATGGTGCTCTGCACCATTTCCGGAGGTGATTTTGGTACACTCATAATAATTGAAAAGTAGCATGGTTTTGAGAAAAGAACTCTCGCTGAGTACATCATAGAAGGAATTTCTGCTCCAGTTTGCTGTCAGGTGGAAGGCGGGATTGTGCTGGAGTCAATTGTTAAAACCTCAATGTTGGTATTTATAATCTAGAAATTGGCAAATGCTACAAAGCAGAGCTTGATTCATTATTTGTTGATTGACCAGATTTAGGAAAGTGACGCAGAAAATTTTAATAACACAGATGAAACTGCAAAGTGTGTTTTGCCTTATTGCGTAGGGAGAGTTGCATGTAAAGGTTTACAGAGCATGCTACTGGTAGAAGGTCTCAGATTCTTTCCAGCTATGAAATTCCATGAGTCTATATCCATGTGATTTTGGATTAAATTAGTTTACCTCTCTGAGTCTCTACTTTCCTCATCCATAAAATAGAGGTGATACTTCTCTACAATACTCAAAAAGTTTCTCCTTCAATGTAAATCAAAATCCATCTGCACCTACTCTATCCACTGCTTAAGCATAAGTGGCTAAGGCAAGAGACTCTAAGGGTTTCTCAGTCTTTGATCCAAGTCCACTCAGAGGTATTGATGCAGCTGCCACTGTTCTGGTGACCTAGAGTCATCACCAGCCAGCCTTTCTTGACAACCCACCCTTTACCTAAGACCTCAGGCACCTTATATCATCACACTAAAATAAAAGACTCTCCTTGGGAAAATGCACAACATAGGGAAACAATTAAAGGAGGACCAAGAGATTCTTCAGAACTGCATTGATATGCAGTTCAATCTTCTTTTCTTTCATTCCCAAATTCAAGATTTGGAATGAAACTATTGAAATAATTCAGGAAAGTAGGATTAAAGGTACAGGCTCTCCTTCTTACATATGCTTCCTATTGGCATCTTCTGAGTGGGAGAATGGGGTGCCCTTATAAGAAGTACTGGCAGCAGCTGCTCCCTTCCTACCTCCCAAAGCTTGGCTGATTTGTCACACCAGGGCTGTTGCCAGCTTCAGAGAAGATAAAGCTGGGGAAGTGCTTTGAAAACCTTGAAGTCCCATGTAAATCTAAAGGGTCCTTATTTTTATCACTCTGGGCTAGCAAGTGGCCATGCAGGAAACTGACATTGTTTCTTCCCTGCTGTCCTTATTGGATTGGCTAAGTTTTCCAAAATCTATCTCTGAGAAGACAACACTTTTCAGCATGTTAGATGTGTGGAGAAGCCAGAAGAATAGTGGGGAGGATGGGGAAAGAAAGCTGCCATGTGTGAGCCAAGAGGAACTATGGCCCAGAGCCAATGACTAGAAAGATAACGCCAGTCTCTAATGGGCCAGATCTATTTGATAAACTTTTACATACACAATAGCTTACAAATTTAAAAAAAAATAAACATAATGACACTTTACTTTCAATTCCGAAAGGCTAATCAACAACTGAACCTGTAATTGATTTTTTTTGCCTAGTTCAATACTTAATGCCACATTTTAAGCAATAGGATTTTACAATTCTCTAGCACTTCACATACAGAGAATTAAGCAATAAAGATCCATTCTGAACACGGAGTAAGGGGAGCACCAGGCACACTATTAAGTGAGTGAGCCAATCAAGTGACTCAACCTGAGCATTGATTTCTTACTTTTCCAAATATCTATTTCTCAGAGATATGCAGACTGCTTAATAGATACTGCCTCCAATCTATCCAGTAAACCTCCCTCTCCCTTCCTTCCTCCCTTTTCTCTCTATTTTCCTTCCTCCTCTTCCCCTCCTATGCTTCCTTCCTCATGCTTTCTAGCCCAGTAGATTCATAGAACGTTAGAACTGAAAGGAGCCTTGAAACATAAAATGTCAGAGCTGGAAGGAACTTTGAAAAATATAAGGGAGAAAGTTAGAGTTAGAAGAGGTCTTACAAAATAGATTGTTAGAAAAAAAAGGTGGGGGAGAAAGTAGAGCTGGAAGCTCTAATTAGCAGCTAGAAACATCTCAGAGAAAAGAGACTTCCTTCAAGATTCAACTCAAATCCTGACTTAAGTAGGAAGCCTTTCCTGGTCCTCCTTTGTAACTGATTGGCTTCAAAACTGTCAGTTAGTTAAGGGGATGTCTACCCCAAGCATGTGAAGACATGACAGAATGAGTGGATGGGAACAATTGGGTCCAGTGGTCATGAAGCAGACCTGTGAAGTGATTAGATTCTCGAGCTTGATCAGGCATAGAAGAGGTCAAGGTCGTCCACTGCATCTCAGTCATCCTGACTTCTGTCTTGCTGCTGGTATTTGATGATTCTGCAAGACAAAGTGAGATCGACAATTTTGTGTCTCGCTTAGTTGTCTGCCTCACTTAAATCCAATTCATAAGCAAGTCATCATACCCTAATGTCAGTGGTCCTCTTCAAAAATGAAGGACAAACAACTCATTCCCAGTTACCTACCTTCATTGCTAATGTCTACCCTGTAACATTATCTTCCACCTACTCTGTATGTAATATGCATACACAGTTATTTGCATGTCATCTCTCCCATTAGATTATGAGTGTCATGAAGCCAATAACCATATCTTTGCCTTTTTTCCTATCCCCAGTGCTTAGTACAGTGTCTCACACATAAGTATTTAATAAATGTCTGTTTGCTGACTGACTGAGGAAAGGATCAGGGAGGTACAAGGTTGAACTTAAGAGTTACAAAGTTCAAATCCTGTTTCTACCATTTTTCTACCTGTGTGACTCAGAGCAACTCACTTAACCTCCTCAAGCCTCAGTTTCCTCATCTGTAAAACTGAAGAATGAATGAATGAATAAAAACCCTTAGCAAGTATTTGGTATGTGCAAAGTACTGGATTAAGATACAAATAGAAAAGACAGTCTCTGCTCTGAAGGAACTCACATTCTAATGGAAAAGACAACACATATGGAAGGTTTCATCTCAAGTCAGATGGAAAAGTTCCAAAGCAGATGGTAATGTCTCTTCTTTAATGTTATTTCCATTGATAAAATCATATCAATTTCTGATCATGGACCGTTTGGCACTGGGCTGGAAGCATTGCTATTCCAAAGGTTCTTGAGTTCAGGGCACTGGGTTCTCTTCATGAGAGGACATGAGGGGAGGTGGTGATCAAGGTGGTAGTGGTTTGACTTGCTTGGCACATGATGCTTCCTATCTTTTTCTGAAATTGCTTTACTGCTTCGCTAGGCTGGCTTGCCTGTCTGCCCTATGAATGGCAGTTGAAGATAGTTGGCTCCTTGTCCTTGAATAATGGTTGCGGGGGCTAGGCTGGAATCAGGACTAGTGCTCTGGGGATGCCACTGCTCATGGCGCTTATATGCTTATATGCCTGTTTGTGTCAGTGGTTCAATCCAACCAACAAATGTTGTTGGTTATGATTAAAAAAGAGTAACGCCGTAAAGCAGATTGAATTGCATGACCTTTAGAGTCTTCAACACTGTAGAGTATGTTTGTCCTTCGTTGCCAAAGAAAACTATGCCATCAGAGAGATAATGACATGACTTGCACTTGGCTTTCTTTTGAGTGAGGGAGGGCTGTGTAGGTCACCAGCCTCACTCCTCCAGAACCATCTGAATCCAGTGATCAGATATTCATCAGGATGACTGGAGAGGACCCAGGATGAGGTAACTGGGGTTAAGTGACTTGCCCAAGGTCACACAGCTAGTGAGTGTCAAGTGTCTGAGATGTGGTTTGAACTCAGGTCCTCCTGACTCCTGCACTGATGCTCTATCCACTGCACCACCTAGTTGCCCTTCAACACCATATCTGTTCCTAATGAAACCCTCACATTTACAGATAAAGAAACTGAGGCCCAGAGATGTAAAGGAATCTACCTAAGAACATTGTAAGTTGGTGACTGATACAAGACAAAAACCCAGCACTCTTGACTGTACAAAAAATTTTCAAGTGAAAAATTCATACACTGGCACATGTCTTTGGCAATTGTTTTTGTTTTAATTTATTTATTTTTAGTTTGAGTTTTAAAATTCATTTCCACAAGATTTTGAGTTCCAAATTTTCTCCCCATCTCTCCACTCCCCCCCATCCCAGATGGGATGCATTCTGATAACCTAGTCTGCCCTCCCTTCTATCATCCCACCCTTCTCCCCTTCCCCCATACTTTCTTGTAGGGCAAGGTAGATTTCCATACTCCATTGCTTGTATACCTTGTTTTCTAGTTGCATGTTAAAACAACTTTTAACATTTGTTTTTAAAACTTTGAGTTTCAAATTCTCTCCCTTCTTTCCTCTCCATCCACCCTCATTGAGAAGGCAAACAATTCAATATAGGTTATGCCTGTGTAGTTATGAAAAAATACTTCCATAATAGTCATGTTGTGAAAGACTAACTATATTTCCCTCCATCCTATCCTGCTCCCATTCTATTTTCTCCTTTGATCCTGTCCCCTTTCAAGTGTTTGCTTCTGACTACCTCCTTCCCCAATCTGTCCTCCCTTCTATCATATCCCCCATCCCTTTGCCCCTTACTTTCCTGTAGGGTAAGATACCCAATTAAGTGTGTATGTTATTCCTTCCTTAAGCCACATCCAGTGAGAGTAAGGTTCACTCATTCCCTCTCACCTACCCCCTGTTCCCCTCCATTGTGAAATATTTTTCTTGACTCTTTTATGTGAGATAATTTATCCATTCTATCCCTCTCTTTCTCCTTCTCCCAAAAATTTCCTCTCACCCCTTAATTTTACTTTTTAGATATCATCCATTCATATTCAACTCACCCTGTACCTTCTCTCTCTCTCTCTCTCTCTCTCTCTCTCTCTCTCTCTCTCTCTCTCTCTCTCTCTCTCTCTCTCTCTCTTTCTCCTCCTTTCTCGGAAACTCAGTTTCTTTATCTATAAAAATAGGAAGGTTAAATTACATGACCTCTAAGGTCGTATTCCACTCTAAAACCCTGTATGGTAATTCCATGATTCAAACTTTTGGAAGATTAAATCATTAACAGAACATCAACAACAAAAAAGATGATTAAGAGGAAATTAATGTCCAAGATAGGTAAAGAGATAAGAGAACACTAGTTGCCCTTGATGAATTTAAGTAACCTGGCCCAGATAAAATAAGTCCTTAGGTTCTGAAAGAACTGACAGTTGTGATTAATGGACCATTTAAATTATATTGTAAATATTGTGGAAAATAGGAGAGATACATGAAAATTGGAGAAGAGCAAATGTTGTCCTATTTCTTTTAAAAAGAATAGAACTGAGTCTACAAACACTACACCAGTGAATGTCCTTCAATTGCTGGGAAAATATCAGACTGGAACACGAAAGAAATGGTTAATAGATATCTTGAAACAGAAACTGGGATTACAAAGAATGATCAAAGCTTAATCAAGAACTACACATGCTAGATTAACCTCATTTCCTCATATGATAGCATTACTAAACTAGTTGATAAAGATAATGTTGTGAGTATAACAACCTATATTTTTAGCAAAGCTTTTGAAAAATAATCTCTTATAATTCTGATAGAAAAGATAAATAGATGTGGATAGCAACGGTACAATCACATGGGTTCAGGAGTGGTTGAATGGCTGTATCTCAGAGGGATAAGATCACAAGATTGTAGATTCAGAGCTAGAGGGGACCTTGGAGACAGTAATAATAATATTTATTTGTTGCTGTTGAATCATTTTTGACTCTTTATGACCTCTTTTTGGGTTTCCTTGGCAAAGCTACTGAAGTGGTTTGCCATTTCCTTCTCCAACTCACTCTACAGATAAGGAAAGTAAGGCAAACAGGGTTAATTGACTTGTCCAGGATCACACAGCCATTAAGTGTCTGCAGCTGGATTTGAACTCAGGTCTTCCTGATTCCAGACCTAGCTGTGCTGCCTAGCTGCCCATTACAAACATAGAGTCTTAAAGTTTGTAAAACACTTTACACATGCTATACTATTTAGTCTTCACAATAGCCCTGTGAGATAGACATTTTTATGTGTTTTTAACAGTATTTTTTTCTCCCAATTACATATCAAGACAATTTTTAGCATTCATTTTTACAAGATTTTGAGTTCCAAATTTTTCTCCCTCACTCCCTCCCCTCCCATCTTTCAAAAATGGTAAGGAATTTGATATAGGTTATAAATGTGCTATCATGTAAAACACATTTCCATACTATTCACAGTTGTGAAAACAAAAATACAGATCAAAAGAAAAAAAAGGACTGAATAAAGTGAAAAATTATGCTTCAATATGCATCCAGAGTCTATCAGTTCTTTATCTGGATGTGGATATCATTTTTCTTTGGGAGTCCTTTGTCCTTACCTTGGATCATTGTATTGCTGAGAACACCTGAGTCATTCATAGTTGATTTTGTTACAATGTTGCTGATACTGTGGACAATGTTTCTCTGGTTCTGCTCATTTCACTTTGTATCAGTTTGTATAAGTCTGTCCAGGTTTTTCTGTAATCTGCCTGTTCATCATTTCTTATTGCACAATAGTATTCATTACACTTATATGCCAGATCTTGTTTAGCCATTCCCCAAATGATGGGCATCCAGGAAATTTCCAATATTTTGCCATGAGGTATTACTATTATCCACACATTCTACAGATGAGGAAACTGAGGCTGAGTTAAGGGACTTACCATTTCACAGATCAGAAAACTGAAACCTAGAGAGGTGTCCAGTGTTACAGAAATAGTAGCATAGTCAGATTTTGAAAGTAGGTGCTTTCATTCAAAATTCAGAGCTCTTTTTCAAATCCAGTGACTCAGTGTCAATACGGCAGGGGTTGCCAACCAAATAACTCAGGGATCTATGCTAGGCCCTGTCCTATTTAATGCTTTTATCAATGACTTGACTCAAAGTATAGGTGGTATGCCCATCAACTTTTCAGATGCCATGGTACTGGGAGGGGAGAGTTGGCACATAAAAAGATACAATTAGAATCCAAAAGGGTCTTGACAGAATAAAGCACAGGGCTGATTCTAACAACATGAAATTTAATAAGGATGAATGTAAAATCTTGTGCTTAGGTACCAAAAAATTCCTACTCTACCAGCATGGGATGCAGAAGGCATGGTTAGAAGGCAGTTGTTATAAAGAAGATCTGGGTTTTTAGTGAAGTGTAAGATCCATATAAGTCAGTAATGTGTTAGCAAAAAAAACCAAAAACGCTGATGTGATATTAAGCTGTATTAAGGGGCATAGCTTCCAGGAATGGAGAAATAGTTGTTCCACTTTAATCATCCCTCATCAGATCTTATCTGAAGGATTCTATTCAGATTTAAGAAGGATATTGATAGAGAGGAATCTGGGAAGATGGTGGAGTAAGGCAGAAAATTCCAGGCTCTCAAGATTTTTCCCCACAAGAGATAAAACAGCACCTTAGGGTGAACAAAGTTTGGATAAAAATAAATAAGAATAGGAGTACAACAGGGGTCTTCCTGGGACCATTTGAGAAGATCTGAAGAAAAATTCTAGGGCAAGGTTTAATTTCTGTGAAGAGTAAACTCTTCCAGTTGTTTTAAGCAGCAAACTTAAAAGACAAGTAGCAAGCCCTGGGGTTAGTTGGTTGACATGCTGACTAGGCCCCAGACACAGGAACTTTTACCCCCGAACAATAAGGATTTGGGTGTCTGAACTGGGAAAGATCAAGGGAATTTGATCAGTCCAAGAACACCAGACCCAGCTGTGCTGCAAAGAGTGGTGGGGATGGGAAGGAAACAGCACAATCTGGGAGTGCAGAAAGCCCCTGGCTGTGGGCACTTACAGGAGGTTGGAAGTTTGGCTTTGGTTCTAGGCAGGAGGGGTGAACAGAAGAGCTGGAGTAAGAGGTACTATCCCCCATACCCCAGGGCTAGGGGTGATTATGAAAATTAAGCTACTGCCACAAAAAATGAGTATGCAAAAGAGAAATAATCCAACCATAGAAATTTATTATGGGAATAGAGAAGACCAGGGCTCATCATTAGAGGAGGCCATTGAAGTAAAGAGACCCTCTTCTCCCCAAAGAGTAAAGTCAAATAGTCACCTGCCCAAAAAGAATTCATAGAAAATCTTTAAAAAGACTTTAGAAATCAAATGACAAAGATGGAGGAAAAACTAAAAAAAAAATAAACAAAAAAGAATAATCAAGGAAAGTCAACCAATTAGAAAAGGAGATCCAGAATCTTAAGGAAGAAAATGACAACTGGAAAATTAGAATAGGGTAAAGCTGAATCTGTGAAATTATAAGAGATTAAGAAATAATTAAACAGAATATGAGTAATGAAAAAAATAGAAGAGAAAGTGAATATTTTATAAGAAAAACAACAGATGTGGGGAACAGATCAGGAAGAGAAAACATAAAAATAATCAAACTGAAAGCTGTGATCACTAAAAAGAATCTTGATACAATAATACAAGAAATAATGAAAGAAAATTATCCTGAAGCATTAGAACAAGGGGGAGAGTAGAAATAGGAAAAAAATTCACTGATTACCACTTAAAAGAGATCCTATGAGGAAAACTCATGGGGATATTACAGTCAAATTCTGAAACCCTCAGTTCAAGGATAAATATTAAAAGCAACAAAAATAAAACAATTTAAATATGATCGTGCCACAATTAGAATCACACAAGATCTAGCAGCAAAGACATTAAAAGACCACAGGTCTTGAAACACTATATATTGAAGACAAAAGAATTGGTGTTCTGACTGAAGATATCATGCCCAGTAAAGTTAAGTATACTCCTGAATGAAAAGAATGGACATTTGATCAACTGTCAGATTTTCAAGACTTTGTTGGGAAAAAAAAGGAATTTGAGAAGGATATTGATAAAATGGATACTCATCCAAAGGAGGAGAATGAAAATGGTGAAAGTCCTTGAGGCCATACCATGGGAGTACAATTTCAAAGAACTGAGTAAGGTTAGCCTGGAAATGAGAGGACTCAGGAAGGACATGATAGCTTCAAGTATCTGAAAGATTGTCTTAAAGAAGAGGGACTAGACTTCTTCAATATATAAATAAAAGTTGAAAATTTAAGATTGTTGCCATTAAAAAACAATGTACAGACAATTTGAGCTTTCCAAAAGGTGAATGGGCTATGTTGAGAAGTGACAAGTTTCACCTTTTTAGAAATCTACAAGCAGAGAATGAATGATCATTTGCCAGGTCTGTAATGGTGGAGATTGCTTTCATGAATGGATTGACTAACTGGTTGCTGATGACCATTTCCAATCTCAGATTTCAAGGTTGTATGAAATGCAAATTAATTTTCATTTGTTAAAAGCCTTAAGAGAAAAAAAAACCTTAAAATTTGCCTTCTATACGCTGAAAATTATAAGGGAAATAGTTAACAAGGAGAAAAAATGTCTGCAGCAAGTTTCTCTCATAAGGTCTCATTTCCAAGGTAAATTAGAAAATGATTCAAGTTTATAAGAATAAGAGCTATTCTCCAATTGATAAATGGTTAAAGGATATGAATAGGCAGTTGTCAAAGGAAAAAATTGAAGCTATCAAAAACTGTATAAAAATTCTTCAAATTACTAATAATTAGAGGAATTCAAATGTAAGCAACTCTGATATATTACATTATATGTAGTAGATTGACAAAGATGATAGAAAAAGGATAGCAATAAATGCTAGAGGGACTATGGGAAAACAGGTAAGTTAATGGAGTAGGGAACTGATATAACCATTCTGGAAATCAATGTGAAGCTATGCCTAAAAAGTTATAAAACTGTGGATACCCTTTGACTCAGAGATATTACTATTAGGCCTATAGTACAAAAGAGAAGAAAGAATGAGGAAAAGGGTGAAAATATTTATTAGAGTTCTTTTTTCTCATGGAAAAGAACTGGAAACTAAAGGTGTGTCCACAAATTGAAGAATGACTGAACATAATATGATATGTGAATGTAAAGGAATACTATTGTGTTGTAAGAAATGATGAAAAGAATAGTTTCAGAGAATCCTAGAAAGATACATATGAATTGCTGTAGAGTGAAGTGAGCAAAACTAGGAGAATAATTTGTACAATAACATTAAAAAGACAAATTACTGATCAAAGCAATGACCAAGTATGTCCCTAGTGGCACAATGATGATATATAGTCCGCAATTTCTGAAAGATAGTTGATAGGTTCAAGATGTAGAATGAGGCATATATTTTTTAAGATGGCCAGTGTGGTAATTTGTTTATCTTGATTATGTATATTTGTAACAAGGATTTTGTTTTCCTTTTTCAATGGGAAGGAGGGGAAAATGCTTGTTAATTGAAAAAAATTGAAATAAAAAAAATCCATGGAAACAGTTGTGTAAAGAAACACAATTCATGACTTTGCTAATACCATGATTATTTATTGGGATTCAGGGTTTCACTTCGATGCTTATATGTAATTCTTTGCCATGCTTTGTGCTTGTCCTAATCAATCAACAAGTGTTTATCAAATACCACCTAGTTCATCTGCATGGCACTGGCCTTACACTGCTTTTTGCCTATGCTACTATAGCTCCAAGTAATGCCAACCATTTTTTCAGAACCTTGACATAATAGCAACTGCACTGAAAAATGATAAATGATAGCACTCCATAGTCTTGTAGTCCACAGTTTATAAGATGCTAGAGCTTTATGGGTCTCTAAAAAAAGGTCCTTATTTTTCCTCTAGGACCAATATGGAAAGGGATTGCTTTGGTTTGATGTGAGGTGAATTTGGTACATGAGACTCCAATGTAGTAAGGAGGTGCAGAGTGGAAGCCTCAGTGCCTCAGGGTCAGGACTATAAAATAGTTCCTAAAACCTCTGGGGCTGGTTCTGCCTTAAGTGACCTAGGCCACTCCCACCCAGACTACTATGACAATTTCTCTCAAATCAGCCACCAAAACTATTTCTGTCATTTGATGTCATAGCACCAGGAGTCAAGAGATAAGAATTCTCTTCCTGGCTTAACCTTTTACTCCCAGTGTAACCTCTGGCTGATTGATTTCTCTTCTGGTGGTTTTTCTTCTGGGACTCACTTTAGTTACCTGTAGAATGAGAAGTTTTTCCTATAGGGATGAAAGGCCAATGAATTTAGAGCTTGAATGATATTTTTGTTGTTTCTAACTCATTTCTAACTTTTTGGGACCTCATTTGGGGTTTTCTTGGAAAAGATACTGGAGTGGTTTGCCATTTCCAACTCCAGGCAGGACTTTAAAGGGCAGCTAATCCAATCCCCTTATTTTACAGTGGAGGAAAATGAGGAACATTAAGGTTAAGTGACTTGCCCATGGTCACATAGGGTAGTATGTCGTGGAACCAGGTTTCCAACTCAGGTCCTCTAACTCCAAACTTAGCACAATTTCCACTGAACCAAGTTGGTTCCAATTCTTTCAATTGCAAGATTGTTTGTTCTAAGCCCCTTTCTGGTTCAGACATAATATGCACTAAGATTCCTTCCAGAACATTCATTCCAGTAGAATGTACCTTAAGGGTAGGGACTATTTTCATACTTGTCTTTGTATTTCCAGGGTGTAGCACAGTGTTTGCTGCATAGTGAATGCTTAATACATGCTTCTTAGGTTGACTTTCATTCTGTCAGCTATGTTTGCAAGTTTCTTCTAGCTCTAAGACTTTCTATTTCCTATAACAAGGGAGAAGAAGAGGGAAAAGGGTTGAGAGCTTTAGTGGGGAAAGTGGCTGGTTATAAGGTACTGAACGTTGGCCTTGAGCTAACAATGACTTTCTCATTAGCATATATGGTTATCAATAATCATGCCTTATCGCAATGAAAGAGTGATTAGCTCTTTGCCAAAGTCAAGCACTTTGCTCACCTGTCAGGGAGCTATCTCTGCCACAGACATCTGTATCCACTCTCACCTGTGTGCTGTCTATCCAGCCAGCTGTCTTTAGTGATCACCCCCTACATGAACAGATTCTGTGGCAATGGGTTCTCAAAAGGGTGAGAGAGGAGTAAACGCAGGTGGGTCTGCTCAGTGTCAAGGGTTTTTCTTATCATCTTTTGCCATTTCCCCCGTCTCCTTTTCTAATTCCTCTAGATGTCCACAAGATATCTTAGAAATGTCCCTTTCTCTCCACTCCAGTGACCACCAACATAATGCCTTTATCATCTACCACCTAGGTTATTACATGATGCCAGTAGGTAGGTGCAAAATCAACCAATCAAACAATAGGAAGGCTGCTTGGATTCCTATCCTCCCTACAATTTCCCCACTGGACTCTCTGTCACGGTTATACTGATCCTTACCCATTATCTCTCAATATTCCTGCTAATGTGTAAGTCTCCTTCTCCATCCTTCTTTATCAGCTGTTGGTTCTTCAAGGTAGTCATATCCCAGTTGCTACTTGGGCACTAATACACACACACACACACACACACACATACACATAGGGAGTTTGTGCTCAAAATTTCTTCTTACTGAGGAGGGGTGCAAAAATAAAAGTTTGTAGAATGCTGGCCTAGATTATTACAAAGGGCTCCCAATTTATCTTCTGCCTAGTCTTTCTCCTCTCCAAACCATTGTCTATGGGGCTGCTAAAGCATATTTTTATTCTCTACCGTCTTATATTCTGACCATATTACTTCTCAAAAAGCTACAATGGCTCTTTTGATTCTAGGACCATCTAAGAGGAGCAACATCTTAACTGCTCCCCCCATTGGATTTCTTTTTCCTTAAAAGGTATTGAGATATTTGTTGGGAATTGATTGACTCAGTGGCCTTAGACTGCTTACATCAGTTTCACATCATCCGAATACAAAGCAGCCATGAGAATATAGGAAAGTTTTTTGAGGTATGGCTATTTGATCATGTTGGGAAAGGCAGGAAGGGGAGTTTTGCTGGGCTGAATTATCCCAAGGTATCCTTAATGCTTATCCTTGTTGAATATCCTTCTCTTGCTCTATGGCTAAGTAACTCTCCACTTGTTAACTGTCATAATAACCTTTGAATGTATCATGCTGTTCTAATTTCAAACCTAAACTACCAAGGGCTTGGTCTGAGTCAAATTCATCCCAGAAGGGAGGTGGAGGGGGGAAGCCAACAGCAACCCCATATGCCTCTGTTTGAGATCTTAAACCCTTCACACAATCTGCCTCCAGCCCAGCTATTCCACCCCACTCCCATGACTGTCTTTTCCTCTGCCTCTTAGAATCTCTAGTTCCCTTAAAAGTTTAGCTGAAACTTACCTCCCAAAGGAGACTTTTCCTGATGCCTTTTTAATGCCCTCTCAAATTACTTTGTATGTGTGTGTGTATACACACACATATATACATGTATATATACATATATGTATACTACACACATATTTGCATATATATATAAATATATACATAATTTTTTAAAAAGCTATTAAAAACCCTCTGGGTTTTTAAAAAACCTTTAAAAAACCCTCTGGGTCCCCCCTCTCTCCTTAGTATACCAGTTTCTTGTGAGATCAAGAACTGGGTCAATTTTGTTTTAGGATCCCTAGTGACTAGAACCTAGTAGGCATTCAATTAATCCCCATTGATTGACTGCTGGCGATTTGCCCTGTACTATTCTTTCAACCTTTTACTCATCTCCTGGACTTGATTTCTCTCACACGGACTCTGGCCCTTCTGTTGTGCTAATTCCAATCATAACTGTGTCAGCTTGCTTTTATTTCCTGGCCCATGCCAGTACTTTGAGTGTTGAGGGTGTGAAGGCCATGCCATTTGGTACGTACTAGAACTGCCTGGTCCTTCTTGCTAAGCAGACCCTGCTGATCAGCTGGTCTCCATGGAAACAGAGTCTGCCCACATGGCCGTAGCAGATAGAGATGAGTGCCCTAGAGGTGGGTGGGTGATAGAAATCTTATCCAGTAGCAAAGCCTAGGGACAGTGTACTTGTCATCCACCTCAGGGGGGAGAGGACTATTGTCAAGCTCTAAATATAGACCCTACCCTTAGAATCAAACCTCTTTGGAAAGAAAAACAAAAAACAGTAAGTAAACAAAAAAAATCCCACAATGCCATATTCTTACACAACTGAAAAAATATATACTTTGGTGAATCTGTGATAGCATTGTGAATATTCCTTTCACTGATACAGATCACTTCCTGTTCTATGTAATTCTTTCCCCTTATCTTTCCATTAGGGAAGTTTAGGTATACAGAAGGTCATCATGAAAGAAAATACCTTGATATGGAGCAAGGCTCAATTGTACTCATTTCTCTTTTACCATATGGGGAGCCAATTGTCAGGAAAAATAATTTTAAGCAGTAGAAGGAATAATCTCTGTCAGAGAGACCAGGGTTCAAATCCTGTTTATGACAGAGATTGGCTGTGTAACCCTGGACAAGTCACTTAATTGATGTTCCTGGCCACTCCCTAAGACTCTAAGTGTGATAAAAGGTGTTGATTGGCATTAGTAGAATTTCCTTTTGGGAAGGTTCCTTATACCAATTAAAACATATATCTTCCTTTCCCCCTTCCTCCAATATATGAGGAATCTTCAGTTAATCTTCCAGAGTGGATGTAGTTGATGATCCAGAGGTCTTCCTCTGATTCTTTTAATATTATTTTATATTTCAGGAATGGGACCTGGGATTTGAATGAATTAGAAAACTTTACCAGTGTAGAGAACACTCTCTACCAATAGAGCTTCTATACTGGTGGGGAAGCTAATTATACTTTGAAAGAGATGCCTAGGGCATTGAGAAAGTAACTAACTTGTCCTCGGTTAGAGTCCCATAAGAGCTTTTGGATGCCAGTGGTAAAGTTAGACTGCCCCCTGAAAATTACTAAGTCCCTTTAAAAAAGATGAATTTTAATTTTATCAACCATGATATCCAAAAACATATAGGTGAAACCCCCAAAGAAATGGTACATGCAAAACCATATATAAAAACAAAACAGAATACCCAAAAGGAAAAATTCCAAATAATTATGCAAAACAATTTTTAAAATGTAGCTTCTTTTTATAGTTCAGGTACATCTACCTCTGGGCTTTTTCAATCTTAGGTTCAAGTCATACGAGAGGAGTTTCTAGAAGTTTCCTTTTCTCTTCATCCAGTTAGAAAATCAGGGATTTCTGAAATTAGCTTGAGTCTGGGGTGTTTGGATGTCCAGAGGACCACCAAGAGACAGGCAAAGAACTGCACTGAAATCATAAAATTATTGATTAGAACAGAAATGGATAGTAAAGCGACAGAAAATAAACTTTGTCATATCATGGATTGAATAGTTTCATTCTCTTCTCTATCTCTTTTCCTTCCTCTTCCTTATTCCCCCTCCCACAGTAGTTCAGAGCTCAAGATTCAGTAAAAGTTGTGACTTTGATGAGGAAGACACTGACCAACGTACTCCTATAGGAGAACTGAGGCTCAGGACCTCAGTGAAAAGACTCAATCTGTCTAGCCAACACTTGCTTCTCTTGGCCACTGCCACCTCTTAAAGTTTCCTGACTTACCTCAAGCATTAATTACACTTCTAGTCATAGACAACATTAGAAGTTTTCCACAGCCAAGAATATCTCGTTTTCTTGGTCCAGGGATGATTTCCCATGTAGACTTCAACAACAAAAACCTGCTAATGTACTCAAGGAACTTGAGGAGGTAGTGTGGAGAAATAAATCTCTGCTAGATGAATCCTCTTCACTTATTCTAACATTTCTTGAAAAGCAAAAAAATATTTACCTCCATTGTTCAACTCTGATCTTTAACATGACAGTGAGCTCCATTCTCCATTGTTTTCCCACAAATATGTTCATCTGAATCTCCAGGTGCAGAATGGGAGGCATCTAGCCTCATGGGAAATTTGGTTCTTGCTGTTCTCCAAAGATTGTTCATGAGCCAGACAGGTTAGGAAGTCTGGTCCTTTCCAGTCTAAAGGTCTCTCATGTTACATACTATATGTCAATTATTTAAACAAATGAAAACAGCGATCTTTCATTTTAACAAAGATCATTCCAATGTATATTTACCCTGAGTTTTGCTGTTGTCCTCATTTGCATAATTGGAGTATTTATTGTTCTTTTTAATTTTTGCTTTCTTTTGTGTTATTTGATATTGCTCCCCATATTTCTTTACTTTTTCATATTCACCATTCCTTGAAGTAAAATAACATTTCATTATAATCACATAGCATGCTGTATGTATGACTTTGAGGGTACATTATTTCTGCCCTTTTGCTTTTACAAATAGTGCTGAGATGAATATTGTTGTAGATTTCCTTCTCCTTGTCAATAATCTCCTAAGAATATGGACCTAGAAGTGGAATTACTGAATCAAAGAGTATCATTTTAGTTTTTTATCATAAAATTATAAATGACTTTCCAAAAATTGTCATACCCATTCATAACTCCATTAGCAGTGAATTGATATGCCTCTTCTCCCACAGTCACACCAACATTTGATTTTTCATTTATTATTTTGCCTATTTGATGAGTTTAAGTTTGTACCTCACTGTGTATTAATTTGTGATTTCCCTTATAATTAGTGACTGACACTTTTAAAAATGAGCATTAGGGGTTTTCATTTCTTCTTTCAAAAATGCTTATTTTGAGGTATTCATTATTTATTAAGCACTTACTGTGTGCCAGGCACTATGCTATGTGCTAAGAGTACACAGAAAAGAAAAACACACTTAACCAAACAGAATGCCAGCCTTTGAGGAGCTCACCTTCTAATGAGGGAAAAAAACATTCCAGTGACCATATATATGAGAACTATCAATTCTAATTGGAACTTAATCTCATAGATCTTGGAGATATGAAGGTATTAAAACCTCCTTGAGAAATGTAGGAATTGAGCAGTGTCATGACATAAGATGGGAAAATTAAGAGTCACAAATAAGGATGGAGACCATTTTAGACATGGGAGACATCCAATGAAAGTTAAATTTGGGAGAGTGGAGATAGGAGAGGAATAGCAAGTAGACTGGTGTAACTGCATCTTAGGGTTCACTTTGAGGAATAAAGTATAAGAAACTGGAAAGGTAGAAAGAGGTCAGCTGGTGAATGAACTTAATATGATAAACACATGACTTAATATTTGATGAAATAGTAAGCAATAGAGGCAATGACTTTTTTCCTTTTGAGTGTAGAGGTGACATGGTCAGACATGCACCTCAGGAAAATCACTTTGGCAGTAGAGGAGAAGGGTATGGCTATGAAGCTCAGAGATTAGGACTTGGAATTGAGATGACCTGAGTCCAAATTTGGCCTCAGACTAGTTGTGTGACCCTGGGTAAGTCAATTAAACTTGATTTACTTATTTCATCATTTATGAAAATGAAGGTAATAATAGTACCTGCCTCCCAGAGCTTTTTGAGGATAAAATGAGATAATATTTGTAAAATGTTTAACATTGCATTTAGGAAGTACTATATAAATGTAATTATTGTTTGTATCCTGACTGTTGAAAGGAGAATGAATTGGAGTGGGGAGAGACTAGGGTCAGAGAAGCCAGGGAGAAGTCTATTTTAATTGTCAAGGTGAAAACTTTTGGAGGGCTGAAGTAGGGTACTAGAAGTCTTAGTTGAGAAAAGGGATGTATAGGAGAGAAAGTATGATGGTTAGAACAACCAGATTTGACAATAGATTGGATATATGAGATGAGTGTTAGCAAGAAGTTGAAGATGGCATTGATACTCTGATCCCAGTTCACTGGGAAGGTAGTAGTGCCCTTGACAGTAATAGAAGAGGGGAGAGTTTAGAGGGAAACTAAAGGGTTCTGTTTTATACATGTCAAATTTGAGATACCTCTGGGACATCTAGTTTGATGCCTAGTAAGTAGCTGGTGATGGGACACTGCAGATTAGGAAATAGAATGGGGCTGCATATGTAGATTCAGTAATCATTTGTCTAGAGTTGATAATTAAATCCATGGAAGATGATGAGATCTTTATTAATGTAATTTTCATTGCATCATGATCTAAAAAGGATGCATTTACAATTTCTGCCTTTCTACATTGGATTGTGAGGGATTTTAAGCCCTTATACATGTTCAAATTTTGTGTAGATGCCATGTACCACTGAGAAAAACTTCCTAAAGAGGCCTAGTCAATGAATGGGCATTATCTCCCTGTAAGTGCATACCTGAAAAAAACCTTAGCTTAAAATGGCCAAGGTTTTCCATTGTATCCTGGGTTGTCTACAGTCATTCTGATGAATATCTGGTCACTGAATCCATATGACTCAGGAGGAGTAAGTGAGGCTGGAGACTTTGTGCAGCCCTCCCTCGCTCAAAACAAAGTCAAGTGCAAGTCATGTCATCATTACTCTCATTCAAAAATGAAGGATGAACACAATATTCCTTTCTATACCTATTTGATTTATTTCAGAGGTCTACCATATCTAACTTTGCTAAAATTCTATTCACCTCCTTAACTTCTTTCTTGCTTATTTTGTGATTAGATATATCTAGTTCTGAGAGGGGGAGGCTGGGGTCCCTTACTAGTAGAATTTTGTTGTCTATTTCTTCCTGTAGCTCCCCTACCTTCTCCTCTAAGAATCTGGATACTAAACCACTTGGTGGATATGTTTAATAATAATAGCAATTCATTGTCTATAGTACCTTTTAACAGGATACTGTTTCCTTCTTGATCTCTTTTAATTTGATCTATTTTTGCTTTTTGCCTTGTTTGACATCAGGATTGTTATCCTTGCTTTCTTTAACTTCAGTTGAAGCATAATATATTCTGCTCCAGCCTTTTACATTTACTATGGCACAGAGAGGTTTAAAGACTTGCCCAGAGTCACACAGCTATTAAATATCAGAACCTAGATCTGAACTTGTCTTTTTGACTTGAAGTCCACTACTTCATTTGCTCTGCAACCTCCTTGCTTCACTCTTGACCTTAGTAAGAAAACTTTTAGTATTTCTCTATTACAAATAATACTCATTTTTAATCTCAGATGAAGGCTTTTTATTCTATTGAGGAAAAGGTGTTTTATTCCTATGTTTTTATTTTATTTTTTAAGTGAGTTTTTGAAATTTAATTGCAGGTTTTGTCTACATTGATATAATAGATTTTATTGCTTTGTTGTTCAGCCATTTTCAATCATGTCTAACTTTTCCTAACCCCATTTGGAGTTTTCTTGGCAAAGATATTGGAGTGGTGTGCCATTTCCTTCTCAAGCTCATTTTATAGATGAGAAAACTGAGGCAAATAGGGTTAAGTGACTTGCCCAGGGTCATCCAGCTACTAAGTAACTGAGGCCACATTTGAGCTCAGGAAGATGAATTTTCCTGACTCGAGGTGTGATACACTGTCAGCTAGCCATATTATTGTTGCCATTATGATATGTTATTAATGTTAAAAAATTTTCATTGCTAACATAAATACAATGAATGCATTTTGTTTCTATTATTATAATCTGTATCCCAGAGCTTTTATCCAATCATTGCATTAACTTTCCTATATGTTCAGGCTTATCTTTTCTCGGTTTGGATAGCAAATTGATATTTGTTTCATGGAAGAAATTTGATAGAATGCCATATTTCTGTATTTTAAACTTTTATATTCATGAAGTATGGGAATTATTTGTTCATTAAATATTTAATGGGGCTTCCTTATTAATCTGTTTGGTCAGGGGTGAAGCAAGGATGTCCACATTGTTCCAGAAATTCTAGCTATACCTTTCTTTAGATAGTTTACTATTGAATTAATTTTGCTTTTTAAAAAAGTTTAGGATTATTTAAGGTCTCTCCTGTTTTTAAAAATCAATTTGCATATTTATAAGCCCACCCATCTTATTTAAATTTTTATATTTGATATATAATTGAGTATAGTAGTTTTCAATATTTTCACTATTTTTCATTTGTTGTGATTTTTCTTTCTCATATCTAAAATATCTCATATGTAAACTTGTTTTTATCTTTTATTAAAATGAAATTATCTTGTAACTTTGTCAACTTTAATGTTTTCTTTTAAAAAGACCTTTCCATTTTGTTTACTAGATTTGATTGGTTTTCTCTAAGCTCTCTTCATTTTCCTTTCAATTTTTATCTTTTTTCTTATTTTGGACTTATTAACTTTCAGTTTTCTAATTGTTTTTAACTGTAGGTGTAATTCATTAGTTTCTGTTTCTCTTTTGTTAGGATAAATATTCAAGGAAATAAATGGACTACTGAGAACGCTTTAACTATATTTAACAAATTGTGGTAGGCTGTATTATTATTCCTTCCTGAAAATCCTAATGCAATGTCTAATCTGAGCATGGAGGTGACCTTGGGTTCTTGGAGGCTATGCCAGCAGAACACAAGTTTTGGCAGGTTCTGTCATGTTGGAAAGACTTCAAGTATGTTTCTGGCAACAGAGTACACTTGTATTCTGAAGACCTGTCCTGCTAAGTACAGAGAGGCTCACCACCAAGAGATTGGTCACTAATTGATTAATTTATTTGGCATGGCAGCTCATGAAACAAAGAAAAATCCTCTGTTTGGCCCCTTTCCATTTTCATAGTGCATGTGCTGAAAAGGGAAGAGTGAGTGCTCAAAATAAAAGGGTTTTTATTTTTAAAAAACAATCTCTACCTTTCACTGAAAAGCTGATAATATATTTAATTCAATAAACATTTATTTAGCAACTACTATGTGTTATGTCCTTACTCTACTAGGTACTAGAGATGCAAGGACAAGAAATAAACCAGTGAGAAATCAGTGTACATAACTACGCTAGAAACTGAATCATGTAGATTCTTGCAGTCTTACTATAAATTAACAGCTAGGACATACAAGAAAAACATGTTACTAGAAGGATGGCCTATAGATGCTGAGAAAACTGAATTCCAGTATTGAAAGTGCCTTTAGTGGCCATCTAATCTGGAGGTCAGCAAACTATTACCCATGAGTTAGATTTAGCTCCCCTCTACTTTTATGGTGAACTCTTTTTTTTCCTTTTGTTTTTGTTTCTTTTTACATTTTAAAATAAAGGTAGTTTGCCAACTCCTAATATATGTAGTTCAATCTGCATCTTAAAAAATTCCTCTGCCATATGTATGACAAGCCCTCTTCTAACCTCAGTTAATTTGATGTCTCAGTATTGACCTAGTACCATTATTGTGATGAGATTACCTTACAGGATCACAAGGTCTGGGAAACATGCCTCTTGCAGCAATGGGGAACTCATAGTTTTCACTTTGATATGCGTTGCATGTGCCCTGCGTGGTCTCAAGGGCTTTAATCACTGATTCAGTTTGCTCAGCTGTGTGATTTGTAGGTTGTGAGACTTTATGAGAAGGTTCCTAGTCTATTTATTCTTGGTAGCGTGCGTATGTGTGTGCATGCGTGTGTGTGTGTGCATGCGTGTGTGTGTGCGTGCGTACGTGTGTGTGTGTGTGTGTGTGTGTGTGTGTGTGTGTGTAGATTAGGGGAAGTGTCTCAAGGAATAAATACCTTGGAATAAACAGGGATGCAAACCAATCCTATTCTGGTTTCTACCCCCTGTACAAATTGGATCTTCATGTTTCTGTGTTGTCTTTCACTTCTGTACCCCAGTCTTCTCCATGGATTGCTGCCCTTGACCCATTTAAGTGGATACTCTAAACCTTCAGTGGTAACCCACTCCTCCTTTGGACAAGTCTAATTGTTAGGATGCCTTTTCTTGACATAAGTTTCAATTTCCTTCTTTGAAGCTAACACTTCTTACTCCTAGTTCTTCCTTCTAAGGAAAATAAAAGAACAAATCACTCCTCTTTTACGTGGTAGCACTCTGAATCCTTAAAGACATTCATCCTTTGATGAATGCTTACTCCATGCTTACTCTTCAACTAAATTTCATATGATATGGACTCAATGATTTTTACCAACCTGGTAATCCTCTTCTGAAGGCTCTCCATTTTGAATGTCCTTCTTAAAGAATGGTGCTCAGACAGACAAAAATCGTTTCCTTATTCCTGGAATCTGTCCTCCTTTCGGAGAATTCCAAGATCACATTAGCTTGTTTGGTTGCCACATCAGACTCATATCTCATATTGAACTTAAAGTTCATAAAACCATAAGAAAATTTTTTGGAAAAAAATGTTTTCTAACACATCCCACCTTGTATTCATGAAGTTTAGTTTGGAAATCAACCATAAAACTTTTTGCATTTATGTCTTCAAAATTTCATCTTATTATGTTCAAACCAAATGATATATCCAACTTTTTATGAATCCTGACTATATTCTAGTCTGTTAGCTATCCCTCCTAGGTTTGGGTAACATTAGACTTTTATGTGCATCATCAGTGTCTTTATCTAAGCCACTGATATCAACTTTAAACAGCATCAGGTCAAATCCCTAAGGCACTCCAATGGAGACTTCCTGCCACGTTGAAATTAGAACACTAATGTCCATTCTTTTCAGTTCAGCTATTTAACCAGTTCTGAATCTTTCTAATTATAATACCTATCCTTTGGATAAGAATAATATGAGATGCTTATCAGATGCCTTACTCAAATCTAAGTAAACAATATCTAATGTATTCCCCTGATCTACAAGTTTAGTAACTATATTAAAACATGAAATGGAGTTCATCTGGCATGATATGTTCTAAAAAAGCTATACTACTGGCATTTTGAAATTTTGAAATTGTTGCTTTCATTGCTTAGATCCTTTCCTTTACCCCAATAGAGCTTAAAAACCCAACTTACTTTTGTTATCCTTAGCTTTCCCTGAAGTAGTTTCAGTTCTTTCTCAGTTTTAACATCACTGAATCTCTTCTTATAGAGTCATATGATACATTTATATTTATCCTCTATCGTATGCCCTTTCTTCCATCTTCTCCACATGTTGAAAAATCTAGGTTGGTTAATGAGTTCCCTGTGTGTCCACATTGATTTATTTGAACAAGTCACAATTTTCGCTTTTAATTGGAATGATTTACCTTTGTGACTTCAGAATTCCATTTGTTAGTTTTCCTTTTTCTAGGTCTGAATTCCTTGTTCAGTTTTAGACTTCGGCATCTCATATGTCATTTCCTCTTAAAGCCTTTGAAACTTGCGGTCCTAAAATCTAGTATTTATTTCAGACCATGCATGGTTTTTCTTTCCTAATATAAGTCTAGTACTCTTCTATCTACTTTTCCTTTTGTGAATACATCCATTATTCCTTAACAAGAAGCACTGGGGCAGCACCCTGCCTGTTTATAGACACATTTACTTTCAGCAGGGCTTGAAGAATATCTCAGAGTGCAGGAGTCTGAGACTGCCTTGATTGTGCTGAACTGGAATGACATTTCAGGCTGTGACCAGGAATAGAGCTACTAATTTCCAACAGATCTCATTTATCCTTCAATAAACATCTTAAGAGTGCCTTATGAATCACTTCCAGAACCTTATAATTCAAATCCAAGCATTTTGATTGGCTAGTCTGTTAGACAGTAATATCAAATGGGCCTGGAAAAGTAGGTGGGAATTAGATCATGAAGGACCAGAAACACCATGATGAAGAATTTGTATGTAGTTGATTTCAAGTATTTTATATACACTGTGATGCTTTAAGTGTAAGAGGGGTATTGTTTCTAGGACTTTATCTTTGTCAGATAGCATTTATAGTGTGATTCATTCTAGGTACATTTTTGGAAGGGTGCTGACAATCTAAAAGGTAACAGGAGAAAGGTGACCTCAGTAGTGAAATTTCCAGAGAGTATGCCATATGAGGATCAATTGAATAAACTGGAAATATTTAACATGAAGCAGAGAAAACATGGGGGAATGTGAATTTGATTTCAAGTATTTTAAAGGCTGCCATGTAGAAGAAGGATAAGGCTTGTTCTATTTGTCTGTAGAAGAGGAACAAGAAATCAGAACAAGGAAATTAGAGAAAAGAATTGAGTTCAGTATAAAGAATAACTTTCTGATATTTTGGAGCTATCCAAAAATGGAAATGTATGACACAGAAGATAGTATTTTCTACTTTATCTGAACTTTTAAAGTGAAAGTTGAATGATTGCTTACTTGGCATATCATAGGGGGTTATCTTTGTTAAATACAGGTTGTGCTAGATGATCTCAGAGATGCCATCAAACTCTGACACTTTAGGAATTAGGATTCTACCAAGACCAAAGAGTCATGAATTCCATCTCTAGCTGATATGATGGGCCAGTTGCCAAGGGTAATTATTGATATGCACAGAATTAAACTAGTGTTGGGAGTAGATATAATCTGGTATGGACATGAAATGTGTGTGTGTGTGTGTGTGAATAGAAGGTAGTTTTCTAAATCTGGACTTCTCTGTATGAATGCTCTTTGGATTTACCCTTTGCAATACCCCCATATTTTTTCCAAAGGTTTGTGAACTTAGTATTTCTTGACTTGCTGGACCAGCTGTCGGGGATTTGTTGTGATGATATCCTTATCCTTTACTATAATATCCAGAATACTGAACTGAAACAAATCATTATCCAGTGCTTATTTCAACACCAAGTGTCTATTAAAATGGGGGTATACCAGATGGAAAAGGAATGAAATTCTTAGTTCCTACGGAGACTATTTGATCGACAAAAAGTAGAGATTGAACTGCAGTGGGAAATTCTTGTGTCTTCTTCCTTAAGGGAATGAGCAAGGATATTTACAGCAGGAGAAATGTGTAAGTTGAGGCCCAGAGAGCTAGGACTATAGGTTTGATGGGGACCCTCTGTGAGAAGATGAGTATTAGAACTTGCTTCAGCAACCAAACTTTGAGAAAAGAATACATTTTCTTGAATGATGGGTACCTCTGCATAATTATGGGCAATTTATCTTGCTGTTCACCCTCACTTTCCTCATCTGTAAAATGGAAATGTGTCCATATTTTTTTCTTCACAAGGTTGTTATGGGGAATATTCTTCATAAACTCTAAAATGCTAAATAAATATTATTTATTATTATCATTATAATCTCTACTTTGTAGAAAGAAAAAATAGAGTGACAGTAATGTCTTTTAGAAAAAATTTGTGAAGACTAAGACACTTCAGAAAATTGCACCTCTGTGTGCTTGGAATTGATCTTAAAAGCTATCCTATCCTGGCAACAGCTGTTCTCAAGAAAGGAAGATGGGAATTTTCTCCATGGACTTTTGATAATTATGTTCCTTCCCAGGCCAAGCAAACTCTCTGGAATTTGATATTCCCTTTAACACAATAGTAGCAACAACTCACTTTCCTATATTGCCTTGAGGTTTATCAAGCACTCTCCTCAAAATAACCCCATTTTAGAGTTGAATACACTGAGGTTCAGAGAAGGGAAGTATCTTACTCTACATTCTACAACTAAAATGTGTTATGGCCTCAGTCCAGTGTTCTCCCTATGCCATTCTGTAGCTCTCAAAGAAGGCTCTGGGGTTCACAGGCAGAGGATGATAAGAAAATAATGGGCTCATGGCACCTATGGGCCACTTCTCATTGTTATCCAAATTTAATTCTTACAAGCCTCCTGTGAGCAAGGAAGTGTAGCATAAAACAGCCTGTCTGCTGCATGGAAGTCTCTCCCCTGTCATCTCCCCATCCATTTCCTGAGACTTGAAACTCAAAGCCAGCTGTTCTGAGCAGTAGATAAATGCCTCAGTGTGAGGAAATGGTGTTCTCAAGTACAGAATGGAATAGCAGCCAGATTTGCATCCCACCTGGGAGGCATTCTAGCTTTGCCTTAAGGTTTGGGGTCCATTACATTACTAATTTTATTAAACACATAAAAATGCCTTATGATTGATAGAGACCTCATAGGGCATCTTGCGTAGTGCATACCTGAGTAAGCATCCATCCCTTCTATAACCACTATGACAAATGGGCATCGAGGCTCTATTTGAAGACTTTTGGAGATGCGGAAATCACTAGTTACCACCCAGACTATTCCAGTTTTGGACTACTCTACTTTTTTGACAATAATTCATATATGGAAATAAAAATTACCTTTGCAGTTTTTTGTTCATTGTTCCTAGTTGTACCTTTTCTGGGGGTCAAGCTAAACAAGTTTAATACCCCTTTTCTAGGTCATCCCTTCAAATACTTGAATTTAGGTATATTCCATCTTCTAAGGTCTCTCCTTGGCTTGATATTTTCTATGGTTCCTTCTTAATTTGGAATCTAATATATTGGGTTCTAAACTCCTGCCCAGCTCTGGGATTCTGGGTTCTATGTTGTCTGGTCCATTCCTAAAGTGCAGTTCTGACCACTTCATCCTCCCCTTCCCTATTCTGTGGTTTGCTATTACTTTTGTGGTTAAATATAAAGCTCTCCATAGTCGGACCCCAGCCTGCTTTTCTAGATTTGTTTTATACTACTCCCTTTCTTTTACTCTGGGGTCCAGCTGAAGTGTCCTTTTCCCACAGATGATACTCTACTGGTTACCTACTCTGTCTGGAGATCACTCCTTCCCCACATTCCTTTTTGGAATCCCTGGTTTCCTCCAATACTTAGCTCATACATCACTTCTGTATGTGTCTCCCAACTGATACTGCCTCACCCAAGCTTACCTCCTACCTGTTCTCTGGATGCATTTATGTGTGAATACTGTCTCTCTTTTGTCCTTGGATTCCCAGTGCGTAACTGGCAATAAGAGAAGCATAGAAAGTACTTAACAAATGTTTCTTGGTTGATTGAGTTCATCTTCCACCCAAGTCTTCTCTTCTCCAAGCTACATATCCTCAGTCCACTCACCTGGTCCTTATAGGGAATGGTTTCAATCAGTCAATCAGCAAGCATTAATTAAGCACTTATTATGTGCCAGGAACTGTTCTAAGTGCTGGGGATACTCCCTGCATCCATTCTTCACCTCCCAATTCTTTAGAGTCCAACTTCCTAAGAATGCTTCTAGTTGCCATGATTTTGCTCAATCAACATGCTTCCATTGTGGTTGGTTGCATCATAGATCAACCTCTCCTAGGCAGAAAAATTTTCTTAATAGCTTATCATATTACATATATACAAGCTAAGAGTAATGTGTTCTCACTCTTCAAATATCACTGATTTCCAGTAGGAAAATCCAAGCATTGTTTTTTTTTTTTAATGTTGTCTTCTTATTTCTAGTACTTGCATATCCTAGGTACACCGTAGCATATTTTATAGAGTGTTGGACATGGAGTTGGGAAGAAGAGGGTTAAATCCTTCCTCTGAAACTAATGAGCTAGATGACTCCGGACATATCATTTAATCTCTTTTAGACCTCACTTTCCTCATCTGTAAAATGACTCCATTGGACTCAATACTATTTAACAGTGCTTCCAGTTCTAAATCAATGATCATGCTTGTTGAATTAAGTTGGGTTATAGAGTACTCCTTAGATACCACAGAAGACCTTTGTGGGTTGCTGTGTACCCCCTCTGAAAATAACATCACCTAGAGGCTAACCTACAGATGAATCTCTGAACCTCCTATCAAAATTGGGTAGGACCAGTCAAAGCTTTCATCTAATGGCACAGTTGGCAAGAGCCTATGGTTGAGATCACAAAGTTTCCTCCATAGCTACTCAGTCTTAGTACAATAGCCCATGATAATAACAACTGCTACAGTAACACTAATAATAACCCAGTAAAAGCCAGCCCTATAACATATTCTTGAGATTGTATGCGTGTGTGTGTGTGTGTGTGTGTGTGCACATATGCATAGGGATGGAGAATAGGAAAGTAAAAAGATGTCAGCCGAGGTGGAGCTTACTAGTGGAGCCTGTGTACTCTAAGATGGTTATAACAGCTGCAAAGACCTGAATATTTGCTGATTGGGTAAGCATCCTCTTGATAGTGTAATGAAACTGTACCTGTGAATCTAAGAAATAGATGGGCCAGTACAGGACTGTAGGCTGACTGCAAGGAACTGTCGGGCGATCAGCTTGCTTTGGAAGACAGTAGAGCAAGAGTTGTTCTTTTGTGTGCTAGTACCAAAAGAAGGCAAGATACATACTAATAGCCTACCCTCTGGAAATGATTCTTTGCAGAAGGTACTGGTCACTAAAGCAGGAAAACTATAAGGGCATGAAATAGGCTGGAGATATGAATGTTTTTACTATGAATCAGGACTGACTGAGTAATATACAGTGGAATACAGTCTTGCCAGTTATAGGGAAGGACTTTGTATTTTGTTAAAGAGATCCTCAGCCCCAAGTTACTGTATTTTGGGTAGCAGATTGACTTCATCTGAAAGCCCAGATCATATGAAATAAGAGCTGAGATCAAGCAATTACTTAAACCTAAAGAATCTGAAGGCATTGAAAAAATCTACACCAGTCACACACTCCAAAGGCTCATAATGATATGGATAGCGAAAATAATGTTAATGTCTTAAATGCTTTTGAAAGAGAAATGGAAATACACAAGGTAGAATTCCAAAAAGCTCTATTTGAGTTTGATGACACTAATCCTACTAATAGGCCAATTATACCAAAACAAAGGAATCCCAAAAGGCTGATTTCTACTTCAATAATTATGGATGAATTTATTCTCCCATGACGTTTGGAAAAGAATACAGACATATTTCAGGAACCGCACGTAGTGATATATGCTATGTCTATTTGTCAGAAAAGACCAGAGGAGGAAAGGGGGTGCTATTTAGGAGTACATCTAAAAGGAGTCAAATGGCAGAAGTAACTCAAAAAACTATTAAATACTCATGGAAAGACATTTGAAGATTATTTCAGTTCAGAGCTGATACTAATAACAGAAAACTTTACCCTCATATCACTTCATTAAAAGTAACAAAAAGGAATTACACAGAATAACATTCAGAATTAAAAGTTTATTAGAAATTCTTGATAATCTTAATCACAATTAAAAGCCAGAGAGAATCAAAACAGTAGAAAGAACAAGATGAACAATTTAAGCTTTAATCAAAATCTATACTGGAGAGACTTGAGAAGCAAAGAAGTGAGCCAGAGATTCTTAACCTGGGGCCCATAAATTTACAATATTTTGACAATTATATTTCAACATAATTGGTTTTCTTTCAAATTCTATGTGTTTTGTTTTATGTATTTAAAAACATTATCCTGAAAAGGGATCCACAGGCTTCCCCATGTTGCCAAAGGTGTCCACCACATATGGAAAGGTTTTATGTGTGTATATATATATATGTATATATATATATATATATATGTATATATATACATATATACACACACACACACACACACATATATATGTATATATATATATATATATCCATATGGGGCTATTTAGATGTGCCTTGAAGGGAGGCATGAATAAAAGTCTTTAGAGTGTCTGCTGCCCATCCTTCAGGGAGACTTTGAAACTTTCCAGAAAACCAGTTAGAGTAAAAAGCTTGTCACTCTGACCTCATCTAGGCAAGAATTACATCTACCTGCCCCCTAAATACTGTTAATCTAACAGGGGTGGGGAACCTGGAGCTGGAAGGCCACATGTGGCCCTCTAGGTCCTCAGGCAAGTGTGACCCTTTGACTAAATCCAAACTTCACAGAATAAATTCCCTTAATAAAAGGATTTGTTCTGTAAAATTTGAACTCAGTAAAAAGGCCACATCTGATGACCTACAGGGCCACATGTGACCTCCAGGATGTAGGTGTCCTACCCCTGGTAGGAAAAATAAAGCTATCCCTTAATGGAAAAAGAACACTCCCAGCACAATCGACTCCCTTCCCACCAAATGACAGTTGCACACTGAACACAAGCAGCAAATAGCAAATAGACTCATTTATCCAAGCTGATAGCAAACAGAAATCAGAAAAGCAATGCAGATGAGATAATACCAGAAAATAAACAGAGAGAAGCCACTCTCCTACCAGGTGTAAAAATCTCCATTCAAACAAAAGTGAGAATGTCTCAGATTTCACCCCATGAGAAATTCTCCAAAGTCCCTAGGATACCAAGCTGGGGATAGGGACATGATGGAGGCATCAGCTCCTTAACATGTCAGCTTCTTCCTAGAGTCTTTCTTTTCAATCAGGAATCATGCATCTTCTCTCTCAAAGTTGAAAGATAGAAAGCCAGAATCTCTCTTCTTTCTCAAGTTTTGCTAACTCCATCCTTCACAAAGGTGCAGAATGTTGAATAACCAATCTCCACCAGTAAGAAAGAGTCTTTTGCAGGTAGGCTTTGAGCCATGGGATACACTCTGAGTTAGAAGAATGGTCCCTCCAGGAAGGAGGATGTAGAAAACTTCTGGTAATCTTTGTGATTGGAAGAAATCCAGTACAACAAAAGTACAAGTTGACTTACACTAAAAACACAAAGCTTGAGTGCCATTAATATAATGAATGACAGAGCAAGTACACCAAGGGCGTTGAGGGCAGTGGTTCAGTGGACAAAGCACCAGTGCAGGAGTCAGGAGAACCTGAGTTCAGATCTCACCTCAGACACTTGACACTCACTAGCTGTGTGACCTTGGGCAAGTCACTTAACCCTAATTGCCTTAGGTCAATCTCCAGTCATCCTGACTAATTCACTGGATTCAGATGGCTCTGGAGGAGAAGTGAGGCTGGTGACCTGCACAGCCCTTCCTCACTCAAAAACAAAGTCAACTGCATGTCATGTCATCATTTCTCTGAAGGTATAGTCTTCTTTGGCAACGAAGGACGAATACACATACCATGGGTGATAACTGAAACTCTAGATTTGCTATAAAGCTAGGAAGTAGCAGGTCCAGATACGATCCACAACGATTGGCTTATGATGTGCTTCCCAGTGGTGTCTAATGACTAACAATGCATTCTAGCACCCTTCTCTCTCATGCAAGTTGATTTCAACTTTCTTAACAAAATAATTACTAACAAAATACTAACAAAATTAAACCGAAGACTGACTAAGCACCATTTGACAGCACTGAGGCTAAGCTGTGAACCTTTTTCTTCCCATGTTCAACCCCCACTGCCCTGTTGTCCCATTCCATTGAAGTGAAGGAGATCTACTGGCAAAGTTTGTGATGTCTCCAAAATCTTATTAGATCCAAGAAAATAATCAACAGCAATGTTTACATTTCCATATAACAACAAACAGTGCATGAGTGACAAGTCATATGATGCAGAGATCTCAATTTCAGGGGGGCAAATTTGACATCACAGATGTAAGTTAGACTTGATGGGAGAGAGTCCATGATTGGAATACGGTTCTACATGTTACATATCATAACATATTGTGTGTTCAGATGTTTTTCAGATGTATCTGACTGTCTGTGACCTCACTTGGAATTTTTCTGGCAAAGATACTGGGATGGTTTCCATTTTCTTCTATAGCCCATTTTACATATGAGGAAATTGAGGTAAACTGGGTTAAGTGAATTGTTCAGGGTCACATAGCTAGTAAGTACCTGAGGCCAGATTTCAACTTAGGAAGATGAATCTTCTTGACTATAGCCCTAGCACTCTATTCATTGTACCACAATACCTAAGTAACATTACATATACTTCAAGAATAATAATAATAATTTATTTATAGCTTTAAGGTTTGCAAAGCAATTTACAAATATCTCATTTTATCCTCACAACAATCCTGAAAAAGAAGAGTTATGATTTCCTTCATTTTGCAGATGAGGAAACTGAGGCAGACAGAGAATCTAAGTGACTTGCTCAGGGTCACACACAGGAAATGTCTGAAGCCAAATGTGAACTCAGTTTTTTCTGATGCCAGGTCCAACACACTATCTGCTGCACTGCCTATCTGCCTAATCGAATTAACTGAAAATTGTAACGGTTCTGCTAATGGGACCTGAAGCAGAAATCACCTCTACAACATCCTTAACAACTGTCACTTCAAAATCTCAAGTGACAGGATCTTTTTTCTCTGTGGTGTAGTAGAAAAAAAAAAGAAAGTTGCAAATGCATGGGCAGTCATTATAGCCAGATTAGGGGAAAATTGGTTAAGATTCTTGAATACTGTATCTCAGCAATTCTGTGCTCACTGATATTGAATTTTGCCTATCATTCTTTTGAACACTTTGAAACCTGCTCTTCCAGTCTATAGGGCATGTCAGCCTACATCTAGCTTTCTTCTTCTTCCCTCTAACAAATTCTAACAGGAAATTGTCATTTCCTACCAAAGTTCCTATCATTTCTAACAAGTACCTTAAATTCTAATTAAATTTCCTTTAAAAAAAGAACCCAAAAACTTCTAAGGGGATAAGTTAAAAAAGTGAGATAGAGGTGTACCTGCTGAAGCCAGGAGAATTTGGAGAACACCAAAGGCCAACTATTGACTGATGACATCTAGAGAAAGAAATAGGAGGATATTGTGCTTCTAAAGCTTTAAAGTATAGTGTCAGGAAGGAGGAGAGACTTACTGGGACTTGGGACTAGATAAGAATAATTGATTTTCAAGTATTTCAGATATTTGAAGCCTGTATTGTTGACCCCAACCTAGTCTTCTCTTCTGTACATCAAAAACATTGACATGTATGGGATGCATGAGCTGTTTGCTCTCACTTCTTGATTCCCAATGATAATTTCTCCTTCCCAACCATGGTCTTTCTTTACCATCGCGTGAATGTGGTGTAATGGAAAGAATGTTGAGTTTAGACTAAAGAAGACTTGAGTTCAGACCTGATCTATAAGGTCTGTGTAATTTCAGTTCTCTGAGCCTCAGTTTCCTCATCTGTCAAATGAGGATGATTATATTTACAATAGTTTGTTTGTGTTGGCTCAAGTTACATAAAACATTTTGTGGGCCTCAAGTCATAATAGAAATGCCTACTATGATTTCTTTCACTACATTCTTTGCTTAAAAAATTGTACAGTTTTGTACTTGTGACCACTATGTAATTTCATTTTGGCTCTGATACCAGGACTGCCTTGTGTCTCTGCCTAGTTGCTTTCACTCATTGTTGGTAAACCCCAGGGATTCCATTTTCTCTTGCTTAACATTTGAGTAATCAAATCTACCGGTGCTCACAAAGGCTTTCTGTAAGTGCTGTGTGATTGGGTATAAGATGGAGTAATAGATGACTGATTGTGAGTTCAGAAAATGTCTGAGTCTTTAAATCGTCAATAAGAATAGGTGCAGGCATAAAAAGCTGAGATGACTTGATTCTGTGTGTTTGTCCTTCATTGCTGGAGACCAACTGACTTGATTAAAGAATGCTGTCATGAATCAAAGGATCACAGAGTATAAGAACAGTGGGGACCTTAGAGAGAACCTGATTCAACTCCTCCATTTGGCAGAGGAGGAAAGTGAACTCTACAAAGGCAATGACTTGTCCAAGGTCATACAGATTATAAGTGGCAGAGTTCTGATTCAACCCAGGGTAGACTCCCAGAATTTCATTATTGCATAAGACCACAGTGTTCACCTAGTCTAACCTAAACTTGAAAAATAATCTGCTCTAGTTTTAGCTGAAAGACTCCCAATGAAGTGAAACTTATATCTTCCTGGAGCAGACCATTCTACTTGGAGAAAACTACAATTGTGCCTAAATTGCCTCTTTGAAACTACCCTCTATTACTTTGAGCCCTAGGAATTTGTTTGGCTTGACTGTGCCTATTTGTTAGAAGGATTTGGTTTTTCTTTCTTGTTTTGTGGTAGGGTAGGAGATGTGCAATAGAGAAAAGTAAATGCTTGTTTAAAAAAATAAACTCCACTGACTTTCTCAAAATAATATTGAACTTCCTATCATGATGGGCCAGGTAATATTATTATTCCAGTTTTGCAGATAAGGACACTGAGGTTTAATGAGGTTGTGTCGCTATTTCAAAGTTACATAACTATCAGATATCTTGGTCAGAATTCCAACTCAGGTTTTCTTGATTCTAACTCAAGTTCACATAAAAGGAAAAATAGTTTATTGAAGCAAACCAACACTTCAAAAACATCTGACATTTTAGGTTGTGTTCCACATCCATAGGCTCTCACCTCGGCTAATTATCATATTGTGTCTTTTGGATCACGCTTCATCATTATAATCTCCCATTTAGTTTCTTTTTTAAAATATTTATTTTCAGCTTTCATTTTTTAAATATTTTAAGTTCTGCACTCTTTTCTTTCCATCCACCTCCCATCCATAGAGAAACCAAGAAATGTGATGTCAATTATACATGTGAAATCATATAAAATATATTTCCATATCAACAATGCTGCAAAAAAAGCAAGAAAATAAAAGTAAAAAAAAATTATGCTTCAATTTGCATTCAGATCCATCAATTTTTTCTCTGGAGGTGGATGGCATTTTTTATCATAAGTCTTTTCAAACTGATAGACTGCTGGAGAAAACTGCATAGGAATAAAAAAGACTATAGTTTTTTCAGCTGTACATGACACTTCCACAAAAGTTTACCATGGTATTATGGCATAAAAATCTCACAATCAAATGCTGAGAAGCATAAATATTAAATGTATCTTTTCCAGACCATGGTGCAATAAAATTATATTCAACAGAAGGCCATAGAAATGTAGATTACAAATTAATTAGTAACTAAATAACCTACTCCTTTAAAAAAAATGGGTGACTCAAAGGAGAAATCATAGAAACAATATATTATTTCATTAAAAAATGAGAACAATGAGGCAACATACCAAAATTCATCGAATTCAGCCAAAGCAGTACTTAGTGGAAAATTTCTATCTTTAAATGCTTGTCAGTAAAATTGAGCAAGAATAGATCAATGAATTGAGCATAAAATTTTAGAAAACGAGGAAAAAATTAAGAATCTTCAATTAAATACCAAATTGGACACCCTGAAAAATCAAAGGAGAGATTGATAAAATTGAAAGTAAGAAAACCATTGAACTAATAAATAAATCTGCAAGTTTACTTTAGGGGGAAAAATAGATAAATCTTTGGTTAATTTTATTTTTAAAAGAAAAAAGAAAACCAAATTACTATTTACTATTATAAAAAATGAAAACAATGAATTCAGCAGCAATGGAGATGTTATTAAAGCAATTATTAGAAGCTATTTTGCCCAATTATATGCCATTAAATCTGATGATCTAAGTGAAAAGTATGAATATTTATAAAGCTATAAATTACCTAGATTAACAGAAAAGGGAATAGAAAATTTAATTAACCCTATCTTAGAAAGATGAAATGAATAGACTTCAAATAAGCTCCCTAAGAAAAAATTCTCAGGACCAGATTGATTCACAAGTAAATTCTACCAAAGATTTAAGAACAATTAATTGAAATACTATATTAACTATCTGGAAAAATAGGTAAAGCACAAATATGGTACTGATACCTAGCACCAGCAAAATAAAACATAGAGAAAGAAAGCTATAGATAAATTTTCCTAATGAATACTGATGCAAGCATTTTAAATAACAGCTAGCATTTCACAAAGATCATATACCATGACCAGGTGAGATTTATATCAGGAATGCAGGGCTGGTTCAATATTAGGAAAACTATTCGCGCAATTGAGCATATCAAAAACAAAAACAATAAAAAACATAGGATCATCTCAATCGATGCAGAAAAACATTTAGACAAAATGTAACTCTTATTCCTATTAAAAACACTAGAAAACAGGTGGGGCAGAGCCAAGATGGCAGAGTAGAAAGACACACATACGGAGGCTTTCCCCACACAGCCCATAAAATACATGTAGAGAGAGCCTCTCAACAAATTTTGGAGCAGCAGAAGTGGAGAACAACAGAGTGGAGATTTCCAGCCCAGGGTGACCTGAAAAGCCCAGGGGAAACATTGGTTGCACCAGCCCAGCCTTGGCCTCCAGGCACGAGGTTTGTGGCTCATGAACAGTCCTTGGGGGCAGAATCCCCAGTCACAGCAAAACACTAGAAAACATAGGAATTGATGCAGCTTTCTATAAAATAATAGCTAATACTATCAGCATGTGTTATTCGAAACAGGGATGATCTTGAAGCCTTCCCAATAGGAATAGGAGTGAAGTAAGGCTGCCCATTATCCTCACTATTATTCAATATCGTACAATAAATGCTAACTATAGCAATAAGAGAAGAAAAAAGTGAAAGAACTAGAGTAGGTAAGGAGGAAAAAAATTGTCATACTTTGGAGATGATACGATAGTATACTTGGGAAATCCTAGAGTAACGACTAAAAAACCAATTGAAATAACTTTAGCAAAGTTGCAGGATATAAAATAATCTCACATATATCATCAGCATTTCTATATAGTACCAACAGAGATTATCAGGAAGAAATAGAAAAAGAAATTACATTTAAATAATTGCAGACAATATAAAATATTTGGGAGTATACCTGCCAAGATAAACCCAAGAACCATATAAACACAATTATAAAACATTTTGCACAAAGAAGTCTGATCTAGACAATTGGAGAGATATTAGTTGCTCAAGGGTAGGCTGAGCCAATATCATAAAAATGGCAAGTCTGCTTACACTCATTTACTTATTCAGTGTCATGCCAATCAAACTAACAAAAATAATTTATAGAGCCAGAAAAATGATAAAATTCACCTGGAAGAAGAAAAAGTCAAGAGTATCAAGCAAAATGATGAAAAATATGTGGAAAAAAAGGCAGCCTGGCAGTACCAAGTCTCAAACTATACTACAAAGTTGAAATCATCAAAAAAATCTGGTACTGTCTAAGAAATAGAGTGGTGGATCCCTGGAATAGATAAGGTACACTATATATAGTAATAAATGACCAGAGTGATCTATTATTTGATAAACCCAAAGATCCAAGGTTTTGGGACAAGAACTCACCATTTGACAAAAACTTCTAGAAAAACTGGAAAGTAATTTGGTAGAAACTAGATACAGACCCACATTTCACACTGTATACCAAGATAAGGTCAAAAATGAGCACATGATTCACACATAAAGGGTGATACTGTAAGCAAATTAGGGGGGACATGGAAAATTTTACCTGTCAGATCTATAACTTAGGGGGAAATGTATAACCAAACAAGAGATAGAGAATATTACAGGATATCAAATGAATAATTTTGATAACATAACATTGAAAAGGTTTTGCACAAACAAATCCAATGTAATCAAGATTAGAAGAAAAGCAGAAAACTGGGCAAATTTCTTTTACCAATTCCTCTAATAAAGTACTCTTTTCTCAAATATATAAAAAACTGAGTCAAATTTATAAGAAACAGAAATCATCCTCTAATTGACAAATGGTCAAAGGATATGAACAACCTGTTTTCAGACAAAAAAATTCAAAGCTAACTATAATCATATGAAGACATACTTTATATCACTATTGATTAGAGAAATGCAAATTAAAAGAACTCTGAGGTACTACTTCACAATGATCAGATCAGCTAATAGGATAGAAAAGGAAAATGACGCCTTTTAGAGGGGATCTGGAAAAAACAGGGATACTAATGTACTATTAGTGAAGTTGCAAACTCATACAACCATACTGGAGAGCAATTTGGAACTATGCCCAAAGGACTATGAAACTGCCCAACAATACCACTACTAGGTCTGTATCCCAAAGAGATCAAAGAAAAAGGGGGAAAATGTGTATGTATAAAAATATTTATAGCAGCTCTTTTGTGGAAGCAAAGAATTGGAAACTGAGGGGAATGTCCATCAGTTGGGAAATTGATAAACACATTGTGGAGTATGATTGTGATGGAATACTATTTTGCAATAACGATGAGCAGGATGATTTCAGAAAAGTTCAGAAGATATATACAAACTGATACAAAATGAAGTGAGCAGAATCAGGAGAAAGTTGTTCACAGTAAGAGCAATGTTGTATGATGATCAATTGTGAATAACTTAGCTATTCTCAATAATGCAATAATGCAAGAAAATTTCAAAGAACTTGTGATGAGAAATGCTGTCTACCTCCAGTGAAAGAACTGATAGAGTTCTAATGAATATTGCAGCATATTTTTTTACCCTCTTTATTTTACTTTTCCTTTTCTGTTTTCTTTTGCAACATGATGAGTATAGAAATATCCTTCGCATGACTTCACATGTATAATCTATATCAAATTGCCTGTCTCCTCAAGAAGAGGGGAGAGGGAGAGAGAATTTAGAAGTCAAAATTTTCCAAAACAAAATTCACTCTTTTATGCGTAATTGAAATTGTTGAAACGAATAAAACTATAGTGGGGAAAAAGAAAGTAAATAGCAGGGTTGGAAATAGTCTTTTTCCTGATTCCTAGTTCAGTGTACTTTCTGTTAAACTAAATTGTTTTTCTGCCCTACTGTTAAGGCTCAACAACAACAACCCTGTGAACTAGGTGCTGTTATAATTCTCTTTTACTTACGACGAAACCAAAGTTAAGAGAGATAAGTGGTTTGTCCAGGGTCAAGAATCTAGTATCTAAAGTTAGATTTGAACTTATATTTTTCTGAATGGAGGTCCAGCACTTGATATTCTATATTATCTGGATGTCTAATCAAAGTAACTGAGAGTTGAGATAATTTTCCAAATAGAACCTACAGGCAGAATCATCTCTACAACATTCTCAGCAAGTTTCACTTGAAAATCTCCAGCAACAGAACTTTCTAATCTGTGTAGTGGAAAGAACATCGGATTTAGAAATAGACTTGTGTTAAGTATCTCCACTTCATAATTTACTACTTGTCTGGTCTTGGACACTTATAAGTTATATCAATTCTCAAAGCTTAAATTTCCTCATCTAATACTGAGAGGACTTGAATAAATGATTTCTAATGTTCATTTTAACTCAAAAGTCTTATGATTATATGATCTTATGAGTCATCCCATTCCATTGCTGAATAGCAACAATTATTAGAAAGTTATTCCTTAAATTGATCATAGTCCTATTATAGATTACAATTTTCATTACATTATGGTTTGTAAAAAGATGCTTGGCTTTCTGAAATATTTTGGCCTTCTGAATTAATTTGTTCTTTTACCTTCACATAATAATTAATTTTTGGAAAGGTTATCAATGCTAAAAATAGATATAGTCTTCTGGATTTACATTTTTTCTATTTATCTGACTTTTATAATATTTTATAAATATAATTATATTTAATAATTATATTATAATAATATTATATGAAATATAATTAATTATATATTATTATATCATAATATATTATATAATAATATATACTATAATAATAATATTAACTTCTTTCTTGTTTGTCAGTCTGTTAGATTTGCTTGTCTGCCAACTTCTTCTATTTCTTGGAAGACTTCATTTCATTCATATACATGATCTCTGGGAAGGACATTCAAGTCCTTAGGTCTCCCTAAAATTCAGTGACATTTACTTTTATTTAGATGCTACTTCACTCAGTATATACAAATTTACCATTATTGTTGTTTTATATTTATGGTGTCTTTAAACATAATGAAGCTTTCTTGCTTGAATCACTTCACTATATCTAGTTTTCCTGTTACTTGTCCGAGACTATGATAACTATTATTACTTTTTTTTTTGTATTTTGTGGAAGAATAACAAATTTTACCCCAACTTTGACTTTAATGTCTTACGAACTTTTATATTTAAGTATTTTTCTTATAAACAACATTTTTTCTTTCTTTCTAACCTGTTTTACCACCCTCCTCCATTTTATAGGTGACTTCAATTCATTTACATTCATGGTTATGAATGTTAAGTTTGTTTCATTTTTCCTTCCTCATATACTGTTATAATAGGGCTTCTTCATTAGTGGTAGATATCTGTTGCTATTATTCTTTATATTCAGTCTTTAATTCTACCACTTTTTCTTAGCCTTGATTCAAATCACTCTGTCATGCTCTTTTTTAACTTCCTTTAAAAATAATTCAGCTTAGGTAGCAACTGAACTTGTGGCTAGCCACTATTTGAAGTCCCCTCAGATATCAATATTTGCTTCCTAGTCATAGAGCAGTACTCCATTTCATTGTATGTCTGCCTCTGTATTTTACTTCTTTAATTGATTACTTAAAGAAAAAAAAGAAGCTCTTAACTTGTCTGGTCCAGATAAAATTAAGGCAAACCTTACTCTTCCCATCATAATCTTATACATAGGAAATATGTAGATCATTCCTGGTCCTCTTTTATCCTTTCCTTTTTTCTTTTCATACATAAGCCTATAGCAACTTCTCTTTGTTCCCCCAGTGACTCTTAAAAATTTTGGAAATCCAAAGAGGTAACAATTTCTTTTCCCTTTTTTTGCACATTATAATTCTCTTGAATTATTCAAACATTTTTAGTTTTCTTGGGTTTCTTTTATTTGCAGTGTTGTCATTTTGAAGACTCTACCATGTTTTGTTTTTCTCAATATAAGTCCTTGGAAGTCATTAGTTTTGTTAAAAGTTCATTTTTCTCTGTGTAAGTATAAGTTATTGCAAGCAAATCCTCTTTTCTTTGGATTTTAGTATATCAATTCTAATACGTGCTTTCCTTTGTTGTGCTCAATGCATAATTTTACATATCTCTGAATGTAACTCCATGGGATGTGAAATATTTCTTACAGAATACATATAGCATTTTAAAAAAATTTGACATGATACCTCTGGAACTTGGCAATTAGATTTCTCTGTATGTTACATGCAGCATTTCTCTCTGGTGATGACCTCTGAATTCTATTAATCAGCATTTGGTTCTCTGATTTCTAATCCTTCTAGGAAAATTTCTTTTGTGATTTCTAATATTATGGCATTCAGGGCTTATTTTTGTTCATTTTTTTTTATCATACTTTCCTGACAATTCAATGGTTACAAAATTATCTCTTCATTTTCTATTTTCCAGGTCAATAGTTCTTTATAATAGATAATTCATGAATTTTTTCAAAATCTTTGTTTTTTTTCTTATTTAATATTTTATTTTTTCCAGATTACATGTAAAAAACTATTTTAACATTATTATTTTTTAAATTTTGAGTTCCAAAATCTCCTCCCCTCTCCACTGACAAAGCTAGCAATCTGACATGGGTTATAAAAATGTAGTCATGCAGATCACATTTCCATGTAATATTCTTTGAATGAAAACATGGACCAAAAAAAAGACACAAGAAAAAATGAAGAAAGTAAAGAAAAATTATCTTTGATTTGCATTCAGACTTTACCAGTTCTTTATCTGGAAATGGACAGCACCTTCCATTATAAGTTTTCATTTTTAAGTCCTACACAATTGTCTTGGATCATTGCATTGCTGAGTATTGCTAAATTATTCATATTAGATCATCATAAAATATTGCTGTCACTGCGTGCAATATATTCTTGGTTCTGATCATTTCACTTCAGTTCATATAAGTCATTTCATGTTTTTTCCGAGAGCATCCTGCTCATCATATCTTAAAGTACAGTAGTATTTCATTATAATTATATGCAATAACTTGTTCAGCCATTCCTCAACTGATAGACATCCCCTTAATTTCCAGTTCTTTGCTACCACTAAAAAAAAGCTGCTATAAATATTTTTGTACACATGGGTCCTTTTCCTTTTTGTTTCTTATCTTTTTTGGATATAGGCCTAGTGACGGTAGTGCTTGGTCAAAGTGTATACATGGTTTTATAGCCCTTGGGCATAGTTCCAAATTGCTCTCTAGAATGGTTGAATCACTATACAACTTTACCAATAGTACATCAGTGTTTTAATTTTCCCGCATCCCTTCCAACATTTATCATTTTCCTTTTCTGTCATATCCAATCTAACAGGTAAGAGGTAGTGGCTGAGAGTTGTTTTAATTTACATTTATCTCACCAGTAGTGATTTAGAGTGTTTTTTTAATATGACTGTAGATAGTTTTGATTACTTTATCTGAAAACTGCCTATTCATATCCTTTGATCTTTTATCAACTGAGGATTGGCTCTTATTTCTATAAATTTGACTCAGTATTCTATATGTTTGATAAATGAAGTCCTTGTCAGAGAAACCCAAAGGATTTTTTTTCACAATAATGATTGCCTACTATGTATTTCCCTCCATCCTATTTCCCCCTGTTTCTCTCTCTCTCCCTCCCTTCTCTCCTTCCCTTCCCTTCTTCCTCTCTTTTTTACCCTGTTCATTCTCAAAAGTGTTTTGCTTCCGACTTTTACCTCCCCCAAACTGTTCTTCCTTCTATCAGCTTCCCCCATTATCCCTTACCTTCTTACTTTTCTGTATGGTAAGATAGATTTCTATACCAAAGTGAATGTGTTTATTATTCTCTCTTTGAGTTAATTTTGATGAGAATAAGGTTCATGTGCTTCCTTTCCCACTCCCCACATTTTCCCCTTCACTGTAAAATATTTTTTGTGTCAGTTTATCCCATTCTATCTCTCCCTCTCCCCTTCTCCCAGTATATTCTCTTTTCTCATTCCTTAATATTAGTTTTAGATAATTATACCATCACATTCAGCTCACACCTATGCCTTCTATGTATACTCTTTCTAACTGCTCTAATAAGGAGAAAGTTAGGAATTATAAATACCATTTTTCCATGTAGGAATATAAACAGTTTAACCTTATTGAATCCCTTATTATTTCTCTTTCCTGTTTATCCTTTTATGCTTCTTTTGCACCTTGTATTTGAAAGTCAAATTTTCTATTCAGCTCTAGTCTTTTCATCAAGAATGCTTCAAAGTCCTCCATTTCATTGAATTTCCATTTTTGCCTGTAGGATTTTTGGGTGGGTGATTCTTGGTTGTAATCCTAACTCCTTTGCCCTCAGGAATATAATATTCCAAGCCCTCTGATACTTTAGTGTGGAAACTGCTAAGTCTTGTATTATTCCGAGTGTGGTTTCACAATATTTAAATTAGTTCTTTTTGGCTGCTTACAGTATTTTCTCTTTGACTGGGTGGTGTGCAATTGGGCTTTAATATTCCTGGAGTTTTCATTTTGGAATTTCTTTGAGGAGGTAATTGATGAGTTCTTTGAATTTCTATTTCACCTTCTGGTTCTAGAATATCAGGGCAGTTTTCCTTGATAATTTCTTCAAAAATGATGTCTAGGCTCTTTTTTTTTAATTTTGGCCTTCAGGTAATAGAATAATTCTTAAATGATCTTTCCTGGATCTATTTTTCCAGGACAGTTGGTTTTCCAATGAGATACTTCACATTTTCTTCTTTCTTTCCATTCTTTTGATTTTGTTTGATTGTTTCTTGATGTCTTCTAAAGTCATGAGCTTCCATTTGCTCAATTCTAACTCTGAAGGAATTTTTTTCTTCAGTGAGCTTTTGTACCTCCTTTTTCATTTGGCAAATTTTCCTTTCCAAGGCATTGTTCTCTTCATTGGATTTTTGTGACTCTTTTACCATTTTGCCTAGTCTGTTTTTAAGATGTTATTTTCTTTAGCATTTTTGTGTCTCCTTTGCCAAGGTGCTCTCTCCTTTTTCATGAGTTTCTGGCATTACTCTCATTTATCTTCTCACATTTTCTTCTACTTCTCTTACTTGATATTTAAAATCTTTTTGTGAGGTAGAGCATTGCTGAGAGGTTGTGACTTAAATAAAGTCACAAGCTAGCATGTCCTTCCAGAACTTCTAGATCTTCCTTCAAAGTTGACCCTATTTAGTCCTTACTTTCACTAACATCTTTTCATTGGATAGGGGCCACATGTCCTGAAACTAGCTAACTGCCTCTGTGCTGAAGCCCTTTTTGTCACTCTTTTCTTTCTCTTTGATAAGCTCTACAGACTGGCCCATTTTTTCCTATGCCATTTTTTCTATGCTGATTCAGATCACTGAATGAAAGACTCATGATTCTGGAGTCAGAGGCCTTAGATTCACATTCTACCTCTAACACTTAGTACTTGTTGGCTTTGGACAAGCCACTTAAACTCTCTTGGTCTCAGTTCCACTGAGATCCCTTGAAATCTATCATCCTGTGATTGTGACTCCTGTGTAGTGTTCATCCTTCCCTGTCCCCCTAGCTTCCTACACTTTCACCTTCAAGGCTAAAGAAAGAGGAGTAGTATTATGTTCAGTTCTAGTAATTCTGAAATTCTAAGATGGGGCAGGAAGTTGAGGATGAGACTTTTGTAATTTTTAAGAAGTTATACGGAGATTACCTTGCAGAAGAGCTGTGGCATGGCATAATATATAAAGAGTTGGCCTTGAAGTCAAAAAGACCTCTGTTCAAGTCTGTCCTCTGATATGAGCTTATATTACCCTGGGACAATCACTTGGCCTTTTAGTACTATGGGACAGAGGTTTCAAATACTGGTCAAGTCCCACATGGCCCAATACCTGAAAAAATCAGATTAAAATATAATTGGTAACATTTAACAAAATAAATAAGAAGAAAAAACAATAGATAACATTACATTTTAAAACGAAGTCAATATGCAAAATACAGGGATCCCTATATATGGTTTAGTGGTCCCTGTATCTATTTGAATTGAACACTATTGTTCTAGATAATTCTGAGAACATAAGTGGCAGAGACGGTGTTGATCTCCACTAGCTGAGGAAGTTTTCTTAACTGGTAGTACCTATATTGATGAAATTACAAGTCTAGTCCCCATCCCTATCTTTAGGAATTTCCATTCTCTTTATTTTTATTTTTTGACTTAATTTTGCAAGTCTTGCTGTTTTTGAGGCAGAGCTGTCCAGAGATAAGTTTAGCCACAACATTCACTCAGTCATCTTTCCAGAAATGTCTTCTTTTTTTTATTTCTTGGCTTGAACCTATGATTTTATCAGTTCAAGGACCTTAAAGTGTGAAAATTCTCTATAGAAGCATAGGTCTTTAGCTCATCTGTAACTTAGAGTCTTGGTTAGTTGCCTGGGGTGACAAAAGGTTAAGGGACCCACACATGCTCATAGAGCTAGCATGTCTCAAAGGCAAGACTTGACCCTAGTTCTTTCTGATCCTAAGGCCAGTCTTCCATCATTCAGCTTTTACCTTTATATTGAGCTGAACCCTGCTCCCTATGATTTCTAAGCCTTACACCTATTTCTTCCTCTTGTGCCATGCCAAATAAGTTAAATGCCTCTTTTATAGGAGCTGCCTGGTTTCATTGAAGTCCCTGGTATGTTCTCTATTGATGATTCTTTTTCCAGTGCTCCCTCTTGAATGTGCTGACAATGAGCCTTAGATATTTTTTGTCAGTCACATGCAGCTCTATCTCCATATGACAATGTTAAAGACACTTCATTTCACTAAATGTTTGGGAGTGATTGGCGGAGAAGGGGAACTAGATAATGCATCCCTGCTTCCTCTCCTTAAGAAACAATGTAGAAATAAAACTCTGCTTCTGCTGGTATTAACATTAAGGTTCTCTCTTTTCGCAAATCAAAGGTGAGGAAGGAAGGAGGTGAAGAGTTAATGGGCTTACAGACCTAATTTTCCCCAGAATATTTTTTAATTTTGATTTTGGTCACTATATTCTTAATCTCTTCCCTAACCCAGGATCCTTGAGGAAGAGAAATACTTGGGGGAGGGGAGAAGAGAAGAAACTTTTATAAGGGAGGAAACACTCAGTCCCTTATGAAAAAGAGATCCGGACCTAGGAAGAGATCACAGAAGAGTGCAGGCAGGGAGACACACTTTCTTCTTTTCCATGATACATTGTCAGTAACTTTGTAGGTATCTTAAAGGAATCTTCAACTCTCTGATCCTTCTTGTCAGTTCCACTGAGGTAGTGGAAGAGGACGAGGGAAGGTCTTACCACTTAGAGGAGTTATGGGGTCTTAATCCTCCACTGAAGGACATATCTGCCTGCTAATAAAAACCCTGTCAGAATTAAGCTTTCTGCCTTTAATATCACCAGTGTGGAAAATGCTTGCTTGAACAAGTTAAGAAGGATTATGGCTGATATCAGCGAGGATAATAATGATAACTCCCCATTTCAATAGTGCTTTTAGGCTTACAAAGCATTTTGCTAACAGCAGTCTTATAAATGAGGTTGCACAATTATCCTTAGCCCCACTTGGCAGATAAGGACAGCTGAGGTACTGAGAAGCTTGACCAAGCTCTAAAAATATCAGAGCCCAAATTTAAATATATCTATCAAGTAACAAGAATTTATTAAGTGTCAGTACTATGCTAGGCATTGGGGATATAAATGCGATGAATGAAAAAATCCTGACTGACAAGGACCTTATGTGAAAAAAGGGAAGACAACAAGTCCATGTGTAAGTGTATAAAATTAAATATAAAGTAAATAGAGAAACAGAGGATAGGAACTGGATCTGTGATTTTATTGGTGTAGAGAAATTCCCAGTGAGGAAATTCCCTTCACCTCTGCCATCTTTTCTTTAATTTAGAGCCTTAGTTGCTCAGATCATTGAGAGCCTCTCTGAATTGCTTGGGAGAATAAGTCAGAGGTGGGATGGCTTTCTATCCATTGTGCCATGATAAATGTACACTAAATAGTTCATTATAAGGTAGTTTGGGAGGGAGAACACTGGCAGCTGGTGAGATCAGAAAAGGTTTCATGTAGAAGGTGGCAATTAGGCTATCTCTAGATAGAAGAAGAGGATGGTTAACGCATAGTTAGAGAGGTAAGGAGTCAAGAACAGACTGAAAGCCAATTGGGTTGGATCACAGAGTAAAGAAGAGAAGGTAATATCCAATGAAGTTGGAAAGGTAGATTGGGACCAGTTTGCAAAGGGTCTTAGAATCCAAACAGTTTTAATTTTATCCTAAAGGGAAGAAGGAACCACTGGAGAAATTACATAGTCAGACCCATGCTTAAGGAAAATTAATTTGACAACCATGTGTAAGATGGAATAGAGTGATAGAAAACTTGAGTCAGGGAGACCTATTCAGACTCTGTTGTAATAGTCCAGGTGAGAGGTAATGAAGACACAAACTAAGGTGGCAGAGAGACATGAGAGCAATGTCGTGGGGGTGGAATCATGATCCCCTTTCCCCCTCCAAATGAATGGCTATGTGGAATGAGGGAGAGTGAGAAGGGGAGGATAATTTTGGAGTTGTGACTGGGAGGACGGCAGAGTTTCTGACAGAAAGAAGGAGATTTGGAATACAAGAGAGTTTAGGTGGGGAGGTGGGAAGAATCCTTGGCACATGGCAAAATACAACAGACAATTGTTGATGTGAGACTAAAGTTCAGGGGAAAGACTGTGGCTTGATATAAAGATTTATCAGTCATCTACATGGGGATGATAGTTAAACCTGGGGGAACTGATGAAGTTAAAGAGACAGAATGAGTAGAAAAGGAGGGAAGGAGGGAGGGAGAAAGAAACAGAGAGATGAAGTGAGGGAGGGAGAGGCCTACAGAGAGACGGAGAGGGGAAGGAAAGAGACACAGACAGCCACACATGCAGAATATATATATATATATATATATATATATATATATATATATATATATATATATATATATAGAGAGAGAGAGAGAGAGAGAGAGAGAGAGAGAAGAACAGAGCCTAACACACAGTTAGAGAGGTGATATGAATAATGAACCAGAGAAAAAGACAGAATGAGTAGTCACAAAATTTGTAAGATAATCAGAAGGAAATACTATCATGAAAAAAAGGGAGGAAAAATATCTAAAAGGAAAGGATGGTCAAAAGTGTCAAATGTAGCAGATATACTGAAGGTTGATATTGATTGATACTGAGGTAGATGGAGAAAGGTTGAGGAAAACCATTAGACATGACAATTAAGAGATCATTGGTAACTTCAGAAAGAGTAGTTTCAGTTGAGAGGTGAGTTTGAAAGCAAAAGTCAAAGCTGCTGAGGGGTGAGGGGATGTAGTGAGAATCGACGGGTTTTTCAAGATATTTGGTTGGAAAAGGGAGGAAACAGCCTGATAGCTTAAACTCTTAGTAGGGTCTAGTCTATTGAAAGTATTTCCAAAAATGGGTCAATCAAGAAATAGCTGATCTGCCCACCTTAATGAACAAAATAGCTTGATGAGGTCTATGGTAAGACGATTTGTCTAGCTTTCCTTGATCACTTAGCATTCTATTAGAAATAGGGGACACAGAAATCTTTGAAGGCTGTAGGGAAGGAATCAGTAGTTAGGGGAATGTTTAAAAGTTAAAAAAAATACAAGAGACAACTGATGTTGCGGTCTACTAGAGAAGATAGGAAGAAATATAGTTAAACGCACATGTAGAAGGGTTGGCCTCAGCAAGGCCACCTCTTTGTCAGAGGCTGGGAGAAAGAAAGGGAGTGTGGGAAATGGTGTTGAGAATGAAATGAAATGAAGAGGAATGAGAGAAGAAGGTCATATCGAACGACTTTATTTTTCTCTGAACGTCTCTTAATGTCACTTTCAGGGCTCTACTACACCATACTGCCCCGTGCTCACATAGATTAGGTTCAAGGGTATGTTGAAACCAGCTTGTACTGACTTGTGAGAGATAGTTGGTAAATTTTCAGTGTGAGCATTTACACCTTGGTAATCAGAAAATTTTATACACTATATCTTGATTTATTGTTTTGTTGGCTATCTAAACTTGAGAAAGTTATGATGAAAATATTAATATTTCAGATTAAACTTGAGTGTCATGCAAACATTTTTTTTCAGAGAGTCGGCTGTGAAAATTTTACTAGCATATCCTTGTTTGCTTAGATTGCTCTGATGGTATTAGGGGGGTTCATTTACTTACATCAGACCTGAGGTGATTCAGAACCTATTTTTTTTCCTAAAAAAGATGAGACTGTTCTGGGAAAACAGGGCTAGGCCAACGATAATAGCAGATATTCAGTAACCAGTAACTATTTATAATAGCTGAGGATTATGATCTGGAGATGATTTTAGGGATCAACTTGCCCCAATCCCTCATTATTAATCTTTCTATGTGGATCAGTAAAACACATATTAGATTTTATTGGGAATGGAGAGAACAGGGTTCTAGTCCTGTTTCTACCATTGGGCCAATCATTTCCTTCTTCTGGACTATAGTTTTCTCGTAGGCAAATGACACATCTGGAAGAGATAACTTCTAACATCCTTTTCAGTTATAAAATTTTCACTTACCAGTCCATTTTGTCCAGAAACATAACAAAGAGCCCAGTGAATAAGTAGGAACTTGGGAGACGTGGTAAATGCCCTCAGTTCAGTTGCTTTCTCAACTCTTTTGTTCGCTATCAAAGGAAATAACATGTAAAGTGCTTTGCAAACTTTAAAAGATTATATGAATTGTAGGTAGCTAATCTCAGTTACCCCGTCTGCTACTAGAGTAATAGATCTATTGGAGACCATAGAGATCCTGACCCATTCTCTTCATTTTAGATGTGAGCAAACTAAGATTCAGAGAAAGGAAATGACTTTCTCAAGGTCATACATCTCAAGGTCTTGACATAATATGTCAAGAGCCTGAATATTGATTTCTGGGATAAAACTCTTTCCACTTTATTATTCTTACCCCCAATTAATCCCAACAGGACACTGTAACCTTATCTAGATGGGTGTCCAACCTAACGGTCAAATCTTGTCAACTGATTGCCAAACTATTGCCAAAACTGGGTCAATCAGGAGATAGCTAACTTGCCCATCTTAATGAACAAAATGACTTGATGTAGTCTATGGTAAGATGATTTAGCTAACTTTCCTAATTATTTGGCATTCTATAAGTAATAGCATCATTGGATTTGGAGTTCAAAATGATAAAAGGTAATTTAGTCTACCCTCCCACTTTACATATAGAGAAACTGAGGTCTAGAGTAGTGCAATGACTTGCCCAAACTAGTAAAGCCTGAATCTGATCCCAGGTCTTTTGATATTTCTCACCCAATACTTTTCCATCCACTATACCAGGTCAATCTAATTAGTCCATATGGTTGAGGACATTGGGTGTAGTCAGAGTAGTAGAGACCTCTGCGTATCTTTACCATAACCCTTTAGCTCCAAGAATAACACAGTATTAAAAAAAGCAAAAGACTTTAGTCTCTTTTGTCCAACAAAGTTCAAATTTCCCTTACAGCAATAAATACCTTATCTGAGAAGTAAGCACTATGGGCTAAAGTCTTCAACCATGAAATTATATGACTCTACCTTGACCTCCAGTTTTCTCCTGTGAATCTCGCTCACAGAATACAAACAACAGCCCAAGGCTGTTTTTCTTGAATTTAGTACATCTTGAAAAATATAGACTCCCATACAAAGTCAGACAGTTAGCATGTACATCTTTATCCTCCCTTACTAATCCAGTATGCTGCAGAGCTGTCCTATGGGTAGAAAATTAAGGCCAAATGTCAGAAATTGTGTTCATAAATCTTTGGAGTGGTAGTCTTCTCTGTATGGGTCTGCCTTCCACTGGTATAACACAAAGCTTATTCATAATACTTTATTATGGAGGGGTTGTTAGTTACATTGATTTTAATTCAACTCAAAAAACATTTTAAGGTGCCCATTATGTAATAGGTGCTGGGGTTCAAAGAGAAAAATTAATCTTATGTTGTAGATTATGAATTTGGAGCTAGAAGGGACTTCAAAAGATATTTGATCCATTTCCTTCATCTTCCAGATGCCCTAGAGATAGGTCTAGACCTGCTTAGGTGAGACCCAGAGAAACTGACTTGCTCAATATCACACAGATATGTAAGGACTGAACCCAGTTCCTCTGACTGTAAAGCCAGAGTTTTTACCAGCACAGCTGCCATTTTCCCTGTCTTCAAGACTCTTACATTATTCTTAGGGGATAGAATAGGGGAAATGTATATATGTATATAAGTAAGTAATTATAAAACAGCACCAATGAAGTGTGAAGTAATATCAGAGGTAATAGGGAGATTATTAGCAACTGAGGGGCATCTAGTTGTAGGAATTTGCATGTGAGTTGAGCCTATAAGAGAACTAGGCATTCCAGGAGATGGAGCTGAATAAAGAACTCCTTTTAGGCATGGAAGAAAGACTTTTCCAGGATACTTAGGCAAGAGGGAGATGAACTAGCATGGGCAAAGAAAAAACAGTTAGGCAGTCTGGCGAGGATATAGAAGGAATCAATATGAAATCAATCTGGAAAGTTAGGTTTGGGTGAGATTGTGAAGAACATTAAATATCCCACTCTGAAGTTTTCAGTTTACCCGCAAGAAAATAAGGAGCAACTGAAGCTTTTTAAGAAAGGGAGTGATATGTTCTGAATGTCTTTTTCTCTGCTATATGGAGGATAGATTGGAGAATGGAGTTACCGGAAGCAAGAAGATCCATTAGGAAGTAATTTTCAATAATCTAGATGAGAAATAATGGAGACCTGAAGAGTAAGTAATGAAGAGTGATGGAAAAGTAAACAGAGCATAGGGGAAGAATGTGCATGGTGTTGGCAGAGCTGATGAGACTTGGCAACTGACTGGATATTTGGAAGTGAAAAAGGATGAAGAGTTATGAAGGATTCTGGGGTTATGAACCTGCATGACTAGAAGAATGGCAGTACATTGAACGGAAGAGGAAAATGGAAAGAGGGGTAAATTTTGAGGGGATGACAACAAGTTTATGATTTGCAGAGGGATAAAATAGCTTACTTATGGTCACACCAGTAATGTTAGGGATGGGCTTGGTCCCAGGCATGATGAAGAATAATATTTGGGAGCGCATAGATCACATCTTTGTTGATTGATGTCCATTCTCAAAGAAGACCAAATGACATTTCTATGTTAGAGTCAAGTTACATGCATCCAATTGTGGCTGATCAGACCAATACAAGCTTGGAAGACTCTACTACAGGTCAGGCACAAATAGTCCATATGAATATTTGGGGTGGATTCTCTAAATTTGTGCATCCCCCATTTTGTTTGAGCTAATTCAATTCTACGTTGCTCATTGTGCCTTCTTTGATGTGCCATGCTAAGTGGTCCTTTGTTAGGACCTGTCATGTCATACAATCAATTCCAAAGTTCTTCAGAAAGACCTTGAGAGTGTCCTTGTATCATTTCTACTGACCACCATCTGAGCATTTACTTGTGTGAGTTCTCCATAAAATAGTCTTTTAGGCAAGCATACATTTGGCATTCAAGTAACATGGCCACCCCATTAGAGTTGAGTTCTCTGTAGTACTTGGCAATTTAGTCTGAGGAAGAATCTCAGTGTCCGGTACCTTATCCTGCCAGGTGATCTTCAAAATCTTCCCAAGACAACTCAAATGGAAGCAATTCAGTTTCCTGGCATGGTGCTAGTATGCTGTCCAGATTTCAGAGGCATACAACAGTAAGGTAGCACAATGACTCTGTAGACCGTCTGTTTGGTAGGCAGTCTTCTTTCCCACACTTTCCTTTGGAGACTCCCAAACACTGAACTAGCTCTGGCAATGTGTATGTCAACCTCATTATCAATGTGTGCATCCCTGGAAAGTATACTGCCAAGGTAAGTGAACTTATTTGCAATATTCAAAACTTCTCCATTTGCTCCAAATGATGGTTACATTTTAAAGTCCTGGGAAAAGCACCGGGTTCTTGATCCCTCAACTGCTAGTGATCTGCCCCTGCTAAATGACTTCTCAACCAGGGTTCCATTTCCAAAATACATGTAGTAAGATTGAGGGAATGTGCTTAGCCATCAGAGCTCAAGAAGGTACCATACACTTAACCAGATTTCCTCTAAATTTCCTGAACAGATTTTTACATCAGTTCTGTGAGTAAAAGTCCTGCGAATACAGCAATGGTAATTTCTCTTGGAGCCAGGGACATGGGGAGAAGAAGTCAGTTGACTTTATATAAGGACCTTCTTGTCAGGTTTCCCAGGCAGTGCAGGGCTAGGAGACAGGAAATAAAAAAAAAGATACATGTCTTGAATGTGTGGTTCCTTTGTAATGGAAAACTGGGGCCAAGCTTTAATTCATGTTAGTAGAATTCTTGTTACAGGGGCCCAGCCCCAGGGTGGTAGGGAAGAAAGTTTTCCTTATTATGGGTCAGCATCCTGCACAGGGCTCCTGTATTTCAAGCTTAGCCAGCAAGCCCTGGACACTTATAAAGGTGATCCTGAGCTTTTTTTTTACTTTATTTTTTAGATCTTTAAAAGATTTTCTTTAAAGTCATAAGAGCTGTGACCTTTCATGTGAAGGATCAGTGATATGCAAGGTTAATGTTTCTCAGTCACATGCGAAAACAAGCATACACACATATAATGCAACCCAGCAATGAAGAATATACACAACAGAGGAAAATAAAGCAGAGGCAAAAACATGAATCCAGTAACTAGAGAGAAATCCTTGAGGTAGCAAGAGGGAAGTAGTATTGTATGATGGTAGAATACTGGACTGGAAGCAAGGAAGACCTGGGTTCAAAATATGTCTCTGACACTTACTGTGTGACCCTGGGAAAGTTATTTAGCTTCTGAATGTCATCTATAAAATGGAGCTAATAATAGCACCTGCTTCATGGGGTTGTTTTGAGAATCAAATTAAATGATGCCTCTAAAATACCTCTGAATGCTGGCAGAAATAGAGACAAGATCACAGTAATGAGAGAGAGAGTGAGAGAGATGCAGAAACCCTGACAAAATGAGAGAGATAAAAATGCCTAAGAGGTGGAGAGAGCCTAAGAAACAGAAAACAAAGACTCTCAGACATAGGGAGAAACACACTGAGAGACAGAAAGAAAGAAAGATGGAAACCCTGGGATGGGGGAGAGAGAGACAGACAGAGAGAGAGAGAGAGAGAAAGAGAGAGAGAGAGAGAGAGAGAGAGAGAGAGAGAGAGAGAGAGAGAGAGAGAGAGAGAGAGAGAGAGAGAGAGAGATTCTAAGAAGCAAGGATTGTATCTAAGAAAAACCGTAAAGGATTTGATTTCTTAGAGAAGACCATCTAAGAAGACCTCTGATTTATTGGAGGACTGTTTCAAAAGGGATGTAATGTAGCCTGGTCTTAGTTGGCACAGAATAGGGAGGGCTTTTTTTCTGGAAAAGTTCCATTACCATGGAAGCTATGCAAGGCAAGCAATCGAAGAGCATTCTAGCATTGAAAAATTTGGACATATATTGGATGCATATTATATATTAGAGAAAATTTGGACAGGTTGGAGATTGGCAGTAAGTAGTGAGAATCAGGAAGGTACCATGGTACAGAATAGAGAACTGACTCTGGGGTCAGAGCACCTTTTGCTTTTAACACTTGCTACCTATGTGACCTGGGATGAGACACTTCATCTTCCTGGATTTTAACTTCTTCAGCATTAAAAATGAATGTGTTGTATCAGAGGACCTCTGATGTTCAGCTTTAAGCACATGATCTTATAATGATTAGGTCTGGCAGTCAGGGGGATTTTCTTAGGGGATTCTAGTGGAAAGTTGTAAGTGTATGAGAGGGGTCGAAGGGATGTCTAGGATGGTAGGGTAGCAGGCAACATCAGAAAGGTTCCAGATGCAGAAATGTGAACCCAGCCCTGGGGATTTAGGGTCAGAGCACTAGACCCTGAATGTAATGCTAAAAGCAAAGTGTAACATGGGTTACCCCTAGCCTATTACTCATTTGAGTTAAATGGGCATCCTGAATATTCTCAGTGGAACCTGGGTTCTATCTGGAACATTTTTAGGGACTGCTGAACTGTGCCCTGCCTACTGCCAATGAGACATGTACTTCAGTCTATTGATAAAGGACATGTGTGACTAGAACCTTCTGGTTTATCTTCTATGTCACCTATCCCAACTCCCTTCTCCACTCTGACCCTCCCACAGAGCAGCCACTTAGCAACAAATGCTGCCTACTTAGTACTTTCGAGGGACAGAGAACTTCCTCTCTTACTCTCTTCTAGACATGTGACAGAGGGAATCTGACAGATATCTTATGGGGATGGGTATTAGTTCTCCCTCCACAAAAACAAAGACATAAGCAAAACAATGATGTTTCCTTTCACATGGCATCGAGTAGGTGAATCTGAAATTGACCATCAAGCCCCTAGAGAATTCTTCTGCTTGATGTCATTGCCTGAGCACAGGTGACTGAATAGAGATCCTGAGACAGATTCTTCAAATCCAACAGCTCCAGAGTTCTAGAGTACCTAGGTTCCTTGATTAGTGCTAACTTCTTTATAGAAGGTATTCCTTACAGCTACCATAATACTTCTCAGGGGGTTAGGAGGGGGGAAATGACCACCCACCAGAGGATGAGCCCAAAGCATACTCTGGCTTGCCACAAGAAATATACATTCACTGAGTTATTCAGATGGTATAGAACCAAGGTGAAGGTCAAATCTCTATTCAATAGTGATAATGTTTTAATATTTTAAGAATCAACCTCCTAAGAGAACGGAATACGACAATTAGACTCTTGAGTTTGTCCATATGTCATGAGTCACTTTCTATCTTTCTTGAATTCGGTAGCCTTTATTTACCCTGCTCTCTGATAATCTCTTCTTTCTAGATATTTATGACCTCACTCCATCCCAGTTCTCCTCCTACCTACCTGACTACTCCTTCTTCTTCTACTTTGCTAGCTTTTCATCCAGGCAATCCTTGGACACTCTATCCTGAACTTTCTCCTCTATATGTACTTTTCCCTTGGATGACTGTCAACTCTCACATATTCATTTATCATCTCTATGCACATAATACCTAATTCTTCCTCTTCAATTTGTTTTGTTCATTGCTTTATTAAATTTCATTTTCTATGCCTTTTTCTTTAAAAACATACCTTTCCTTTATTCACTTAATAATTTATCTTCCCTTTCTGTTTATTCTGCATTATTAATCTCTAATTCATGGCCTTAATCCTTAGTCTTTTTTGCTCTCTATATTCTTGATGGAATTAAGTCTTCTAAGGTATTTATTTTGGGTTCCCTCTTCTAACTCATTTCTATGTTATTATTTTGTTGGTGTTTCCTCCTAATCCCCACCCTGTTTTCTGTTATGCTTTACTCTTAGACATACCTATTTCTTCAGGTAATGGAGAGAATATTGCCCCAAATGGTAGGAATTTTCCTGTCCCCAAATTTGCTTTTCATGATTAACCTCTATTTTCCTCATAGCTCTTTCCCTTCATTTGCCATACAATCTCCTCCCTTGGTCCATGCACTCCTGTTCTTCTGGATTTCAGTTACCCCATATAGCTCTTATTCCCCTTCTTCTGTGACAGATCAATATTCTCTCTAAACATCACATTCTTACCAATTATATAGGAATGTGCTCTTCTCCCTTTATGGAATATCTCTTTCCCCATGGGAGCATTCATTAGTAGCATTCATTCACTCAACAGTGAAACAAGATTTCTCCCTTTCCTTTCTCATGTTTTAATCCCTCTTTCCCCTTGCTCATTCTTCTATAGGTTCTCTTCCTGCGAGACTAGAGGAGTTCCTTTTCCTTCAGTGTGAACCTTTGAATTGATCAGGGCACATTGCCTATTCCCATTCATCTTCTTCCTCCTCTGTTCACTTTCGTGTGCCTCACATCTTGTACCTTTGTCTCACAACTGCATTGCTTCACCTGGAGGCAAAGTTTCTTGAATTTCAGTCCCATGTTTCAGTCCTATTTCTCTATCATCATTTCTTTTTGACTTCTGCTTGTGCCCTTGTCTTCTTATGTACTTTTAGGAAGAAATTTCCTAATGTTCTCTATGTGGTTATTTTCTTGTCATTGGCTGCAGGATTTGTTTACCTTTCTTTTATTTCTGTTCTCTGGAGGTTTTGAAAAGCAAATAATTTGTTCAAGTCTGTTTTTATCTTTAGGAATGCTTTGAACACCTCTTTTTATTGAATTTCCATTTTTTTTTTATCAGTGCTTAGGCTCAGAATTGAGGAGAGTGTTCCTGTAGATTGGATCTTGAAGACCTTTTTTCTTCCAAACACATTATCCCATTCTCTCCTCTTTTCTTGGTGATTGGAGAATTATGTTACTTGAATTTCCTTTATACATGAAGTGAAGGTCTTTTTCCTGATTGCTTGCAGAATTCTTTGTTTGTCATTGGAATTATTAAGTTTGACCTCTATGTGTCAGACTTCCCTGTTTTTTTTTTCTGGAGGCAATCTGTGGATTCTACTGACTGGCATTTTATTTTCTATGTTCTGAGCAGTTTCATATATTATTATTTGCATTATGGTATCCATTTTTTTTATTTGGGCTCTTTTGTGAAACTTGTAATCCTCAAGTTGCTTTACTTATGGGAAGAGCATATTTTCTTTCAACTTCACTGTTTTTTGTTTCTCTTCCAGATTGACCTTTATATCTGCATATGCATTCACAATAAGTTACTTTATCTTTTGTTTTGTTTGTTAGATTTACCATTGTGGCTTCAGGTTTTCCTATTTCTCTTTTCTGCCAACTATTTATACTCTGCAGGTCATATATTCTACTTTCACAATTTGTATTTTTCTTGAAAGCAATTTGGGAAAATCCCACTTTGACTCCCTGCTCTCGGTAATTTGCAAGACCTTCTGACTCATTAGGTGTTGATTCATTTTCCTTTGACTTATAAGATTTCTTTATAGATGTTTGAGTACTTTTAGCTGTTGTAGAGACCATATTCTCTTCTATTGTTAAGATATTCCCTGTTGGTTTATTTGTTTATACTCAGAGACTTTTTTTAAAAAAAATCAAATTTATTTATTTTTAGCTTTCAACATTCCCTTCCATAAGATTTTGAGTTCCAAAAACTTTCCCCATCTCTCCCCTTCCCCACCTCAAGATGGCTTGTAATGTGATGTAGGCTTTACAGACACATTCATATTAAACTTATTTTCACATTAGTCGTGTTATGAAGAAGAATTATGGGAGAAACCATGAGAAAGAAGAAACAAACAAAAAGAGAGAGGAAATAATATGTTTTAATTTGCATTCAGAGTTCATAGTTCTTTCTTTGGATGTGGCTGGTATTTTCCATCATGAGTCTTTTGGAGTTGTCTTAGATCCTTTGATTGCTAAGAAGAGAGAAGTCTATCAAAGTTAGTCATTACTGCTCTGAGCCTTTAATTCAATTGTATTTTTTCTTAATATGTTTTGGTAATTTTCGTCTTTTCCCCTTATATTCCCCTATTGTTCACTTCTGGACTTCTTCCCCATTGATGACAATTTCTGCACAGGGTTGGACCTCAAAGACCTCTCAGCCTACTCCCACACTCGTCATGTTTCACCAACTTCATTCTCTGCCACAAGTGACTTTTGCTGTTAGTATGTATATGGTGGGGTGGAGGAAGGATGACATAGATGTGGCCCAGCTAAATGCTGAACTCTTTCCCTCAGGCTTTCCGGAATGCTACACAGTCAGATACACATGTATCTTGTACTAGGTCTTTCTGTTGCTCAGTTATCTAGCTGATCTATGTTATACCTCAGAGCACTGCTATGATGCAATCCCAACAAGGACAAGCTTCTGACTTCTTCTTTTCTTTGGCACTGGGAAGGTGGAGGTGGGAGAAGGTAGAGTTGAACTCTTTTGCAATCTTGTGAGTAGGTTTGTTCAGCCTTGCTAGAGTATGGTGGTGATGGGAGAGGGAATGCTCCATGATTACATTAGGAATTAGGTTTTAGCCTTCTATGTTGTTAGTATCTTTTTAGGGTTCTTAGGGCCCTTGATTAATCGCTTTATCTCTTGTGCGTAATTTCTATTTGGAGATGTCTGAAAGGTTGTGAAGATTAGAAAAAATACCTAGTCTTCTATTTTGTTGGGCTGCTGATCCCATCTTTATCCATTTTTTCTGGCTGTATTCCATGCCTGGAATTCTCTTTTTCCTCATCTCCATCTCTGAGCTTCTCTGGCTTTCTTTAAGTCCCAGCTAAATTTCACCTTCTTAAAAAGGCTTTCCTAATCTCTCTTAATAATAGTGCCTTCCCTCTCTTGATTTTTTCCAACTTATCTTATATATACCTTTTTTGTACATAGTTGTTTGAATGTTGTCTGTCTTCCCCACTGATCTGTGAGAACCACGGTGGGAGAAGTCATCCTGCTTCCTGGGCCTAGAAGGTCATTCTAGCAGGATCATACATAGACTTTGGATTTAGAAATGTTTTTGGAGAACATCAAGTCCAACATTCTTCTTTTACAATGGAGCCAATAGACAAGTAAAGAGTTGAAGTAATTTCCTTCAGCAACTGAGTCAGGATTTGAACCTGAGGAGAAGACTTTTGAAAGTCCCTTGAATAATGAGGAAGTGAATCAACACTTTAAGAAATTAATTCAGGGGCAAATACTTAAGCTACTAACCACATAATGAGAAGATGGAACTCATTGGAAAAGACCCTGATGTTGGGAAAGATTGAAGGCAAAAGAAAAAGGGGACTACAGAGGGTGAGATGGATAGGTAGGGTCATGGAAATAATGAACATGAACTTGGACAGATTTCAGGAGATAGTGGAGGATAGAAGGGCCTTGTATGCAATGGTCTATGAGATCATGGCGAGTCAAATATGACTGAGCAGTAATATTTGGCTCTAAATCCAATATTTTCTTGATTATGTCATGCTGACAATTCTTACTTTATGGACTAGTGCCCTTTAGGGAACCACACACCCCTTTCCATGTGCAAATGTCACCAGTGAGACCACCAGGTCTTAGTATTGGTTCTTACTACAAAGCCTTGCAAAGTTTCCCAAGAAGTTTCAGTCTGAGTAAGAAACTTTAGGGAGACTGATAAGAGTGAGAAGGGTTGGATTATATTTCAGAAGAGATCAAGACACAAGAGCAGAGTTACTTCCTCTGCTCTTGGCATTCTCTTCACCTGGAATGCCCCTCTCTTTACCTGTTGATCCATCAGCCAATGCCCAATTCCAATGTTTCCTGTCCCCTCAATTCTTCTCAGTTTTTTCCAGTTGGTAAAGATGGTTTCTTTCTTTGGTCTTGCAGCGTTTTGTATTACTTCTATATATTTGTCATAGTCTATTTTGCATCTCAGTTGTATTTGTACAACTCTCATTCCCTTATTAAGTGGTAAGCTGATTGACTGCAGGGCCTATGTCCCTGTTATATTTGTACTTCCTCCCTCATATAGTACAGTTTACTTAAGTTAGGACTCCACTAGTAGGCAAACTGAGGCACTGAATTAGGGGGTCAAGGGAAAAGGATTAAGACAAGGGTCTCTACATTGAACTGAGCCACAGGTTGAAAGTGAGAGTAGTCACAAGCAAAAATGGGAAGCACAAGTTCAAAAGCCCATTTGATGCTGAAACATAGATCATAGGTCTAGGAATGATATCGGATTCCAAAGAGGCTAAGGTCACAGATTGGGATTCAGTAGCCCAGCTTTAAGGGCTGAGGACATTTGAGGGCAAAAAGCCAAACCTGATCCTTGGGTTATGCAGTCTGTCCAGTTTTTTTATTTTTTACATTTGTCTTCAACTGAAAAACTTCTTTTTCTTGGATCCTTTGATCACTGAGGAAACAAGGTCCTTTGTATCTAGGTCAAAACTGGTCTTGCCACAGTTGAACCTTGGATTCAACTGACAGAATTTCATAGAATTGGTCTGTAATATCTCTTTTCCCTGTACACACAATTGGTGATGAGTTTCTCTGAACTACTTCTACCCATCCTATTCTCCAGTTTCTAAATCTTTCTTTCTTGCTGATTTTGGCTCATGGGGGTTGTGATCTTAGGCTAGGAGATTCAAGGAATTTGGAGTCACTCCAGTTACTTATTAAAATAGACATGGAATAGCTTGAACTTCACAAATTGATTTTATAACTCTTGGGCAACCTGGCAAATAAAGATCAAAGGTTACCCAGAATCCCATGGTGAGTCTCCAGGCAACCACTATCACTTGGATGACACCTATGTTGTGAAGTCAGTAATATCAGCTTGGGCCAACAGAATACCTTCTTTCCTTGTGCTCTTCTTACCTGGTTGATGTTGGGATAACAAAACAAGTCAGCCCCACTTACTTCTTGGAGTCAATTGCCAAAAATGTATTGGACTCAGAGACATAGGAACCTAGTTCAAATGCTGACTTTCCCACTTATGGCTTATATGAGCTTGGACAATTCACTCAGCCTTGGTCAGCCTTGGTTTTTAAACTTATGAAATAAAAAACTTGGACTGGATAATGTCTGAAGTTCCTTCCAGCTCTGAGATCCTAGATTCAATTAAATTCATCCATCATTTCTTAAGTAGTTAGCATGTGCAAGGTATTATGCTAGGGATACACAGACAAAAATGACACCAATCTCTGGGCCCAAGGAATTTATAGCCCATTTGGAGGATATATTAGAACAGGAATGCAGATAAAGAAATACAAGGCAATTTGAGGAGGAGGATAATGCTAAATACTGGGGGACCAAGAAAGGACACTGAAGATCTATGAAGGGCAGCATGTGTATGGTACAGTGGTGAACAGTCAGAATTGGGAGTCAGAGAATCTGGATTCATATCTTGACTCTTCCAGTTACCATTTATTTGACCTTTGGCAAATCACTTAACCTTTCTGTGCCTCACTTGTTCATCTACAAAGGGAGGCAACTGAGAAAGATGACCTCTAAGATCCCTTTCAGCTCTCAATCAAGGTTTCTGTATAGGGTTGGGTGGTGAGGGCTGTGGGAGACACAATCATGAAAATCTGAAAAAAAAATGTTATTGTAACCCCATGCTTCATGGAGGATAAAATGAAACACTACACACACACACACACACACACACAATATCTGTCATCTGTCTATCTATCACAGCATAAGCCTTACTTGATGAGAAAATAATGACTCTATGATTTGTTAATTTGGGGAAATGTGAGAACGCCCTTCAATCACACACACAGTGTAACTTAGTAGATAAGTCTTGAGTAGCTGCTGAGATGCTATGTGACTTATGTAGGGTTATGAAGCTTGTGTCAGAGGCAGGGCTTGAATATAGATTTTCCTGACTTTACACTTACTATTCCATCCTCTGTAACATCTCTATTGTAAAACAAAGCGTAAGATATTATCATTATAATTTAGTAAGAAGGAGATATGACACCCAAACATATAAATATGTAAATACAGAGTGTTGGGTGCCCAAGAGAGCTATGAGAGATCTAAGTGAAAAAAATCATTCTTGGTAAGAGGAATTGGGCATGTCTTCTTGGAGTAGGTAGCACTTGAACTGAGCAATTGTTGAGGGAAGCAATATCTAGGGGAAACGATTTCTAAAGTGCTGTTCTTCCATTCACCTCTTCACAAACTTGTAGACTGAACACAGGTTTCATAATTTGAAAAATCACAACAATGTCATATAGTAGAAAGAGCCCTGGATTTGAAGCAGAACCAAAGAAAGAACTAGGGTGGGGCAATCTGGGCTTTTCTCAGGGTGCCAACATTTATAGCTTGCTGACCATACTTACACTCCCTTCTATGTTATAGAAAGAAATAAGTTTAATACTTAGTTGGCAAGAATAATTAGTTATGATAGATCTCTACCTCTCTGTAGCTGTCATATGGAGCATGTTACTCTTCCTCTTTTCTGTCCCAGGTGATCTTTCTTCCATTCCCTATCCAAATCTTTGCTGTGTCCCAAAGTCACTTCCAACAGGAGCCAGTGACCCAGGATTTCAGCTTGTCCCTGATCTCTCAAATGAATTTGTCTTTTTACAAGCTTATACTGCTTGCACCAGTTGAGCTTCAAAGAGTTTATCTTATGTGTGAAAAATGGCACTACTGATAATTCTAGTAAGGAGGCCCAGATTCTAAGACTTCTTTCCATTTACTAACTGGGTTTTTGTACAAGCCATTTGCTCTCCATGGGCCTCCACCTCTATAAAAACAAAAACCAAAAAAACAGAGTTGGACAGGCAGCCTAAAAGGTCTCTTCTGACTGACATTTTGTGATTGGGTTGTGCAACTAACCAGTTATAGTTCCATTTACAAAAAGGCATCTTAAAGGCCAGATCCATATTTCAGGCATCATTATCAAACTAATTAGAAAATGTAAATTGAGCCTTTAAACTCGATTATAATTCATTTTTCCTTTTTTTTCATTCCCCCCTCCACTCTGATCGGTTATTCCCATGAGTTCTTGGCACCACCATAATAGAAACAGCACAAACGTGGTTGCTTACTGGTTTTTTTAAAGACATCGTTTCTCAGGCAAGATTTATTAAATATTGTAATTAGTTCAAAGTTGGCTGTTTAAACATTTTCTTTAATGGTCTTGTTAAATTTAGATTATGTTTTAAAAACAAAAGAGAAATTGAGAGAGACTATCTGTGAACTCTTGAGCTGAAGCACCATTATAGGATATGTAAAAAATTTAAAATGCATTTCACTGTGGTAATTACTCCTATTGTTGGAAGAGAGAGAATGGCTTTGCTAAATGATTCTGATGGAAATTTTGGCTATAAATCTGTATCCTTGGCTTTGGATTTTGGAGGAGTGGCATGAATCCTGCTTTCTCCCCTTCCCTAATTGATTTCCCCAAATATAGAGATGTCATAATGGAAAACCCACCTGGTGTGGTAGAGGGCTCACATGATGACTTTGGGATGCAGGAGATCTGATTCTGGTCCCAACTCTGCTTCCCAAGTCACTTAAACCTCAGGGTTCCTCATTTAGAAGTCGAAGCCTTATGCCAAAAATGACTCACTTCCATTCCTCAGAGTGAATCCTCAGGAAGTCAAAGGCCCTGGAAGGACCACATCCCAATTATTAGTGCCTTTGCCTCTGAGGCAGCCTTCCATCTATTCTGTGAATATCACATTATTGCTGTTTTCCAGTTGTTTCAGTCATATGCAAGCCCTTCATAATCTTATCTGAGGGTTTGAGTTTTTGGGCAAAGATATTTGCCATTTCTTTCTCCACCTCATTTTACAGATGAGGAAACTAAGGCAATCAAGGTTAAGTGGCATTCTCAGAATCACATAGCTAGGATGTGCCTGAAGACAGACTTGAACTTAGGTCTTCCTGACTCAGGCCTGGCTTTCTATCCACTATACTATATACCATAAATGGGTCTAACCATGCTCGTGTTGTCTCCCCCACTAGAATATTAGCTATAGCAGGGGCTATTTTTGTTTCTTTGTATCTCCATTGCTGAGTATGCTGCCTTATCTCTTTTAATTCCTTACTTGCCCTCCCAACATTCATAAACTCCCCCTCCTCAGCCCTGAATCCCCACCAGCAACTGCCTTCTCTGGACTTGTTCCGATGCTCCAGAATATTATTGGAGAAAGTCATACCATCATGCCAAATATAATACATGTTCTTAGCTGGGCTCTCAGTATTATATGGCAAACTTTTTATTCATCATGATTGACTTACAATTCTGGAAGTAGCTTTTTCAAACTTTCTCATCTCTCTTAAAGTCTCCTATACTTTCATGCAGATGACCTTTCCTCCTTCTTAACTGAGAAAATCAAGTCCACTCATTGTGAGCACCCTCATCTCCTCTACTACTACTTCTAAGTCCCTGTAATTCCTGATGTGTCCTCTTTTTCTGAGCAGTCACTGGAGAAAGGTGATCCTTCTCCCTATAAAGGAAGATTCTCTTCATCTCATCCTTTCTCGTGTCCACCAGGCACATACCTGCCCAAGCATTGTTTCCTCCCTCTCTACTATCTTCCTTCTCTCAATTTCTACTGGCTGCTTACCTGATGATTACAAACATCCTCAGGTATTTCCATTCTTAAAAACAAAAGAAAAAACCACTCTATTTGACCTTGCTATCCCTTAGGTTGTCATCTATCTTGGCAAATATGTTAGGATTATATATTTAGAGTTAGAAGGGATCTTAGAAGCCATCTTGCCTGATCCCCTTATTTTATAGATGAGGAAACTGAAGTCAGGAGAAATTAAGTGACATGTCCATCCTCAGCAGAATGTCAGAATAAGAAAAGGTTTGAACCCATATATCCTCTGATGATACCAGGGCCAGTACTTTTCCCACTGTAACAGCCTGTCCTCTCCCTTCATTTTATTGTTGAGTTTGTAGAAGTAATTATCTACTCTTTTTTTCCTTTCACATCATTACTATTGCTTCCAGTTTTTCCTTTCTTTTGTCTATCTTCCATGTATCTATTAAAGTCATATCCTTTGAGTAAAAATTTGACTTTATCATGCCTCTGAACAAAAATCTTTAGTGACTTTTTATTGAGATGATAGAGACTAATCAGATTGACCTTAAAGCCCCTTCTCATCTTCCTCCAATGCACTTTTTAAGTCTTTGTTTTTCCTTTTTACTTCCCTTCTATCTCCATTTTAGACAAACTTAATTACAGATGATCCTCTAACTGGGAGCCCCTACCTATCCTTAGGAGTTGTTAATGCTATCTTCCCCCTCAAATTACCTTATATTTGTTTATGTGTATACATGTTTTATACCTCAATAGAATGTAGATTCTTTCAGAACAGAGATATTTTTGTCTTTTTATCCCTAAAACTCATTCAAATATTTATAGTTAATAGGTGTTGGATAAATATTTGTCTAATTGTTGAATCTATTAAATGGGAGTAATACAAATTTAATTTTCTTTCTATTTTGATCTCTTTCATAAGGTCAATGAGTTCAATGATTGAAATTACTGGAAATGTGGTTAGTCAGGTAACTGTAGCCTAATTGTGAGGTAAGGTTCTAGAATAAGTCATGCCATTGTAAATTTAGAGGTGGAAGGGGTGGGAGAAGATATCCTATCCTCTCCTTTCATTTTATAGATGAGGAAACTGAGTCCTAGAATAATTAAGAAACTTGCCCATCATTACATAGAGTGAGCAAAAGAGTTGAATTTGAATCCAAAGTCTTCTGAATCCAAGTCCAGTACTCTTTTAATTGAACCATGAATAATATTATCTTTTTCTTAGTATTGGTCTGTTTTAACCAAAAGTGGGTCACTTGGGAAAGACAGAATTCAGAAAAGTAATTACCTTGTGAGACAACAAGGTATCCTTTTTGTTGATGTATATGTAGAGAAGAAAGGGCAATAACAATCTAGCTCTGATAAATAAAATAGCTAAATCATCTGATGATTTCTCAGAAAAGTGGCATGCCCATTTACAGGGTGAATCTGCAGATACAGATTCCAAATCTAGAAATTCAATTCCTTGAAACTCTGGACATGGGCAAAAGTTAAAATCCAAGATAGACTGTCAAGTTCTAGAGGTTACACTGGTTACGTTTTAGAAAGGATATTGATGATATTACCCATGTCCAGAGGCAGATGGCTATGTTAGAGAGCATAATAGAGATCATACTGACTAAGGATCAGTTGAATCAACTGAAGGTGTTTAGCATAAAGAAGCAAAGACTTGATAGAGTCAGATTGGCTATATTCAACTATCTGAAGGGATTTCATGTGAGAGATTACGTTTGTTCTTCTTCATCCCAAAGATCAGAATTAGAAGAAAGTATGGATTTGCAAAGTAGAATTTGGTTCAAAATAAAGAGGAAAAGAATCCTAACAATGAGAGTACTCTGCTGCCTGAGGAACTACTAAATAATAAATTTGCTATCTTTGTAAAGAGGGGAGGTTGATACATCTGAAGGATTTTGTTGTATAGGTTTACAGAAATTAATACTCAGGTTTGTATTTAGGAAGATGACATGTGTGGTGCCTTCCAAATTTGAGATTCTATTATTCTAACTCAGCAAGGGATCATATGAAACTAAATGGAAAGTAATATCAAAGTGTAATGTAAAAAGCACCTCTAAACTGGGAGCTTGAGTTTAAAGCCATGTACTGCTTCTGAGAGAGACTGTAGTCTCTCTCTATGGGACTTAGGGAACATTGCTTCACCTCCTAGAACCTTATTTCCTCATTTATCAATTCAGAATTTTGGACTAGGCAATCTTTCATGTCCCTTTCTCTTGTAAATTACATAATATTGCTTGTTAATTAGAGAGACATTCATTAAGTGCTTAATATATGCTTCAATCTGAATGCTACATTTAAAAATGTTTTGCTCCATGTTATATTTCCCTCCACTTTTATGTGTTATTATATTGGTTAATTTAAGGAATTAGCATTCAACTAATTTATTTTGGAACTTTAGTGAGTTTCGTAATGGAAAAATATGTTCCAATATGGAAGCATATCTGAGATTTTGGTTGACTATGTACGAAATATGTTTCTTCACTAAGCCCTAGCCATAACATGAAAGAACACAATTTGTGGCTAAAACATAGATTTTGAAGTGAAATCTGCTTTTTAATGGCTAGGGGACTTGGGATTGAAATGAAAGTGTTAATACCAGCCCTACCTCCATTGCATAGTTATTGGAAGGTCAGATGAAATAATGTCTGTAAAACATTTTGTAACCTATATTCTATAAATGCAAGTTATCAATGAACCAATACCAGTGCCTACCAGATGGAAAATATCAGAATTGCAGACAGAGATTGTAAGAACAAAATAACTTGCTTGGGTGTGTGTCTTATAAACCCAATCTATTTCAGTGACAGCCAATATCACGTAGGGTGGTTATGGTAGGAAATAATAGAGTTTCTTTCCAGGTATTGGCCATGAGTCTTTAATATGCCTCTTCTCAGCCCATGCTTAACTACTGGCATGGTCAGAAGTGCTTCAGGGAATTAATTTCTGGTCAGAACACCCAAGTTCCATTTTAAGCTTTCCTATTTATTAACTATATGACTATGAACACACCACTTCCCTTTTTGGGCTTCAGATTCCTTATCTGTACAATAAAGGGATTGTATTGGACAGTGTCATTGGTATTTCTTAGCTCTAACACTCTGTGATCCTGTTATGCCTACACACTGTGCATTCCTTCATGGCTGAGAGGAGGCATTAAGTCTCATGTATCCTCATGGAGTGTATCTAGGTGACTTTCCAGAAGCTAGTCTTATTCCTGCAACAATAGAAACTGCAAATATACAATCCAAGAACCAACACAAGGATGCAGTATATTTGGAACCTAAAAGGCAAAAGAAAATCAACAATTAAAAAAAATTCCCCATCTTGGTACATTTGTTGCCTGATGTCTCCTTCATATATTACTTGTCTCAGTCATTTAGTGTTGAGGATTAATTCTAATTTATTAACTAAGCAAACATTGATTAAGTGTTGAAGATGTTTAAAGTCTTGTGATAAGCACCAAGGGACACACAAAGATGCACAATACTTGGTCCTTGCCTTCAAAAAACCTGGATTCTAGCAATGGTCACATAATGCACACACAGAAACATTGAAAAGATATCATAGATGCAATATGAAACACACCAGATTTTAATTGAAAGGTATAGATACAGTCTATGTGATCTATGACAATTTATATCACATTTCTGGATCTATTTCCCAATCTATGAAATAAGGGGGGAAATCACTAAGGTCTCTACCAGTTCTAAGTCATATCATCCTTTAATTTAACATAAAATGAATCCATAATAAGAATAAAATTATTGAAATTCAGATAAGAGTTAGTTCATTTCCAGTCAAGTCACATCTTCTTCAAGAAGAAGAAGACATTTCAGGGTTTGAAGGTTGGGTAGGGTATCAAATAATTGATAAGGGGTGTTGAAAATATTGTCCTCCAATACTGATTTGGGGATTTCTAGAAAAATTGGCTGCCTAGAAATCTATTATTCTCAAGGCCCTTTTCTTTAGACTAATGAGACCATATTTTTTTAGTGGGGAAGTATTTCATTAAACCCTTGACTACAAGGTTCCATATTGGGTTTTTTTTTTTTTTTCCATATGATAAAATTTTTTTTTTAAATTTATTTATTTATTTAAATTTTTTACATTCATTTTCACAAATTTTTGGGTTCCAAATTTTCTCCCCTTTTATCCCCTCCCCCCACCCCAATACCCCATGCAATCTAATTTTCCCTATCTCCAATCTGCCCTCTCTTCTGTCATCTCTCCCTTCTCTTGTCTCCATCTTCTCTTTTCTCCTGTAGGGCCAGATGACTTTCTATTCCTCCTTAACTGTATGTCTTCTTTCCTAGTTGCAACAACAATACTAAACAGTTGTTCCTAAAACTTTGAGTTCCAAATTCTCCCCATCCCTCCCTCCCCACCCATTCCCTTTGGGACAGCAGGCAATTCAATATAGGCCATATCTGTGTAGTTTTGCCAATGACCTCCCTGATAGTCGTGTTGTGTAAGACTAACTGGATTACCATCCCTCCTAACCTGCCCCTCATTGTTTCTCTTCTGTCTTTTGATCCTGTCCCTCCCCAAGTGTTGACTTTCAATTACTCCCTCCTCCCTTTGCCCTCCCTTCCATCATCCCCCCCCTTGCAATATCTCTTTCTCCCCCACTTTCTTATACTGTAAGATAGGCTTTCATACCAAAATGAGTGTGCATTTCACTCCTTTGTTTAGTCAAATGTGATGAGGGTAAACTTCTTGTTTTTTTTTTTTTTTTTCTCAGCTCTCCTCTTTTTCCCTCCACTAAGAAAAACTCCTACCTGCCTCTTAAATGACATATAGTTACCCCCTTCCCTTTCCCTCCCCCTACATTTCTCTCTCACCATTTACCCTAGTTTCTTTTAAGGTATGGTCCCATCCTATTCAGTTCAATCTGTGCTCTCTATCTCTGTATGTGTGTGCATGTGTGTATGTGTGTGCATACGTGTACATGTGTATGTGTGGTCCCACCAACTACCCAGATACTGAAAAGTTTTAAGAGTTACAAATATTGTCTTTCCATGTAGGAATGTAAACAGTTCACTCATGGTAAGTCCCTTAAGACTTCTCTTTGCTGTTTACTTTTTCATGCTTCTTCTCATTCTTGTGTTTGAAAGTCAAATTTTCTTTTCAGCTCTGGTTTTTTCATCAAGAATGATTGAAAGTCCTTTGTTTCATTGAAAGACCATATTTTCCCTTGAAGTATTATACTCAGTTTAGCTGGGTAGGTGATTCTTGATTTGAGTCCTAGTTCCTTTGCCTTCTGGAATATCCTATTCCACACCCTTCGATCCCTTAATGTAGAAGCTGCTAGATCTTGGGTTATCCTGATTGTATTTCCACAGTACTGGAATTGTTTCTTTCTAGCTGCTTGTAAGATTTTTTCCTTGAGCTGGGAGTTCTGGAATTTGGCCACAATGTTCCTAGGAGTTTCTCTTTTTGGATCTCTTTCAGGTGGTGATCGATGGATTCTTTCAATACTTATTTTGTCCTCTGATTCTAGAATGTCAGGGCAGTTTTCCTTGATAATTTCATGGAAGATGATGTCTAGGCTCTTTTTTTGATCATGACTTTCAGGTAGTCCCATAATTTTTAAATTGTCTCTCCTGGATCTATTTTCCAGGTCAGTTGTTTTTCCCATGAGATATTTCACATTCTCTTCCATTTTTTCGTTCTTTTGGTTTTGTTTGGTGATTTCTTGGTTTCTCATAAAGTCATTAGACTCCATCTGTTCCATTCTAATTTTGAGAGAGCTATTAAATTCAGTGAGCTTTTGAGCCTCTTTTTCCATTTGGCTCATTCTGCTTTTGAAAGCATTCTTCTCCTCATTGGCTTTTTGAACCTCCTTTTCCAATTGGGTGAGCCTATTTTTCAAGGTGTTGATTTCCTCAGCATTTTTTTGGGTCTCCTTTACCAAGGTATTGACCTGTTTTTCATACTTTTGTTGCATCTCTGACATTTCTCTTCCCAGTTTTTCCTCCACCTGTCTAACTTGCTTTTCAAAATCCTTTTTGAGCTCTTCCAGGGCCTGAGCCCACCCACCACCCCCGTGGGGTGTCTGGAGTACTGAGGCCCCGCCCTCCACGTCTTTCCCTGATGGCAAGAATACGTCCTCATTTTCGTCAGATCCGAAGGTCGGGATCATTTGCATTTGTTGGAAAAAACTCTCTAAAATCTTATTTTTCTTCCCTTTTCTAGGCATTTTCCCAGCCAGTTACTTGACTTCTGAGATTCCTTTCCACCCCCGCCTGGATCCACCCAGCTAGTGCTTGGCCTCTGAGATTTAAATGGGCTTTCCTCCTGCTGGCTGTCAATCAGTGAGCTTTAGTTCAGGTGCTGGGGTGGGGCCAGGGCTGCCTCCGAGACTCTGATCCCTCGGGGGTTTTATGCAGAGACTTTCAGGAATGGAACGGGTGGGGGCGGGGTGGGGGGCCCGCCTTCCAAATCCCGCTCTCTTGGGGGCTTTAAGCAGAAGCCTTCAGTAACAGAGCGGGGTGGGGGCCGGGCCGTCTCCCAGGGTCAGCTCCGTCCGGTTTTATGCGGGAATCTTCCGTAATGAAGATCCTGCCTGCTGTTGGGGGATTCCTGAGTCTTGGGCCGCTGCTGCCTCAGCCGCCGCCCACACCTCTGCCTCTGCCGCTTCCTGCCTCCGTCCCCGCCGCCACCGCTTCCTCCCGAGGGGGCCCGAGTCATGGAGACACCCCGCTTCCCCTCTCCTTCAGCCCGACCTCTCTCACTGACCTGCTTCTGTGGGCGGAGGGACTTTCCCGGCTGCTGGAGCGTCCGTCTCTGGAGCCTGCTCGGATCAGCTTCTCTGCGGCCTCGGCCAGGGCAGCGCTGGGGGTCGGGTTTACTTTCTGGGGCGCGCCGGACCCTGGGGACGGGTCTTCAGGGCTCCCTGGAACGGAAATCTCTTCCACTCTGCTTCTGCACACCTTGTATTCACCCAGAAGCTATGGGGGACTCTTTTTACATTAATTCTATGGGCTTTGGTTTCGGAGCTCGTAAACGTGCGTCCTTCTACTCCGCCATCTTGGCTCCGCCCCAAGGTTCCATATTGTTTACAGGGTATACACACACATACATACATACATACATACACATATACCTACACACATATGTATTTGTGTGTATATACATATATATACATACATATACATATATACACACATATACATAGAGATTTATATGTACACATATACACACATATATACATGTGTTCATATACATACATGCGTATATATTTATGTACATGTATATATATACATATATATGTATGTATGTATGATACAAACTCTTTCCCCTGATATTTAAGGCATTCTACAATCAAGCCTCAACCAGTTTTATCTTGTACTCTTCTCCTTCACATCACATAGTCTTCCTTCCAGACAAGCTGGATTATTCTTCTCCCCTCAGTCTCATCCTACTTTCATTTTGTGCCTTTGTATAGGCTGTTCCACAAACCCAGTTCTTCAAGTCCACTGCCTGCAGAAACCTGTCTCTCTTTTCAAAACCAGTTCATATATCATTTTCTTTTTGAAGACTTTACTCATGTCCCAAGTTGAAAAGTATTCTCTCTCTTCTTAAGATTTTCTAGGTCCCCTTTGCCCCTATCATATTTTACCTTGCATGATTTTTATAAAAGCATAGACTTATGAGAGGATCACAGAGGTTGTGAAATCTATCACTCTCATTTATTTTAAAAACAATGAAACAAAGTTTAAATAACTTTTACAGGGTGACACAGCTAGTAAGTGTCTGAGGCGGAATTCAAACCCTGCTCTTTTTGACTACAAATGCATCACTATATCTGTTACACCAAATTTTCTCTACTGTATAAGGTTACATTAGGGTAGCTTATAGGCACCTGAAAAGTTATATTGAATTTCATCTACCCGGAAAAAATGTTAGAGAATATCTAATCAGGAGTTCTTAAGCTGAGGTCTTTTACTTTTTTAAAAATAAATTTTTTTAAATAACTATGTTTCACATACTTGACTTCATTTATAATTGTATGTATCTTCCTTTATACATTTAAAAATATTATTCTGAAGAGGGGTCCATAGGTTTCACCAGACCACCAAAGAAGTCCAGAACACAGAAAATGTCAGGAACTCTTCTATTACCCTAATCTGCTCACTTAACAACTGTGGAAACTGATGCCTATAAAAGACAAATTTACTTTCCCAAGGTTATGTTTGTAATAAGTCACAGAGTCGTGATTAAAGTCTGTCTTCTGACACTTGCCTTGTTGTTCCAGAGCACTATGCTGTATGGCCAGCACGGAGCAAAAAGCTCTGTGAGTCATAGATATTTGGTAAATGTTTATGGAATTCAATTAAATGGTAAAACAAAGGTATTACCTTCAGTCAATCAATCAAAAAGCATTTACTAAACACTTACTTTGTTCAAGTGGGTCGCTAGCTGATTCTGTGGACAGAATATTGGATGTAGAATCAGGAAGACTGGAGTTCAAATCTGGCCTCAGGCACTTACAAGCTGTGTGACCCTGGGCATGTCACCTAATCCTGCTCCAGTTTCCTCATGTGTAAAATGAGCTGAAGAAGGAAATGGTGAATCACTCCAGTATTTTGCCAACAAAATCCCAAATGGGATCACAAAGAGTCAAACATGACTGAACTGAATAAATAACATGTTCTAACTACTGCATTCAAGATACACAGAAAAGCAAAAGTATTTCCCACCATCACGGAATATGCATGTTATCGGGAAAGATAATGTGTAAATCAGAGGCATCAAACAGGCAGCCCTTAACACTCCCAAATTAAAATGTAATTGAAAAATATTTAACAAAAATAAATAAAATGCAGTAGAACATAGGTAATATTAATGTGGTTTTCTAAGACAATTTGAGACCCACAGAGATCCTTATGTGGTGTGATGACCCCAGTTCCTACTGATTTTGACACCCCTGTTGTTAATGTAAACCATTAATGTGAAATGTAAACCATTACATGTGAATGTATATACATGCTACATACAAAATAAATGGAGGAAAGGGCTCCTGATGAAAAATACTATCCACCTCCAGAGAAAGAACTGAAGGAGTCTGAATGTAGATTGAAGTATACTATTTTTCACTTTTTTTCTGTGTATTTTTTCCCTTTGTGTCTGTCTTTTTCACAACATGACTAATATGGCAATATGTTTACATGATTGAACATAGATAACCTATATCAAATTGTTTACCATCTGAGGGAGGGGGTTTGTGAGAGAAGGAGGGAGAAAATTTGGAACTCAAAAAATTTTTTAAGAAAATAAATATTATTAAATTAATGCTAAATTTAAATGTTCTAGAATGTTTGTAGCAGCTTTCTCTGTGGTGGAAAAGAAGTGGAAATTGCAGGGATGTCTATCAATTGTGAATGACTGAACAAGTTGTAGTCTATGATTATGATGCTATAAGAAATGAGGAGCCCAATGATTTTAGAAAATTATGAAAAGACTTGCAAAAAATAATGAAGAATGAAATAAGTTCAAGGGAACATTGCATAAAATAACAGCAATATTGTTTTAAGAATGACTTTGAGGGAATAAATTATTTTATCTATTATATGTACCTAAATGAACTATAAAGGATATATGAAGAAAGATGCTATCTGCATCCAGAGAAAACTGACAAATAGATGTATAGAATAATTTTACATATATATGTATACACACATTTACATACATACATATATACATACATACACACATCTATTTGTATCTAATGGTAGACATATCTAGGGTAGGGGAAGGGGAAGAAAAAAGGAAAAAAAATTATGTGATTATGTTGTTATATATTTGTAAGGAATAGCAAGTTGTGCTTAGTAGATTTGCAGTTTCATGTACAATCATCTTTTTTATTGTGCTATGTTATGAAAATGCCTGTTTTATTCTATAAATTAAAAATAAATTTTAAAAAGAATGCTAAATTAACTTTACACATAATTGGGGAAAAATAAAATATTATTAAAAATAAATGGAAGATAATCTGAGAGAGGAAAGCATTAGCTACTACTGGGTGGAAGGGGAAAGGTTTCCTGGAGAAATTGGGATTTGAACTGAGTGTCTAACATGGACAAACTAGGAGTAGGAGGTGAGGGGACAAACCAGTGGGAACTTTCCCTATTGCACATGCCTCCTTGGGAGTTTTAAGAAGCTGGACAGCCCAACAAGGAACTCTCCAAGGTCCTGTCCTGCATCACAAGTCTCACAAGATCATATTTGGAAAGAAGCATCTAGAGCTCTTTTTTCATAAATTCTGCAGCAGGCTGAGCACCAACTTTGCCTCCAGAGGGGGAAAACCAGCCACTTCTTTATGCTAGGGAGAATTTGGTTCCTGGTTTACAGAGAAATACTGTCCTTCCCTGAACTCTCTCTCTATTTCCTCATTAGACACAGACAGCTATAAGGAAAACTCCAGCAGCCCTAATAAGCCTGGAAGCTCTTTGCTTTCAAGAAGGATTGTCAATACGTATGTTTGAGATGTCTGCATTTCTGACCTAATCAGCTGCCAGCAGTCTTTTCACCAAGTTCCCTTGAGGCATCAGAGCAAGCTGTATTTTACAATCCAACAGCTTAAATCAGGGCAAACCTCAAGGAGCATAAACCTCTGGCAAAGAGAAAGAAAGAGGAAAAAAGGTGGCCTAGCAAGGAAGAGCCCTGCCAACTGAAATGAAACTATTGAAACAAAGTTCTCTCAGCTGCCAACACAAGAGCCCTTGCTATGGCCAGGAAAGAAATGACCCTGGACAGAACAGATATTGATGTAGTGAAACATGACTAATTCCAGGCAAAATTCTTGGGTCACACATAACTAAGTTTCATGTTGGAAAATCTCCATTGGAGAGAGATTTGACAAATAACATTGAAGCAGGTAGAAGGGATCTTGACTTCAAAGCTAATGAATATAAAATCTATTTTCCAAATTGGCTGAAAAACAGTGGCCCAACATGATCAGACCTAACACATTCAGAATAGGAAACAAAAAGAGGATTTCTGGATACTTCTTTAGCTCAATTTCATTTGAGCTTCTTAATTGAGACTTTTTTCTTTCTCCTTTTGATAATAGACCATCAAAGGGAACAGGCAAAATTAAAAAACATACAGGGGTTCAGTAGCAGTTCAGAAAGGTAGCTCAGAAGATATTCAAGGGATTGCAAAGAAAATCTCCTGCCAGGAAAGTATTTGACTTGTATTTTTGTTCTGTCTTTTGACTGATTTTCAATCTGGTAGCAGAATTTTATTTGAAAAAATTGTTGTAAGAGCTATAACTAAAGTGGGGCAACTAGGACATTACCCCAGGGTGCTAAAATATATAGTGCATAGTAAGCACTCTCCTTCTGCAGAAATAAATAAGCTTAACACATACTTAGTGAAAATATTTTTAGTTAAAATATGAGGTTAGCAGATGACTATACTTTCACCATGGCCATCTTCTGAATGTGTTCTTCCACTATGTTCTGTCCTCATTCTTCATATGGAAATTTTCCTACATTTGGCCTTGTAGTGTCGCCTGGATCTCTCTTCCCCCTCCCTACCCCTACTGAATTTCCCTAGGTGTCAAAATTAGAAGTTCTGAGTGTTGTAGCCACTCATTGTAATCTTTCCCTCACTTGAAATTTCATCGGTCCAAATAGTAACTTGTTTTCTAGGTGTGCTATAAATCTTGTCCTGCCATGTAGAATATAAACTTCTTAAGTATCACAGCTCATAGACTATGAAAATAAATTACCTAGTGTTGTCAATTCTATTTCCAGTACATCTCTCTCCTTCGTCCCTTTCTCTTTATTTACATAACAATTACCCTAGTTCATGCTCCTATCATCCTTTGCCTTATCGGATACAGTAATCTTCTAATTGTTGTATTTTACTCGTCACTTCTATTTACAAGATCTTCTCTAGCTACCAGAGTGATATTTCTTGTTCAGTTGTTTTAGTCATGTCTGACTCTTTGTGACTCCATTGGGGTTTTCTTGGCAAAGATACTTAAGGGGTTTGCAATTTCCTTATCCAGTTCATCTAAGGAAACTGAAGCAAATAGAGTTGAATGACTTGCCCTGAGTCACACAGCTACTAAGTATCTGAGGCCACATTTGAACTCCATCTTCCTAACTCCAGGCCTTGTGCTTAGTCTACTGTGCCATTTAGCTGTCCCTTAAGTACAGGAATATCCATGTCACTTCTTTGATCTTTAAATTCTAGTGACTCCCTATGAACTTTAGGTGTAAATGCAAACCCCTCTTTTTGACATGGAAAGTTGTTTTACATTAGAGACAGTAAAAACCACTGTATATTCGTTTTTCCAAGAAGATGTGTAGAGTTTGAAATGGCAAGGAGATAAGTTGGAAGCACAGAGACCAGTTAGTAGGTGATTACAATAATATAGGGGGAAAGTGAGCAAAGCTTTAACTTGGGAGACTATTTGAGTGGAGAGGGGATAGAAGAGATGGATGTGAAGGTCTAATAGAGAGTATTTGTCAACTGTTTGAATACAGTGAGTGGGAGAAAGGGAACAAAGAGTCAAAAGATGACTCTAACATTATAAACTTAAGAGATTAGGAAGATAAAACATCCTTCACAAATACTCATTCAGGCTCTCCTTTAATATTTCTAGTACTGAAAAGATCATTACCTCATGGGCCAGTTCATTCCATTGTTAGAGAGTTCTTCTGCAAAGTTCCTTTTATAGACTTTACAAGCTTCATAAAGTTTTAAACTGCCCTACGATTTTTGAGATACCCCGTATGGAGTCAAATTCACATTTCTGTTCACTAGTACTAACTCTGTTTTCGAGGGCAGAGATCTTAATTTTTTGCATGCGTATGTAGTGAATCCTATGGCTCCCTTCTAAGAGTAATGTCTTTAAATATATTAAATAAAATATAAACTCATGTTCTAACATGGATGGAGAACCTATGGCCTTGAGGCTACATATAGTAGGTCCTTGGATGTGGCCTTTTGACTGGGTCTATGTTTTACAGAACAAATCTTTTTATTAAGGGAATTTGTTCTATGAAATTTGGATTCAGTCAAAGAATCTAGAGGGCCAAATGTGGCATTGAGGCCTCAGGTTACTTACCACTCTCTAGAATATAAACTTATTATAACTCTTTCTATATAAGAAGACAACAACTTTCTCTCCCTTTTTCCTCAGTAAACATCATTGGCTCACTAACTGCAAGCAATATTTCTATGACAAAGTTACCAAGCCCTTTGCTTACTTGGTCATCCTTTGCAAAAGGTGTTTTAACTAGTTGACATACATCCTAAAATACAGTGCCTAAAACAAAAGATAATTCTCTAGATGATATCTTACTGTATGTATGTATGTATATACTTAAAAAAATTCACTTAGGGCAGAGCCAAGATGGCAAACTAGAAAGACACACTTACACAGGGTCCTCCCCACAGCCCATAAAATACCTGTAGAGAGGGACTTTCAACAAATTTTGGAGCAACAGAAGTGGAGAACAACAGAGTGGAGGAGATTTCCAGCCCACAGTGACCTGAAAGGCCCATAGAAAGGTCGGTTGCACTGGATACGGGAACCAAGGGCGGAGCCCAGCCCAGCCTTGGCAGTGTGGTGAGGTGCCATGAAACTCTGGGAGGAGGACACCTCTGGGGTGAAATCTCCAGTTGCAGTAGTGAGTCCTCAGATCCCTCAGCCCACGGGCGACAAAGATCAGTGACTGGGTTTTATCAGCTGGCCAGGAAGGGAGAAGGGTCTTCCCATAGCTCAGGCAGCAGGCAGCAGCCACAGAGCCAGCACAGCAGCCTGTATGGAAGCTCCACTGTTGGAGCGTAAAAACCCCTGGGGCCAATGAAGAGATGAATCTTGCCTCAGCCCTGGGTGGAGGCCCTGGACAAGCTGGTCTTTGTCTCACACTGAATGGTGGCCCTGCCCATCCAGCTTATCTGAAAATCTGCCCCCAGTGCTGACTTGGCAGAACTGGAGGCCAAGTGGTTGTGGAGAGGTATCTGCTAAGATTCTGGGCACAAAAATCCCTCTCTGAGTCTAGACCAGTACATGCTTGATTGTACCATGTTGGAGGAACTGAGATCTCACAGATTCCCAGAGTATACCCTATTCTTGACAAAGGACCCAAAAGTCAAGTAACTGGTTGGGAAAATGCCCAAAAAAGAGAAAAAAAAAGACCATAGAAGGTTACTTTCTTGGTGAATAGATATCTCCTCCCATTCTTTCAGATGAGGAAGAACAATGCTTACTATCAGGGAAAGACATAGAAGTCAAGGCTTCTGTATCCCAAACATCTAAAATAAATATTCAATGGGCTCAGGCCATAGAAGAGCTCAAAAGGATTTTGAAAATCAAGTGAGAGAGGTGGAGGAAAAACTGGCAAGAGAAATGAGAGAGATGCAAGAAAAGCATGAAAAGCAGGTCAACACTTTCCTAAAGGAGACCCAAAAAATGCTGAAGAAAATAACACCTTGAAAAATAGGCTAATTCAATTTACAAAAGAGGTCCAAAAACCAATGAAGAGAAGAATGTCTTAAAAAGCAGAATTAGCCAAATGGAAAAGGAGGTCCAAAAGCTCACTGAAGATAATAGTACTTTCAAAATTAGAATGGAACAGATGGAAGCTAATGACTTTATGAGAAACCAAGAAATCACAAAACAAAACCAAAATAATGAAAAAATGGAATATAATGTGAAATATCTCATTGGAAAAACAACTGACCTGGAAAATAGATCCAGAAGAGACAATTTAAAAATTATGAGACTACCTGAAAGGCATGATCAAAAAAAGAGCCTAGACATCATCTTTCATGAAATTATCAAGGAAAACTGTCCTGATATTCTAGAACCAGAGGGCAAAATAAGTATTCAAGGAATCCACCAATCACTGCCTGAAAGAGATCCAAAAAGAGAAACTCCTAGGAACATTGTGGCCAAATTCCAGAATTCCCAGGTCAAGGAGAAAATATTGCAAGCAGCTAGAAAGAAACAGTTCAAGTATTGTGGAAATACAATCAGGATAACACAACATCTAGCAGCTTCTACATTAAGGGATCGAAGGGTATGGAATATGATATTCCAGAAGTCAAAGGAACTAGGACTCAAACCAAGAATCACCTACCCAGCAAAACTGAGTACAATACTTCAGGGGAAAATATGGTCTTTCAATGAAATAGAGGACTTTCAAGCATTCTTGATGAAAAGGATAGAGCTGAAAAGAAAATTTGACTTTCCAACACAAAAATGAGAAGAAGCATGAAAAAGTAAACAGCAAAGAGAAGTCATAAGGGACTCACTAAAGTAGAACTGTTTACATTCCTACATGGAAAGACAATATTTGTAACTCTTAAAACTTTTCAGTATCTGGGTAGTAGGTGGGATTACACACACACACACACACACACACACACACACACAGAGCACAGAGTGAATTGAATAGGATGGGATCATATCTTAAAAAATGAAATTAAGCAGTGCAAGAGAAATATATTGGGAGGAGATAGGGTGAAATGGAATGGGGCAAATTATATCTCATTCAAGAGGCAAGCAGGAGACTTTTTAGTGGAGGGAAAAAGAGGAGAACTGAGAAAAAAACATGAAGTTTACCCTCATCACATTCGACTAAAGGAAGGAGTAAAATGCACACTCATTTTGGTATGAAAACCTATCTTACAATACAGGAAAGCAGGGGAGAAGGGGATAAGCAGGGAGGGGGGAATGATGGAAGGGAGGGCAATGGGAGGAGGGAACAATTTGAAGTCAAGACTCTTGGGGAGGGACAGGATCAAAAGAGAGAATAGAAGCAATGTGGGGGGAGGATAGGATGGAGGAAAGTATAGTTAGTCTTACACAACACGACTATTATGGAAGTCATTTGCAAAACTACACAGATATGGCCTATATTGAATTGTCTGCCTTCCCAAAGGGAATGGGTGGGGAGGGAGGGATGAAGAGAAGTTGGAAGTCAAAATTTTAGGAACAACTGTCAATTATTGTTCTTACTACTAGGAAATAAGAAATACAGGTGATGGGGTATAGAAAGTTATCTGGTCCTGCAGGACAAAAGAGAAGATGGGGACAAAGGAAGGGAGGGATGTTAGAAGAGAGGGCAGATCAGTGATAGGGGTAATTAGAATGCTCAGCATTTTGGGGGTGAGAGGGGAGAAATGGGGAGAAAATTTGGAACCCAAAATTTTGTGGAAATGAATGTTAAAAGTTAAATAAATAAATTTTAAAAAATCAAAAAAGAAATCCACTCAACACACACTGGGCCTAGCATAGAGCTAAAAGTAGAACAATTAAGGTTATCACATGAACACCTCCCTTCCTACGGCCATCATGACCACCACCATTTAGGAACTTGAGATGATTACTTAGTGGTTCTGGCCTTGAGGATTCATTTCATCTTTTTATAATCACCATCTTTTCAATGAGGCTTAATAACAACCATAGTGCAATTTCAGGCCAGCATTTTAAAGTGAACCAGTGTCTAACAAGGTGAAATTTAACAGAAATAAATGTGCTCAGGTTCAAAAAATCAACTCATAGGTTGATTATATAGAAATTCGTATTTTTTTATAATGTACTGTGACCTCTGATTCTTTCAGCTGGAATCTAGAATGCTGTAGCTTACCTGGTGCTGAGCTGGCTGATGTGCCAAAGCAGAGGTCAGGTGAAGTCTTTCTGAGTTTCCCCAGAGTTATCCTGGAGTTAGCTGCATTAAGTGTGGGGAAGGGGTGATTTGGCCACAAGAGGTCTCCTCTTCTGAGCACAGGCAGGCTCAGTGGTTGTTGAACCCCATTTGCACTAGTGGCTTCCCTATTCCCCTGACTGTGCTGAGGCATGCCTGGGATGCTGGTGTTGACTGATTGTGGGCTCCACTCACCTGGAACTCAGGATCTCCTCCCGGTTCACTGAGGTAAGGCTGTCTGGGACAGCTCTTGTCCTGCACTAGTCCCCTTCAGCTACACCAAGAGGGACCCCCCCATGCAATTTTCCTAGTCTCATGGGTTAAGAGACTGTTTGCCCTGTCAGCTGATCCTACTGTTCCAGGTTTTTTCCTGCGGAAATATTCTCTGAGTTTTCCAAGGTCATCAAGGGGAGGGGGTAGAGCATTTACTGGTCACTCTGCCATCTTGGCTGCTGGAAGTTCAAGTAGGTGACTTACAGACATTTAATTTATGGTCTGATAGACTCAGGAGCAGCTACTGCAGTTACCTGGGGTTCTGCAGTTCTGTCTTATTCAGTTCCTCTGAAGTCCCATCCTGGACTGATAGGTTTGAGATTCCAGAGTATAGCTGGGGCTTCTTGCTAGACTTTGCTGTGTTGGAGGTCTGAAGTGGTACAGCCTGTACACTCCTCCAGCCCCATGCAACAGATCAATTCATATTTTTAAATGGCCTAAAATCCTAATGAACTGTAAAATAAATATCAGGCAGGCAAAGATGCGACTTTGGCAATCAGAAACTAACTCCAATTAAGTTCATTAATTGGGAGGCTAGGTGGTACAGTGGATAGAATGGTGGGCCTGAAGTCATCAAAACTTGACTTAAATTATGACTTCAGATGCTTACTTGTGTGACTCTGAGCAAGTCATTTAAACCTGCTGGCCTTAGTTTTCTCATCTGTAAAATGAGCTGGAGAAGGAAATGACAAACCATTCTAGGATCTATGCCAAGAAAACTCCAAAAAGCAGTCAAGAAGAGATGGACATGAATGAAAACAACATTTATTAATATAAGTATGTCACCCATTAGAAAAAAATGGAAACAATTATACTTTCCTCTGGTCTAATTATATTTGCAGTATTGTGCTCACTTTTGGGCATCACATTATAGAATGGTCAAGCAAAGGAATATGCAGAGGACAGTCATCAGGATGGTGAGGAGATAATGCCAAATTATTCTTGAGAAAGAGCATATAAAGAAACAGATATTTAGCCTACAAAAGACAAAGTGAGATGTCTTCCAACCTGTATCAGATTGTTACGTAGAAGAGATGAAACTTGCTATAATTGGCACCACAGAAGAGAATTAGGAGCAATGAGTCAAATGTAGGGAAGCTAATTTAACTCAATTTAAGAAGGAACTACTTAACTTTGTGTAGTAGTTCAACAATGTAGTGAGTTCCCTATTACTGCAGGTCTTTAGGTAAAGATAGAATGACTATTTACCATGGTGACTTTAATAGAGGATTGTTCAGACATGTATTGGAAAAGATTGCCTCAGAAGTCCCTTCTAGTCCCAATATTCCATGAATCCATACTACTTTAAACCTGTTCAAATGTTTGTTCTTCTCCAAATTTGTATAAATTGTCCAATAAAATTTATTCATGGCACATATTATGGATGGATTAGTTAATAAAAACATGAAACAATAGTTGGGAACTGGAAGGGTCCTTAAATCACCTAGTACAAGACCCCATTTTACAGATGAAGAAACATAGGTCTATAAAAAGGCACATGATACCCTAAAGCACATATGGTAGACTGGTAGCAGAGTTATTGCTAGAAATCATGACCTGACTCTTGTTACAAGGAGTTAGGTTCATTTTATAGGTTCTTATTCTAACTATAGATTACAGGTTTATCCAATTTAAAGATAAGTCTTGACTAAAATGGCTTGCTCTGTATGAAAGATAGTATTAAGTAGTAGGTAAAATGCTAGAGTCAGAGTTAGTAAGACCTGAGTTCAAATCACATTTGAGATACCTACTAGTTGTGTAACCCTGAAAAAAATCACTTAACTTCTCTGTGCCTTTGGTAATCATGAAACTGAGGCCCCATCAAGTAACAGAGGTAGAGTTGAGATTCAAATTCAAGTCCTCTGACATCATATAACACAATCCCTTAAATAGTTTAAGGCTACCATTCTTTCATAAAGTCTTTCTAAATTTATCAGAGAAAAGTCTGCTATTTTCCCTTGCCTTTCCCAGTCTAGAGGTGGAATTTTTATGACTACCTTTCCTTTAAACACACGCGGTGGGGGAGAGGTAGGTGGAGCCAAGATGGTGGAGTAGAAAGACACACAAATTCTAGTTCTTCCCCCACAGCCCATAAAATACATGTAAAAATGCCACTCAACAAATTCTTGAGCAGCAGAAGTCACAGAACAACAGAGTGAGAGATTTCCAGCCCAAGGTAGCTTGGAAGGCCAACAGGAAAGTTCTATCACACGGGTCACGGAGCAGAGTGCACCTCAGCCTTAGCCATGTGGCACCAGGAAGAACAGGACCAGAACAGGCCTCAGGGGCAGAATCCCCAGTAGTAACAGTGGTTCTCAGATCCCTCAACCCAGAAATGCCAAAGGCAAATTCAAAGGTCAGTGAGAAAGCTTTTTCACCTGACAAGGAAGCAGGGTCCTCCCCTAACCCTGGCCCCAGAAAGCAGTGGCAGCAGCAGTATCCATTTGTGGAGTCCCTTCCTAAAGCCCTTGGAGGAAATTGAGCTACTGATCTGGGTCTTAGCCCTGAGTGGCAGCCCTGCTCTCCACCTAAAGCCCCTGGGGGAATTGAGCAACTGATCTGAATCTCAGCCTTGAGCATGGTCCTGGGGCATGGCAGAACTGAAGGTGGTTATGGAGTGGGAATTCTATTATTGGCAGATTCTAGGAAGAAAAGTTTTTGTTGCTCCTAGACCAGTGTGCAGGCCAGGAGAGGAGTAAACTCTTTCCCTTGATTGTGCCACCTTGGAGGAAATGAGAACTTACAGGTCCCCAGTATACCCTCTTCTTGACAAAGGACTGAAAAGTTAAATAACTTACTGGGAAAATGACAGAAAAAGCGGGAAAAATAAGATATAGAAAGTTATTTTCTTGGTGAACAGGTTTTTTTTTTTCCATCCTCTCAGATAAGGAAGAACAATGCTTACTATCAGAGGCCACCAAAATAAATATACAATGGTTTCAGGCCATGGAAGAGCTCAAACAGGATTTTGAAAATCAAGTAAGAGAGGAAGAAGAAAAACTGGGAAGAGAAATGAGAATGCAAGAAAATCATGAAAAGCAAGTCAACACCTTGCTAAAGGAGACCCCAAAAAATGCTGAAGAAAATAACACCTTGAAAAATAGGCTAACTCAATTGGAAAAAGAGTTCCAAAACAACCAATGAGGAGAAGAATGCTTTCAAAAGCAGAATTAGCCAAGTTGAAAAGGAGGTTCAAAAGATCACTGAAAAAAATAGTTCTTTAAAAATTAGAATGGAACAGATGGAAGCTAATGACTTTTTGAGAAACCAAGAAGTTACAAAACAAAACCAAAAGAGTGAAAAAATGGAAGATAATGCGAAATATCTCATTGGAAAAACAACTGACAAAGAAAATAGATCCAGGAGAGATAATTTAAAAATTATGGGACTACCTGAAAGCCATGATCAAAAAAAGAGCCCACACATCATCTTTCATGAAATTATCAAGGAAAACTGCCCTGATATTCTAGAACCAGAGGGCAAAATAAATATTGAAAGAATTCACCAACCACCCTCTGAAAGAGACTAGAAAAGAGGAAGTCCTGGGAATATTGTTGCCAAATTTCAGAGTTCCCAGGTCAAGAGGAAAATATTGCAAGCAGCTAGAAAAAAAATATTTAGAGTATTGTGGAAATACAATCAGTATAGCATAAGATCTAGCAGCTTCTACACTAAGCAATTGAAGGGCTTGGAATATGATATTCCAGAAGTCTAAGGAACTGGGATTAAAACCACAAATCATTTACTCATCAAAACTGAGTATAATACTTCAGAGGAATAAATGTCATTCAATGATATAGAGGACTTCCAAGTATTCTTGATGAAAAGACCAGAACTGATAGAAAATGTGACTTTTAAACACAAGAATCAAGAGAAACATGAAAAGGTAAACAGGAAAGAGAAAACATAAAGGACTTTCTAAAGTTGAACTGTTTACATTCCTACATGGAAAGATACTATATGTAACTCTTGAGACTTTTCTCAATATTTGGGTAGTTGGAGGGATCACACACACACACACACACACACACAATAGACAGAGAACACAGGTTGAGTTGAATAAGAAGGGATGATATCTAAAAATATTTAAGAGATGGTAGAGGAATATATTGGGATGAGAAAGGGAGAAATGGAATAGGGCAAATTATCGCTCATAAAAGAGGCAAGACAAAGCTTTTTCAATGGTGGAGAAAAGGGAGGAGGTGAGAGGGAAAAAGTGAAGCTTACTCTCTTCACATCTGGCTTAAGGAGGGAATAACATGCTCACTCAATTTGATATGAAAATCTGTGTAACACTAAGAAAGTAGGGGAGAAGGGGACAAGTGGGGTGAGGAGGATAAAAGAAAGGAAGGCAAATTGGAGAAGGGAGTAATTAGTAGTAAACACTTTGGGAAAGGGACAAGGTCAAATGAGAGAATAGAATAAATGGGGGACAGTGTAGAATGAGGGAAATACATGGCTATTACGAAAGTCTTGTGCAAAACGACACACACACACACACACACATACATATATAGTCTGTATTGAATTGATTGCCTTCTCAGTAGGGATGGGAGGGGAGAGAGGAAGGGAGAGAAGTTGGAATTCAAGTATTAGAAATGAAAGTTGAGAATTGTTTTTGCATACAACTGGGAAATAAGAAATACAGGTAATGGGGTATAGAAATCTATCTTGCCCTACAAAAAAAGAAAGAAGATGGGGATAAGTGAATGGTGAGGTGTGATAGAAGGGAGGGCATATTGGGGGAAGGGGTAATCAGAATGCAAGGAATTATGGGGTGGGGGGAGGGGAGAGATGGGGAAAAATTTGGAACTCAGTTTTGTGGAAATGAAAGTTGAAAACTAAAAATAAATAAATAAACAAAAAAACCACACACATAGTTAGATATATGAGCTTTCTTTCCATAAATATAATATGTAAAAAAACCTTATTGTTCATTTCTGTCTTGAGTGAGATCTCATCGTTTCTATGTCTCAGATGGGCAGCCAATGTAGAATAGTTAACCAAGCATATGACTAGTGAATTCTTCTCTTGGTACTATTACTACTTTATTGTGTGATCCTGGAAGTGAAAGCAGCTGTCTGGCAATCTTACAACTACAGAACCATGTGATATTAACCCATGAAAAAACCCTAAACCATAATACCCACAATGCTAAAATTGTTAGATCTGAAAGGTACTTTAGAACTCTAAGGAATCTGGGAACACTGAATGTTAAGAAGAGACCCTAGAATCTAGAACACAAATATAGATAATAGGATTACTGCTTTGGAGCTAAAAGGGACCTCAGAAGATTCTTGTTCAATTTTCTCACTCTAGAACATGAGCAAACTAAGGGACAGCTCTTGCTGACCTTAGGACAAAGAATTATTTTTGCCAAAATCTTTCTGTGGCCCATCTGTGTAAGACCTTGGACAGAGAAAGAGATAGATATGGATAGACAGAAATAAAGACAGGGAGAGAGAGAGAGGGAGAGAGAGAGAGAGAGAGAGAGAGAGAGAGAGAGAGAGAGAGAGAGAGAGAGAGAGAGAGACAGAGAGAGAGAGACAGAGAGAGACAGAGAGACAGAGAGACAGAGAGAGAGAGAGAAATATACACACAACCAACTAGGAATAAAAGATCCTAGAAATCTGTCACAAAGAACCAAAAAAAAGCTTAAACTAGCTTGCTTGGACTCAACTATACCATGGTGCAAGTCTATTAAAAAAAAAACTAAACCCACAAGTCTAGAGTTTTAGAATCTTCTTGTGTTTTTATACTGCTTATGGAAAGACTCAGAGTAGAAAAGAGGCTGGTGCCCTCATTAAGTCTGATGACAGCAGCTGCTCCCTCTCTGCTCTTACAGGTCAATTGCTCTGTCTCTCTGATTATGCGAACATGGTGCAATGAACAGATATCCCATATGTGCTCTTTTTCCACCTTTGTGACCCAACAATTTGCTTTTTCTGATCCTGTATTTGGCTTAATTCTCTGATTTGGGACTCATTACTGTGAGTTGTGTGTTTGGAAAGTGACATGATATATTAGAAGTCCTGAATTGGGAACCAGTAACTTGGATTTAAATCCTAGCTTGGTCACATGCCACCTGTGTAACTTTGAGCAAGTCACTTAAGCTCAATGGGCCTCAGATCTGCATTTGTAATTAAGGGGGTTGGACAAAATCTTAAGGTCTCTTCACCTTCTAAATCTACGATTCTAGGATCTGTGCTCTGTGTGTTCCATCTTGGAGCAGCATACTTATCAGGGAACAACAAGGAATCTCCAGCCCCTTGCTGGTTCTGCTGGACCTTGCGTGTCCCAAATGACCTAGTCATATCACTGTTTTTCAGAATCTAGATACGGATCACCACAACGGAGTTTTGCATTGAAAAAGAAATAAGATTCTGAAAGCAATGGTTCTTCCAGTAATAATAAGAAATAATTATAATAATAGCAATCATCATCATCATAGTAATTTTTTTATTTTAATACTGCTTTGATGGTTTACAAGCTACCCTTCTTGTCATGACTGTGTGAAAGAAGATGCACAAATAATATTATTGCCATGTAACAGTTGAGGAAAATCAGAGACAGAAAGAGCAAAGGACTTATCCAAGGTCACAAAGCTAACCAGTTTCTGAATCACACTTTTCTTTGGCCCCAAAGCCCTGGGGCAGTATCTCTTCTTATTATCAGTTTCCCCAAGTTCCCCAATTTGATCCTGACAGGTTCATTTACTGCCAATGTTGCCTGTAATATCGCAGTTCAACACAGCAACTGTCTTGGAATTGAGAAATCAACACATGAATCAGGCAGAATGGGAGAAAGGTGAGGAGGAAGATATCAACTCAACCTGTGACAAGAAACAGGAGAGAGAGAGAGAGAGAGAGAGAGAGAGAGAGAGAGAGAGAGAGAGAGAGAGAGAGAGAGAGAGAGAGAGAGAAATGCAGACAAATTTATAGATCCTGGGTACATGGTTTTTCTTATGAGCCAAATAGGTTTAAAATACTTTTGCCTGCATGCATGGCTCATGCAGCCCAGTGGCCATGGAGGAAAGGAAATGACAGTCTGAAATCTGCAGTAGACTAGGGAGGGCCCATGGATTAAAATTTTTCACTCCAACCTCCAGCGCTAAGAAAGGAATCAATGTTCTCTTCCCCATTCAAGGCTCCTCGATCAGAGCCTTCTGGATATGGCAGAGGTTGATTGAATGATTTTCCTCCTGCTAAGAAGTCTGTATATCCATGGTCAGGATAGGTCTGTTTTCTGAGTCTCAGTTTACTGATTGGTAAAATGAGATAATAATCCTGGCATTACTCCTCTAACAGTTCTATGTGGAAAAGTTCTATCAAAATATGATCTGCCAAGGTCATGTTAGAAGCTGGTCATTTCTCTTAGAGAACAGAAAGGAGACTTTGGTCTTGAGATTTGAAGCTACAGTTCACCTGTCTCTTGTCCATCACTCATCATTCTGTCTGATCCTTCCTAAATCACTTCCATCTGTTTCTTTATAAACAGTTGACCTCTTGTGTCACCAAACCTTGACAGACCATACATCTGGAACTCAGGTTTCTTTAGTCCCTCAAAGTTCCCAAGGCAGATTCCTCACAGCAAACCCATGAAGTAAGTAGTACAAGTATAACAACAGTTACCTAATAGAAATATTCCTGTCCCCTGTTGATAGAAGGGCAAACTAAGACTCCAAAATGTCAAGTGACTTGTCCAAGGTCATGTAGCTAGTTACAGTGAGCATCAGGTTAGCTGTCTTCAAGTCAGAGGTCTTTCTAGAGTTCGCCCCCTTCCCCACTGCTTTTCCTATAAAGTAGAAAATGTAGAGTTGGCATGTTAGTAGGTGGCAACCCTTTGAAGAAGGAGACACAATTGTTTCATTCTGTTGTGTTTTGGAGGGAGAATTAGAGGAAATAGTGAAGTAGATGTGTAATTGACTATTGACTAGAAACCAGGACATGTGGTTTCTAGTCTCAGCTCTGTGGGAATAGATCACTATTTCTACTAAAGTACTTAGACCTCTAAAGAACTGAATGATCGTAGGAAGGCTGCTTTAGCTCTCTGAGTCTTGGTTTCATCAACTGTCAGACAAAGGTGTTAGACAGGCAGTATAGATGAAGGAAAAACTAGTCAAGAATCTAATTTTTCTATCTTGCTTTGTCACTAACTTTTTGTGAGACCTTGGATAAATCAGAGGGAGTAGTTTCAAATCCCAGTGTGAGGTGGCATACTACGTGTGCAGTCTTAGGTTAAGTCTGGCCCTTCTCAAGTCTTACTTTCTTTCATAAAGTGAAGGGAAAGTATTGAAATAAATAATAAGTAAATTTTCTATCACCTCTTAAATGATAAGAAACTCTTAATTACTTCCTCTTGCTAGGTTTTAGTTTCCCCATTTGTAAAATGAGGTAATTGGACAAATGGGCCAACCCATAAAAACGCAAGACCAGAGGTTCAGGATCTCTGCTTTTATATGCTGCTTACTGCGGACATGTTTCAGGTCAAAATTCAATTATCTTGTCCCTGAAGTATATGAGTGTTCAAGAAGGACCAGCACCCCTGGTGTGAGGCTTTGCTGAGCCCTTTTTGGGGTTGTTCATTCACCTTTGGTGAATACCTGATATTAATTCTCAACTTGTGACTCCAAGAAACTGTAGCATGCAGCCACAACCTAGTAAACCATCTCAGCAGATGGCCTAAGCCAGATTGAGAATAACTGATGGATTTGTGAGTTAGGACAGGGTCTACTCTAACTATGTGAAGGCGTCCCCCAGTGGAATGGGTAGATGAGTACAATTTGTATCCCAGGCCATTGCCAGTCATCCTGATTTCTGTCTTGTCACTGGACTTCAGTGACTCTGGTACTCAGAATGAGATTGACTTTATGCAACTCTGCCTCACTTAGGTCCAATTCATTCATGAGTCAAGACATCACCCTGTGATATCACTGATCCTCTTCAAAAACAAACAACAAGGGGGTGGAGTCAAGATGGCAGAGCAGAAAGACTCACATATACTAGCTCCGAACCCACAGCCCATGGATTTAATGTAAAAAAAGCTCCCCACAAGTTCTGGATCACTGCAGGGTGTGCAGAAACACAGTGGAAGAGATTTCCGTTCCAGAGAGCCCTGAAGAGCCATCCCCAGGGTCCGTCGCACCCCGGAAAGCGGAGTCCACCCCAGCGCTGCCCTGGCCGCGGCCCCAAAGGAGCAGATTCGAGCAGGCTTCAGGGATGGAATCTCCGGCAGCCGGGAAAGTCCCTCCACCCACAGATGCTACAGGTCAATGAGAGAGACGTCTGGGCTGGCCGAGAGGGGAGCGGGGTGTCTCCGTGACTCGGGCCTCCTCGGGAGGAAGCGGGGGAGGCAGAGGCATGGGCAGGAAGTGGCGGAGGCAGAGGCAGGGGCAGCAGCAGCAGCGGCGGCCCCCCGGGACTCCCTGAGTAGGCAGGATCTTCATTACTGAAGGTCTCTGCATAAACCACCTGAAGGAGCTAAGCCTGGGAGGTGGCCCTGTCCCCACCCACTCCATTACTTAAGGTCTCTGCATAAAGCCCCTGAGGGAACTGAGCCTGGGAGGTGGCCCTGCACCCACTAGAAGACCTAATTGGTCTCTAATTTCAAACACCAGCCAGCTTAGCACCAGGTAAGCTGCAGCATTTAATTTCTAACCAAAAGAAACAGAGGCCACAACACACAAAGCCTCAAGTTTTAGGCACAAGAACTGTGGGACAGAGCTCCCTGTGCCACAGATGCAGAGAGCTACCCTAAAAGCCAGGAAAAGGGTTATTATCATGAGTAAATGCGAAGCAGAAAAGAAAAGACCATAGAGTCTTTCTATGGGGACAAGGACCAAAACACAAATATCAAAGAGGTCAGCATTGAGACTGTACTCCCTTCTGAAACTTCAGAAGGGAATATGAACTGGTCAGAAGAACAAAGAGTCTTTTTGGAAGAGCTCTGGAAGAATTTTAAAATGCAAATTAGAGAAATAGAAGAAAAACTGGCTGATGATTATAAAAATATGAAAAAGAAATTCACTGAAGAGAACAGCTCCTTAAAAAGCAAAATTGGACAAATGGAAAAGGAAGTACAAAACCTAACTGGTGAAAATAACTCCTTAAAAGGAACAATTGGACAGACAAAAAAGGAGATGCAAAAGTTAACTGTAGAAAACGATTTGATAAAAAATAGAATCAGGCAAGTAGAAGCTAATGAATCTATGAGACATCAAGAATCAGTCAAACAGAATCTAAAGAATGAAAAGATAGAAGAAAATGTAAAATGTCTAATTGGAAAAACAACTGACCTGGAAAATAGATCCAGGAGAGAAAATCTAAGGATTATTAGTCTACCAGAAAGTTATGATGAAAAAAAACAGCCTGGACAATAACATCCAAGAAATCATCAAAGAAAATTGCCCAGAAGTCCTAGACCCAGAGGGCAAGATAGTCATCGAAAGAACCTACCATTCACCTCCTGAAATGGACCCCAAATTAAAAACACCAAGGAATATTGTTGCCAAATTCCAGAACTATCAAGTGAAGGAGAAAATACTGCAGTCAGCTAGAAAGAAACAATTCAAATATTGAGGAGCCACAGTCAGGGTCACAGGACCTTACAACTTCTACCTTAAGAGATTGGAGTAATTGGAATGTGATATTCCATAAGGCAAAGGAGCTGGGACTACAACCAAGGATTAGTTAACCAGCAAAACTGAGCATAATATTTCAGGCAAGGATATGGACATTCAATGAAATAAAGGATTTCCAGACCTTCCTGATGAAAAGGACAGAACTCAATAGAAAATCTGATCTTCAAACACAGGTCTCAAGAGAGGCATAAAAAGGTAAACAGGGAAAAAGAAAACTTGCTACACAATATGGGCAAACTGCTTACATCCTTATAAGGGATAAACTTGTTAATCTTGAGAATTATATATTTATTATGAAATATAAAAGGGATATACATGGAAAGAGGAAGTGGGTATAAATTAAATGATGTAATGATAACAAATGTGATTTAAGGGTGCAAAGGGATTGTAATGGGAGATGTGAAAACAGGAGGCAGAAAACAAATTCCATCACAGGAGAAGGCACAAAAATATATTTACATTAGAAGGAAAGAGGGAAGGGAGATGAGTATTGCTTGAGAGGTACTCTCATCTGATTGGATTCAAGGAGGGTACAACAAACTCAAGTACACTCTATAGGCAATAGGAGGGGAAGGGGGAAAGAAAAAGGAGGGGGAATTAAAAGGGAGGGAAGAAGCAGTAAGGGAAAAGGAAATTAAAAAGGAGGGGAGCTGAAAGAAGGGAGGGAAGATTGAGGTAGGTAGTGGTCAAAAATTTAAAAAAAGAAAATAAATCACACTGAAATTCAGTTATTGTATGTTTGCATATATATATTATATATAATTATATATAAAGCTATACACATCCATACATATATAGACATATATATGTATATGTATATACATATATAAGTGTATTTATATTTTACATATAGAGTTCACAAACCCCAGATTAACAACTTCTTTACTAGATAATACATAAGGTTCCTTTCCTCTTGGAAATTCAGTGGTACCATGACTTCAAGATCCCTGAAGTCCCTTCTGGCTCATTGCTGCTTTGATGCCCCCTAGGTCCATGGATATTAGAAAGATTTCTATTTGCAGTAGTTGTCTGAATAAACTCCACAATCCTTGGTGACTTGGAGTTCAACGAGAGGAGATTAGGGAAATGAGATTTAACTAATTGAAATGTAACCTTTTCTTCCCCTCATCCCACTAACCTGCTAATATGCTGGATGTCTAATTAGCTGTAAGTTTCTCCACAAGGATCTCTGGTACATAAACTCAAGATGTGGTATCATTACTGTGTTTATCCAGAAGAAACACTTTGAGGGCCATTACCTTGGTTCTTTTCCAGGACAATAAATATTTCCACCCTGGGAGGTCCCTTGAAAACCTTCAAGGCAGTCTTTTCCTCCCAAGGCCAAGATACAATGGGGGAGTGCACTACATTGTAAGTTGCATTTGAATCTTTAAAATGTTCTCTGTAGGTCTTAGCTCAATGCTGGGAATACAAGGATTCCATAGTGCCTAACAAGAGACATTTGGATCTCATTCCTTTTTAACTGAGTGGCTTAAATATCTTTCTTCCTTTCTTTCTTTTTCTTTCTTTCTTTCTTTCTTTCTTTCTTTCTTTCTTTCTTTCTTTCTTTCTTTCTTTCCTTCTTTCCTTCTTTCCTTCTTTCCTTCTTTCTTTCTTTCTTTCTTTCTTTCTTTCTTTCTTTCTTTCTTTCTTTCTTTCTTTCTTTCTTTCTTTCTTTCTTTCTTTCTTTCTTTCTTTCTTTCTTTCTTTCTTTCTTTCTTTCTTTCTTTCTCTACCAATGTGACACTTATTCCAGTGGGTAAATATGGGTATGAATCCCAAAAGGTGTCAGGTGTTGATCAAAGAGGGAACCATTTGATCCCTTGAGAATCTAGCTGGTTTCATCATCTGCTCTTTCAGGATGAATCTGGGTCAAGTTCAGTGAGGAAAGTCAGTGTAGTGAGATTAGAAAGGATGCTAGACTCAGAAGCAAGAGATCTGTCTTCAGGTAACAGCTTTTCTACACACTCATTATGTTACCTTAGTGTAACAATAAGCACCCCAACATACAAAGGGAGGTTTGATATTACAGGCTCTTAGATCTGCATTCATAAAAGGAAAAGCAACTTTTGAGGGGTTAAAAATCACTTTAACAAGGCACATATATCATTCACCTAAGTCAGGGAAATCAGAACCCTGAACTTCAAAGAAAATACTTAGAAATCAAAAGATCACCAGACATGGCTTGCTGTGCCTGAATTCATAGACAGTTGGACCCCAACTGTCTGACCATAGTTACTAGAGAGGGAAGCACTGACATTTGGGTTTTCAAAGTTCAGGAGCTCATTTAGCTGCTTCCCAGAGTTCTCATTTGGTCAGACACTTCCAGTCAGCAAGCCCCAATGTAATCCAAATTCAACAGGACAGGTACAACTGTCTGACCATAGTTACCAGAGAGGGAAGCACTGACATCTAGATTTTCAAACCTGAGGGGCTCCTTAAAGTGGTTTCCCAAAGTCCCCTTCTGTTACTCAAACCTTCTTACAAAAACTAAGGCCCAAATTAAAACCTCACCTTCAAAGTATTTACACACTTTTTAGAGCCAGAAGGCATAACCCTCTGACTCAGTGCCTCAACAGAAAAAAACAAAAGGTACTTGGGACCTTCCTACAAAACAACTCCCCTAATCAAGATGGCAAGCCCATCAATATGTGGGAAATATCTTCTTTAATCACATTATTTGATCAGAGGCACTTTTAGCAATTTAAAAATAGTGGAAGATCCTAATTTGATTGCCATCACATTTAGCCAAGTCACATATGCTCTTTCAGTCTCAGTTTACTAAGCTAATTCTTACTCCATTTACCTCACAGAGCTAGCAGAAGGATGAAGTGAGGTGAGGTCTGTGAAAGGACTTTGTAAAATGTAAATTGTTATGCAGATTTAGGGAGTTGGTATTATTAAGAGGCAGCCACATGAATCAATAAATCAACAGATACTAAGCACTTTCCATGTGGCTGGCATTTTGCTAAGGAAACCGAAAGGCTGTTGTATGGCAATAGATGACCTGGTTCTGTGTCCTAGCTCTTCCACTAGCTCACTGTGTGTTGTTGGGCAAATCATTTTATTTTTCTGTAGCTCAGTTCCATTATCTATAAAATAAAGAGGTTAGAAGAAGCAAGCAAGATAAATGGATAGATGGACAGACAGACAGACAGATAGACAGACAGACAGGTAGATAGATAGATAGATAGATAGATAGATAGATAGATAGATAGATAGATAGATAGATAGATAGATAGGATGGATGGATAGATAGATGATAGAGCAAGTATATGTGCATTTCGAATTATGCTAAGCACTAGGGATAAAAAATAATACAAAACAAAACAAAACAAAAAAACCCAAGATAGTCCCTATTCTCAAGGAGTTTACTTTGTAATAGAGAAAGACAAAACATAAACAGGTCTTGTAAAAAAGTGGGGAAGATATGCACTTGAAATCAAGGTAGCTAGTGTGGAAGTAGAACTGAATGGAGAGTAAGCAGGAAATGAAATTTACAGCATTGCCGGGATTCCTCAAGATTATGCAGTCCCAGGTGGATGCTCACTGATCAGTGAAGACCCTTCAGGGTGGAGTCATCCTTAGGTGGGCAATGTACCTGTTGTAGAGGTGGAGAAGACTGAAGAGTGAAGGATATTCCCAGAATAATAGAAAGAACCCTAGCAGGGAGTGAAGTATTAGCTAGCTTTGCCATTAACTTGCAAGTTAACCAAAACTTTGTATAATCATATTTGCTTTTTGGACTTTAGTTTTCTCATTTCTAGCATGGTGATGCTAAATCTGAAAGTTGATAAATGTATCGCCTTGTGATCTCTAAGGTAAGGAACTCAATAAGTTTTAGTTGGCTTCTGATACTGTATGTTGGGGGGAGGGAATCTATCACAATTGGTATGATATATTTTTGTTATTATTATAATAACAAAAAGAATCCCCAGATTGGTGAAATAGATTAGTGACAGAGATGGAACTAGAATCCAGAACTCCTGACTCCCAGTGCAAAGCTCTTTTTAGCTTCCTCATTTCATTGTTTTTTCCTTTTGAAATTTTGCTCTGTCACCATGAGATGGTTAGGTGGCACCATGGATAGAGCATGGGACCTAGAGTCAGGAAGATATGAGTTCAAATTTGGCCTCATATACTTACTAGCAGTGTGACCATGTGTAAGATACTCAATATGTTTGCCTTAGTTGCTTCATCTGTAAAATGAACTAGAGAAGGAAATGGCAAATCACCCCAGTATCTTTGCCAAGAAATCTTCAAATGAAGTTGCAAAAAAATGGATACAACTAAAAAATAGACTTAATAGCAACAAAATAAAAACAATAGTGACGCTCTGCTGCCCCCAAATCTTCGGTGACTCTAAGGCAAAATACTAACTTCTCAGTACGTCATTTTAAGACCTCCACAATTTCATTTTCACCTTCTTTTGCAAAGAGTCTGGATTAAGCAAAATACAGGTCAGTGAGCTTGGCTTTGACTCATAGGTAAGTCCTAGAATATTTTGTTAAAGGATATTGTACTTATGAAAAAAGATAGCAATGATAACAACAATAAATGTTCATCCAGCATGAAGGAGACACACTAGACTAAACCTATTTGCTTTTTTGACAAGGTTACCCAAAACAAGGAGAGCATTTGATTGAACTTCTTATGTAAAAAAAAAATAGAGATATTGACTAGATGATGGTTGTATAGATCTAGAAACTGATTGAAATGTTGGACCCCAAAATACTCATTAACTGATTGCACATTTGAGGGAAGTCTCTAGTGGAGTGCCTCAAAGGTTTTACTTAGCCTAAAGCTAGTTGAAAATTTTCTCAATAACTTGGATAAAGGCATAGATGGCATACTTTTCAAATTTGTACATAGTATAAACCTAGAAGGAAGAGCTATTACATTGAATGATAGAGTGAAGATCCAAAAACATCTTATCAGGCTATAGCATTCAAGATGAACTTAATAAGATGGAATTCAATAGAGCTAAATGCAAAATTTTACAATTAAGCTAAAAAAAGCATCTTCACAAGTACAATATGGGGGAGGAAGGACTAGACAGTCTGAAAAAGATGGATATTTTTAATGGACTAAGAAAGCTTATTATGAGTCAACAATGTGATATAGCTGCCAAAGAAATTAACGTGGATCTCATACTGCACTGTGTCCAAGACCAGAGTGATGATTATTTAATTAACTTCAATTCAATTCAGAAAGCATTTATCAAGCACCTATTATTTTCAGAACACTTTGCTAGGCCTGGGAATAAAAAGACAAAAGAAAAAACTTCTGCTTGCAAGGAGTTTACATTCTATTAGGAGGAAAGATACAGCATGCATACAAAGAAAAGGCATGTTAAAAGTAATAACAAATACCAAAAGTAATACCAATATTTTGAGAGGAAACAAGTATGAACACCTAATGAGAGGGGAGAATGCATTGGGACATACTTCATTGAAGAAAGAAGCAAGCAAGCATTTATTAAGTCTTTACTGTATACCGTGCTCTGTGTTAAACAATTTACAAATAGTATCTTAGATCAACTTTAATAGACTTGGCTCTTCTCAGCAATTCAATGATCTAAGACCATTCCAAAACACTTATGATGGAAAATACTAAAATTCTATCTACATCCTGAGAAAGAACCATGGAATCTGAATGCTGATCAAAGCACACTGTTTTCTCTTTCTCATGGTTTTTTTTCCTTTTGTTCTGATGCTTCTTTCACAACATGACTAAGGTGGAAATATGTTTAATATGATAGTACATGTAAAACCTATATCAGATTGCATCCCATCTTGGGGAGGGAGGAAAGAGAGGAAAGAGAGGAAAGGGCAGGGAAAGATTCAGAATTCAAAATCTTATAAAAGTGAATGTTGAAAACTAAAAATAATTAAAAATCCAAATAGTAAGTCATTTGATCCTCATAATAAGCTGTGAGATAGTTATTATGTTTGTTTTACAGTTGAAGAAATTGAGGCAGATAAAGGTTAAGTGACTTTGTAGATCACTCAGTTACTGAGTGCCTAAGACTAAATTTGAATTTGAGTCTTTCTGACTCTAGGTACAGCATTCTATTCACTTCGTTAGCTGGGATTCTAGGAGGTGTGTGTGTGTATTCGTCCTTTGCTGCCAAAGAAGACCATGCCCTCAGAGAAATAATGACATGACTTGCACTTGACTTTGTTTTGAATGAGGGAGGGGCTGTGCAGGTCACCAGCCTCACTTCTCCTCCAGAGTCATCTGAACCCAGTGACCAGATATTCATCAGGATGACTGGAGATGACCCAGGATGAGGCAATTGGGGTTAAGTGACTTGCCCAAGGTCACACAGCTAGTGAGTGTCCAGTGTCTGAGGTGAGACTTGAACTCAGGTCCTCCTGACTCCTGCATTGGTGCTCTATCCACTGCATGACCCAGCTGCCCTCTATGAGGTATATGTGAAGAGGAAACATTCAGCACATCAGAGACCACATTTAGGGTACAAATGTACAGAAGCAAAAGATGAATAAAAGGATAAATTAAAAAGTGTTTCTTAAGCTCTTAGATATGACAGGCATTGTGTTAAGTGCTAGAGATATAAATTGAAGAAGCAAGACAGTTGTTTCCTTCAAATGCTTTATATTATAACTGAAGGAAACAATGCAGTTAGGGAAATGAGGGTGAAGCAAGTGTTTTTTTTTTGGTCTCAGGCAAAACCAAGAAAAATCACATGATAGTGTTAAAAAATGCAGAAAAAGCTTTTGACAGAATATAATGCTTATTCCTAACACCACTTGAAAGCATAAGAGTAAATGGGGCTTTCCTTAAAATGATAAGCAGTATTTATCTAAAACCATCAGTAAATATTATTTGTAATGAAAATAAGCTAGAAGTCTTACCAATAAGATCATGGATGAAGCAAGGATATTCATTATCAACACTATCATTCAGTATTGTACTAAAAATGCTAACTGTAGTAATAAGAGAAGAAAATGAAATTGAAGGACTTAGAAAATATAATAAGGGAACAAAATTATCCTAGAGAATCAACTAAAAACTAGCTGAAGTAATTAATGAGTTTAGCAAAGTTGCAGGATATAAAATAAATGCACATAAATCATAAACATTTCTAAATATTACCAACAAAATTCAGCAACAAGAGATAGAGAAATTTCATCTAAAATAGCTACAAACAATATAAAATACTTGAGGATCTACCTGCTGAGATAAACTCATGAACCATATGAACACAATTTAAAAAACACACTTTTTATTTGAATAAAGTCAAATCTAAAAAAAAATGAAAAATATTAATTGCTCATGGATAAGCTGAGCCAATATGACAAAAATAAAAATTCTAACTAAACTAATTTACTTATTCAGTGCCATAAAAATCCAACTACCAAAAATATTTTATAGAGTAGAAAAAATAATGACATTCATCTGGAAGAAGACAAGGTCAGGAATATCAAGGGAATCAATGGAAAATATGTGAAAGAAGGCAGCCTGCCAGTACTCAAGATATATTACAAAGCTGTAATCATCAAAATAATCTGGTACTCGTTAAAAAGTAGTGGTGAAACAGTGGGCTAGATGAGAAACTCTCTGACATATGGGGTCATGACACACAGTTTAAGAAAAGTTCTGCCCTATATATAATAATAAATGATTATAATGATCTATTGTTTGAAAAATCCAAAGACTCAAGCTTTTGGGACAATAACTCACCATTTAACAAAAACTTCTGGGAAAACTGGAAAGCAGTTTGGCAGAAACTAGATATAGACCAGCATCTCACACTGTATACTAACATAAGGTCAAAATGAATACATGATTTAGACATAAAGGGTGATACCATAAGCAAATTAGAGAGGGAAGGGCATGGAAAATTTTATCTGTCAGATCTATAAATAAGGGAAGACTTTATGACTAATTAAGAGATAGGGAACATTATAAGTTATAAATTTTGATTACATTAAAAAGGTTTGCACAAACAAAACCAATTCAGTCAAGATTAGAAGAAAAGTAGAAAACTGGGGAAAACATTTTATAGTAAGTTTCTCTCATAAAGGCCTCATTTCTCAAATATATAGAGATCTGAGTCAAATTTGAAAGAATGAGTCATTCCCCAATCAATAAATGGACAAAGAATATGAAAAGGCAGTTTTTAGAAGGAGAAATCAAATCTATTTATAGCCATGTGAAAAAATCAGTAATGATTGGAAAAATGCATACTAAAACATTTCTTAGGTACAACTTCAGATTGACTAATATTACAGAAAAGTAAAATGACATGTTGGAGAGGATGTGAGAAAATGGGGACATTATGCACTATTGCTGGAGTTATGAACTGATCTAATCATTCTGGAGAGCCCAAAGGGTATGAAACTGTGCCTATGTTTTGATCTAGCAATACCACTGTTATGTCTGTAGACAAAAAGATTAAAAAAAAGACCTATACATATAAAAAATATTTAAAGTACCTCTTTTTGTGATGGCAAAGAATTGAAAATTGAGGAACTGTCCATCAATTGGGAAATTGAACAAATTGTTGTATATGATTGTGATAGGATGCCATTGTGCTAGAAGAAATGATGAGCAGGATGCTTTCAGAAAAATCAGGACAGACTTACATAAATTGATGCAAAGTGAAGTGAGCAGAACCAGGAGACCACTGTACACAGCAGTAATATTGTACAATAATCAACTGAATGACTTAGCTATTTTTAGCAAGACAATGATCCGAGATAAAAAGAACCCATGATGAAAAATGTTATCCACCTTAAAAGAACTGGCGAAGTCTAAATGCAAATCAAAGCATAATTTAATTTTTTTTTTATTTTTCTGGGTTTTTTCTGTTTTATTTTACAACATATATAATCCTATATCAAATTGCTTATTTTCTCAACGAGGGGTTAAAAGGAAAGGGAAAGAGAATTTATAACTCAAAATTTAAAAAATCAAATGTTAACATATATTGTAAATATATAATTGGAAAAAATAAAATATTAGAAAAGGAGTCACAAAGGATCAAAAAGGGAACAACAGAGAAACAATCCTAGTGTTGATTTGATTAGTTTTTAAAAGAAGAGTTAGAAAGCATGGGCTGGAGGGATGCAGGGCACAGGGAGCAGAGGACGCAGGTTTCAGCGTTAAATGACGGAAGTCTACATGATCCTACATGGGCCTTCAGAATTTCAAGCTTAAATGGAATATAATATAAATATAAATGTAAATAAATAAATAATATAAATGTAAATAACTATAAATATAAAATAGAATATAATTAGCAGGCCAGTTTGGCAAGAATAGAGAGCGTAGAAAGGAGAGAATGTGAAACAAGACAGATCACATTTGTGGCACTGTGTTAGACTCTAGGCTCTCCATTTTAGGAGGGAAGTTGATAAAATGGCGATCATCTAGTAGCAGGAGAACAGAATGTCAAATGGTCTCCAATTCATGCTATATGAATATCAAATAGAGGAACTGGGAGTGCGGGAGAAAGACCTAGAGGCAACTTGGATTTGAAAGGCTGTTGCATGAAAGTGTCACTGCTGTTCTGTTTGGCACAAGAGCAGTTAGTAGAAACTACAAAGGGGCAGCTTTAGGCTTGAAGTTAGGAAATTCTTAACAAAAATGAGGGGCTACCCTAATGTGCAATGGTAGCCTGGATTAGTACTGGCTTCCTCCTCCTTGGAAGCCTTTCAAGAAAGGTTGGAAAACCACTTGTTGGGCAAGTTGGAGAAGAGATTTTAATTTAATTACAGGTTGGACTACTGGCCCCTTGACCTTTCTAGCTTTGAGACCTGGTGACAGTAGGAATCTATATATTTTTTTCATACTGTTTTCCTTCACTGGCTTTACATTCCAATCAAATAGGGCTACTAGTCATTCTTTGAGCTCTACTACCTCCATGTAGTCTCCCAAAACTGTGCTCCATATCTAGAATGTCCTCCAGGGGCTTATTCTAAAACCTCTGGCTCAGCTAAGATGATACCTCTTCTTCAAAGCTCTCTTTCTTTCCTCAAGTTACTTTGCTTTTACTTACTTGCTGCAGTTTGCATGTTCCTGGTTAAATGTAAGCTTCACAATGGTAGAAATTACTCCATTTTTGTTACTATATGCTTGACACCTATTGCACATAGTAGGTGCTTCCTTAAATGTTTCAATGAAATAAAATAAATTGACAGAGGCAACTTATTTGGACTATTTTAAATGGTTGGAATTTATCATTATAAAAACAATTACTAAGAGGCGGTGTGGATAAAGATTCAACCTCAGAGTCACAAAAACCTGCCTCTGACACCTACTAGCTATGAGACTCTGGCTTTGTGACTTCACCTTTCAGTGCTCATGGCTGATCTCTAGGACTACAAATTGCAGAGAAGATGCTGTCCTGCATTGTAGAGGTAGTATCCTCACTAGAGAGTTCACCATACCAAAAAAATCACAGACCTAGTCCCTCCTCCTCCTCCTCCTCCTCTTCCTACTACTACTACTACTGCTACTACTGCTACTACTACTACTACTACTACTACTACTACTACTACTGCTACTACTACTACTAGTGCTACTACTAATTAATAATAATAGTAAGGGTTGTTACTATTTTTATTGTGTCCCACTGGTTTTCTTCACTGCAATGGATTTCTTGAATAATAAAAAGAAAGAAAAAAAGAAAGAATGGTCCCCGCACTGGTCTGTGAGCTCCCTGCTGCAGGGTGTCTGATTAAAATGTACCACCCAGAAAGTGTGATGTTTATGAATCACTTAGCATAATACTGCTCTCCACCGGTCCTCATTAACACATGGGTGGCTTTGGCTGAATTGAATGTTTACAAGCAAAGAGCTTCAGCCCCAGCACTGAAAGATGGAAATGCAGTGGACTCAGTGAACCAGGCAACATCATTTATTTATATTTTCTCCCCTCGTTGCTAAAGAGTATTTAGCGAGCATATTTTCTGAAGGGCATTCTCCTCACCAGAAGCCCCTGCTGGTGATTTAATTAGACCTGCATAAATGCTGAATGAATGGGATTGGGCAACAATAGGCCTCCCTGATTTGTACATGTGGAAATAAATGCCTTGTTCTGTTCTAATTGAATAGATTGAACACAGACTGTATTTGTACTTGTCCTGGAGCCACTTTCATGGAAGCAATAAATTGGAAATGTTATCTGGCCGATATGCCAGTTTTTCTGAGACAATCACTCTGCCTAAGGGCTGGAGGGGGGAGAAGGGGCGGCATCTAGAAGCGACTCACTTTACAGCAGCTTTGGCTCCTGCTTTAGATTCAGGTTCATTCCAAAGAAACACTCTTAGCTCACTAGACCTTGGAAGAACCACTCCAATAAGAGCTGATATTTCTATAGAACTTCCAAGCATTCTTTCATTTGAGCAGGGCCCTTAGAGGTGGACAGGATAGCAGGGATTATTCCCATTTCACAGATAAGGCAGTTGAAGCTCAGAGAGGGAAAAGTGATGTATCATCCAGTGGGGGAGACAGAGCTTCAACTCACGTCTTTTGGCTCCAACATCTGGTTCTGGAAAAAAGCAGTGCTTACCTTTAATTTTTTATCATCACCATCATCATCATCATGTAATATATATATATATATATATATATATATATATATACACATATATATGTGTGTGTGTCCACACATACTACATATATATACACATATACATCCATATTATATATATATATATATATGTGTGTGTGTGTGTGTATGTTTTAAATTTATATACATATACCAGTCTATCTACTTGTCACTTTAAGATTTGCAAAGCTCTTTACAAATATCATATCATTTGATCCTCGAAACAGCCCTTGGGAGTAGGTGCCATTATTATCCCTGTTTTACAAATAAAGAAACAGGAAAAAATAGAGATTAAGTAACTTTCCCAGAATCACCCAACTAGTAATTGTGTCTGAGGCAGGATTTGAGCTCAGGTCTTCCTGACTTCAAATCCAAAATTCTGTCTGCCATACCACCTGTCTGGCTATGTGGAATCATCTAGTTGTTGGACTGGATTTTTCATTTTCCTTCCACATGTTTACCACTGTGCAGATATAGGCACTCATAACAAACCCTACAGGATATATATTAACCTTTCCAGATTTGTAAAATGATTTTTTAGGGCTTCCCACAAGACTCAGAACCATTGCCACTACCACACACACCATGGAACTTTGAGGTGGGGGACTTCTGGGGTCCTCAGGAGTCCATGACATGGTTTCTACCTGCTCCTAGCACTTGTGTCAGAGAGAGTTTACTTCTAAGAGGGATAGAAAAAGCCACTATACTTGAAATCAGAAGGCATAGTTTCAAATTTCAGTTTTGGTATTTACTAGTTGTGTGGGTTTGGGGAAATTCCTTTATTTTTCTGAGCCTTACTTCCCTGGAAATAGCTATATTTTCATTCCCTCCCTTGAAGGAGTGTTGTCAAAAAAAAAATAATACTTTGCGAGCCTGAAAGGGCTGCTAGAAACGTGAATTGTGGTAATTGGGACTCTCTGATGGACAAACAGCACATGTCCAAGCTTTTTTTGGCCTTAATAGTAATTAACATCATATGAATAGACAAATGATTTCTCTGTCTTGTCTTAAGGAAGGACTGGATAAGCCATGACAATGTCCAAAAGATTCTCATCCACCCTGTCAGTTTCTTCTCATTCAGGAAACAACTCAGTCACACCTCCCAACCACTGGGCTCAGGCAGGAAGCTAAAATGTTCACAAGGGAGAATCCTTCCCATGGAAAACAATATGGGATTGTAGGATTTTAGGGTAGAAAGCATATCCAACCAAAAAACTGAAAAGGATTTAAAGATCAACAAGTCCAATCTGATGCAGGAATTCCTCCTCAAGCATACTTAACTGATGCCAGGTAATATCACCTTGAACATTTCCAGCGATAGAGAGCTCACTACTACATAATATTAATCATTCCAGGTTATATCTGCTTGGTGAAAACATGGCTACTTCTCACCTTTATGAGAGTTTTCAAATTTAGCATACCTATGCATGAAACGGGAACAATTTAATTCCTGTACCTAGATGCTTTGCAAGGTTTCTATGTAGACCAATTTGACAGTGCCTCTGAATTCAGTCTGAGATTTTCTTGGGCACCAGGAAATTTAACACTTTAGTGATTTGCCCAACTTGGCAAAACTGGAAAGAGTTAGAACCCCTGTTCTATAGCCCTACTCTTCTTCAGTAAGGCAGCAGTGAAAGCCAGAGCTGTTTATTATACTGATAAAGTAAAATCATGATAATTTTACTGGTATTTCTTTCATGTTTAATTATTTACAATGTCCTTTTCTCCATTATAACATTGCAAGGTTTGCCATACAAGTCTTAGAACATCCATTTTACAGATGAGTAAGCTGAGGTTGAGGGGAGTAAAGGAATAGAATACTCTTAAAAATGCAATTCTGAAAATACAAATAATTACAATGAGAATGAAAAGGAGAAGCCATGCAAAGGAACCAATGTGGCTATGCAGAAAACATCCTGATAAAATTAGACTTTTTAAAGAGATAGATGCTAGAAGCAAGAGGAGGTAATTTAGGATGAATGCAAAAAAGTAATGTAGTCATTAAAGAACTGTGTCAGAAACACAAAAGCCTCCAAAGGAGTTGAGGCTTGTGTGAATTCTAAGCATGACCAAAAGGCCTATTTAAAAGTTATATTTAGATCACTGGAAGATCAAAGGAATGATAAGACCACTGCTAAGGCTAGATGGGAAGTAGATAATGAAATATGGGGAAAGAGAAAACCATTCGATCCCATCTTGGTTCATTTTCTCTACCAAGAAGAATGACCTTCTGACTGGGAAAGATAAAACAAAATTGTCTAAACATAATTGAAATTTAAGAAAAGTGAGAATATTGTAAGAGAGCACCTAACAGACTCTCAATGAGGTTATGTTGCAAAGCTCAGGGATACTATATCTCAGGATGCTGAATGATTGCCAAATTGTGGTGAATGGAAATGATGTAACAAGATTCCAGAAAGGCCAAAATGTTGTTCCAATTGTTAAAGGGAGAGAAAAGAGTAAATTCTCTAAATTTTGTGTTGGTGAGCTTAATTTTGATTCCTTGCAAATGCTTAATGTATTACTAAAGGAATGATTTATGAGCTCTTTGAAAGGGAAATGATCACTGAGAGCCAGCATGGGTTCATTAGGAACAAGATATGAAATATTTATCTCACTTTCTTTTTTTTAGGGTAACAAAACTGGTAGGTCAGGGATTGAATAAATGAAGTAATTATTCTGTTTTGAGCATTGCATTTTAGGAAGAATATTGACAAGCTGGAGTGCATCCAATGAAGGAAACCTAATATATTAAGTCACATCAAATGAATGAGTATTTAGTAAATGCTTACTAAGTACTTGACACAATACTAAGTACTTGGGATACAAAGAGACATAAAAAAGGAAGACAATAAGATTGTAAGAAAAGTTGGAACCTTGAAGATGGGTTGAAAGAATTGGGAACATTTCATTTTAAGAAAATAAATTTTGATGAGAAGGGCTTTTATGTAGAAGAAGGATTAAATTTGTCTTTCTTGACCACTAAGCATAGAAATAGGAACAGCGGGGTAAAACCTGAAGATTTTGTCTCACCGTAGGAGAAAAAAAAGCTTCCAAAAAACTAGAGTTGTATGAACATGAAATAATTTGGTTTCTCTAAAAGATTCTCTTCAACCCTTCCATTTCCTTCTCATTCAGGAGAGTGATCACTAACGCTTCACAGTAATTTTTTAAATTATAGTCTGCTGAGCTTAATTTGGATTCCTGACAAAATTTGAAAATGCAAAATGAAAAGGAAGTTTATGAGTTCTTAGGAAGTGAAGTCATGATTCCAATCAATGGAAATCTTCAACCAAATGCACAATGATTATTTGTTGTGATGTTTTAGAGGGGTTCTATTTACTTTATGTAAAATTAAATGATAACTGAGGTCTCTTCCAACTCTTCCATTCACTGACTTGCCTGAGGCTACAGGATCAAAATGTATAATAGACAGTTAAAAAATTTTTTGGGGCAATATGGAGGGTGGTCCTTAGTGAGTGCTCCAGGCTTTATCTGCTCTTGGCTTTATCTACTCAATATTTTTATAAATCACTTGGATAAAGGTATAGAAAGAGTGCTGATTGAATTTATAATTGACAGGAAGCTGGGAGAGATAGCTAATGCATTGTATGTTAAGAGTCAATATCCACAAAGCTCTTAACAGGATCACACAATAGTTTGAATCTAAGAAACTGAAAGATGAATTTGTGATATCATCAATGTGGGTACTCCTTTCAAAGGTACAAATCCTATTACCACCTTCTCATTTTGTGATTCTTGAGCATATCCTTAGATAAATTCTTCTCATGGGCTCTGCCCAAAAATTAAAGGACCTTTCTTTCTTCCTCTTGACACTGAGTAGCTATGAATAAAGAATATGAGTTGCCCATTTGTTATTTCATGCTTTTGCTACATGACCAACCTATGTGCTTTTGCATTTGTCTAATAATATTCTTTTGCCATGCCCTTCTTTATTGGCAACATGCTATAGCCTACTTATGCCAAATGCATACCTTTCCACTGCCCATCTGTTGGCTTGCCAATGTAGTTATTTATAAACTTTGATATTATATGAAACATAGTTGTACAGAAATACTGGAAGAACATTGGTATTACAAATCTAGACTTTGGTTCAGGAAGGAACTTAAGGTCAATAAAAGCACTGGGCAGTTTCCCAAATGTAATTCAAATTGCTCACCTCCTACTTAATTCTGGGTCTAATTATCCATTCACACTGTGAGTCTAAGATATACATAGTGATAGATTAGTACTGTGGGCTATTCATCCAACTGCTTATCAAACTCTGGATAATAGACATTCTTCCAAATGTGTTTTTTTTTTTTTCCCCTCTGTGTGGATAGCTTTTTTTTTTTTTTTTTTTTTTTTGAGAAATGATGGATCCATTTAGGAAATTAATGTTTTGGGACTTGATATAACAAGCATGAGATTATCTTCCTAAAGGAGCATTTGGAACACCTCAGTATAAGGTATCTTTCTTTGATTTAGACTCTATGATAGGCATGCTCTATGACAATGGAAAACCCCTCTTGGCAAGCACACATCTCCCTTTCTTTTACCTCTCTGGATATAGATAATCAGAGAATCATGGTACAAAGTATGTCTATTGTTACATTTTTGAAGGGCTCTTATACGATAACATATTCATGGGAGAGGTGGGAGTAGCCTTTTTCTCTACCAAATCTAATGATTTTTAATAGCCAATGAATAAAAAATTACTGTAGGACCTTTCACTTTTTGAAGCTTTATTCAGTTGTGTGATTCTAAGGTGAAATCTGCTGTTCAACACTTTTATCTTCATCAAGAATATCTTCAACACTTGTCTAGATTATTTTCATGTCTTGTGGAGGGTGAGAAAAGAGGTACAGTTATTGATATTTTAAATGATTTTTTTAAACTGTAATGATGAGATCAAGCATTTTCCATCCTGTTCTCTTTCAGATATTTTTAGCATCAATGCCTCAAAATCCTAAAAATTCTGTTGTTTCTACAATGGACCTCCTCTTAATATACTTGTTCTAGTTCAACTCTCTTATCTATTTTCTTGGGTACCATTTTTACTTTCTTGTGTAGCATAATTGAAATTATAAGGCTGGAGTCCAAATGTATTGGTTCCACAGGTAGTGATGGAGAAAAACAAAATCTTATATGTTTGTTATGGAAATCTAGACAGATTTATTCTTATTTGCAATAGGACAAAATATCTACAGGGATTCTTCCCTTCCTGAAGGTCTCCCACATTCTTGTCAAATGGATTAGTCTAGGTTTTCCTTAAAAATAAACAGTCAGGACTTGAAGGAGGGGGAAGGGATTTGATGGAAGGATAAGGACTCAAGATATGCCTCCATTGACTCAACTTTCTGTTAGCTGTCGGTATTGACAGTGGTTCTCTGGTCACCTAGGGTCATGTGGGGTCAGTGTTCTTCACATTTGGTAATTATTTGAAGACAATATGAGTTACCAAATCCTGCCATTTTGAAGACAAATTCTTACATGGAGATGAGGGGCGGGGGAGGAAAGTCTACCAAAGTTAATATATTCTTATCTCACATCCATGATTCTTTATGGCTAATTAACTTTTGTTAATGGCAAAATGAGTTAAAAGTGCCTCATTCCATTTCAATATGGACTCTCAACTAACACTAACAAAATCAGTCCTAATACCATGTGTCCTTCTATTTTCTTCCTTTTAGTTTCTTCATTAAATGCTTTCAGGTTGCTGAGGCTTAACTGGGTCACTGGCCAAGCTTTATACAACCTTGTTTTCCCTTCTAATACATCTTGTCTTATGAAGTGATGCTATTCATAATCTTCCATCATGTTCTCCCATTAGATTTTGTAAATCAATTTATATTCAAAAGCAACATTATTTTTAGATGCCATATTTCTTTGCTTATCAAGTATTTACAAGGTAGTTTCTAGGCTCCTTTTTTCTCTTCATTATAGACTGGTTATACAGTGGTTAGATTTTTTAAGGGTAATAGTTTATTTTAATATCTGTCCTTTTATCCTTTCTTACTTTTAAGATACAATGACTTGTTTAGTTAGCTCAGAATTTAACTTCCTCAACTGCACATAATGTCTGAATTCTTTTTGTTGAATTTTTCTCTGATAGGTCAATGTTCTGACTAAGCAGATAACTTAATGCAGAAATAACTTCCACATCAGTAGCCAATTATTCTCCGATAAGAATGTTCATTTTTATGACATTATTTGGTTCTTAGTATTCCAGCTCTTTTCCTGAAGAAATTTTTTTATGATATATAGGCATAAAGCTTTTTATATTTTTCATATCTTATTTTTGAACCATGTTTTTGAATATATTTCTGTTGTTTGCCACTGTGCTCATCTTTGCATGAAAATCAGGTATTAATATACAGGCTGATTGAGAGTTTTATAAATGTTTTTGTGGAATTTCTTTATGTCCCCATACAATGTAGCCAGCATTGGTATGCAAGCTACAATTATCTTTGTGGCTGTAGTGTTTGTCCTTCCTTTTCGAAGAGGACCATGACATCAGGAAAATTATATCATGACTTGAAGTTGACTTTGATTTGAGTGAGGGAGGGCTGTGTAAAGTCATCAGCCTCCCCTTCTGCAGCAGAACCATCTGGATCCAGTGACCAGATATTCATTCATCAGGCAGACTGGAGATGGCCCAGGATGCAACAGGAGATCCTGGTCCTTTTAAGCTAAGGCTTTTTAAGGTACTCCCTTAAAGTGAGGCAATGCCCATTCAGTGAATAAGCCCCTTTAAGAAGTAGACAAGGGATGGCCTTTTTAATTAGAAAAAGAAAAAAAATCAAGGTGAGAGGGCCAGACCCTGAGGGTTGCTGTTACAAAGAGAAACAGTAACCATTGACATTCACTCTAAGCCAGGAGAGTTCAAAAACAGCCATTAAGTGGTACCTGAGCAGGGACCTATTGTAGTACAGTCTATGGGCTTCAGAAGAGTGAACTGGGTTTATGGTTTAGGAAAGAAAGGAAAGAAGAAAGGAAGGAAGGAAGAAAGAAAAGAAAGAAAAAGTTCTAACCAGTAAACTACAAGTTAACTGGGCAGCTTCTGGCCACCAAAATTGACCTTCCTTTGGAGAAGTGAAGGAAAGGGAGAGGGAGAGGACAAGTTGAGTTACCCAGTTAGCTGGGTCCCCATTCAGGCGGCTTAGTCTACTGACACATTGCGTTTGTCCTTCATTTTCAAAGAGGACCATGACATGAGGGAAATGATGACATGACTTACAGTTGACTTTGATTTGAGTGAGGGAGGGATGTGTAAGGTCACCAGCCTCACTTTCTCCTCCAGAGACATCTGGATCCTGTGACTTAGTTTGTCCTCTCCTTCTCCCTCTTCCTCTCCCTTTCCTTTTCCACTCCAAATAAAGGTAAATTTTGGTGGCTGAAGCTTCCAAATTATTTTGGGGTGTACCAGCTAAATTTATTTCTTGTATTCTTTCCTTCCTTCCTTCCTTCCTTCCTTCCTTCCTTCCTTCCTTCCTTCCTTCCTTCCTTCCTTCCTTCCTTCCTTCCTTCCTTCCTTCCTTCCTTCCTTCCTTCCTTCCTTCCTTCCTTCCTTCCTTCCTTCCTTCCTTCCTTCCTTCCTTCCTTCCTTCCTTCCTTCCTTCCTTCCTTCCCTTTCCTCCTAGTTCACTCTGAAGCCCATAGACTAGACTATATTAGGTCCCTGCCCAATTTCACTTACTGGTTCTTTTTAGATCCTCCTGGCTAAGAGTGAATGTCAATGGTTACTGTTTCTTTTGGGAACAGTAACCCTCAAGGTCTGGCCTACTCACTTTGATTTTTTTCTTTTTCTAATTAAAGGGGCCATTTCTTGCCTACTTCTTAAAGAGACCTATTCACTGAATGGACATTACCTCTCTCTAAGTGAGTACCTGAAAAGACCTTAGCCTAAAAGGGCCAGGGTCTTCCATTGCATCCTGGGCCATCAGGATGCATCTTTATGGCAGGATTTTAGCAGATACAAGTAATAAACATTGTAATACATGGTGAATAGTGTAATATGAACTATTAGTCTTATTGCCTCTGAATGCCTAATAAAAACAAGTTTACCCGTTCCCTTATTTAGTTCTTTAAGGACATATTGTAACTGGAACTATAATATTTCCATTTAGCTACAATTTCCTTTTGTCTACTGGGTTCATGGAAAGTGAAAAATGTCAATGCAGTATTGTTATGATTTATTTCCTTGAATAGTATGTCACCTTGCTGGTCACTGGATCAATCTCATATTTAAAGTATCATCAGCTGTTAATGTTGGTGGTCTAAAAATGATAAGAATCTTAACACCTTCTGTTCTCTCTTCTGTCACTTTGCCATCATCCCTGCAAAAGCAGAAAGAACTTATAAAGGACTGGAAGACATTTAAAAATGTTCCTTTTTGTGGATTGTTATGGACAAAATATTCATAATCAAATAGTCATCCTTCTGGTGATGAGTCAGCTTCACCTTGCCTCATTGTTTTGGTTTTGATGGCTCAGAGTGAATAAAATAGCGATTGTTTCTGTTTTGTCCAGAAACTGAGGGTCATCCTCTCCCACATTGATTCTTTGTGAAAGCAAACTAGGTCATTCCTTGTTTCAGCTCTTCCCTAGCCTTTAATCATGGAATGGGTGTTGCCATAGATAAATTGAGACCTGGAAAAGACCTTGACTTAAAAAGGACAAGGTCTTCCACTGCATTCAGGACCATTACCAGTCATCTTGACCTATTTTTTGCCACTGGTCCTCTATGCCTCTGGAGGAGGGAGTGAGGCTGATGACTTTGCCCAGCTCTTCCTCTTTAAATCTAATTCACTTGCAAGTCAAGACATCCCCCTCCTGATGCCATTGATCGTCTCTGAAAATGAAAGGTGAGTCATAGCTTCTTCATATTTAAACAAGTTGGTCCTCCGAAAGCAGACTCTGTTTGTTGCTCCAGTGTTGCTCAATGATTTTCTTCCATAATAGAATCCTCCAGAGTTTGCATTTTTTATTGGTTTGGCCTTCAAGGACTCAAGTATATGAAATTTAATGGTGATAAAAGTAAAGTTCTACTCATGGCTTCAAAAATCAGGGGGAGAAAAAGTAAATTACCTTCCTAGTTTGGGACTTCTCCTTTTGCTTCTTTGAATTACTATATTAGTCTTATAACTGCTCCGCCTGTTTCCAGGGTCTTTATTATCACCCATCTCAATTTCTCTCACACCTGCTGCCAGGTTAGTCTTCCTACAGTAACATCTCTGATCAGAATCATTCATTGGTTTTTCCCTTAACCACAGGGTAAAGTCCAGATTTCTTAGCCCAAATTGAAGGCCTTCCACGCTGTGACCCAGAAAACTGTCCAAGTGTATGGACTGAGTGAACCTGAAGTCAGGAAGATCTAAGATCAAATCCAGCCTTAGATACTAGTTATGTGACCCTGGGAAAATCACTAAACTTGGGTTTCCTCAACTTGAAAATGGAGATAATAATAATACTTCCCTCACAGGGTTGTTTTAAGGATCAAATGAAATAAAGGACATGGCAAAGTACCTAGCACATAGTAGGTGCTATATAAATACTTATTCTTTTACCCCTTCTACTTCCTGGCCCAGCATTCCTCTATATATACATGTTCTAACTCAGTTGGCCCTTTGTCCCATTCCTTTAGCACATTCCAGCTTTTCTCACCTGACCTAACTGAGCCAGGGGTTGTTCATTTCCAGTATGAGAGCCTATTGTCATGCTATCCCTGGCATTTTCTACTCCAGAGACTCTGACAGGCAGAAAGATTTTTGCTGCCTTACCTGTTCGTTTTCTACCTAATTGACAGTTTTTACTGTGTTCAACATGCTCTGAGCATGTGCCTGTGAGAAGGCTTTCAGCAAATAAGTAACAGTCCAATCTTAACCTAACCCTATACCAGGAAGCAACTCTACAATAATATTCACCTAATACCTCCTTCTGGGGACCACAAAAGCAGTTAGATAACATTCTCTCTATAAATCCTTATCTTCTTCCTGCACCAAGGAGAAAGATCTATCCAGCACAATTTTTATCTAGGAAAAGGGAAAACCAGGGCTTGAAAAACATGAGAATTGTCATGTGTTTGAGGCTAATTAATTTGGAGTCTTGGACTGGCCTAAATGACCTATCAAAATTCTTCTACAGTCTAGAGAAGAGGTATCAAACATGCAGCTGAATCAGATTAAAATGTAATTGGGAAATATTTTTAAAAAGAAATAACAATATAATGGAACATGAATAATGTTAATATGTGGTTTTCTAAGTCAATATGCAGCCCATAGGGATCCTTATGACCCTATTTCTGTTTGACTTTGCCACCACTACCCTATACTATTCTGGGTCCTATTCATTCAACCAATTCCAAATCCACACCTATCTGTTATGGCATTTAGTCCATGTCTCTCCATTTTGCTCATTAGCATAGCATGAGAAACTTTATGGAATTTTTTTTAAAATTTTCACGTAGGCATCAGACTGGCGGAAGGAAGCATTGACTAAGTGGAAACAAGCATTTATTAAGTAAAAACAAGTATTTATTAAATGACTACCATGTACCAAGGGGCCGCTAGGTGGCAGAGTGGATAGAGTGTCAGCCTTGGAATGAGGAAGACTTATCTTTGAGAGTTCAAATCTGTCCTCTAACACTTACCAGCTGTGTGACCCTGGGTAAGTCACTTAATCCTGTTTGCCTTAGTTTTCTCATTGGTGAAATGAGCTGGAGAAGGAAATGTCAAAACACTTCAGTATCTCCTCCAAGAGAACCTTAGATGGAGTCATGAAGAGTCAGACATGATAGAAGTAACTGAACAATAGCAAATTAGGTGCCAGACACTGTGCTAAGTACTTTATAAATATAATCTCAATAAGACAAAATTGTGGAGGAAAGCGTCAAAGCTCCCAAGAAACATCCCCATAAAATTCTAACAGATTTTATAAAATCATGCCCCTCCCAAACTAGCCTGTATCTTTACTCCCTGACCAGAAAAAAATTCTTATTTTTGATCTCACCTGTCTGTAATCTATCTGCAGCATATATACCAAAATAATTTCCCAAGGCACAAATCTGACCATGATGGCATGATGGGAAGATTGATGATGACTTTGCCAGAAGACTTGGCTATGACCCTTATTTGCTTAAGAAAGCTTGCAAGTCACATCCTCTCTGGACTTGAGCTCTCTTTTCTAAAAACTGAGAGGAATGCACTAAATCTGAGCTTTTTGTAATTAAGTTCAGAATCTTAGACCAATAGAATCTTAGTGTTTTAAATCCTCAGAATTATAGAAAGTTAGAATCACAGAAACTTAAAATCAGAATCTTTGATTTAGAAGGCATCTCAGAGGTCATATAGTCCAATTCCTACTTGAAATATGAATCCTTTCTAACATGGCTCTAACAAGTGGCCAACCCAGCCTCTGCTCAAAAGCCTTCCATTATGAGGAGTTCCCTTAACTTTCCAGGCTGCCCTAAGGAGGAGGTTTTCTTTACTGAATCACAGTCTCAGCTTCTAACTTACTTTGCTGCTTTTTCCCCCCTAGGTTGCATTCTCCTTGCATCCCATTCTCCAGCTTGACTCAACGTCTGGCATTTTTTTGTGTGCTAAACTTGAAATAATTTGCAAATATTCTCATATGCATGAAACACAGAGCATTACATATGTGAGCATTTTAATATCTGGTTCTCATGCTTACTCCAGCATCCCCTGCTGACCCCTTGCAAAGGAATTGAATAGAAGAACATTTTGTTGATTCTTAAATGGCTTCTTGATATGTAAATTGAAAAAATGGCCTGCAATTTACACAATCTTATCATTCTTATTGGATGCATTTTCTTCGTGTCTGCTCAGCAAGACAATGGTTGGTCTGGTGTTTCCTTAGGTCTTTCTTTGAACCAGATTACTGGGTAATAATTCAACCTTAAATTTGGAGTTCAGGAGAGTGGAGGGTGGGGATGAATATGAGAATATCTCCTCGAGAAGGAAAATAGGCAGTAGGAAATACTAGCTTTAGCATCAAGACCTGTAAATTTGGAGGGCAGTTTGTATATGAAGAGGGAGAGGTTGATGAAGAGAAAGATGACTTTTTCTGACTATTTTGTCCTTAATTAATGTCTGCTCCATCAACATAAAAAACAAAAGCAAAAAACCTAACATCTTGGCATGTGGTCTCATCTCTTCCTGGCAAATAAAAAAGAAATGGAAGCATTGTCAAATTTTATATTCTTGGGTTCAGAGATCACTACAGATGACGACTTCAGTCATGAAATTAAAAGATGCTTCCTCCTTAGAAGGAAAGCTATGGTAAATCTGGACAGCATACTAAACAGCAGAGACCACACCTTGCCACCAAAGGTCCATAAAATAAAAGTTATGGGTTTTCCACTAGTAATGTATGGCTGTGAGAGTTGAACTCTAAGGAAAACTGAGCACAACAGAACTGATGCTTTGGAGTTATGGTCTTGGAGAAGATTTTTGAGAGTCCATTGGACAACAAGGAGATAAGTTATATCGGCTATAGATATCAGATACATAAATACTTAAAGAAATTAATTCAGACAATTCACTAGAAGGCTTTAAATGCTTTAGCCACATAATGAGGAGACAGGACTCATCGAAAAGACCCTGATGTTGAGAAAGATTGAAGGCAAAAGGAATAGGGGACAGCAGAAGATGAGATGGATAGATAGTGTCATGGAACCAATGAATGTGAGCTTGAACAGACTTCAGGAGATAGTGGAGGATAGAAGGGTCAGATGTTCTATGATTTATAGGGTCTCAAAGAGTCAGACACAACTGAACAACAACATACCATTATGGCACTACAGTACCATAAAATCAGAGATTTAAAGATGGAAGGGATCTAGTCTGACCGCCTTATTATATAGAGAATAAAACTGAATCTCAAAGTTGTTGTGATCCACCCAAGCTGACCAGCTGGTAAATAGTAAAACTTGGATTTAAACTCAATACGATTCAAGTAATAATAAAAATAATCTTCACTTTTACAATGTCTCAAGGTTTGTAAATCAATCAATTAAAAAATGTATTAAGCATTTGTATGTGCCAGACCATGTGCTAAGTATTAGGGATAAAAAGAAAGGCAAAAATATGTCACATTTGTTAGGTAGACAGCACGAAAATAACTATACGAGATATATATATATATGATGGAAATGAAAGGTGATCTTAGAGGGAAGACATTGGAGTGAAGGTGAGGTGCAGAAAAGACCTCTTGAAGAATATGGGATTTAAACGTATTCTTAAAGTAAATCAGAGAAGCTAGGAAGCCAAGTTAATGAAGGAGAGCTTTCCAGCTATGGGACACACACACTGGAAAGGCACATAGTCGAGAGATGAAATGTCATGTTCAATGACCAGAAAAAAAGGCCAATGTCACTAGATTGTAGGGTATATAGAGGGGAGGAAAGTGCAAGAAGACTGGAAAGGTAGATAGAGATCAATGTGTAAAGGGTTTTAAACACCAAGCAGTAGATTGCATATTTGATCCTGGAGGTAAAAGGGAGCCCCTGGAGTTTATTGTGTGTGAGTCAAGGGTTGATGAGCTTTAGAAAGATCTCTTCTTAGTTAAGTAGAAGATGGATTGGAGTAGGAAGAGACTTGAAACAGGAAGACTAATCAGAACAAACCACTTTCTTCACTTTAACTCACTGAAGTGAGCAGTAATTTATTCTCATTTTTACAATTAGAGAAACTGATGCTTGGAGTGGCAGAGGCATAAGTGGAACCCTAAGTCTCCCAGACTCTGAGCTTGGTTTTCTCTCCATTACGCCTTATTGCTTTAGGGAAGAGTTAATTTCCATCCCTTGGTTCCATGGATCACTGGCCAGTACCAGAAGCTGTCTTGTGTTGGCCCTGTGACTCAGGATACCACTGGGGCTTCATATTCTGACCGAAGGAGAACAATCCCGGGCCTGAGCAGCTAATCAGTCAGCACTGAACATTTGTTGTTCACTTGATTTTTTCCAGTCAGAGGGAATGGCAAAGAGCTGTCATTGTTGCCTATGGAATCAAGGCCCTCAAAGGTCCAAGTTTCATTTGAATTTGCGCTCCAATGGAGAGGGAGTAAAAGCACATGAGTACATTATACAGACCGACTGACAGCTGGAGAGCGAGCTTAGAATAAAAAGACTGCAAATAGTTCATGGAAATAGCCACGGTCTCCAAAACACACATACACACACACAAAAGTGTGTTTGGATCCACTTGGATCCAAAGTGGGGTGGAAAGATCCCTGGAAAGAGAATCAGGAGATGGAGGATTCTAGTCAAGGCTCTGCTATGGATTAGCCCCAGTGACTTCACAGTCAAGGAAATCACTCAGCCGCCCTGATTCCTCCTGTAAAATGAGGAAGCCAGTAATAGTCCTCCTTCTAGCTCTGACATTCTGAATTTAATGTTCCATGCCCCCCTTCACCTCCGAAAGTCTATATGATCTGTCCTGGTGCCCCTGCTGTCTCTGACATTCTATATTCTAAACTCTAAGGCCCCTTCCAGTTCATGTCTGCCATGTTCAATGTTCTACTTTGCCTTCTGTGTGATTCCATGGTCTCTGTGATGAGATCCCTTCCTAAGACTCTGTGTTTGAGGGTGCTTCCCAGACCTGGCATTTTAGAATTCATTTTGTCTCTGGTGTGTGTGTGATAGATAGATAAGATAGATAGATAGATAGATAGATAGATAGATAGATAGATAGATAGATCACTCTCTTATCTATCTATCCTATAATTATTTAATTAATTTGGTACAGTTGGTCTCCCTGCCTTAACTATCTCTCCACTCATTCAACTGTTAAATTGATCTCTCTAAAACACAGATCTGACCATATCATTCCCCAGCCTCCCCCCATTCATTAACTCCAGCGATTCCCCATTACCTGTAGAATCAAATATAAAATCCTATCTTTACATTGTAGAGTCCTTTATAATTTGGCCCGTTCCTATTCTTCTAGTTGTCTTATCTTCCCTGCCCATACTCTGATCTGGAGACTCTGGTGTCCTTGCTGCTGTCCCCTGCACATGACCTTCCATTCTATGTGTCTGAGTTTTTCTCTGGCTTTCCCCCATGCCTAGAATACTCTCACTCTTCAACTTCACCTCTAGGTTTCCCTACCTTCCTCAAGTTTCATCCCAAATTTCATCTTCTGCAAGAAGTCTTTCCTAGTCCTCGTTACTCTTAGTGTCTTCCCTCTATTGATTATTTCCAATTTATCCTGTAAATAAATTGTTTGTACATAGTTTATTTTATATATACATATATAAATACACACACACATATATATATACACACACACATATATGCATATACATACATACACAGAGCCACTTTGCAATTTCTTCACATTTTTGCTAGTCTGTTCTCTTGGGCCAAGCAGGCTAAAAGAGATTTACTTATACATTTCTGCTCTTTCATATATACTGGAAGACCACTATCAGATCCTTCTGTATGTTTTTCCTTTCCCCAAACATAACAGGTATATTGGATAATCTGGAGGCCAGGCGCTATCCTGACAAATCTAGGAAATCTCCATTTCATCAGTGGCTTTCCTAAAATATTAAATCTAAACACAAGACTGTAGACGTGGTAGGACCAGGATAGAGGAGAATAGAGCAGGTATCTCCTTCATTCTGGACACCTAGTCTCTCAATTCAGCCTTAGATTGTCGGAATCTTTTGGGACCTAGGAAATTGTACCATGGATTCATATTGAGCTTGAAGTTTGCTGAAACCTCATGATTTTTTATAGCCAGACTGCTCTCCAGGTGAATTTCACTCCTCTTGTACATGTTTTTTGAACCTGAGTTTTTGAACCCAGGTATAGATTTTCTATTTATTCCTATTATATTTCATCTTCCTAGATTAGTTTCAATGTCCTAGCACACCAAGAATTTTATTTTTAATTCTGATTTTCTCCTCTCTGCTGTCCATGTCTTAGCTGACCCTGATAGTTTTATGTCATCTATGATTTTACTAAAAAATGCCAAGGACGCCTTTCCTCTTTATCTAAAACATCTTGATAAAATTGCTCAAACATTGATAAAAAAAAAAAACACAAAACTAAAGAAAAAGCTAAGGTTTTTGAGTGTTGCTTCCTATCATCCTAATAGATTACAAACTTCCTGAGGGTGAGAATCAGACTTTCCTTTCCTCTTTTATCTCTAGCTTAAGGATCTGTACACTAAGAAAAAGAGCTAATATCTCTATAGTGCTTTAAGGTTTTTAATTTTGTCATTCTTGTTGAGTCATGTACAATTCTTCATGACACTTTTGGGGGTTTTCTTGGCAAAGGCATTGGAGTAGTTGGTCATTTCTTTCTCCAGCTTATTATATAGAGGAGGAAACTGAGGCAAACAGGGCTAAGTGACTTGCTCAGGGTCACACAACTTGTGTCTCAACCTGGATGTAACTCAGGACCTCCTGACTCCAGGGCCCATGCTCTGTCAAGTGCTCCACCTAGCTGCCTCTAGCTGTTTTAATATTTATAAAGCCATTTCCATTGTTGGATAGTTCTGACAGTGGGAAAGTTCTCAGACTGAAATGAATATATTCCACATATTATCTTATTTTATCCTCACAGAAATCCTGGGAAGTAGGTGCTAATATTACTTTCATTTACTAGATTAGATGACAGACAGGAGTAAAATGACTTGCCCTGGGTCACACAAGAGTAAGTATATCTTAGGTAGGATTTGAATTCAGGTCTTTCTGACTCCAGGTCAAGTCACCAAGTTACCTTTGTTCAATTTATTCTAGTGATTGAAGAATGAGTCTGAACAACATTTTATGAATGAGGCACTGTTGAAGAAATTGGAGATGTTTCTCTTGAAGAAAGAAGATAGAAGAGTAAACATGAGTCTCCAAATATCTGAATGTCTGCCATGGGGAAGAGAAAGTAGTCTTCTTTGGTGTAGCTGCCAATGTGTTGCCATAGGGTAGGACCAAGGAATGGAATTTATGAAAAGACAGGCTCAGGTCAGTCAGAGAACTTTCCAGTTGTCAGAACCATTCAACAATGGAACTGGCTGCCTCCAGAAAGAGTAACATCCAGGTCACTAGAAATGTTTAAACAGTGACTGGATGAGAACATGACAAAACGGGGGGTTTATGGGACATGAGAAAAAAAATGGTGTCTAAAATGCCTTCTAATTCCTCAATGGTACAATTTTTATATCTCCCACAAAAGGAAGATGGTGGGTTTTTTCAGGAACTCAATGCAAGATATCAGCTTCATCAACATCTTCACCACGAATTTTGGTTGTTCAGTCGTGCCTGACCCTTCATGACACCATTTAAGATTTTCTTGGCAGAGATAATGGAATGGTTTGCCATTTCCTTCTCCAGCTCATTTTACAGATGAAGAACTGAGGCAAATAGGGTTGAGTGACTTGCCTAGGGTTACACAGTTAGTAAGTGTGTTAGTAAGGGCACCTAACTTCAGTCTCATCAACTTTTGAGTAAAGCTCAGGTCTTCGATTCCAAATCCAGTCCTTTCTTCACTACACTACACTGGCTTCATCTGATAGGAAAAAGAAAAAGAAAAGGAAAGTTCAGAAAGGCAAAGGAATTTCCTCAGGATGATAAAGCTAGTAAATGGCAAGGCTGGAATTTGAACCCAGCTCTCCCAAGTCTGGGATCAGCAATCTTTCCATTCCACTGTTCTGACTGTTGAAAAGAACCTTAGATTAGGAACTGAGAGTCCTGAATTCTTATCACATTTATATGACTTCTCAAACATTTATGTCCATGCTTATGCAGAATAGCATTCTTTCACATGTCCGTATGCACAGACTCTCTGTTTGCCTGTAAGTCCTGTAAGCTGTTTAACTTGAATCTCTGTGACCAAGGTAAAATGGATGTAAGTGGAAATTTGCAATGAATGTTTTTTAACAGGTCCATTAATTTATCAGGCACTCACTTAAGAGGGTTACAGCATAGTATAGGAAATGGCTTCTTAGGGCTCGGGAAATAATATATTTGTTTTCAGGGAATTGCTATTAGTGGTGTATGGGAAGGTGCGGATGGTACGTCATTAGTAGGCATTTGGTCAAGTGCCACAGTGTTGTAAAATGGTAATATTAATGCCCATTTTATTTATGAACACATTACCCTTTAGCAAAGTCCTGATTTGGCCCATGGGATAGGGAAATAGGTCTGTAATGATCATAAATCTTACCTATAGCACTGTATTAGTTCTGCATAGCCTGTCATATTAACTGGCTAGTGACAGAGAAATGTGTCCAACCCCATGTACTGCTAGTTCTTCCTGTGGGTAAAGGGCTGAATAGCTCACACTTCCCAGATATCCTTCCCTACCTTGAGATTGCAGGTCTTTAGTAAGCAACAAGACAGGACTGCAATGACTGAATGGCAGTGATAACAAGAATAGTACTGAGGGATCTAAGTCCCAGGGAGGGGGAAATCACAATATTTGGAAAGCTTAGAAACAGGACTCCTACCAAGTCTTTTCAATTTGCTTTCCTGCAACCTCTCCTCCCCCCCATTTACATCTGTACCAAGTAGAGGGGAAGAGACAGGGAGCTGATTGCCCTAAATCCTAACCAAGCAAACAAAGCTCAGTATCTAAGGGCCGATTAAACAGCTTATAGGAATGTATTATAGAAAGTCTTCAGGGTTGAGAAGAGTCTCTGAGGTTATCTCCTCCAACTTCTTCCTGATCAAGAATCTCCTCTATAACATCCTCAACAAATGATAATACAATTTTATTTCTGTTTTTAAATGAATTTTATTAAATTCATTGTGGGGGGGGGTGGAAGTGGTGCCTTTCATATCTTTCTTTGGGACTTGGTTGTTCTGTCTATTTACACTATTGCAGTCATTGTGTATGTTGCTTTCCTGGTTCTGTTTGCTTCATTTTGCATCAGTTCATAAAAGCCTTCTCATACTCTCTATTCATTACATTCATGGTCTACAGCTTTAACTTGAAAAACTTCCAAGGATGGGGATCTCCCTCACCCCCAGGAAAAACATTTTGCATGGTTCTAATTATAGGAAGTATTCAAATGATTGAGTGATCTTACTGATTTCCTAGTTCCTTCCACGATGTAGATCTGTGGCAATGCTGTGTGACTCTTGTCCATATCCTTCCAAAAGTACAACATTTGGGGTCTATCCAATGCTCTAGAGTCTTTCACTTCCAAAATAAAGAGATATGTGGAGCACACTGACTATCTCTACTCTTTAGCCCTTGTTCTCACTCCTTGGCCAGACCATCTTTTCTTCCAGTCATACAATTCCTTGATGATGTCTTTTTTCCACATTTTTATGGATTTCTTCATTGGTTTTATGTCACATTCTACTTACACCCACCATGCACTTTTCTATTATTTTCTATATAAGAGTCATCTTCAGATCTTTGGAGGCAGTGCTATTTCAGTTCTGGCTACAACATAGTAACATCAGTCAAATGTCCCTAGGGAAAGATTGGGGCGTCAGCAAAAATGTTTTTCAACTTTCTGGAAGCTATGCAGTTTTCCCCTCCTCTACTTCTCTAGGACCAGATGATTGTTTATGTGCATTGTCTGTCCCTTATCTTACCCAAACTTCATTGAGTATCCATTCAGATACAAGTTGAAATCTACCAAATAGACATTCTTCATCCACTTGGTCTCTCCTGTGTAGCTAGATTGGTCAAATTTTTTGAGCATTTTATAATCAGGAGACTCAGCAGTGTCTTGGGGAGTGATAGAATTAACACGATGGCATCTGAAAATAAGAGCATCTGGAGGATCTTACTACACCATTTACAGCAATCGTGCTTGTTCTGGACTCTATCCTAGATCTCCACCATTACTACAGTTTTCACAGGTGAGTAGTGTTTTATCCCTTCTGTGGTTGTGCAGTCTGTCAAACCCTCAAAATAAATGACCAAAGAGCCACAGAGGCTATGTATCAACTGTAGACTCTGAAATTACCAAATGGCTCACAGAGGTTGTACATCAACTGTTAACTGAAAAATAACATGAAATAAAACCAAGGAGCTCATAGAAGTTACAGGCAAAAAGCCTTCTTCATTCTTTTTGAGGAAGGAAACTGGACATGCATTCCAGAATTTCCTCTAAAACTGAGGAGATCCAAGGCATCGAGGCTCAGCCTTGATACATATTGTTGCAGGTAGTGAGGTGTAATCACAGCTGTAAGCTGCAACAGCAACAATGTTTGCCTAGTGACAAAAGGTCTATTCATACCAGGGTTCCATGGTTCCTGAAGGTGTTTGTCCAAGAGCAGGGACCATCTCAGACTGGTTTGAGCCAATTCTCTGATTTGACCACAGTAGGGTCATCCAATGGGTAAACACAAAGGATTGTTGTTATACCAAGCTCAGGGGCACAGGTTACTTGCTGGGTCTTAGCTCTGGAAAACAAGGTGTCTCCTAAGATTAAGACAAGAGATTAGTAAAAGGAGGAGTGGTTTTTGGGGTGGGGGTCCTCATTTAATCATGTCTGACTCCCTGTGACTCCATGGACTATAGCACACTAGACCCTTCTATCTTCCACTACTCTCAGAGTCTGGTCAATCTCATGTTTGTTACTTCCCTTGTCTAATGTATATTGTCAGAAAATCATTTAATAGAGCTATTTTTATTTTTATATCTTCCAGTGATCCTGATAAGGAATTAGAAGACACTTTGTTGTAAAAATGTCTTTAAAAAAAACCAATGAAAAAATAAGCACATAAGATTTCTTACTTTCTACATCTTATGAACAAATGTGATATGGTAAAAATCTGGTTGAGTAAAAGTTGTGAAAGCTTTCTTGTTTGCTGGTAATTCCCTCTTATAGGAAGGCCTCAATTAATGTATAGATGACCTTCCAAAAGATTTTGTACAGGGAAAGAATAGGAATATAGATTGGCAGGGATTGATGTTTACTCAGTTACCTTTTTTTTGGTATTAATAAAGTTTAAGATTTTTCCAAGCCTTTGGAATCTTCCCTTCCTGCCGATATCTTTTTATATATCAGCCTCGCAATTTCTTGCTAATTACATCACTTCTAGCAAACATATCCTCTATATACTTCAATAAATGCTAATAATAATTTAAAAAACTCATATTTTTTATCAAATTTTAAAGTTTACAAAGTGCTTTCTTCTCAACCAATCTAGGAGATAAGACATGAAAATATTATTCTCATTTCTGGGACTAGGATTGATATCTGGAAAACATCATTGTCATCATCCTCACCATCACTAACATTTATACAATGGTTTTTGGTTTAGAAAAAAAGGGTTGCAAATGTCTTATTTCATTCCAACAACAACTCTGTAAGATAGATGCTGTTTTTACCCCCATTTGGCAGATTAGAAAACTGATGTCTGAGGCAAGATTATCATATCTGATTTGCCCCAAGCTCAACACTTTATCCACTGTACCACCTTGATGCCTTAGAGAAAGGACCTCAGAGACTATTTAATCCAAGACTTCATTTTTCAGAAGAGAAAAATGAAGACAAGAGAGGTTAAGGGGTTTTCATCAGGTCACTCAGGTAGTAAGTAGTAGAGAGAGAAAGGAAACATTTCCTGATTCTAAGTACAGAGTGCTAAATAAGATATGAGGTGACTTGCTCGTGGTCACAGAGCTAGGCAACTGTCAGGATGTCAAAGACATCCTGACCTCATGTTCAGAATGCTTTTAATTATACTATATTGCCCCAGGGAAATATTTACAGGTTTACAGCACAAAGATAGATTGACTGACAGGTAATAAGTCATTTATTAAGTACTTACTAAGTGCTGAGCAATGTGCTAAGTGTTAGGGATACAAGAACAAGGGAGCAACAAGGTACTGCCTTCAAAAAGCTTCTATTCTATTATGAAAAGACAACATGTAAATAGACAAGGTGGTATATTAGGGGCTATATGGTGTTGAGGTGGCCAGGAAGTGGTGTAAAGGCCTAGTTCTAGGGCAAATAAGGCAAAGGCATGCCTACTGGAGCCCAGGATCCCCATGGTTGGAGGGAGGGGAAGGAGTAGGAGATAAAAATGAAGGTCAGAGTATAGGCAACATAAGTAGATGCCTGGGATTTAAATTTTATTGTTTTCCTTCTTTTACTCTTTGGACATGGGAAGAGTTTGGACCTATTATGGTATACAAGGGTCAAAGAAAGCCATCCAATGTAATTTGAAGACTCCTGACCTTGGAAGAACTTATGAATCTTGAGAGACAACTAGGAAGAAATTGAAGAGGAATGGGTGGTGGGTGAAGTTACCAAAGTTTTAGATTTATAGGATCTGCTGCAAATTAGGCAGTAGAGGAGAAGGGGACATCCAACTGGATTTACTCTGATCCACTTCAGTGCCAGTAACAGAGATTCCTCTGGAATGAGAAGAGGTCAATTTGTGTTCCAATTCCCAAGTTGTGTTCACTTGTTTGGGTGAATCTCAAAGTCCAACAGGAATTATAACGCAAGACTTTAGGATGCAAGAAACTCTAGCTTGGAATTTGAACTGAAATGGTATTCCTGAAATTTCCCTCTGTCACAAGGAGTAGGCTCCTCCATAATGTTTTTCTTCTGAAAAAAGAGTTGGTGGTGCCACTTACTAACATGAAGTGGCATGAAATGACATGAACTTCAGGCATTGCAAAGCTCAAGAGCTAGAAAATATATGGAGAAAGTCAGGAAGAGAGATTGATTGATATCACTTTCTGGTGGCTGCAGAGAGAGTTAAAGGTAGAGGGATGGGTGCCCGCTGCTGGGAATTATGAAGAGATGCGAGAGACACTGCATGCTTACATCTGTAAGAGACAACATATGCTGAGGACCCTATCTAGTGGCTGACTGTGATTCAGAGGAGAGACAGAGAAAGAGAGAGAGAGAGAGAGAGAGAGAGAGAGAGAGAGAGAGAGAGAGAGAGAGAGAGAGAGAGAGAGAGAGAGAGAGAGGTAAAGACACAGAGAGAGAGAGACAGAGGCAGATGCAGAGAAAGGGGGTAGGAGGGAGAGAGACAGACAGAGAGACAGAGGACACAGAGAGAGACAGAGATATAGACAGGAAGAGAGGTGGAGGGGGAAGTGTCAATATTTTCTATGATTTATCATAAAAATCTCTTTGTTTTATTCAAATGTAAATATATGGATTTCCTTCCTGCCTTTGACCTTTGTGAACCATAAGAAGAAATGGCAACCACTTAACTGGTATTATTTAATGAGATTCCCAGTTTTTTTTTTGTTTTGTTTTGTTTTGTTTTATTTTGTTTCTCCTGGGTAGGGACAAAGTGACAGAGTTGTGAGAAATTCCCCAAAGTGATTCTCAGCTCTTCATCATAGGGGAGTCTTTTTCTTGAGATAATACACCAGCGTGCTACGTTACCCCATATACACCAATATTCAGGCACTTCATTTCCCACCTTGCTGTTCTCCTGGACTTCATTATTGTTTCCAGAAATTTACCTTCCTGCAAGGTCACATCACCTCTGAAGCTCACATTTGCTCTGTACTTCCTTCCCCTGGAGCCCTTTCCCGCTTCTGATTGACAGGGGGGAGAGTAGACATTAGAGGGCTACTTACAGATCTTCATAGGAGGGTACCCTGTGTAGCCATCTCATCATTTCCCACTGAGTTGCAGGACTTCATTATGCTCCCCCAGGCCAGACACCCTCCTTCTCTCCCTGCCTCACTTTCTTTTCTTGTGTTGACTTCCCCCATTAGACAGAACTCCTTGAGGACACAAACTGCCTTAAGCCTTTCTTTGAAAGCCCAGAGTTTAGCATAGTGCCTGGTACACCGTAGGCACTTAATTGATGTTTAATGATTGATTTATTCAATATAAAAGCCCAAAGTAATAGATATGGGTGATCCCTGCCACTAGCCTAGAGGGAAAATCATTTTTTCAAAAGCTCCCTTTATCTCCTTTCTTTTGCTATGTGAGGGAGGTATTTAAGAAAAAGTACATAGGGAAGTTAGGGGAAAAGGCAAGACCATGTCCAATTGAGAGTCAATCCCTGGGGATTAAATAGGCCAAGCAAGTGCATCCCCCCCAGTAAGGAAGGGTCCTTGGCCGTCTACTGCTTAGAGCACTGAAGGAATTTTTATCTTGCTCCTCACAAATGATGCTTCATCTCCTGTTTTTTTGCTTTTGTATGGACCATCCTCCATATCTGGAATGTACTCTATCTTCCTCTTGACCTTATAGAAACCCTGATTCCTTTTAAGATACAGTTTAGGCTCCACCTTTGACACAAAGTCTATCCTGACCCCTCCAACTGCTATTTCCTTCCCTCTCTAAACACCTTCTATATATTTTGTGTATATATAATTTGTATACATGTGTATATGGGTGTGTATAATTGTGTATTACATATAATAAATATCTGTATGTGTGCATGTGCAATTTGTTTTGATGTTTGAAAAGTTCAAGAGACATAATTTCTGGGTAATTTAATCACTTTATTCGTAATGCCGGCATGTTTATTAATAAAAGGATAATCATTTGGTCATCTCTCTCTTAGACCAAAGACAATTATGGCTGTAGGCTCACATTTATATGCCCTTGGAAAAGAGGTCTTCCCAAGGGTGGCAATCAACTCTGGTTGGTTAATAATTAATGAGAAAATGAATATTACAATGAGATGTTGAACTTATTCTAATGTACTTGGATCATGTTCTTTATTTCTAACTTACACTCCCCTCCCTTGGGCAATCGATTCAAAGAATTTATCCCTGACCCAACCCTGAGCAGAAGGGAGTTTCATCTTAGATTTGAAGTCTGATGTGGTTGGTTGGAGTAGTAATACAGACAATGAGGAGAATGTTGATCCTACATTCCACCAGCCTTGATTTTGAGATATTGGACAAAGAAAGAAGACAGGGAAAATTTTAATATGTTCCAGCTTTTTTATGTTTACTATGTCCCAGCCAATTTTAATAATAATAATAGTTGGTTATTAATACAAGAGAGAAATAATCATTTCACTCACTGCATATATGGCTGCATATAGAAAGGAAGACCTGGCATCAAGACCCATTTCTAACATTCTAATGGTGTGACCCAAGATAAATAACTTAAACTCCCAGTGCTCTAGGCAACCCTCTGAGACCTTAAGTTGAGAGGAGGGAGTTTGCTCATCTGAGAATTCACTGTACTTGTGGAATGATAATTCTAGCTCCTATCTCTTATATTTATTTAGATACTTATTCCCTTGAGGAAAAGAAAAATGAATTCCTTGAGAGCATTTGTCGAATTTTTTTTTGTCTTTGTATTCCCAGGACATCACACAGCACTTGACACATTAAAAATGTTTAATAAATGTTAATTGACTGACTAATGGATGAATGGACTTGATTTGTCTCTGGGGACGCATGGCTCTCCAATTGCTCATGAGGAAGGCAGGCACATACACCGAACAACAGAAAGCATTGCCTAATGTACTGCACAGTGAACCTGGAGTTCAAATTTTGCTAGCTCTTTGATCCTGGAAAAATTATTTCATCTTTTTAATCCTCAGTTTCCTTATTTGTTGAATAAGAATAACATCTTTAGTACTTGTCTCAATGGGCTATTGTGAGATTTAAATGAGATTTAAGTTTGAAGCTTTTCCTTTTAAACTTAATGTATTCTAAAATAGGTTATTATTACAATTTTCAGGGCCTAAAGTAAGGAATGGGACCATGATTTTATTGGTAAAGGGAATTTCTATATAAGAGAACTCTCTCTACCAAGCAGGTTGGCACCTTCTCTTCAACTTATAGTCTTACAGAGTTGTCTACAGACCTAGATAGTTAGAACTTTTATTTGACACTATATATGCCAGAAATTCTATTGAGAATTCCAGATACAAATATGAGCAAGCAAGATAGTCCCTGCCCTCAAGGAGTTTTTGTTCTAATAGAGAAGGACAACATATAAAGTGAAGATATAAAGTAGAGTGGGGGAAGGGAGGCGGTATGGAGATAGTGGAGAAGTGGTAGAGCTGGTGCCATGCAAAGTAAGATCATCTATCAGAGCCTAGGATCTCAGGGGCAGAGTCCACAGTTAGGGTGTGGAAAAGAGATGAGGATCATGTTCAGAGTGCAAGCAGCATTGCTGGGGAGATGACTGGGAAATGGTATGTGGATCTGGTTTCCAGCAAGATAGAAACCAAGAGGACTGAGATTAGGGGACTTGTCCAGGGTCGCATAGACAGCATATGCTGCAGACAGATCTTCCTGCCTCCAAGGCCAGCTTCCTATCTACTACATATTATAATTATAATTGTGATCTTGATTAGTACAAGAAGGAAATCTCAGAGGTGAGTTTCTTAACAGCTTGATAGAGGAAGTCTTTCCAATCTAGAATAACATCTGACATCTCCACTCTGTGCATATCTCCACGAGTATTCCAGTGGTTCTAGTTCTATATCCAGGGTCAAGCAGGTTCATCTAATTCCTCTTCCCCATAATCAGCCTTCAGATATTTGAAGGGATTAATGCTATTCCCTTTATCCAATATATTTTATAGTCTCCAAACGAAATACTCCCAAGCACTATGCTTATTTCTTATTCCCCTGACATGATTTTCTGCCCCGTTTCCATCCTGGGTATCCTTCTATAAATGTCCTCCACTAAGTCTTTCTTAAAATATGGTGCCCAAATGTGGATTGTATATCAGTTGTAGTCTGCTTATGGTAGAGGATAGTGGTAGTATCACCTTCCTTAATCTGGATACTGTATTTCTGTAGTATTGTATTAAGCCATAGTGTTTTGTAAGTTTAAAAGAGGGTTCTACTATATTATTTTAAAAAGGAAAACAAGCTGTAGAGGATATATAATATATGTAGCATATAATGAATTGGATAGATGGCAGGGGACCAGGAGAATGATGGTGTTCCCTAACATGGTGCTATTGGTGGTCACCCATTGGGAGATTTATAGTACCTGGCTTACTACAGCTCTGAGCTGCTGCAGATCTAGGGTACCTAATAAATTTCCTTTGTCTTCCAGAACACATTCCAACCTTATCATTTTCTAATAAAGCACTGACACCACAAGCAGCTTTAAGTGAAAGAGTAACTAGTGAGTGAGCAACGAGATGTTGTCTGCAGTAGCTAAAAAGTGTTTGGGCTGGAATTTTCTCTTAGGGGCTGACATTCTTCTGAACATACCCTTATCTTGCCCTGGCCTTGTTATTAATGGGAGAATTATAACAAACTGTTTCTTTTACCAGCTGTCAAGGGCTCTAGAATGGGAAGGCTTTCAAAGAGAGGAGAATGCCTCTGGCAGAAGCTTCAAACCTTCAGGGTGCAGCTGAATCTAAGGGCACTTGGCTGGTTGTGGGTTTATTTTCCCTAGTGTCTTTGCAGTCTTGGACTCCATGCTGCTTTCTTCCACAGCCCCAAGTAAATGAGACAAGTGCGACTTTCATGATCAGCCTCCCCAGAGTATACATAGACATAAATGAGAGGTAGCCTTGGTTAGCCTTCCTCCTTGAATGGGAGCCACAGGCTACTTAACCAAGAAGAAAAGTGAGACTCTTGAAGTAGAACTGGAGGTTAGAAACTGTTCCCCACCTTCAAATTCAAGCTGAATGCAAGGAAAACAATCCAAAAAATGAAAATTGTCTCACCTGTGCCTCTTGGAATCGTTAATTTCCTTCAAAACTCAGCTCAGATAAAATCTTTCCTAATCACCCTCTAGCCTGCTAATGCCTCCCTTCTGCCAGCCCCCAAATTACCTTGAATTTATTTTGTATATGTTGTGCATTTATTATATATGTACATATTTATATATATATGTGTGTATATGTGTGTATATATTTATGTTTATATATGGGTGTATACATACACATGCAATATATATATATATATACATATATACACACACATATATATATGTATATCTCATATACTTACAGGTTTACATGTTATCTCATCATACCTGCTTGCATCCCTAGTACCTGGTATGTAGATACTAAATACACATCTATTGATTGATTGATGCTGCTACAGGTATTCTTGTTCAGATATGGGTTGAACTAGATGGGCTCTAGGATCTTTTCCAGATCTGAGATGATGTGATTCCAGGAACCCAAGAGACCCACAACCACATTGGTCTGTTCAGCTAGAGATACCTTTTATATCTTGTTTGCCTTCACTGCCACTGTTGGATAAATACTAGATTTCACTGACTTGATTCCAGCACTGAAACTCATCTTTAAGTAGTCCAGTGGTTAATTGCAACTCCAGTAAAAAATGGATTCTCCGGTGCTATGCTCTAGGGAGGAGACCAAAAGGTGCTATCTGAGTCCTACTCCTTCCCTTACCATAATATATCAAGACAAATGAAGGGAGTATGGAAAACGTGAAGGATGAGTAGCTCCCCTGATAAAGCTGAGCTCTTGGAAATATTTTCTAATAGGGCAGTAATGTCATTATTAGTTACAAAAATTTGTTTCTGGGAGTTTCTTCAAGAGCCAACCATTCATTTACTTGTCACTTGGTTGTTTCTACCATCATAATATCACTTCTGTATGTCCCCTTCTCTCTATTCACACAGCCATTGCCCTAGTCCACATCCTTATTACCTCTCACCTGGATTATTGCAGTAACCGTCTGGTTGGTCCCCTTGTCTCAAGTCTCCCCCCACTCCAATTTAGCCTCTGCTCAGGTACCAAAGTGATTCTCCTAAAGCACAGGCCTGATCATGTCATCTTCCCCCTCCCAATTTTCTCCAGCATCAACTATAAAGCCCTCTGTTTGGCACTTAAAGTTCATCATAACATGATCCCTTCATATCAGTCTTCTGATATGCCTAACTTTCTTCTCCACACTCTGTAACCTTGCTATGTTGGTCTACTTATGCAGTTTCTCAGAACTCATACACTCCCTCTCATCTGTGCTTTTGCACTGGTCATACCCCATTCCTGGAATACTCTGGCCTCCTCACCTATGCCTCTTAGTTTCCTGGCTTCCTTCAAGACTTCAACCATATTTTGCAGGAGTCCTTTGCTTGTTTCCCCAGTTGAGGATGCCTTCCACTTTGAAATTACCTTCATCTACTACATATGTATCTTGTGTGCTGGAATTACATACATGTGCGGAATTAGACTGCTTGTCCCTTCAGGTCAAAGAACTTGTTTTTGTCTTTCTTTGTCCTAGTGCTTAGCACAATGCCTAGCACATAGTAAGTGCTTTAAAGCACTTTTGTTGATTGACTGAGTGACAAATTGTAGCTTTGGGAGTTAGTGAAGGTCCTAGAGAAACTTTTCACTTCTAAGAAAGGCAGTGTGGTATAATGGGAAGAATGCTGAATTTGGAGTTGAAAACCTAAATTCAAGTCATGATTCTAATACTGCCTTGAGTGATCTTAAGCAAATTACTCACTTCTCTGGATGTCAGTTTCCTCTTCGGTAAAATGAAGGCATTGTATTAGAAGATCATCGAGTTCTTTTCCAGATCTAAATCCTTTGGTATTAAGTTCAGTCTTTCTGTCTTGGGGCTTTGATTTGTGAACCAGGTATTTAAGTGAAATATAGAGCAAGGAAGATTCAGAGGAAGAAGAATAGTCTTAGGGGTTGGGGCCAGAAGACCAAGAGAAGGTTAGAAAGAGCTTATAGTAAGCAGCAAAAGGTCCCACCATTGAAAGAATCCCTGCCACCATTCACTAGTCAGTCAGTCTATCCCTTTGGCTCTGAATGGCAATTGAAAAAAAAAATTCTAGGCAAGGAACTATTCATCCTTATTCTTGTTAACCCATCACCAGCAAACACACATAGCCCTACCCTTTCTGGAAGCATGTGTTGCTGAGAGTGTAGCATAGGGAAACATGCGGCTCCTTGACTTCTATCTTCACTGATCTGCTCTTTCCAGGGGTTGGAGCATTCAAAACTATCTTCTCCTTCAACATCAAGCTTCTGTTGTGATTGTAGATCTCCTCGGAATTAGTTTCATCCTATTATTTCTCTCCCTTTGAGAGTGAGAAGGCTTAATTAGCTAATAGAGAATGCCTCTGCTAGAAGACCTGAGAAAAGAGATAAAAAGTTTGATGAGTTATATTTCATGAGTTATCTTCCTTCATTCTTGTCCAGGGGAATAACAAGGAAAACTCAGATCTCCATAGGATTTTAAGATTTTTAAAGTACCATGTTAACCATAGCCATGAAAGAGAGGTAGATGAGGAAACTGAGTCTCAAGGAGGATAAAAAGCTTTTTTTTATTCATACAGATAAGAACTCAAACCGAGGACATCTGATACCAAATCCAGCTCCCTTTATACTTTACTTCCTTCATTGGCTGTTCATCCACTGTTCATGTATCTGGTAGGTTCATACATACTCAATTACACATCATATTTCCATCCACTTTACTATGATCTTGAAAACAGATTGGTTGGCTGACTCCAAAATCAACAAACCACTTAATAAATAAATAAATCCATATTTATTCAACAAGTACAGTGTGTTAATGTGCCAAGTACTGTGCTAGGTTCTGAGAATACAAAGACAAAAGTGAACAATCCCTCTCTTCAGAGAGCTTACAATCTAGATGGAGGAGATAACATACTCACATTTGCGTGTGTGCAAAATAAGTTTTCAAAATTGAATAAAATAGTCATATCATAAACTTTAGGGTTTCTTATCCCAACTCACACTCACACTAAGAAGTTTGGTCTCCCAAAGGGCTGGCTAGCTACATCTCTCTCTGCTTAGGATTCTACAAGAAGGAATATCTTTCTAATGCTATTTGCATGAGCCCCCACTCTTGTGTATTCTCTCCAATATTAATCAATTACAGCTACATCATTAACCCAGTGATTATCACCCCAATGCCATTTAACCAATGAACATTAATTAGCTTTTTAAAAAGCTAACAAGCTAAGATACAGCAAGAATAGTCCCTCAAACATTTTCCCTATATCATTTTTGTCTTTTGTGAGAATGAGCTCACATTCAATTAATAAAGTATTCAGACTCTAAATGTAGCATAGCTGATGGGCAATACCATTCCCTTGCTTGCTGAAACCAGCATCAGTCTGCTACTAGGTATAAGTGATATCAACCAATGGCTAGGCTGAGTCAGGCAGGTCATCAGAGCTTTACTGGACTTGGCTGCCCACAAATTCTAGCCTGGACTCCATTTCCTGAGTCCAGTGCTCTTCCAGCCTTTCAAAGCTCACCAAGCTTCAGTCTAGTCTGTTCAGTCTCTAACACTCTTTCACAAGTCAGGAAAGAAAAGACACAACAGGGACAGAAATAACAGCAGGGCCATGTGTTCAGGGTTTCATATTTAGGCACGTTGGGAGACCTGGTCACTAGTGCTATCCTCAATCAGAAGATTATAGAAGTTATTGCTTCCACACTCAAAGGCATACAGGTAGGAAAGTTAATGGAAGCGAAACTCTGGAGCCGATCTTAGCAGAATTGTCTTCCTCACACATGAATTCTTCTACTTCTCCCAACCTGTCCTGGTAATTGTTAGCAAAATAAAAAAAAAGCATGGGATTATTCAAAATCACAAAGAATCCATTTCTAATTCAAAGGTAGCAAAATCTAGACCCAGATGAATTTGATTGGTTTGTTCATGCATTCTCCAAACAATGATGGTGATGATAATGATTCATTTTTATAGCTCTTGACTGATTACAAAGTGTTTCGTGCAATCTCATCCAACCTTGTCACTGACTCTGTGAGGTAAATAGTACAAATGTTAATATTCCTATTTTACAAATGAATAAACTGAGGCTTAGAGAGGTGAGGTTATTTATATCTAATTCCATGTAGTTCATGAATGGTTCAGTCAGAACTCAAATCTCAGCTTCCCAACTTCAGATCTAGTGCTTATTAAACTAAACTATAGTATGTTCAAATAATTCTGCAGGGTGATGGAGCATTCAGTCAATGTTTCAGTCAGGTAGAATTTATTAGATGCCTACTATATGCCAGGCTTTGTGCTAAGGTCTGGGGATGCAAAGAAAGTCAAGACATTCCCTGATCTCAAAGAGGGCACAGTCTAATGGGGGAGACAACTTGCAAACAACTGCCTACAGACAAGATATAGATAGACAGTAGGTAGGTAGGTAGATAGATAGATAGATAGATAGATAGATAGATAGATAGATAGATAGATAGATGGATGGATAGACAGAGATCACATATAGATATAGATATATAGATTTATATGTATGTATATATAGTCTATATGTAGTAAATTGGAGATCATAGGATTTAGAGTTGGAAGGGATCATTAGGATCACCTAGTCTGTACCTTTCATTTTACAGGTAAGGCAACTGAGGCATAGGTTAAGTAATTTGTCCAAGTTTGCAAAGGTATTAAACAATAGCAGTAACCCACATCCTCTGACTCCAAATACATTGCTCGTTCCACTTCACCGACGATGACTAACAGATTGGCCCTATCCTCAGGGAGCTCATAATCTTCTAAGAGGAGCAAGGCATATGCAAAGATAAATACAATATAAATTCAAACATAGGTCTACAAGTGAGGTGAAAAGTGCTGAGTTCAGAGGAAAGTGATATTATCACTGATTCCATGACTAGAGGAGATTTCAATGAGGGTTTGGCACTGGTGTTACCCAGTCCCATGCCTTTTAGTCACTTCACCCTTTTTATATTGAATCTTGGACCAACCATCCTTCAGGCCAGGTCCCTGAAATGCATTGTTTGGTTTCAGCCCTAGGTCTGGTGGGGTCTTGGTCTATTCTAGGACTTACCTCCCACATTTCTCTTCACATGTAAATTCTAGGTGTTCCCTCTGACCCTGAAATTGTGATACACTTTTTCTCCTCCACATCTTCCTTTGAACTCTATGGGTGTTCCATGACCTTCTCTTTGAAGGTGGCCCCTATGTGGCCCCTAAAGATATTTCTTATTGACTTCTGGTTGTCCTGTATCCAGTTTGTAGACACCTCCCTTGTTCCTTACTGCATCACAGAATGTTAATCGTCAGAATAGGTCTAGAGGACAGCTCTCCATAGTCAATCCTCTAAACAGTTCAAATAAATATTTATTAATCTCTTACTGACTATGGGCAATGCTTCCAGAGAAATAAGATTTTACAAATAACATATCTTCAACAAGTGATCAACCAATCTCTACTTAAAAACCCCCTATTTTCAGATAGTTCTAACCTACCTCTCTGGAACCCCACTTATCATTCCCACTTCTATCTTCTATGGGTAAACAGAAGTCTAATTAGACTCCCTGAGTTCAAATTTGGCCTCAGATACTTCCTAGTTGAATGACCTAGGACAAGTCACTTAACTCTGTCTACCTCAGTTTCCTCATCTGTAAAATGAACTGGAGAAGGAAATGGCAAACCACTCCAGCATCTCTGGATATTGGTAGCCCAAACGGGGTTACCAAGATTTGGGCACGACTGAAATGAACGACAACAGATTGATCTTCCATCCAATAGGCCTTCAATATCCAAGATAACAATCACTTTCCATCCATCCTTTACCTCTCAGTTTCTTCTTATCTCCAGATCAAACCTCTTTAGGTCCTTCAATGGATCCTACTATCCCTCACTAGCCCGGTCTCTCCATTAGATGTGTTTCAGTTTGTTATTGTCACATGTCTGGAGAGGAAGCATAATATTAAGTGATTCTAAATATCCAGGTAATTGCTGAAGTTTTCCACCAAAACCAGAATAGTTTATCATTTCTTGATCTACTTTTAAGGCTAATTTCTTTTTTCCCAAAAGAGAGAGGAACCTATGAGTTAGTCACTAAACATTTATTGAGTACTTACTCTGTACCAGTCACTTTACTAGATGCAAAGAATGAAACGATGTTCTGCTGTGAAGGAGCTCATACCTTAATAGAGGAGACTGCAACTACACGTATATACTCAGGCATGTGTACATAAATACCTATATGTATATACAGAATAAATGTAGAGAGAATAAATACAAATATATAAAAGGAATTTGAGACAGGGATAGCTAGGTAGCGCAATGGGTAGAGCTCCCAGCCTGGAATCAAGAAGACTTATCTTGCTGAGTTCAAATGTGGCTGCAGACACTTACTAGTTGTGTGACTTTGGGTAAGTCACCTAAGCCTGTTTGCCTCAGTTTCCTCATCTACAAGTGAAATAGAGAAGGAATTAATCATTTCACCATCTTTGCCAAGAAAATCACAAATGGGGACATGAAGAGTCAGACATGACTGAAAGAACAGAATGATGATAACAAAATTTTGGTTAGAAAAAGAGGATACAGGCACTTATCTAAGCATCTATATATATATGTGCTTGTGCATGTGTGTATGTATGTATATATATAATACACACATATATACATGTATATATGCACATACACATAGACATATGTATGCATATATATTTGTGTGTATGTATAGGATAAATATGGAGAGAATAAATATAAATTCAGATAGGGTAGTTTGAGACAACTGTGGTTAGGGAAAGAAGGCACTAATAGTTGGAGATCAGACAAAACAGCAAGATTAAATATTTTTCTGGCTATGATTCTAATGAATAAGGAAGAGCCAGTTACCAAGGTGGGAAAATGACAAGCTTTTTTGAGGAATGTGACCACTCCACCTCAGAATTTGTGGTAGAGAAGGAAAGAAAAGTCAAACTTAATCTGATATATGCTCTAGATCTGGGGAAATCATATTTCAAAGGATTCAGAGGGAAGGCTAGGTATGATCCTGTGGCCTACATTTTTACAGAGAAAGTCAGCATAGGAAGGAGGAGATATTCTTAAGAATAAAGTTCTGAAGACATAAGAGAAACAATTTCAACAAGGAGAAAAGTGGAAATTTCATTTCTGTTTTCTCTGCCAAGGAAAATGATTTTTGGACTGCAAAGGAGAGAACAAATATGCTAATATGAAGCTAATACCCACAATAAGTAGGAACATGTTTAAAGAGCACCTGGCTGTCCTTGATGAGTCCAAGTGAACTGCATCCTTGGCTCTTTAGGGAACTGGCAGATGTGATTGCCAAGCCATTGTCAATGATCTTCGAATAGAAAGGATGGGAGAGGAATAGTAAAAAAAAAACAACAAAAAATAAAACCTGAAGAAGGGCAAATGTCCCAATTTTTTAAAAAAGAAAGACACTGGAACTTGCAGCTTTTAGTTCAATGAATTCAACTTGGATTACTGGCAAAATTTAACAATGTATTATCATTATTAATGATTATACCATAATTAATAATAATACTATTAATGAGAATAGATTGTTATTATTATGATATAATATATTAATGTCATTAATGATACTGATGATAAGGAAGATGATGACAAACTGGTTGGTGAATATCCTAAAGCAGGCAGAAATTAGCAATCGCCTTCATGCTTTAATCACAAACTGATTGTGCATGACTACTGTTGCGTCCTCCTTTTGACATAGTTACTAGACCAATAGCTGCTATGTGGAAATAGAAAAAATTCTGATAAAGTCTCTTATTTTATAGATAACTGGGTGGAGGAATGGATAGAGCATGGTACCTGGAGTCAGGAAGACCTGACTTCATATCCTGTTGCAGACACTTATCTTGCTGAGTGAGTCTGAGCAAATCACTTACCCTACACCTGCCTCAATTTCCTCATCTGTAAAATGGGCAGAATAATAGCACCTGCCTCCCACGGCTTTGTTGTTGTTGTGTTTGTCCTTCATTTTTGAAAAGGACCATGACATCAGGGAAGTGATGATATGACTTTGATTTAAGTGAGGGAGGGCTGTGCAGGTCACCAGCCTCACTTTCTCCTCCAGAGCCATCTGGATCCAGTGACCAGATATTCATCAGGATGACTGGAGATGGTCCAGGGTGCAATGGGAGACCTTGACCTTTTCACGTACTCAGAGTGAGGTTATGCCCATTCAGTGAAAAGACCTCTTTAAGAAGTGAGTCAAGGGATGGTCCCTTTAATTAGAAAAAAAAAAGAAAAAAAATATCAAGCTGGAAGGGGAAGACCCTCAGGTCTGCTTTTCCAAAGAGAAACGGTTACCATTGAGATTCACTCTAAACCAAGAGGCCCCAAAATATAACCATTAAGTGGAGCTTGGGCAGGGAGCTGTGGTCCAATCTGTAAGCTTCAGAGTGAATTGGGTTGGAGGTTTTGTGAAAGTAAAGAAGCAAGGAAGGGAGGAAGAAAGAGAGAGAGAGAAAGGAAGAAAGGAAGGAAGAGAGAGAGAGAAAGGAAGAGAGAGAAAGAAAGAAAGGAAGAGAGAGAGAGAAAGGAAGAAAGGAAGGAAGAGAGAGAGAGAAAGGAAGAGAGAGAAAGAAAGAAAGGAAGAGAGAGAGAGAAAGGAAGAAAGGAAGGAAGAGAGAGAGAGAAAGAAAGAGAGAGAAAGAAAGAGAGAAAGAAAGAAAGAAAGAAAGAAAGAAAGAAAGAAAGAAAGAAAGAAAGAAAGAAAGAAAGAAAGTCAGTAAACCCAAACTTTACCTTCCTTGGAGAGGAGAAGAGAAAAGGGAGAGGGAGAGGGAAAGGATGAGTTGAGTTACCCAAGTAACTGAGTCCCCTTCAGGCAGCTCAGTATACTCACAGGCTGTGTTTGTCCTTCGTTTTCAGAGGACTATGACATCAGGGAAGAGTTGACATGACATGCAGTTGACTTTGATTTCTAAAAATAGAAAGAGATTATATATGTGAAAAGCACTTTGTAAACCTTAAAGCTGTACATCCATACTAGCTATTCTTACTAGTGTGGGAAAAATTTAGCAATGTAGGCTAGAATAAAATGTAACTAAGTGAATTCAGAATAGGATGAATGGATAAACCCAAAGAAAAGTCTAATGATTCAACATCTGCTTAGAAGGAAGTCCTCAGCGGAGTGTCTGAGGATCTCTGCTTGCTTCTATGCCATTAAACATTCTTATCAGTGATTTGGATAAAACCACAGAAGGTATGCTTATTAAATTTGTAGATGACAGAAAGCAAGGAGGAATAGCTTGGCAGGGTAGGAAATAAGCATTTATGTAGCACCTACTACATGACAGGCATTGTACTAAATGCTTTACCAATATTATCTTACAATAGCTCTGTGAGGTAGAAGTTATTATAATTTCCATTTTACAAATTAGGAAACAGAGGCAGCATAGATCAGTGACTAGCCCAGGTCTCATAGTCAGTAAGTGTCTGAGTTTGGATTTGATTCCTAAGTCGGGGCCCAGTGCTCAGTCCACTGTCCAGACCCAGCTGTGTTTACCACACATGGTGCATTACAGGGCCAGGATTCAAAATAATCTTGATGAGCTTAAACATGGACCTAGTTTGATAAAAATGAAATTCAATAGCAATAAATGTAAATTCTTATGCATGGGTTCAAAAAAATAAACTTCAAAAATATAACATGTAGGAGACATGAATAGATAGTCACTTGAAAAATCTGAGTTTTGGTAGATTCCACACTTAATCTAAATCAACAAGGTAAGGAGGATGAGGGTGAGAGCTACCTCACCCCTTCTCTTGGCACACTTCCCTTAGTGGTCTTTCTTCTGCACAGTTTCTTCCATTTCTTATGACCCATGAGAAACATTTCCTTGTTACACCTGTATATCTGTAACTTTTTTCTAAGTCAAAGAAAATATTAAAAATCACAGATCCCTGAAATACTTCACTAGAGACCTCCTTCTAAGCTGTTATTGAACCATTAATTGCTGCCCTTTTGACTGGGATGTTCAAGTACTTCTTAATCTATCTAACTGGATGATGTTCCATCATCTAGCCCATGAATCTCCAATTCTGGCAAGAACAGTATGTGATACTGTCAAATACTCAGCTAATCCCTAGACAAACTATATCCATGACATCCCTGTGATCTAGCAGTCCAGCTGCTCTGTCAAAAAAAATGAGGTTTGTCTGGAATGATCTGATCCTGATGAAGACTTACCCTGTTTCTTTGTGATCACTCCTTGCCCTGCTTCTAAATATGTTAGCTATTGCCAGTCCTTCAATTATTCTAGTGCTTGAAAGCTGTCCTGTCACCTCTGTACTCTCTTCTCCAGTCTTAGTATTATTTGTTCCCTCCGCTGACTCTCATACAGTATGGACTCCAACTCTGTCCTCCTCATCAACACCACCCCTACGTGAACTTTGATTTGTCAGGATTCTTACTAAGATTCCATATTAAGAATGGGATATAGAAACAAGAAAGAGAGAGAAAGAGTTATGTTCCAATCTGCATTCACACTCCATGGTTTTTTTCCTGGATATGGATAGCATTTTCCATCATGAGTGTTTTGGAGTTTTCTTAGATCCTTGCATTGCTCAGAAGAGCTAAGTCAGAGTTTGTCTTCACACAATGTGGTTGTTACTGTGTACAATGTTCTCCCGGCTCTGCTCACTTCACTTAGCATCAGTTCGTGTAAGTCTTTCCAGGTTTTTCTGAAGTCCAGCTCATCATTTCTTATGGAACAACAGTCTTCCATTACTTTCCTATATCACAATTTGTTCAGCCATTCCCCAGTTGATGGGCATTTCTTCCATTTCCAATTCTTGACCATCACAAAAAAGCTGCTATAAATATTTTTGTACTTTCTTGTGGTTGCTCCCATTGGTTCTAGTTCTTTGCAACATGACTAAAGTAAAATATGTTTAATACAAATGTGTATGTAGAGCCCATATCAGATTGCATTCTGCCTTGGGAAGAGGAAAGGGGAGAGAGGGGGAGAAAATTCAGAACTCAAAATCTTATGAAAGTGAATGTTTAAAACTAAAAATAAATAAATTAATTAATTCATATTTTTTTTTAAGAAAAAGAATATAACAGTCCAAGTGTATTTTGACCAGGACAGGATGCCCTACAATGATCATGTCAAATCTTTCTGCAACTTTGCTGCTTTGTGATATTGATCAAATCATTTCTCCTCCCTGAGCTTCAGTTTCCTATCAATAGCATGAGAATTATAATGGCAATAAAATATAATGATGATGATGATGATATGTGTAATGCCTGCCTCAGAGGTTTATGGATCCTGAGTTAGAAGGAACCTCAGACACAATCTAGTTTGGGGATTCTTAACCTTTTTTGTATCATGGTCTTTGTCTGATGAAGCCTATGGATTTCTTCTTAGAATAATGTTTTTAAATGTATCAAATAAAAGACATAGGGTTACAAAAGAAACCACATTTACTGAAATAATGGAAAACATTTTTTTTCATCTGGAATTCCTAGACCTTCCCTGAAATTTTTCAGCGCAGGTGCTCTGTGGGTCCTGAAATAAGAACCCTTGGTCAGTCCAATTTTTAATTTTACAGATCCCTTTACAGAAGAAACTGAGGCCAAGGGATTTTAAGTGGCTTGCCAAAAACCACACATGTAGCAAGCAGCAAATGTGGATTTAAACCAAGATCCACCGATTTCAGAGTCAGTGCCATTTTTATCTTACCACTCTGTCTCCTTAACATTAATGTTTGCATGACTCACTTCATAGAGTTAAGAGCTCTAGGAAATGGATTCTACTTTAGAGGCATCTTCTACATCCCCTTAATTTTGTAGATAAAGAACATGAAAGCTGAGGAGGTTCGGTGGGTTACCCAAGGTCAAAGAGGTAGGATGCAGTGGCATCAGAATTTGAATCCAGATCCTCTGACTTCACAGGCAGCACCCTTTCTGCAAATGTAAGCTTCCTAGCTGTGTACCATACTGCAACTACCTGCTGAGTTAGGGAGCTTAAGTCCTAGTTTTCATTCAAGAAGAAACAAAGCCTACCTGGGACCAAAAGGCAATGCATTGTTACAACATTTGTTTGTACTCTGATTGACTTGGGAGAGTGGGAGTGGTCAGACAATTGAATTTTCACAGGTAGTTTCAAAGAACAAGAATATTCCATGTTCTCTGATTGTTAGCTCCAAATACATGGTGGTAGAGAGTGGAAAAAAAGGGGCAGGATACTAGCTTCTTTCAGCATTACTGGTTAGTGGCTCTTATAATCCTGGGCAATCTAAGGCTACTGGTGAGGCAGCTATGAATATGTTCATTGAGTATTTCCCCAGAGTTGGAACACTAGGCAGTATTTTAGGAGAATCTTAACACTGCAATAAGAGTGGATTGATGTTGCATCAATTTCTATTCTCATTTCAATAAAAGAATCAGGGATAGCATTAGAATTTTACTGCTTGAGATGCTTGGTGAATTACAGTGAGGTGCAGTGATGGAATAATGCGATTTCCCCCTCTTTGACGCATTGTACTCTGCTCAGATTGGCAGGTTTCTCTGCCTGTTCTTCATGAGACTGATAAAGCACTAGACAGGGGATTAACCCTCTTGGAAGTTAAAAAAAAAAGGAGGTGATTTGGGTTGTTTATAACTTGTAGGGTTGGATTCTGAATGTGTGGTCCTGGGGGAGTCTGATTTTTACAGCATATGGCACACCAATAATTCAGGGGACAGAGTGCACATTATCGGCCTGTGGTACACCTTCTTCTGCCAAAGAACCAGGAGGATCATAAGAAAGAGATTAATTTATTTCTCTTCTGGACAAATATTACAAGAAGAAATAAATTCCCCTGAATTACTTGGGCAAGTTATGTTGCCCTCAGGGTCTTGGTTTCCCCAATTGTAAAATAAATGAAAAAAAGATGAGCGAATGAATGAAAAAGCATTTATTAAGTACTTGCTGTGAGCCAAGCACGGTTAGGGATATAAATATGAAACAAAAACCCAGCCTTTTCTCTCAATTAGCTTGCATTCTAATAGGGGAGACAACATGTTTGGGGGAGGATTAGTCAGAGAAGGGTACTTTGACCTGGAAAATTTCACAGATAGTAAGTCCACAGAAGAATAGAAGGATGCACCCCTTACTGGAGCAACCTCAGAACTGATTTGATCATGGTTCTAGAATGGGGAAGACAGGAGGGGTTGAGGATATACCTGCAGCAGCTGGCAAATAGAGGATGAAGGAATAAGGGACAAGAAAAACATGGCTGTACCTGCCTGAAACAGTGAGCCAGGTGAAGTGCTCACCCGTCAGGACAGCAGAGCCCAGGGCAGAAGTTCCAGAGATGAAAAGATTAAAACCTATAGGGTCTGGACTCTAGTCCCCGGTGGCCAGGCAGCTAGAAAGAAGGTAGTCAGAGAATCCAGAGTAAAAGAGGAAACTGGATTTATTATTTACTAAGGTTTCTTCCACATGTAAATTTATATCACTACTCTTTCACACCATGAGGTGCAGGAGAAAGAGACCCTGTGCTGGAAATATTCAGCCCTAGGTCTTCATTCATTTTGGCTTGTGACCTGGAGTGAATCATTTATACACACCACCTCTCAGTTTTCTGAGTTTTCAATACCTCCAGGTATTGGACTAGATAATCTTCTAAGCTCCCTTCTAGTTCTGAAATTCTGTGTTCTGTGTTCCTCTGATGTTCTATGCTCCAAGGTCCCTTCTAGATCTAACATTCTGTGTTCAGGGATTTTTTTCTGTTCTGACACTATATGAGAATGACTTGACAATCTCTACATTCTCCAGCATTCCAAAGCTTTCTGGTCCTGCCGTCTTGTCTATTATTTACCTAGACATTGCAGAGAAAGGTAAGAACCAGAGGCTTTCCAAGCTAGAAGTTTTAACTCTCAGACTTTTCTTGTTGCCCCCATGTTTATTAGTCATCTGTTATGGATAAGGCAAAATGCTAGTAGAGAAATGATTATTAAATAATTAATTATTAAGGAGATCCAGAGTTATTTCCTTTTTAAGAAAATTTCTCTACTGGCCCTCAAATTTACTCCACCTTGACCATCTTATCTAGGTGGAGTTGCTGCTTCACTTAACTAGAGAACCTGACAAAGAATTCAATCTAATGTAAATTCGTTTGTCTAGATTGCCCTAGGTGGGCAGAGAATAGTCTGGAGTAGAATTAAATCTCTTTGACTAAGACTGAGTGATCAGAATCACATTCCCTTTCCCCTTGTTAGAATATACCCACCTTTCATAATAGTCATTCTTCTCATTAATTGTCAACCAATCAGAATTGATTGATACTCAGGAACAGCCACTCTTCCAAGGGCATATAAGTGTTGAGTGGTTTCCATGAGGGGCTTTTGGCATTCATGAGTGCCTTCTATTAATGAGGAAGAACTTGCAGGCTTCTGTGGCTGGAACAACCAGTGTGACTGGAAATTGTGTTAGATTGGAATTTGGGAATTCTGCCCTTCTCTACCAGTATAACCTTGCACAAATCTCTTACTCTCAATGGACCTTCATTTCATCATCTGTAAAATGAGAGGATTGAACTAGGATAGGGATTCTTAACCTGGGGTTCCCATAGCCCCAAAGGGATTTTAGAGGTGGGATACATCTATATTCTCAGTAAACTCTAAGTGAAATTTGGTATTTCCTTCAATTATGATTTTTTAAAAGGTATTCTGAGGGGTCTAGAGGCCTCGCCAGACTGCCAGAGAGGTCCATTAGACAACAAGAAGGGCAAAGAGTTCCCAGACCAATTTTTTCTACGGTTCTTGATCTAAATGGCTTGGGACCCAAGATTTTCCCCCAATTATGTTTCCCTGACTTTGTTTCAGGGTATAAAGTTAACTGCTCCAATACTGTTCTACAACGATTATTTTAACCATGCAAATTAGACAAAGTAAACCAGTCCTCTTTTCTCCTTTGGATTATTAAGTGAACAGCTGCCTCCAAATATGTTTGCAACTAGCTAATTCAACGGCTGCATGTACTTGCATATTCATGGCTCCCGACTGGTGATATAGACTTGTAGGACCTTCTCATCGGGACTTTAAAAGTTAATTTATCTTGACAATTTAAATAAATACACCTCCATAAGCTTTAGTGACTCCTCCATAGTTTCGCTTCAATTGAGCAGGAAAGGAAGATAGCATCATGGCCAACTTCAGACTGACACTTACCATGGAAATCAAACCTGTTGGTGTGGATTTCCAGGTCTCCTGCCTCTTGTTTATCTGCTCTGACAGCCCATCTCTGTGAGCCCCTAACAAAATCTGACATACTACAGTCTGTTTGTTTTTGCTACAGCTCCCACAAAATTTTTTCAACCATCTGATGAAGCCGGGGAATCCCAAGCACTGCCTGCATGTTAAACAGTGGAGCGCACATGACTGCGGTACAGGGGTAGGGAGAGAGAGAATAAATCTTTTTCTCTTTCTGCTACCTTCCCCCCATTCCATCAAATCAAGGGGGAAGATTTCAGAAAATTTTCGAGGCAGAGGGAGGAGTACCTGAGGGCTTAGCTTTCCCAGGATGGGAAATTTAGGGGTGGGAGAGGCAGGATGATGTACTGTTCATTTGACTGACCAATCAGGATTATTTTCTCCCTTCTATCTTTTCCATCTGGGAATGAGAAAAATATGCCACCTTCCCATTTTGTTTTTTTTAATTATTATTAATAATATCACATAATTATAGTAGTTTATATTTATATAATACATTAAGATTAACAAAGTATTTTCTGTGGAAAGACTCTGAAAACTATAAACTCTATATTTCACAAATTTTTTAAGAGAAATAATAGCATAGCTGATATCAAGACTATGAATAGGAATCACAGCACCTGGGATAAATGCAATTGGGAGTTTGGGGGGAAGGTTGGATAAGGAGGTGCAGTTGGGCCAGGGAGCAGGACTAGATCATAGAATTAGAGCTGAAAGGAAGCTCAGAGGTCATCTAACACAACTGTATAATTTTACATATGAGTAAATTAAGACCTGTGTAGGTATTTGATTTGCCCAAAGGCAAGTAGTAACAAGTACCAGATATGGAATTTGAACCCAGGTCCTTTGATTAGAAAGCCCATTCTCTTTCTACTCTGCCATTCTGTCCAGCAGTCCATACTTCAGTGTAGTAATGGAAATTGAAGGCTATGTCTCTTTCCTCTTTTTCCCAAAGCCCCTATGACCTACAGCTCTATTCCCTCTTTATCTTCCATTTTCAATAGAGTAACTTAGAGGAAGTAACACTGAGGAAGAATCGCTATAGCTTTGTGGGTGGAAGTGTCTCCCACAAAGTATTTGTATGATTACATTTCATCTGATTTCCACAAAAAGCAGAGATCAGTGATGCGAGTAAAGTACAGATATGGAATGGGCATAGAACCCAACCTCCACTCTTTTCTCCATATTGTTACATCCTTACTATGTTCAAGGCAGTAATACCGAGGGAGGAAGGGGTACATTCCTATGATGCAGACTCCTGAACCCCTATTAGTGTGCCTCTCACTTAACAATTAACTCATCAGAGGCATTTAGAAGAGAAGGCAAATTAAAACAGAATATCCACCCATTGTTACTTATGCACTCTCCCACTACCGTACATGCACCCACTTTGGAATTTGTGCTATGACATCCACTTGTCCTTTTTGGAAGACTCTGCACAACCCTTCATTGATGCTCCTTCTCTGAGCCTTTCCACTCTCCTACTATGTGGAGCAACTTCTTATTGCCTAAGTACACTTATTCTAGGCTACCAAAGCAGTGCTAGTCTCTTAGTAAAACTGAATCCTCAACTGTGGCACCAAAGAACTTTTTGAGGTCTGCTCCTTTGTTTTGGCTCTGAGGGGTTTTCACATCAGCAGATGGTGGCATACTAGAAAGTTAAGCAGAACCTTTCCCCTTCAATCAGTTCTGTTGAGCAGCAAAACTTTCCCTCTAATCAGCTTCTCTAAGAAGTAAAATTTTAATTCCACTTCAGTCTTTCAAATAGCAAATGGCAGGGCAGATTCTGAGGTCTTCCTGTAATCCAGCTCTAAGGACTCTCAGTCCCACTGCGAGGTCTTGTCTTGACCAATATAACTGCTCTATAATAGTCTCTTTGGTGAAATGACGTGCTTCTTTCTTATGATAAGAAACCAAAGTCCACATTTCAGTCAGTCAAACTATATGGAGGCAAAATACAGTTGTCTCATAGTTCCCAAATAATTCTAGATATTAGGGTTTCCCAGATATCAAGCTTCAAGTTTTCATATAAGTCATATGTAAATTAGAGACTGGGAAACTGGATACTTTGGCCATCTTTACTGTGTGAGGGACATCTTTCTTAGATGCTGCTTTTTTAGTGTCTCTCACAAGTGTCCTTTTCTTCAGCCAAACAGTCCATATCATAAAAGAGTACCATGTTTTATTAGTGTCAGTAAACTTTCTTTCAGTCAAACTGTCCATATCATAAACAAGCACCATCTTTTACAAGGTATCATTATTCCCATTTGACTGATGAAATAATTGAGGCTCAGAGATTGCAACTTGTCAAGGTTCACTCAGCTAGGAAGTGTTAGAGATAATGCTGGAATCTATGTATTCTGATGGCTAGAATAGTACTCTTATCACTTCCCAGTTCTATCTCCTTCACTATATCTTCTCACACTTTTAAGGAAATAGTATCATAGATGACATGTATAGTCTTTGACTCTTCTTCCCACCCTGTAATATCTGGCTACCAACCAGTTCAATCTAACCCTACAATGTCTATGTGCATTTCCTCCTTCCATTTATGCTGTCACTACCCTTAGTTCAGTCCTACATTATGCTATCAAAATAGTCTTAACTGGTTTCCGTGCCTGCATTTTCTACCTTCACCAATCTCCCACTCACATAGTTCCCAGCATCAGTTTACTAATACAAAGTTCTGATTTAATACCTCCTTGCACAAAAACCTCCAATAGCTCCCAGTTGACTATAAGTAATGAGAAAGGTACAAATTTTATGGCCTGGGATCCAAGGTCTTTTAAATCTACCTTTCTGTTATTTTATCATGTTGTTCCCATCTGTTGAGTGTTAATTTCAACGCAATGGCCTTTTGATCATTCCCTGATCTTGTCTTGGCTTCTGCAGCCTCTATTCGTTGGCTCATAATGACTTCTCAAGTCCAAAATTCCCTCTCTCTGCATTTCTGTCAAACTGGACAACTTTGTAGTTCTCTGAACCTGGCATTCCATATCCTGTATTCATGACTTTGTGGAGACTGCTCCGTGCCCGGGATGCCCTCTCAATCTCTACTTCTTGGAATTCCTCGTTTCCTTTAAAGCAAGGACTGAAGTATTATCACCTGCAGTGTGCTGGAACAAGCTCAAATTGGCTCCCAAAAGCTGAATGTTAAATTTTCAGTGTGATCATTTACTCCTCAAAAATTGACAAAGACTACAAATCCAGGTTTGATTTATTGTTTTATTGATTATACTTAAAAAGATGATGAAAAAATGAGAATGCTAATAATGCATATTAAACTTCAAAGTGTCCTACACACCCACATATATATTGACATATGTATGTATGTATAATATTCATATATATATATATATTTAGAGAACTGATTATTAAACATTTACCAGCCCACCCTTGCCTGCAGAAAACCTTTCCTGATCCCTACATTGTTAGGGTTCTTTCCTTTTTTGAATAACATACACACGCACATGCACACGCACACACACACACACAAAGATATTCATATGTGTATGTTTTATATATTGTATTCTTCCAGTAGAATGTAAATTTCTCAAGGACAAGAATCATTTTTAATTTTATCTTTGTAAAATCTTGATAACTTGCATGTATAGTGTTTAATAAGTGCTTGTTGGATAGCATTGAATTGAATGAAATCCTTCTATTGCTCAAATCCCAGTTCAGGTATCACCGCTTTCATGGAATCTTCCCTGATCTCTCCAACTTGAAGTGATGTCTTCCTTTTCCAACTTCTCTTCCCTCCTTGTTTGATCCTTCTTAAGAATGTCATCATATTCCTATTTTTATTTTAGTTATCTGATCATATTTCCCATTCCACTATTGCTAGTAAATATCTTGGGGGTAAGACTTATACCATGTTGGTTATCCTTATGTCCCTGGTTTTTAGCATAGTATATTGCATATAACAGGTGCTCAGGTTTTGAACTGAGTTCAAAACTGATGTGATGTAGGAAACATTTGGAGCCAGAAGCCTGGGCTTTGATCCAGGATCTGCTACTCATGTGCTGTTGGCCAATTTACCTATCTTTAGTTTCCTTATCTGTAAGACAAGGGGTTGCTAGTAGATCATCTTTAAGGTTCCTTGTAGTTTTAAATTCTAAGATCCTATGGCACACACCTGAGGGAAATTTTACAAAGTACTTTTAAAAGCTTTTGTACCTTAGTCTCTTCTCTGTGTAAAAATGTCTTTTCCAGTCCTAGAACTTAGGTAGTAGCTTCCTGAGACAGATCATGGAAGCCAAGATTGGAAAGTCCAGTTAGAACAGAAGGCCCCAGGGGATACTAAAAATATGGGCAGTATAATGTGAGCAACAAGATAGTACATTAGGCATTTTCTTGATCCCCATGACTTCTCAAAGCTTTCCAAAACAGAAATTATGCACCAAGGATATAGCAACTTTGGCTGTTTCCATGGTGTAGGATACCCAGAATTAGCCGAAAAACTAAGGAACAGAGGGAATGGGATGGGATACCAGGACAGGTTATGGTGCCTGTGGGGAGCTGTGCAGTGTTGCATAAAACCTGGGAAAAGGGCACAGTATCCAGTCAGGGCCAGTTCTGACTTCCCAAAAGTCACTTAGGGTAGAGACATAGGCTGGTAAACTAGTCCAAGAGTGGGAGGAGACTGAGACATTTTAGAGATTCAGTCCCTAAACTGAGTAATAATAATAATAATAATAATGAAATGGGGAGAGGAAAAATTGAAAATACCAAAGATTTGAGGAATAAATCTCAAACAGTGTGTAAACAGATAAATACATAGGAAAACAATATCAACAGAAAGAAATATGGCCTCTATGTCTAGTAAACTAATAGAGGCATCTATGAATAAATATGGCAAAAATGAAGGGAAATTATCTAACACTTAATGAGACAGAGGCCTCTGGAATATTTAAATAGAACATGGAATCACAATGCACTGGTCTTGAGTGTTTTAAAAGAGAAATGAGAATTGTGAGAGCAATTTATGCACTGTATACTAGAATAATGAGAATAGGAAAAATTGAATCTGCAATGCCAAGCCTCAGCAAAGAAACAATCAAATAAATAAAGGAATATTAGATTGGAAATACAAATATACAGAAGTCAAAGACAAACTAAAAGAAGAGAAGCAAAAAACAAAAAAACAAAAAAAACCCCAAGAATGTTAAAAAAAAAATTGCTCATTCTGCAAGAAAAAACTAGAGATTTCCAGGACAAGGTGAATAGATACAATCCAGGTATCACAGTTCTACCAGGAAAACACCACAGGACCAAAACCCCCTTAACATTATAATGAAGGAAACTGACCAGAATAAAATAGCCTGGAGCTTCTAAACATAGAAAATGAAACTCCTATTGAAAGAATTCACAAATCACCTCCAGAAAAGCGAACAAAAGCTACAAACTTCAAGACATATAGTGTTTAAATTCAACACTTCAGTTTAGAAATGATAAATTCTGTAAGCCATTAGGAAAAATATCTTCAAATGCAAAGGAAAAGATATTCAAAAAACAAGACTATTTTGTACCTAGGAGAAAAAGAACAAGGGAATATAATATGTTCTTTCAATGCAGTTCAAGGTGACCTATCCTGCAAATCTCAGATAGAGATGGACATTCACTAATAAAGAAGAGTTAGAAACATTTTTAGAAAGAAAACCAGAACTAAAGAGATTATTTATTTCTCAAATACCCTAAATAACAGAAATGTAGGAGTGAAAAAAATGCTGACAGAAATATCAACAGAGTGACAACAGAGAATAGTAGGAAATCTTTTTCTAAATATACAGGAGGAGACAGACAGGAGCAAAGGCGGAAATCTTGTTGAGGTAACAGTGAAAAGGAAGTCAGGGGGCATTATAGATGGAAGCTATCAATAGTCTTCCTATGAGTGAATGCATCTTTTGCAGGAGGGTATATAAAAGGTAGGGGAGAGCAGGGAGGTAGAGAGGCCAACAATGAGAAGATGATCTCTGTGGATTCAGAGAAAAGCCTACAGGGGAGTGGTGAGGAAGAAGGGGGGGGATTTAAAAAGGGAGAAAAGGATGATGGAGGGGATTCTACGAAAAAATGCTCTTACTAGCAAAGGGAGATCAGTATCTTATGCAAGATGAAAACTGTGAGATTGGGTGCCTAAAAATTTACTTGTCCTAGAAGAGGGAATGTTGGAATTCCTCAGGATGACTGGAACCTGGAGCAATAAGAAAGCCTGGACAGAGGGAGGATATTCCCTGGCAAATATAGGGGGAAAAGGTCATCAAGAAAGGGTATAGATCAGTGAAGGGGAAGAGGGAAGTGGGGAAAAGCACCCTAACTGACACCTGTTATTATTGGCATTGTTTTGAATGTAAAGCACAATGGAAAGGGGGAATCCAGGTAGTAAGCTCTTCAAAGCAGTGGCAGAAGTTACCTAGAGGGCAAAGCCTAAAATGGATACTTTGGAATTTTTGATTATATGAAGAGGAGAGAGAGAACAGATGGTTATAATGGACGTCTATCAGAGATAATGGGATACTAGAGTAAACAGAAATAGAATATGGCTAATGAAGAGAGTGAGAGAAATCCTTTTGAAATAGGTGCAAATATTTTTTAAATTGAAATTAAAAAAAAGAAAACTCTAATGAATCAGGACTCATTGAAGGGGAGGAGAGGAAAAGGTACCTGGCTGAGAGAGAGAAAAAAAGAAGGAAGAACTACATAGCCAGATAAAAGCAAGAGAGGGGAATTAATAAAATTTTAAAGTGAAAATGGTAACAAAGGAGAAGAGGTGATTAGCAGTGAAGGGAAGAGAGCAAATGGGAACAGAACCATTTTTTTTTAAAAAAAGGTTAATGTAACCAAAGGAACATAATATTGTTTTTACAACTGAAAGGGGGGGATGGATCATAACTTGAAAAAAATTAAAGATACATGAAGGAAAATATAACCTTAACCCATAACTTTAAATGTGAATGGATTAAATAATCCAGCAAAATGAAAAATGACTGACATTAAGTAATAAAATGAAACCCATCAATCTGTTGCATACAAGAAATACATTCCTAAAACAAATAAAAAAAGCAAAATAGAACTGAGGGGATAGAAAAAAAAATTTACTATGCATCAAATGAATTCAAAAAATCAAGAGCTGCCATCATTCTATCAAAGCAAAAACATTAAAAAATTAAACAAGAATAAACAAGGTAACTCTATTATATTGAAAGTAACCATAGAAAACAAACCAATATCAGTAATAAATTTATATGTTCCCAATGCTTGAGCATTCAGATAGATTATGGAAAGATTATCTGAGTTTCAAGAAGACATAGACTGTTACAGAACAGTGACTGAAGACTTCAGTATCCCTTGATTGGTTTTGGATAAGTTTAACAGAAAGATAAACAAATGGTACAATATAGAACTGAACAAATTTCAATGGCAGCTTCTAAATGGGACAGAAAAAGAATATATGTATTTTTCTGCATTATGCAGAGCTTTTACAAAAATTGACCATGCACAGAGATATTACAAACAAATGTAAAAAGGGATAAATAATCAGTACATCCTTTACTGACTATACTACAATAAGAATAGCATTTGGTTCAGGGATCAAAATCAAAAGATACAGACTCAGATGGGGACTTAGTGATGAAATCTTAAATAATGAGTGAGTCAAAGAACAAATCATAGAAACAGTAATTATGGAAAAGAAAATGATAATGGTAATGATGAAACAGCATGACAAAATTTCTAGGGTATAGCTAAGGCAATGCTTGGGAAAGGATTACATTTTTGTGACAATAAATGAACAAAGCAGAAAAAGAATATTAATGAACTGAATATGCATTTAAAAATTAGAAAATCAAAAATAAACAAACCAAAAAGGAAAATGATAAAAACTAGGGAGGAAATAAGTAACTTAGAAATACAAATAAACATAGGAATGATAAATAAAACCAAAAGCTGGTTCTTTGAAAAGACTAATAATATTGACAAACCCTTAGTTAATATGACTAAAAAGAAGAGAGTATAAAAATCAATGCAACAGCAAATGAGGGAGGTGAAATCACAAGAAAAGCAGAAGAAATAAAAAGAATGATGAGAACATATGCTCATTTATATGTTAACAACACTGTGAACCTGAAAGAAATGTAGGAATACCTTCAAAAAACCATAAAATACCCACACTATCAAATGATTCAATAGAAATCTTAAATAGACTGATCTCAGAAAAGGAAACAGATCTCATTGTATAGAAACTAGAAAAGGGGGAACACTTCTGGATCTAAGGAAATCATAGAAAAATTTTATCATGCTCTTTTTTAATTTTTTTTTTATTTAACTTTTTACATTCATTTTCACAAAATTTTGGCTTCCAAATTTTCTCTCCTTTTATCCACTCCCCCCACCCCAATACACCAAGCATTCTAATTTTCCTTATCACCAATCTGCCTTCTCTTCTATCATCCCTCCCTTCTCTTGTCCCCATCTTCTCTTTTCTCCTGTAGGGCCAATGACTTTCTATTCCTCATTAACTGTATGTCTTCTTTCCTAGTTGCAACAACAATACTAAACAGTTGTTCCTAAAACTTTGAGTTCCAAATTCTCCCCATCCCTCCCTCCCCACCCATTCCCTTTGGGACGGCAGGCAATTCAATATAGGCCCTATCTGTGTAGTTTTTTTTATCATGCTCTTAAAGAAATTAGTACCCATACTTCACATATTTTAATCAAAAATTGAAAAAGAAAGAACCCTGCTAGAATTCTTTTATAAAACAAATATAGTCCTAATATCTAAACTAGGCAAAGCTAAAGCACAGAAAGAAAACTATAGGTTAATATCATTAACAAATATTGACTCAAAACTTTTAAGCAAGAAATTTTGCATTATGATTAAGTGGGGTTTATACCAGGGATGCAAGAGTGGTTCAACATTAGGAAAACAACCAACACAATGAATCATATTAAAAACCAATACATCAAAAAACAAGTCTTTAACAAAATACAACACTCTTATATTGACAGCCCTACAAAATATAAGCATAGAGGTACCATTTTTAAATATCATTATTTAAAGTTAAAAGCAAGGATCATATACCATGGAGATAGACCAGGAACTTTTATGGGAGGGAATAAATATGAAAGAGAAAGAAGGGTATTTATACTCTCCACAATTATTTGATATAGTTCTGGAAATACTAGCACTAACAAGAAGACAAGTGAAAGGTATTACAGGAATAAAGAAAGGCAAAGAGGAGATAAAAGCATCCTTCTTTGTTAATGATATGATAGTTTACCTGGAAAACCTCAACAAATCAGTAAAGGTATTAATGGAGATAATAGCTTCATCAAAGTTGCAGGTTAGAAAATAAATCCTCAAAAATTCAACAATATTTCTGTATAATAAAAGCAAAACACAAGAAACAATAATAGCAAGTAAAATGAAATCCCATTCCAAATAAGTGGAAAGTGCTTAAAATATCTTGGGACCAGCCTCCCAAGACACACAAAAGACATTTAAATTCAATTACAAAGTGTTCCTTTAAATGTATTAATCAGTTGTGTTAATTTTTTTCTCTCTTAAAAAAATACTATTTGGGGCAGAGCCAAGATGTCAGAGTAGAAAGATGGACCTGTAGAAGTTCCCCAACATAGCCCATAAAATACCTGTAAAAAATGACCCTAAACAAATTCTAAAGCAGTAGAAGATGACAGAGTGAAAGAGATTTCTAGCCCAAGAAAGCCTGGAAGGCCCACAGGAAAGGTCTATCGCACCAGGGGCAGAGTATAGCCCTGCGTGGGTCATGTAGCGAGGGAGACACAGGACCTGGAACAGGCTTCAGGGAGCCACCAGCAGCAGCTGTTCCCACATTGCTCAACCCACAAATGCCAAAGAAAGCTTCAAAGGTCAGTGAGAAACCTCCCTCACCCAAGGGAAAGTGGTCTAGACTGCCAGCAGCAGGCCCTGCAGCAGCATCAGTCATTTTTGGAGCCCTCCACTTAAAGCACATGGGGAAATTGAGTAGCTGATCTGACTCTCAGGCCTGAGTGGTGGCCCTTGGAGACCTCTGCCTAAATCCCCTAGGGGAATTGAACAGATGATCTGAATCTCAGCTCTGAGCATGGCCCTGGGGTGAAGAGGAGTGCTAGTGTGGTGGAACTGGAGGCTGTTGTGGTTAGGGAATTCTACTCACATATTCTGGGCAGAAAAGTTTTTGGTTCCTCCCAGACCAATGCATAAGTCAGGAGAGGAGTAAACTCCTCTCCCTTGATTGTGCCACTTTGGAGGAACTGAGAACTTATGGGTTGGCAAAGTATACCCTCCTCTTGAGAAAGGACTCAGAAGTCAAGTAACTGGCTGAGAAAAAAACCAAAAAAAGGGAAAAAGTAAGACAAAAAAATTACTTTCTTGGTTAACAGGTATTTTCTTCCATTATTTTGAATGAGGAAGAGCAATGAATGCCATCAGAGAATGTGAAGGTTTCTGCATCCCAAACCTCCATAATATATATGCAATGGTCTCAGGCCATAGAAGAGATCAAAAAGGATTTTGAAAATTAAGAAAGAGAAGTGGAGGAAAAGTTGGGGAGAAAAATGAGAGTGATGCAAGAAATTCTCGAAAAGCAAGTTAATAGCTTGCTAAAACAGACCTAAAAAAATGCCGAGGAAAATAACACCTTTAAAAATAGTCTAACTCAATTGGCAAAAGAGGTCCCAAAAGACAATGAGGAGAAGAATGCTTTAAAAAGCAGAATTAGCCAAATGGAAAAGGAGATTCAAAATCTCACTGAAGAAAATAATTCTTTAAAAATTAGAATGGAGCAGATGGAAACTAATGACTTTATGAGAAACCAAGAAATCACAAAATAAAATAAAAAGAATGAAAAAATAGAAGACAATGTGAAATATCTCATTGGAAAAACAACTGACAAGGAAAATAGATGCAGGACAGACAATTTAAAAATTATGGGAATACCTGAAAGTCATGATCAAAAAGGAACCTATATATCATCTTTTATGAAATTATCAAGGAAAATTGCCCTGATATTCTAGAACCAGAGAGCAAAATAAATATTGAAAGAATTCACTGGTCACCTCCTGAAAGAGATCTGAAAAGAGTAACTTCTAGGAATATTGTAATCAAATTCCAGAGTTCCCAGGTCAAGGAGAAAATACTGCAAGCAGACAGAAAGAAACAATTTGAGTATTGTGGAAATAAAATCAGGATAACACAAGATCTAGCAGCTTCTACATTAAGGGATCAAAAGACTTGGAATATGATATTCCAGAAATCAAAGGAATTAGGATTAAAACCAAGAATCACCTACCAAGCAAAACTGAGTATAATACTTCAGGGGAAAAAATGGTCATTCAATTTAACAGAGAACTTTCAAGCATTGTTAATGAAAAGATCAGAACTGAATAGAAAATTTGGCTTTCAAGCACATGAATCAAGAGAAGCATGAAAAGGCAAACAGGAAAGAGAAATCATAAGGGACTTTCTAAAGTTGAACTGTTTACATTCCTGCATGGAAAGATAATATTTGTAACACTTTTCTCAGTATTTGGGGAGTTGGAGGGATTACATACACACACACACACACATATGTATACACAAATATATGTATAGAGAGCACAGGGTGAGTTGAATATGAAGGGATGATATCTAAAAGAGTAAAATTAAAGGATGAGCGAGGAATATATTGGGATGACAAATGGAGAAATCGAGTGGAGCAAATCATCTCTCATAAAAGAGGCAAGAAAAAGCTTTTTCAATGGATGAAAAAAGGGATGAGGTGAAAGGTGAAAAAGTGAAGCTTACTCTCTTCACATCTGGCTTAAGGAGGGAATAACGTGCTCATTCAATTTGATATGAAAATCTGTGTTACACTACAGGAAAGTAGGAGAGAAGGGGATAAGTGGAGTGGGGGGGATGATAGAAAGGAGGACAAATGGGAGGAGGAAATAATTAGAAGTAAACACTTTTGGGGAGCGCCAAGGTCAAAAGAGAGAATAGAATAAATGGGGGGCAGGATAGGATGGAGGGGAATATAGTTAGTCTTATACAACATGACTATTATGGAAGTCTTTTGCAAAACTACACATATATAGCCTATATTGAATTGCTTGCCTTCTCAGTGGAGATGGGTGGGGAGGGAAGAAGGGAGAGAACTCAAAGTTTTGGGAATGAATGTTGAGAATTGTTTTTGCATACAACTGGGAAATAAAAAATAGAGGTAATGGGGTATAGAAATCTATCTTGTCCTACAAGAAAAGAGAGAAGATGGAGATAAGGGAAGGGAGGGTTGTAATAGAAGGTAGAGCATATTGAGGGAAAGGGCAATTAGAATGCAAGGCATTATGGGGTGGGGATAGGGGAGAGATGGGGAGAAAATTTGGAACTCAAAATTTTGTGGAAATGAATGTTGTAAACTAAAAATAAATAAACATTAAAAAATACTATTTCTCACAGAAGATGACTCTTCAGTGTGCGGGGGCATGGAGGTGGGAATGAAGCAATATATAACTGACTGGTGATGTAAGAAATAGAAAGTATCAATAATTTTTTAAGAAAATCTAGACAAACAATGGTCAGAAATGGGTGATCAGTTGAGATGAGAGGACATATAAATCATGAAAGTTCAAGTAGGACAGCAGAGCCTGGAATCTAGAACAAAGGTTCTTAACCTGGAGTTCATCAACTCCCAAGGAATCAGTGGATAGTTTTCAGAGGGTCTATGAATTTGGATGGGAAAAAAAATAAAATAGGAAATATTTTTTTAAAAATATAATTGATTGATGGAGCCAAGATGGCAGAGTGAAAGCACGGATTCACTTAATATCTAAAAAGTGAATCTGAACAAATTTTAAAGGGGCAGAATCCACTAGGAGACACGATGGCAAATTTCCAGTTCGGGACAGTCAGAAAAGTCAATGGGAAGGATTTGTTACATCAAGCTGGGGGAGCACAGAGTGCGTGGGTTGCACCAGTGAAGACTCAGCCACAACACAGTGGAAATGACCCCAACAGTCTGAGTCACCAGCAGAAGTGCTGATTCCCAAACTTCTCAGCACAGGACTGGAGTAAGGTATAGCTGGATGAGAGAGAAGCCTGGGGCCCAGAGCAGTAACAGCAGCCACTCTTGGGGTTATCAGCCCATAGAATTAATGTTTGCAATCACCTACTTGAACTTCTGGGAGCCAAGACGGTGGAGTAAACTGTTAGTGCTCTCACCCTCTACTATTGACTTTGAAAAACCCAGAGAATATTGCCCCATGAAAAATTCAGCAATAGTGGAGCCAGAAGAAAAGGTAAAGCATTCTTTTTGCTCATGAAGTTGAAGATATAGATGGGAAGGGTCCCTCTTGCTATGGTTAAAGGGGACCAATGCAGGGCTGTAGGCATCCCAGCAAACCCTAGCTCAGCAGACCAGAAGGAGGTCCTGAGCCCCAGGAGGGATGGAGCTGGTAAGTGTCAACACCAGGATCCCAGTCATGTCTTAGCACAGACAAGGGCACTGGGCAGACACCCGTACAGATGGGAGTTCATCAGATACTGAGCCTGCTTGTGCTCTAGCACAGCCCTAGGGCAGGATGAGACCTCCAATGGCCAGACTACCCTTCTGTGATACCTTGCACCATGAGTTTCAGGGTAACCCTGGGAAAAGTCAGAAAGACTTCACCTGGCTTGGCCTTGTCAAATACCAGCCAGCTCAGCACCAGGCAAACTGCAGCATTATATAGCTTCTAGCTGACAGAACCAGAGACCATAGCATGCAAAGGCAGTAACTTGGCCCCTAGCTCTTAGCATAAGAAATGTAGGATAGAGCCCACTGTGCCCTAGAAGCAGAAATCCACTTTAAAAACCAGGAAAAAAGCAATCATCATGAACAGAAGCAAATTAGAAAATCAAAGACCATAGAATTTTATTACAGGGACAGGGAAAAATCGAAATACAAATCAGAAAAGGACAGCATTGACAGTATACCTATTTCTGAAATCTCAAAACGGAATATGAACTGGTCTCAAGCACCAAAAGCATTCTTGGAAGAGCTCAAAAAGGATTTTAAAAGCCAAATTTAGAGAGGTAGAAGAAAAATTGACCAATTATTTAAAAAATACAATTCACAAAATCAAAAAAAAAGAATTTACTGAAGAGAACAACTTCTTCAAAAGTAAAATTTGCCAGATAGATAAGGAGGTGCAAAACCTAACTGGAGAAAATAACTCCTTAAAAGAAACAATTGGACAAATTCAAAAATAGGTACAAATGCTAACTAAAGAAAACAATTCATTAAAAATTATGAGCAAGTACAATCTAATGACTCTAGGAGACATCAAGAATAAATCAAACAATATCTAAAGAATGAAAAAATAGAAGAAAACATAAAATACCTCAGTGGAAAAACAACTGATCTGGAAAATTGATCAAGGAGAGAAAATCTACCAGAAAGTCATGATGAAAAAAAGGGCCTGGACAGTGTCTTCCAAGAAATCATCAAGGAAAACTGCCTGAAGGTCCTAGATCCAGAGGGCAAAATAGTTATCAAAAGAATCCACCAATTACCGCCTGAAAGAGATCCCAAATTGAAAATGCCAAGAAATATTGTTGCCAAATTCCAGAATTATCAGGTCAAGGAGAAAGTATTGCCAAGTAACCAGAAAGAAACAATTCAAATATTCAGGAACTACAGTCAGGACCACACAGGACCTCACAGCTTCTACATTAAAAGATCAGAGGTATTGAAATATAATATTCTATAAGGCAAAGTAGCTTGGACTACAACCAAGGATCAATTACCCTACAAAATAGAGCATAATCTTTCAGGCAAGGAGATGGACACTCAATGAAATAAGAGATTTCCAGACCTTCCTGATGAAAAGGCCAGAGCTCAATAGATCATTTTACCTTCAAATAGAAGATTCAGGAGAGGCATAAAAGGGTAAACAGGAAAAAAAATGCTATTTAATATGGACAAACTGTTTACACTCATATATGGCAGGATGATACTTGTTAATCTTGAGAATTGTGTATTTATTATTACATTTAAAAGGAATATAGATAGATAGAGGGTGTGGGCATAAATTAATTGATGTGATGAAAGAAAAGATAATTAAGGGGTATGAAAGGAGAAGAGGAAAGGAGGAAGCAGAAAAGGGTAAATTACATCACACGAAGAGGGACAAAAACATATTATGGTAGAGAGAAAGAAGGGAGGGAGATGAACAGTGTTTGAGCTTTACTCTTATTAGATTTGGTTCAAGGAGGGAATAGCACAATCAGTTAAGAGTAAAAATCTAACTTTCCCTCTAGGCAATTGGAAGGGAAAGGGGAAGGAAAAGGGAGGGGGTCTGATAGATGAGAAGTAAGTTTGAGGGAGGCAGTGGTCAAAAGTAAAACTCTTTTGAGGAGGGGAAGGGAGAAGGGAGAAATAAAAGCATGAACAGGGTGGGGGGAATAGGATGAAGAGAAAGACACAGAGAGCAATCATAACTGTAGATGTGAATGGGTTGAACTCTCCCATAAAATGGAGGTAGATAGCAGAATGGAGTAAAAACCATAATCCTACAATATGTTATTTATAAGAAACACATTCAAAACAGGGGGATTTTTGTTGTTGTATTGGTTGTTGTTGCATTTGTCCTTTGTTCTCAAAGAGGACCGTGACATCAGGGAAGTGATGAAATAACTTGCAGTTGACCGTGATTTGAGTGAGGGCTGTGCAAGGTCACCAACCTCACTTTCTTCTCCTGTGCCATCTAGATCCATTGACCTGATATTCATTAGCACAGCTGGAGATGGCTGAGAATGTAATGTGAGATGCTGGCCCATTCAGGCTATGGTTTTATAGCATTCTCACTTTGAGTGAGATACACCCATTCAATGGATAGACTTCTTTAAGTACTTGCTCAAGGGATGACCCCTTTAATGAAAAAAAATCAAGCTGGTAGGAGAAAATCCTCAGGGTTCCTGAGTAAAAGAGAAATGGGTTTACACATAGAGTGAAGGTAAAAGTCTGAAGTAGAATATATTATACTTCAGCTGTAGTAAAAAAAAAAAAAAAAAAGCAGGGGTAGGAATTCTAATCTCAGACAAAGCAAAAGCAAAAATGGACCTAATCAAAAGAGATAAGAAAGGAAACTATGTCCTGCTAAAAGGCACAATAGACAATGAAATAATATCATTACTAAACATATATACACCAAGTGGCATAGCATCCAAATTTTTAGAGGAGAAATTAAGGGAGTTATAGGAAGAATAAGACAGCAAAACTATACTAGAGGGGAAACTCAACCTCTCTTTTTCTCTCTCTGAATTTGATAAATATAACCTCAAAATAAGCAAGAAAAAAGTAAAAGAAGCAAATAGAATTCTGGAAAAAGGTAGATATGATAGACCTCTAGAGAAAACTCAATGGACATAGAAAGGAATATACCTTTTTCTCGTGACACATGGAACACACACAAAAAATGACCATGTATGAGGGTATAAAAACCTCACAATCCAGTGAAGAAAGGCAGAAATAGTCAATGCATCCTTTTCAGATCCTGATGCAATAAAAATTATATGTAATAAAGGACCATGGAAAGATAGACCAAAAATTAATTGGATACTAAATAATCTAATCCTAAAGAATGAGTGGATCAAAATACAAATCATAGAAACAATCAATAACTTCATTCAAGAGAATGACAATAATGAGACAACTTACCAAAATTTATGGGATGCAGTGAAAGCAGTTCTTAGGGGAAGTTTTATATCTCTGAATGCTTACATGAATAAAATAGATAAAGAGGAGATCAATGAATTGGGCATACAACTGAAAAATCTAGAAAAAGAACAAATTGAAAATGCCCAATTAAAAACCAAATTAGAAATACTGAAAAGAAAAGGAAAGATTAATAAAACTGAAATTAAGAAAACTACTGAACTAATAAATAAAACTAAGAGCTTGTTTTATGAAAAAAAAGAATAAAATTGATAAACCTTTAGCCAATTTGATTAAAAAAAGAAAGGAGAAAACCAAAATACCAGTATCAAAAATGAAAAGGGAGAATTCACCTTCAATGAAGAGGAAATTAAAATAATAATTAGGAATTATTTTGTCCAACTGTATGTCCATAAATTTGACAATCTTAGTGAAATGAGTCAATATTTACAAAAATATAAATTGCTCAGATTAGCAGAAGAAGAAGTAAAACACTTCAATAACCCCATCTCAGAAAAAGAAATTGAACAAGCCATCAATGAACTCCTAGAAAGAAATCTCCAGGGCCAGAAGGATTTACAAGGGAATGTTATCAAACATTTAAAGTATGGTCAACTCCAATACTATACAAGCTATTTTAAAAATTGGCAAAGAAGGAGTCCTACCAAATTCTTTTTTATTATACAATCATCATGATGATACCTAAAGCAGGAAGAGCCAAAACAGAGAAAGAAAATTATAGACCAATTTCCCTAATGAATATAGATGCAATATATTTAAGATATTATCAAAAAGATTACAGCAACTTATGAGAGTAATATCCTTGGATCACTTAAGTGTGTGTGTTTCTCCTTCATTGCTGAAGAAGACCATGCCATCAGAGAAATGATGGCATGGACTTGCACTTGACTTTGTTTTTTGAGTAAGGGAGGTCTGTGGAGGTCACCAGCCTCACTTCTCCTCCAGAGCCATCTGAATCCAGTGACTAGATATTCATCAGGATGACTAGAGATGACCCAGGATGAGGCAGTTGGGGCTAAGTGACTTTCTCAAGGTCACACAGCTATTGAGTGTCAAGTGTCTGAGGTGAGATTTGAACTTGTGCTCCTGCACTGGTGCTCTATCCACTGCACCACCTAACTGCTCCTTGATTAGTTAGGATTTATATCAGGAATGCAGGGCTGGATCAATATTAGGAAAACTGTCAGCATAATTGATCATATCAACAACAAAATCAACAGAAACCATATGATTATCTCAATAGATGCAGAAAAATGTTTTTGACAAAATACAGTTTTGTCAATACAATTTTGGCAAAATACAAATACAATACTTTCTTATTTAAAACACTGTAGAGCATAGGAATCAATGAAGACTTTCTTAAAATAATAAGTAATATCTACCTAAAACCATCAGCAAGCATTATATGTAATGGAGATAAGCTACATGCATTTCCAATAAGATTGGAGGTGAAACAAGGATGTCCATTATCACCACTCTTATTCAATATGGTGCTAGAAATGTTAGCTGTAGCAAAAAGAGAAGAAAAAGAAATGGAAGGAATTAGAATAGGCAAAGAAGAAACTAAGTTATCACTCCGCAGATGATATGATGAAATGCTTAGAAAATCCTAGAGAATCAAGTAAAAAAATAAACACAACACTTGAAATAATAAACAACTTGAGCAGTTACAGGAGCCAAAATAAACCCATGTAAATCACCTGCAATTCTAGATATTACTAACAAAACCCAACAGCAAAAGATCGAAGGGGAGATACCATTTATATTTACTGTAGACATTATGAAATATTTGGGAGTGAACCTGTTTAAACAAATGCAGGGACTATATGGACAAAATTACAAAACACTTTTCACACAAATAAAGTCAGATTTAAATAATTGGAAAAATATCAGTTGCTCATGGGTAGGCAGAATTAATAAAATAAAAATCACAAATCTACCTAAATTAATTTACTTATTCAGTGTCATATCAATCAAACTACTAACAAATTACTCTATAGAGCTAAAAAAATATATTAAAATTCATCTAGAATAACAAAAGGTTTAAAATGTCAAAGGAATTGATGAAAAGAAATGCTAGGGAAGGTGGCCTAGCCATACAAGGTTTTCAATTGTATTATAAAGCAGCAATCATCAAAGCCACTTGGTACTGACTAATAAATAGAAGGGTAGATCAGTGGAATAAGTTAGGTACATAAGACACAGTAGTCAATGACTCTAGCAGTCTACTGTTTGATAAACCCCAAGAACCCCAGTTTCTGAGATGAGAACTCACAGTTTGACAAAAACTACTGGGAAAACTGGAAAATTGTCTGGAGGAAACTGGTCAGAGACAAATGCCTAACAGCATATACCAGAATAAAAGCCAAATGGGTACACAATCTAGGTATAAAAGTTGATATTATAAACAAACTAGGGAAGCAAGGAATAGTTTATTTGTCAGATTTTTTGGAGAATGAAGGAATTTATGACAAAACAACAGATAGAGATCATTATGAAATGCTAAATGGACAACTTTGATTACATTAAATTGAAAAGTTTTTGCACAGAACGTCAATGCAACCTAGATTAGGAGAGAAGCAGAAAACTGGGAAAGAAGTTTTACAACTAGTGTCTGTGATAAAGGCCTCATTTCTAAAATATATAGTGAATTGAGTCAAATTTATAAGAATACAAGCCATTCCCCAGTTGATAAATGGCCAAAGGTTATGAACATACAATTTTCAGAGGAAGAAATTAAAGCTATCTACAGTCATGAAAAAATGCTCTAAATCATTATTGAGTAGAGAGACGCATGTCAAAATAACTCTGAGGTACTACATCACACCTATCAGATTGGCTAACATGACAAAACATGAAGATGAAAAATGTTGAAGATGTGGGAGAGTTGGAATGCTAATTCATTGTTGGTGGAGTTGTGAGCTAATCCAACCATCATGGAGAGCAATTTGGAAGTATACCCAAAGAGCTATAAAAATGTGGATACCCTTTGACCCAGCAATACCACTTCTAGGACTGTATCCCAAAGAGATCATAAAAAGTGGAAAAAGACCCACAGGTACAAAAATATTTATAGCAGCTCTTTCTTTTGGTGGCCAAGAACTGGAAATAGAGGGAATGTCCTGCCATAAGGAATGATTGAACAAGTTGTGGTATATGAATGCAATGGAGTACTATTGTGCTATAAGAAATGACAAACAGGTGGACTTCAGAAAAACCTGGACAGACTTACATGAACTGATGCTGAGTAAAATGAGAAGAACCAGTAGAATATTATACACAGTAATAGCCACAGTGTGTGAGGATTGTTTTTGATAGACTTGGTCCTTCACAACAATGTAAGGACCTAAAACATTTCCAAAGGATTCATGATGCAATATGTCATCCACATGCAGAGAAAGAACTGTGGAGCCAGAATGCAGAATAAACCAACTATTTTCTCCCTTGTTATGTTTTGTTTTGTTTTTCTCATGGTTTCTCCCATTCATTTTAATTCTTCTATACAACATGTCTAATGTGAAAGTGTGTTTAATAGGAATGTATGTGGAGAATCCATATAAGATTGTGTATTGTCTTGGGGAGAGAGGGGGAGAAAATTTAGAATTTATGGAAATGATTGTTGAAAACTGAAAACAAATAAATTAATAAATTTGGGGCAAATTAATTGGTTACATTTGTAATTTGTATTTTATTCTATGAATTTAACATTTTATTCTGAAAAGAGGGCCATTGATTTCATTTGACTGACAAAGAAGTCTACGTCACATACACAAAAGAACCCCTGGCCAAGAAAATCAGCACAAACGGAAGAACTTTTGAATGTAGCATGACTCAAAGTATACATAGCAAGTCCATGGCACCAGAGATAAGCAACATGGGTTAGAAACCTCAGCTAAAAGAGAGAGAACCTACGCCCAAAGACTAGGAGAGAGAGATCAGAACCTGGGCACAAATGATGTAGGAATCCTACAGGCCAGAACCCAAAGGGTCTTGGTAATGGGTTTGGGAAGAGGGAAAAAAAGGATGACCTTAATGTTGAAATAGCACATTAAATTCTTTCTGCCCAGAGGTAGATCTGGGATTGCAACTAAAGATGCTCTTTGTTGGGAGAGATGTGTATTGATTGGGCTGGGGTTGGGGGTGCTGGGAAGATTCTTTTTCTTTTTGCTGCTTGATATTTTTAGGCATGTCCAGTTCTTCATGACTCCATTTGGGGATTTTGTGGCAAAGATATTGGAGTCATTTGTCTTTTCCTTCTCCAGCTCATTTTACAGATGAGGAAACTGAGGCAAACAGGGTTAAGTGTTCACAGCTAATGAGTGCCTGAGGCCAGATTTGAACTCAGGAGGATGGGCCTTCCTAACTCCAGGTCAGGCATTCTAGTGCCACTACCTGAGAAGACCAGGCTAGCTCAGGTAGTCCTTCCAGAGCCAGTGGTTAGGGATGCCCCCTGTATTAATCTCTCCAAGACACTACTTTGACTGTACTCTATCGAGACTGTATGAGAGATAAGTATTTCTGGGAAGATCCTTCCTTATTCTAGCTTATACTCTGCTAAATAACTAGGTGTTTCTTCAAATGTGTGTACACTAGTACTACTAGTTTGGGGGACTGAAAATAAATGAATAAATGGCAAAGGTAAACATTCTCTTCAGGATGCCTTTCTCCATAAGGAAAGTTACAGAGAAGGGGAACTAATAAATGACTGAATGAGTATAAAAGTATATGTTAAGTTCTTATCTATACATTGTATTAAGATCAGGGGATACCAATACACAAAGTAAGATAGTTATTGCACTCTAAAATTTACGTTATAATAGGGGAAGAGAGTGTGGGTATGGGATAAGGGGGTGATAATTGTTGAAAGGTAAGGGATGTTTAAAGAGACTTGCAAGATTGGTGACTGGAATCAAAAGGCACTTATTTACCGTAACTATTTTTTTGCCTTTCAATGCCTTTCTCTTTAAAAAAAAAAATATTTAGTATTTTATTTTCCTCAGTTATGTATAAATTTTGTAACATTTGTTTTCATAACTACGAATTCCAAATTCTCTCTTTATCTCCCTTTCCACCCCCACCCTCAATGAGAAGACAAGTAATTTGATATAGGTTATACATATGTAGTCATGCAAAGCACATTTTGATATTAATCATGTTGTTAAAGAAAATATACATCAAAAAAAAAAAAAGAAAACCTTGAGAAAAATAAAGTAAAAATGTATGCTTCAGTCTGTATTCAGACACTATCAGCTCTTTCTCTGGGGATAGAAAGCATTTTTCATCATTTGTCCTTCAGAGTGGTTTTGGATCATTGTATTGCTGAGAATAGCTAAAGCGTTCACAGCTGATCATTTTATAATATTGTTGTTACAATATAGTACATTTCACTGTGCATCTACTCATGTAACTCTTTCCAGGATTTTCTGAGAGTATCCTGCTCATCATTTCTTATAGCACAGTAGTATCTCATACCAATCACAAAGCACAGTTTGTTTAGCCATTCCCCAAATGATGGGCATCCTCTCAATTTCTAACTCTCTACTGCCAGAAAAGAGTTGCTATAAAGATTTCCTTTTCACTGTTTAAAAATCTCTTTTTGAATACAGACATTGTAGTGGTATTGCTAGGTCAAAGGATATACACAGTTAGGTTGCTCTGCAGAATGGTTGGATCAGTTCACAACTCCACAAACAATGAATTAATGTCTCACATTTCCCACATTCCCTCCAACATTTGTCATTTTCCTTTTCTATCCTATTAGCCACTCTAATAAATATGAGGTAGTACCTCAGAATTATTTTAATTTGTATTTCTCCAATCAATAGTGAGCTTGAGCATCTTTTTATATGGCTATAGATAGTTTCATCTGACAACTGATCATGTCTTTTGATCACTTATTAACTGGGAAATTGCTCTTATTTTTATCAATTTTACTCAGTTTTCTATATGTTTGAGAAATGAGGCCTCTATCAGAGAAACTTGCTTTCACTTTTTTTCACAGTTACTACTGCTAACTATGTATCCCTCCATCCTACCTTCTGCCATTTATTCTATTTTCTCTCTTTTCACCCGGTCCCTTCTCAAAGTGTTTTGCTTCTGACCACTCCCTTTCCCAACCTGCCCTCCCATCTATCACCATCCCCCTTCTTTTATCCTTTTCCCCTCCTACTTTCCTCTAGGTTAAGATAGATTTCTATACCCAATTGAGTGTGTGTTATTCCCTCTTTGGGTCAATACTGATGAGAATAATGTTCACTCACTTACCCTCACCTCCCCATCCCTTCCCCTACAGTGTAAAAAAGCTTTTTCTTGCCTCTTTTGTCAGAAAATTTACTCCATTAAACCTCTTCTTTTCCCTTCCTCCCAGTGCATTCCTCTCTCACCTCTTAATTTATTTTTTTACATATCCTGTTTCATATTCAACTCACACTTATGCCCTATATGTATATATATATATATATTTTTACATATCCTGTTTTATATTCAACTCATACTTATGCCCAATACACACACACACACACACACACACACACACACACATATATATATATATATATATATATATATATATATATATATATATATATATTCTTTCCAATTGCCCTAATAATAGGAAAATTCTTGTGAGTTACAAGCATCTTCCCATGGGGGAATGTAATCAGTTTCAGCTTATTAAGTCCCTTATCTCTTGAGTCTTTTCATTAAGAATGCTTGAAAATCCTCTATTTCACTAAAAGATTACACTCAATTTTGCTGGCTAGTTGATTCTTGGTTGCAAAGGCTCCTTTGCCTTCCAGAGTATCATACTCCTAGCCCCCTGATTCTTTAATGTGGAAACTACTAAATCTTGTGTTATTCTTATGTGGCTTCAGAAGCACTTGAATTGTTTCTTTCTGACTGCTTGCAATATTTTATCCTTGAATTAGAAGCTCTAGAATTTGACTATAATATTCCTGGAATTTTTCATTTTAGGATATCTTTCAGGAGGAGATTATCAGTGGATTCTTTTAACTTCTATTTTACCCTCTGGTTTTAATAAAAATTTATTTATTTAACTTTTTACATTCATTTTCACAAAATTTTGGGTTCCAAATTTTCTCCCCTTTTATCCCCTCGCCCCCCAATACACAGAGCAATCTAATTTTCCCTATCACCAATCTGCCCTCTCTTCTATCATCCCTCCCTTCCCTTGTCCCCTCTTTTGTCCTGTAGGGCCAGATGACTTTCTATTCCCCATTAACTGTATTTCTTATTTCCTAGTAGCAAGAACAATACTAAACAGTTGTTTCTAAAACTTTGAGTTCCAAATTCTCCCCATCCCTCCCTCCCCACCCATTCCCTTTGGGAAGGCAGGCAATTCAATATAGGCCCTATCTGTGTAGTTTTGCAAATGACTTTGATATTAATCGTGTTGGGTAAGACTAACTATATTTCCCTCCATCCTATCCTGCCCTCCATTGTTTCTATTCTGTCTTTTGATCCTGTCCCTTCCCAAGTGTTGACTTCAAATTGCTCCCTCCTCCCATTGCCCTCCCTTCTATCATCTCCCCCCACCCTGCTTATCTCCTTCTCCCCCACTTTCCTGTATTGTAAGATAGGTTTTCATACCAAAATGAGTGTGCATTTTATTCCTTCCTTTAGTCGAATGTGATGAGGGTAAACTTCATGTTTTTTTCTCAGCTCTCCTCTTTTCCCCTCCACTAAAAAGTCTCCTTTTTCTTCTTGAATGAGATATAATTTACCCTATTCTATTTCACCCTCTCTCCTCCCACTACATTTCTCTCTCACCGTTTACCTTAACTTCTTTTAAGATATGGTCCCATCCTATTCAATTCACTCTGTGCTTTATGTCTCTGTATGTGCGTGCATGTGTGTATGTGTGCATGCACATGTGTACATGTGTGTGTGCATGTGTGTGTGCATATGTGTGTGTGGTCCCACCAACTACCCAGATACTGAAAAGTTTTAAGAGTTACAAATATTGTCGTTCCACGTAGGAATATAAACAGTTCACCTTTGGTAAGTCCCTTATGACTTCTCTTTGCTGTTTAATTTTTCATGCTTCTTCTCATTCTTGTGTTTGAAAGTCAAATTTTCTTTTCAACTCTGGTCTTTTCATCAAGAATGCTTGAAAGTCCTCTGTTTCATTGAAAGACCATATTTTCCCCTGAAGTATTCTACTCAGTTTTTCTGGGTAGGTGATTCTTGGTTTGAGTTCTAGTTCCTTTGACTTCTGGAATATCATATTCCACGCCCTTCGATCCCTTAATGTAGAAGCTGCTAGATCTTGTGTTATCCTGATTGTATTTCCACAATACTGGAATTATTTCTTTCTAGCTTGCAATATTTTCTCCTTGACCTGGGAATTCTGGAATTTGGCCACAATGTTCCTAGAAGTTTCTCTTTTTGGATCTCTTTCAGGCGGTGATTGATGGATTCTTTCAATACTTATTTTGCCCTCTGGTTGTAGAATATCAGGGCAGTTTTCCTCGATAATTTCATGGAAGATGATGTTTAGGCTTTTTTTTTGATCATGACTTTCAGGTAGTCCCATGATTTTTAAATTGTCTCTCCTGGATCTATTTTCCAGATCAGTTATTTTTCCTATGAGATATTTCACATTCTCTTCCATTTTTTCATTCTTTGGTTTTGTTTTGTGATTTCTTGGTTTCTCAGAAAGTCATTAGACTCCATCTGTTCCATTCTAATTTTGAGAGAACTATTATCTTCAGTGAGCTTTTGAACCTCTTTTTCCATTTGGCTAATTGTGCTTTTGAAAGCATTCTTCTCCTCATTGGCTTTTTGAACCTCTTTTGCCAGTTGAGTGAGCCTATTTTTCAAGGTGTTATTTTCTTCAGCATTTTTTTGGGTCTCCTTTAGCAAGATATTGACCTGTTTTTCATGCTTTTCTTGCATCTCTCTGATTTCTCTTCCCAGTTTTTCCTCCACCTGTCTAACTTGATTTTCAAAATCCTTTTTGAGCTCTTCCATGACCTGAGCCCACTGGACATCCCCCTGGGATGTCTGGGATACAGAGGCCCTGACCTCCACATCTTTCCCTGATGGTAAGAATATTTGCTCGTCATCAGAATTGAAAGGTGGGAACATCCGTAGCCCATCAAAGTAGCTCTCTATGGTCTTATTTTTTTCCCCTTTTTTGGACATTTTCCCAGCCAGTTACTTGACTTCTGAGATTCCTGTCCACCCCCACCTAGATCTGCCCATCTAGTGCTTGGGGTCTGAGATTCAAATGGGCTTTCCTTGGCAGGCGTGGCTGCTATTCAATGTGAGCTTAAGTTCTGGTGCTTGGGTGGGGGCAGGGCCACCTCTCAGGCTCAGTTCCCTCAGGGGGTTTATGCAGAGGCCTTTGGTAATGGCCCAGAACTTCTGTCTGCCTGCTCGGGGAGTCCCGGGGGCTGCTGCCACTGCCTCTGCCGCTGCTGCTCCCTCCGCCACTGCCTCCCAAGGGGGCCCGAGCCACGGAGACACCCTGCTCCCCTCTTGGCCAGCCCAGACGTCTCTCCCTGACCTGTAGCGTCTGTGGGCGGAGGGACCTTCCCGGCCACCAGAGATTCCATCCCTGAAGCCTGTTCAGATCTGCTCCTCTGGGGCCACCTGGCCAGGGCAGGGCAGGGATGGGCTCCACTTTCCGGGTCGCGACGGACCCTGGGGATGGCTCTCCAGGGCTCTCTGGAACGGAAATCTTTTCCACTGAGTTTCTGCGCGCCTTGCAGTGCTTCAGAATTTGTGGGGAGTTCTTCTTGCAGGAAATATATGGGCTGTGGGTTCGGAGTCAGCATACGTGAGTCTTTTTACTCTGCCTTCTTGGCTCCACCCTACCCTCTGGTTTTAGACAATTTTGGTTCTAGTTCTTGATAATTTTTTGAGAGATAATGTCATCTCTTTTTTTGATTGTGACTTCCAAGTAGTCTAAAATTTTTAAAATTATCTCTCCTGGATTTATTTTCTAGGTCGGTTGCTTTTCCAATGAAATATTACACATTTTTCAATTTTTTCATTCTTTTGGTTTTGTTTTATTTTTTCTTGACTTCTCGTAAAGTCATCATTCACCATTTCCTCAATTCTAATTTTTTAGGAAATATTTCCTTCAATGAGCTTTTGTACATCCTTTTTCATTTGGTCAATTCCTCTTTATAAGGAGTTCTTTTTTTCAGTCAGTTTTTGTGCTTCTTTTTCCATATAGCCAATTCTGTTTTTTAAGACATTCGTCTTCTCATTGCTTTTTCATAAGTCTTTTACCATTTGGTCTATTCTGTCACAACCTTTCTATTACCAATGACTACTGACAGAATTGCTGTTCACAGAATAAGAAGTAGGAAGAGGGTTGGGGAGAAGACTTATATATAATGTGGAAGGGAAGATGATAAAAGGTCCCAGGATGGCCCAAGATTTCTGTTATATAGCTAGATGAGGAAGGAAGGAAGGAAATAGGTCTGTATAAAGGTCAGAAAGGCACAGTATTTTGGAAATCGGTTTTAGACTCAGAGAATCTGAATCTCAGTTCTAGCTGTGGTGATGAGCTGATGGATTAGTTGAGGCTTTGATATGGATTTTTAAAGAAGAACCTAGACAACTGGATATTTAATGGGGCCACCTCTAAATGAAAGAATGCTATGCACCAAGAATAGTTCCGGGAAGAGCCTGTGATGACAAGGAACTAATGAACAAAGGCTAAAAAAATAGTTCCTGCTCTCAAATAGTAGTCTGATGAGGGCGGGGGTGTGGATAACATGCAAATAACTAGGTACAAACAAGATACCTCCAGGGTGCATTGGAAGAAAACAGTCTCAAAAGGATGATCTTAATACTAAGGAGGCTTCTTGCAGGTGAGACTTCAATTGAGACTTGAAGGAAGAGGGAAGGTCATGATGAGGAGGGAGAAAATTCCAGGTATGAGAGAAGCCAATGAAAATGATGAGAGTTAAGAGATAGATCCCTGTCTTAGAGGAACATCGAGATCACTTTATTCCTGTCTCAGTTTCTACAACTATAGAATAAAGATTATAACACTTCTGCAAGACATCTGTTAGGAAAGTGATTTATAAACCTAAAAATGCTGTTTCCCGTGAAGCAAAGGTCTCAAGTCAATGAATATGATTCAACAAGTTGTTATCATCCTTAGAGTATTTTTTTAAATGAATGTCTTTATTAACCACATCACAGACTGTCTGTGAGGAAAGTATTTTTAAAATCTAAATCACTCTTTAAAAGTGTTTTATTAACATCATCATTTCTATCATCACCATTGGGTCATTCTTTGTAGGGAAAAAAATGTCAATCTCCATGGTAGAAAATGATGACTAGATGACTGGATATATAGACAGCAAAGAAATACTCAAGTCCAACATCTAGGTTAGAAGTCCATTATAGTGTATAAAATACTGGATTTGGAATCTGAAGATCTAGACTCAAGTCCTGTCACAACTGCTTATTAACCATTTGATCTTGGACAATCACTTATGCTCAACCACCATTAATTTCTTCATCTGTAAAATGGAGATAATACTTGTATTATCATTTTGGTAGTACTATCAGGGAGGGAGGACTATTTGCAAACAGTAAAATCCTTTATAAATTGAGCTATTATCATTATTATTATTGCTGTTTTCAACTGATTGTACAATACATAGTTCCCCTCAGGACATGGATTTTAAAAAAAAACGATATAAAAAAAGTCTTATTGGGAAAGTACAAGTTGCTTTTTTAGATTTCATCCTTCCCTTTTTTACTGGCCCTTTCAACCTTCCACAGCATATCTGGGAATACTCCAGATGTTTAGCCATCGAATGCTGGGCAGCTACAGAAATTCCCAACAGTTGGATTTTTATTACTGATCTCTGCTGCATTACCCAGCCTGCCTAGAATAGTGCTGGTGGAACAGAGGGGCTGATGGGGCACTGGCACAGTGTACCCAGGGATTTCTGTGCCTCCTCCCATCCCCAAGACTGTAAATAACTCCCTTTACTGGCTCAATGTTGCTAACATGGAAATTAAATTCGCAGCCTGTATTTTAAATCCTATATATTGTTTGGCTTAAGCTGAGCTTTCTCCCGCCTGATAAACAGGGCATTTTAATAACATTCACAGCACGACAAAGTGTTGAAAGAAAATATACGTCCCCATCCTGATACTGGATTTCCCCTGGCAATGCAGAGATAGGATCTGGTTCGTAGTTACTTCCCAGGGAGTGACTAATGCTCACATATAAAGACATTCTGCCTTGGGCTCCCACAGAGAGGGGTAGTGAGGGGACTGCAGGGGTTGGGTTGTAAAGGATTCTTTAGTGAGTTGAGGCGTACAGATGGAAGCGTTTGAGAGCTTCGTTCTCCTAGAAACCTTGCAGAGTTAGCAGTGCCAAGGGTGAGAGACTGAATTGTGCTTGTTGACTTGGGAAACTCCTCTTTTCTTCATATGGCCAGCAGCTACAGGGCATAGAGGCTGTTGTCGTGTTTGTCTTTAGTTTTCGAAAAAGACCATGAGAGGGCATAGAGGCAAGTGGGTTTTAAATGAGGTCAAATAGAAAGTGTTTCAAATCTTAGTTCTGCAGTTGACCATCTGTATGATGCTTGACTTCTCTGAACTTCCTCTGCTTCTTCTGTAAAATGGGGATAATAGCAGATGGGCTACCTTCTTTGCTGGGATGACTGTGAAGCAGGTTCTTTGGAACCTTTCAAGTACTAGATAAATAAGTTGGTATTGTCAAGTCAGATTCCCCCATGTGCAATTACAGACAAAGAGGAAGGGAGTGCAAGCGATATTACACAATCAATCAAGTGTCATCAAATCTGGAAAAAAGCGATCCCTCCTCCAGCTTTGCCCTCTGAGGCCTCTTGGGACTCAGAGAAGAATGGAGTTTGAATAATCTCTGCTGTAGATGCAAATATCAAAGGAGCTCTGCCAGCAGCTAGTTCACTACCTGTGTGACCACAGGCAAATCACTTAGGTACTTAATGATTCTAGGTTTTGATTTCCTCATCTATATTTTGGAAGGAGAGTGAGGGGGAGGAGAGCAGACTAGATTACCTCTAACGTCCCTTCCAGTTCTATCAGTGAATCCAAACTCTATTTCTCTCAAATGGCACATGCCTCTGAAAGAAAAGCAAGATACTTTGTAAAGAGAATTGTGTCCTATGAGGCAGGAACCCTGAGTTCTTGTTTTGGCTTTGGCATCCACTTGCTATGTGACTTGAGGGAAGTCATTTACCATCTCTGGGCATCAATTTCTCAGATCTCAAATGCTCTAAAAACCCTAAATGCCAAGTCAGCCTTATTCAACCCAGAATTCCATTTCTGACAGTGGCCTTAAAGGACCTGAGGCATGATGGGCTTTACCTTTTAGATAGCAACTTCAAAGGATAGAGAAATAGTATGATGTGATGGTAGGGTGTTACGAAGTCAGAATTTGGGAGCCAGAGCAAATGGAATTGAATTGTGATTCTGTAACTTACATAATGTAATATGACCTTGAACAAATCACTTTCCATCTTTAGGTCTCAGTTTCCTTTTCTGCAAAACAAGGAAATTGGACTATATCTCTTAATCCTATGATCAGATGAAAAAAGGGACATATAATATAGGAAATAGAGTAATATAAGGCAAGAAAGTAGAAATATGTAATGATACCTGACACTGGCCTCCTTGCTGCTCCTCTAACACAGGATTCCATCTCCTGACTCTCATCATTTCCATTGTTTTCCCTCATACCTGGCAGTCAATCTCTACCTCCTGGCTTCCTTCAAGTCTCCACTAAAGCCTTGACTGCAAGAATCCTTTCCAAGTCCTCCTTAATGTTAAGACCTTCCTTTTGAAATCCTCCCCCCAATTTATATTGTTTGTATCTCCCATCATTAGATTGTGAACCCTGGGCTGGTTTTTTATATTTTTTATTTTTGTGTACTTTGCTTTCCTTTATTAGTGCCCTGTCATCACATCCTCCTCCCAGAATGGTTCTTGGTATCCAGCATTCTTTTGGTTTGGAGGTGGCCCCATCAAATATTCATTCATTTAATTTTCTTCTTAAAAAATCTCTATCCAAGCTTCAGTCAATCCATAGCCATCCCTACCTATCTGGGTCTTATTTTCTAGTCTCTTAGAGGCAATGCTTGGCACATAATGAATACTTAATAAATTCTTATTGACGAGTAGTTAAATGAGTCACTACCCACTCCCTCCTTAAATCCTGAGTGGAAATATAAGAGGGCACAATAATTCACTGTTAAAAACAAAACCTATTTTCCTATCATTTCAAGACCACCTCAAATTTCAGTGAGAGCCTCAGTCTATGACAGTTTCCCCTCCTCTTCTCCTGGATCTCCCCTGGTGTTGTTTTGGTCTTGTAAGGATGCCAGTGTCCTGTGTGCTCCAAGGGAGAGCTTCGTTCCCATATAGAGACTTGAGGTCCTTCCCTTGATTTTTCTGTGCTTTCCCTTCAGTAATGGAATTAAGACTGCAACATATGGTTGTGCAAATGATTATCTTCCTCATTCGAATTTAAACTCCCTGTAAGTGGGGATTTTTTATTCTTTTTTTTAATATATAGTTCTATTTATTTATTTTTAGATTTTGACATTCATTTCCACAAAATTTTGAGTTCCAATTTTTCTCCCCATCTCTCCCCTCTCCCCACCCCATAACACTTTGCATTTTGATTAACCCTTTCCTCAATGTACCCTCCCTTCTTTCACACCCCACCTTTCCTTATCCCCCTCTTCTCTCTTTTCTTGAAGGGCAAGATATATTTCTATACCCTATTACCTGTCTTTCTTATTTCCCAGTTATATGCAATAACAATTCTTAATATTCATTTCTAATACTTTGAATGGCAACTTCTCTCCCTTCCTCCCTCCCCACCCATCCTACTGAGAAGGCAAACAATTCAATACAGACTCTCTCTCTCTCTCTCTCTCTCTGTATATATATATATATATATATATATATATATATAGATATAGATATAGATATAGATATACATATATGTATATATAATGTATGTGTGTCATTTTGCACAAGACTTCCATAATAGCCATGTTGTGTAAGATTAACTATATTTCCCTCCATCCTACCCTGCCCCCCATTTATTTTATTCTCTCATTTGACCTTGTCCCTTCCCCAAGGTATTTACTTCTAACTACTCCCTTCTCCCATTTGCCAGGCCTTCTATCATCTCCCTCACCCCACTTGTCTCCTTCTTCCCCCCACCTTCCTGTAGTGTAAGCTAGATTTTTACACCAAATTGAGTGAGCATGTTATTCCCTCCTTCAGCCACATGTGACAAGAGTAAGCTCCACTTTTCCTTTCTCACCTCCTCCCTTTTCTCCTCCATTGAAAAATATTTTTCTTATCTCTTTTATGAGTTATAGTGTACCCCATTCCATTTTCCCCTTTCTCCTCCCAGTATTTTCCTCCTTACCCCTTAATTTTTATTTTTTTATGGATATCATTTCTTCTGATACAGCTCAACCTGTGCTCTCTGTCTATGTGTGTGTGTGTGTGTGTGTAATCCCTCCAACTACCCAAATACTGAGAAAGTCTCAGGAGTTACACATATTATCTCTCCATGTAGAATGTAAACAGTTCAGCCTTAGAAAGTCTTTTATGATTTCTCTTTCCTGTTTACCTTTTCATGCTTCTCTTGATTCTTGTGTTTGAAAGTCAAATTTTCTCTTCAGTTTTGATCTTTTCATCAAGAAAGCTTGAAAGTTCTCTATATCAGTGAATGACCATTTTTTCCCCTGAAGTATTATACTCAGTTTTGTGGAGTAGATGATTCTTGGTTTTAATCCCAGTTTCTTTTACTTCTGGAATATCCTATTCCAAGCCCTTCGATCCCTTAATGTATAAACTGCCAGATCCTGTGTTATCCTGATTGTAGATTCACAATACTCAAATTGCTTCTTTCTAGTTGCCTGCAATATTTTCTTCTTGAGTTGGGAACTCTGAAATTTGCCCCCAATATTCCTAAGAGTTTTTCTTTTCGAGTCTCTTTCAGGAGGTTACTGGCGAATTCTTTCAATATTTATTTTGCCCTCTTGTTCTAGAGTAGCAGGGCAGTTTTCCTTGATAATTTCATGAAAGATAATGTCTAGGCTCTGATCATGGCTTTCAGGTAGTCCCATACTTTTTAAATTGTCTCTTCTGGATCTATCTTCCAGGTCAATTGCTTTTCCAATGAGATATTTCACATTGTCATCTATTTTTTCATTTCTTTGGTTTTGTTTTGCAACTTCTTGGTTTATTACATAGTTAGTAGCTTCCCTGAACTCCACTCTCATTTTTAAAGAACTATTTTCTTCAGTGATCTTTTGAACCTCCTTTTCCATTAAGCTAATTGTGCTTTTTAAAGCCTTCTTCCCTTCATCGGCTTTTTGGACCTTTTTTTCCAATTGAGTTAGTCTATTTTTAAAGGTGTTATTTTCCTCAGCATTTTTTGGGTCTCTTTTAGCAAGCTGCTGACTCACTTTTCAAGCTCTTTCATGACCTAGGCCCACTGTATATTCATTTTGGAAGTGCTGGATGCAGAAGCCTTGACTTCCTCTGACAGTATGCTTTGTTCTTCCTCATCTGAAAGGAGAGAAGGAAATAACTGTTCACCAAGAAAGTAACTTATTATGGTCTTATTTTTTTTCTCTTTTTTGGGGCATTTTCCCAGCCAGTTATTTGACTTCTGAACCCTTTGTCAAGAGGAGGGTCCTAGTCCTCCTGCTCACCCCAGGACCATGTTCAGGTCTGAGGTTCAGCTCAGCTGCTCAATTCCCCCAGAGGCTTTATGCTTAGTGCTCCAACAGTACAACAATGGACACTGTCTGCTGCCTGCTTGCCACAGCCAGAAACCTCCACTGCCCAGCCTCCAGTACTGCTGCCCTGGGCCAGGGCCCGGGGTGGACCCTGCTCCCTTCTTGCTCAGGTTGAAAAAGTCCTCTCACTGACTTTTGGCACCTGTGGGTTGAGGGATCTGCAAAGTGCAGATCCAAAGTCTGCTCTGGTCCTGCTCCTTCCAGAGTCATGTGGCTGAGTCTGGGCTGGGCTTGGCTCCATGTCTGGTATGACAGACCTTTCCTGTCAGCCTTCCAGGTCACCCTGGACTGGAAATCTCCTCTACTCCACCTTTCTGTAGCTTCTGCTGCTCTAGAATTTGTTGAGAGTCTTTCTTTACAGGTGTTTTATGGGCTGTGGGGGAAGAGCTAAAGTATATACTGCTTTCTACTCCACTGTCTTGGCTCCACTCCTTTATTCTTTAATTCTGTGTACTATTATCTCCAGCACCTAGTAGTTCCTGGAATATAATACATCCTCAATAGATGCTCCTGTGTGTGGTATACATAGATGTAGCTAGACTGTATAGTGGATAGAGGTCTGGACTTAGAATACAGGCAGGTCCTGTGTTCAAATTCTGATTTAAACAGGGTTACAATGTGAGCCAGGGCATTCCACTTAACTTCTCTTTACCTCAGTTTCCTGTTCTGTATAATAATAGCACCTCCATCATATGATTGTTGTGAGGATCAATGAAAGCCCATATGAGACATTTCAAACTTTTAAAATGCTATTTACCTATCAATGTTAAAGTATCATCATCATCATCACTGTATCAATATCTTCCTCCTCCTCCTCATCATCATCAGAGGGCCTTTGGCTAAATTGTAGAATTGACTTTGGTGTCTCACCTTTCTTTCCTGCATCCCCTCCCCTGCTTTTCTCCTCTCATCTAAAATGCCTAGCACTTTCCTCACCTCCAATCCCTAACACAACCCAAGACAATCCCTGCTCCGTCCGTATCCCTCCTTCACCCTATCCCACCCCCAGGGTCTTCCTTCATGCCTGTGCAGTGTCATAAACACAGAAAAAAGTAAAATGCTAGAGTTGAAGGGATTTGTAAGCATAGAACATAGAACATTAGAGTTGCAAAGACTTCAGAAATCATTTTTCTGACCTCCATCTCTGCATGTGATTTCTTTCGACATCTTCACAGCACAAGTGATAGGCAATCAAAAAACTTGAACTTGTCAACTTGAACTGAATTGATTTTATTGGAGATGTATTAAGATGGAATCTCTGAGGTCATCAGATACAGTTTCCTTGTTTTATAGAAGAGTCAGTTGAGGTTGTCACAGCTATCAAGAGAAAATTTGGGAACCTAGAAAATTTTATTTTTAACAAAAGAGTCAAACCAGATAGTAATTCTAAAAGCAGCAGATCTTTGTTACATATGTATTTTAAAAATTTTAATACATTTGTCATTGCATCATTGTCCTTTGTGTAGCACTGTGGTCATTCCCCTCTCCCCGCCCCTCCCCTTCTCCTCAAGACTGAACTTGCACTTGTGACAAAGAAAAACAATTAAGCACAAACATCCAATACTGTGACTATATTTGAAAATCTATTCAAAATTTTTTCCTGGTAATTCCTGCTTCCCTGCTGTGAGGGAGGAGATGTATTTCATTATCTCTTCTCCAGGACCTTCACTGGTTTTTCAATTATTTTCTTTTAGGAATCTTGTCATTTACATTGTTACAATCACTGTGTATATTGCTGTCTTAGTTTTGTTTTTTTTATTTCTTCTTTACTTCAGTTCATAGAAATCTTCCTATGTTTCTCTGAGTTACTCATCTTGGCAATTTCTTTATGAATAATAATTTATCCTTTACATTCACATACCATAGTTGTTGGGTGTTTTTAATCATACCCTAGTTAATGGGTATTCATTTTGTTTCCAATTCAGGGTCACCACAAAGAAGGCTGCTTATAAGTATTTAGGTATATTGGACATTTGTTTCTGCTTTACACTCCTTGGAAGAGGTTGTATCAGGTTCACTGGGTAAAAGGACGTGCATGGACAACTTAATCTTTTTAATTTCATAATTCCAAATTGTAATCCAAAAGAGTGGGGCTACCTCATGTTCCAAGCTATGCTGTATTAGTGAGCTTGGTGCTTGTCATCTTGACCAATTTTAATGCTGAGAGATGAAACCCCAAGATTGTTTTATTTTCCTTTTTTATGATCTGGTTTTTGGAGCATGTTTTCATTCAGCCAGAGTTTTCAATTCCTCTTCGAAAAACTGTTCATATCTTTTGAAGGTTCATAATAATAATAATAATAATAATAATAATAATAATAATAAGTTAGTATTTATGTAGCACTTTAAGATTTGTGAAGTACTTTTCATATATTATCTCATTTTAGCCTTGCAACAACACTGGGAAATAGGTAGCTATTATAATCCTCATTTTGAAAATGAGAAAACCAAGTAGAGGTCAAAAGACTTGCCCAGGATCACACAGCAAATAAGTGTCTGGGGCTGGATTGGAATTCAGGTCTTCCTGATTTTTGGTCCAATGCTCTGTCCACTGCTCTACTTGCCAGTTTATCTATTGAAAAATGGTCTGTGGAGTTTATATTTGTGTTGGTCCCCTATGTATTTTGTATATCACAGTTATATCATGAAGTGTGATGCCTCACCAGATCTACTATGGCAGGCCACAGAGAGAAAAAATCAAGGGAAAAAGGAAGGAAAGAGAGAGAGGGATTATCTAACTTTTGCTCAACATCAAATTAGAAGGAGAAGGTATACTCCTGTTGGGATATTTTAATCTCTTCATTCTTTGTTTATTCAGCCTACCCTTTGGTATACCCATTTCTTTCTAGATTTCTTTCTTTCTCTCTCCCTCCCTTCCTTCCTTCCTTTCCTCCTTTCTTCCTTCCTTTCCTCCTTTCTTCCTTCCTTTCCTCCTTTCTTCCTTCCTTTCCTCCTTTCTTCCTTCCTTTCCTCCTTTCTTCCTTCCTTTCCTTCTTTCTTTCTTTCTTTCTTTCTTTCTTTCTTTCTTTCTTTCTTTCTTCTTTCTTTCTTTCTTTCTTTCTTTCTTTCTTTCTTTCTTTCTTTCTTTCTTTCTTTCTTTCTTTCTTTCTTTCTTTCTTTCTTTCTTTCTTTCTTCCTTCCTTCCTCCCTCCCTCCCTCCTTCCCTTCTTTCTTTCTTTCTTTCTTTCTTTCTTTCTTTCTTTCTTTCTTTTCTTTCTTTCTTCTTTCTTTCTTTCTTTCTTTCTTTCTTTCTTTCTTTCTTTCTTTCTTTCTTTCTTTCTTTCTTTCTTCCATTTCACTCTGAAGCCCACAGATTCCCTGCTCAAGCATCCCCTAATGTCTGATTTTTTGGACCCTCCTGGCTTAGGATGAATGTCAATGGTAACTCTTTCTTTTTGAAACAGCTACCCTGAGGGTCTTGTCCTCCCAACTTGATTTTTTTTTCTTTTTCTGATTAAAGGTGCAATCCCTTGACTACTTCTTAAAGAGGACTATTCACTCTAACATGAGTACCTGAAAAGACCTTAGCCTAAAAGGGCCAGGGTCTCCGATTGCCTCCTGGTCCATCTCTAGTCATCCTGATGAATATCTGCTCACTGGATCTAGATGACTCTGGAAGAGAAAGTGAGGTGGGTGACCTTGCACAGCTCTCCCACACTCAAAACAAAGTCAACTGTAGTCATGTCATGGCTTCCCTGATGTCACAGTCCTCTTCAAAAACAAAGGACAAAACCCCCCCCAAAAAATGGTATGCCTGTTAACACTGCTAAATGGCTGAAAATTGCTTAGCAAAATAGCCCACATTTTTTGTCACAAAAATCAAACCAAACCAAAACAAATTATGCTAATATCCTTTCAGAGGAAGACAGAGTGTGGTACAGGGGGAGGCAATGTTGTACATTGGGAAGACACTAGAGCAACTCAGGTCTCTGGCTCCCTAGGGATCAGCACAAAGTCTCTAGGCAAGTCATTTCACATCTCTGCTATTTTTTTCCATCTGCAAAAATAGCAGAATCTCAGAGGTAGAGAAAGGTCAGAGGTCATCCAGTTCTAGACATGCTTGAATATGAAGTCCCTCCATAACTGACCTGTCAAGAGATCATCTGATCTCAGCTTCCTTTTATGTCCTGTCTTCCTCCATTGGAATGGAAACTCCTTGAAGGCAAGAGCTATCTTTCCTTTTGTTTGCTTTTGGATTCATATGCCTTAGCACCATGCCTATAACATAGTAAGTTAGTATGTAACAAGGTAGTAACACAGAGCAACGTAAGTAACGTAGTAAGTTAGTAAGTAACATAGTCTCTCTCTCTCTCTTTCTCTTTCTCCCTTCCCTCCCTCCCTCTTTCTCTCCCTCCTTCTCTCTCTCTTTCTCTCCCTTCTTCCCTCCCTCTCCCTCCACCCCATAAAAACCTTCAGTGAGAGAGAATTCATTATATATTTGGAGCATAGATTAAGAGCTGGAAGAGACTGTGCAGGTCATGTAGCCTAAACCTCTCATTTTGGAATTATATAAATGGAGACCAAAATAAGAAAAGTGACTTGGCCAAGCTGACAAGGGTAGCAAATGACTGACATTTGAACTCAGATCCTTGTACTCCTGATTCTTTGCTTCCCTTCCCTCCATGCTCCCCCATCCCTCACTCCTCAGCACTTCCCAAAGCAGCTCATTCTACTCTAATGCTTGGAAAATTTTTCAGCATCAGTCCAATCTCTGAATTTTACACTTGAGGAAATTATTCTTTCAAGGGCTGTGTGCTTAGTGGTGAAATGTAAACAAAACCAAGTAGATCAGGTTATATCCTCATTTCTGTATAGGCAGCCATATGAAGGTCAATCTGCCTTTCTTTTCATGACTTGACAATAATTTATATAGTTTAAGATTTGCAAAGTACTTCAAAAATTATTATTATTAATATTATTGCCACTATTTATCATTATTATTTAGAGCTAGAAGGGAAGGAACTCAGAGGCCTTTTAGTCCAGTTATTTCATTTTATAGATGAGGAAACTGAGGTTTAGTAAGTGACTTACTCAAGATCACACATGAGAGGTATGATTAGCACCCAGGTCCTCTGATTAAAGAGCAGATATATTATACTGTCTTATGGTTTGAGGGATTTTTATCCACACTGAAAGCCCTTCCTTTAGGCCACCAATATGCTAAACAAATTTCCCAATGAGAGTCAACAGCAGCTCCATAGGAAGGGTGTTGGTTAGGGCATATAGTCCCTTACAGCTCTACAGCCTAGGGTAAGGAGAAATCTTTTGGAGAAGAAAAACAATATACATATATAGTATAATTGATAAAACACATGGCTTAGAGCCAGGAGACCAAGGCCCATATCTTAACTCCAAAATTTACTAAGCATAACTCTATGTGCATCACATCATGACTCTGAGGATCATTTGTGAAATGGGACAATAATATTCATGCTACCCACCTTGTAAGGATGATTGGGAACAGGGCAGGGGTGGGGGGAGAGGAGGTGCTCTATAAACATTAAAGCCTTACAAAAATGTGAATCATTATTCCATGCTTTGTCTTTTTTTTGGAAGATGGCTCCAATTGTCTATCCTTACATTCCCCCATTAAGTTAGCCTCATAAACAACTTTGGGGACCACCTCAAGAAGGAGAAGGTGTTGGGTGTCAGCATGTGAGAACACAAAATATTACTAAAGGCAGAGGTCATGGCTCTTTAAGGGGTGCTTGAGCATCCTGCCGCAGGAAAAATAACCAAAATGAAAACTCACAGAATGACTAGAAGCCAAGCATCCAGGCCCTTCTACCACTCAACATAATAATGATCACTCCAATTCATGTTACATTTTACCTTCTCTAAAATGGTTATCTCATAACATTTTAAGGAGATTGATAATACAGCTGTCATTAACTCCACTTGACAGATATGAAAACTGAGCCTGTACAAATCATTTCCTCTTTCTGGCTCTCAGTTTATTGTTCTGTAAAATGAGGGGGGCAATTGTGTCAGATGATAGCTGTGGTTTCTTCTAGCTCTAAAGCCAACAATTCTATATTCATTTCCCTATATTAAACCTGTTTCAGACAGAGCCTCCTGAAGTATTTGTTCTGGACAGAAGAAAGAAGGATGAGAACTTGGTGACTCCTTTAACTTCTATGATTTTGTACAGTTGCTCTGGAATAAGCTAATTTAGCCCCCCAACAACATAGCCCAGGCTTGCAGCAATGAGCTGAATTCTGCTTTTTTTTTTTTTATTGCATTAAAGACTCTTTCAACATCAGTGTATCCATGAGGGGTAGGAAACAGTCATACAAAGTTCATCAACTTGTTCATTTCTGGACATTGTACTATCTTCATAATGGGGCATTTGGGGCAATGGAACATGGAAGGGGTATGCCTTTCTCATCTAGAGAAGTCAGCAGCTTGCTCTTGAAATTTCTCCCTGAACAAATACAAATGAATTTGAAAACTTTCAGGCAGTGGTTTCTTTATCTCTTCGGGGACAACCTCTTGGGTATAACACTGGTGTCCTATTTGGCCTGCCACCTTACTTCCTACATCCCTGGCATCAACCCCACTACAGAATTTTGTCCCAGTTGGTCCCAGACTTGGATACTTGTCTTGGCAGAATATCACCCCAAGAAAAATGTGAAACTCTATTTCTTCATAAGTTTGTGTTGAGCTAATGTAGGAGCCGTAGAGAGAACACCAGACTGAGTTAAGAAACCAGGGTCTGAGTCCTAGTTCTTCCATTTAATAAATAGATGGCCCTGGGAAACAGCAAGGAGATCGAAATAGGCAATATTTAAGTTAATTCAGGCTATAGACTGGAAGGTCAAATACCGAAGGTGAAATTTGAATTCTTTGACCACACAATAAGAAAACAGAACTCATAAAAAAAAAACAAACCCTGATATTGGTAGAACATTGAAAGCAAAAGGGAAAAAAGGGAGGCAGAGGATGAGATGGATAGTCTCATAGAAACAACAAGCATGAACTTGCACAGACCTGAAGAGATAGTGGAGAATAGAAGGGCTTGGTGTCCATGGTCCATGGGGTCGGTCAGTCAGCAGCTCTGAGTGGAATCCTGCCTCACACCTTATTGTTAGCTATGCAACCCTCATCAAATTATTTAAATTCTCTGAGCCTCAGTTTCCTCCTCTGAAAGGAGGATAATAATAATATCAACCTGTATGGTTGTTCTGAGGATAAAATGAGTTATGTGTGTGAAGAGCTTAGAAAACTTCAAGCATGATGGAAACTGAGTTGTTATTGTTAGGTCCTTTTCAACTCTAGATCCTGTCATCTGTAGGCAAGGAATTTCCTTTCCCTAGAGTTTATTTTCCTAAAGTGAAGTTATGGTCCAAAGGAAAGATCAGAGTGTCTGAATTCTGAGAACCTGAACTCAAATCTCTCCTGTGATGTAATTTGCAAAACCTTGGGCAAGTCATCTAATGTTCCTGTACCTTAGTTTCCTCATCTGTAAAACATACTTAATGGTTATCCTCTTTTTCTTCTGTGGTTGTTGGGAAGAAATAGATCTGAAAGTGATTTGTAACCATAAAGTGCTAGATAGATAGATAGACAGATAGACAGACAGATAGATAGAGAGATAGATAGGTAGACAGACAAATAGAGAGATAGAGAGATAGAGAGATAGAGAGATAGATAGATAGATAGATAGATAGATAGATAGATAGATGGATGGATAGGTAGATAGATAGATAGACAGACAGCTAGGTAGGTAGATAGATAGGTAGGTAGATAGATGGATAGATGGATGGATGGATGGATAGATAGATAGATAGATAGATAGATAGATAGATAGATAGATAGATAGATAGATAGATGGATGGATAGATAGATGGATAGGTAGATAGACAGACAGGTAGGTAGGTAGATAGGTAGGTAGGTAGGTAGATAGATAGATAGATAGATAGATAGATAGATAGATAGATAGATAGATAGATGGATGGATGGATGGATAGATAGATAGAGAGAGACAGATAGATGGATAGAGAGATAGATAGATGGATAGATTATTATGTGTAGGTGAATTGATTTTATGTGGTTGTCATGGATGATATGTATTTAGTGAAATATGAGTTTTTAGTGGTTAGTAGGGTTTTTAGTATGTAGGTTTTTTAAGATTGGGTAATATGGATTTTGAGGATTATGTACTGTTATACATGGAATGTATAGATGGATGTATAGAGATAGATAGATAGGTAGGTAGAGAGAGAGATAGATAGGTAGATGGATGGATAGATACATACATACATGTATGCATACACACATATATGTGTGTGCATATAATATATATATATATATATGCCAGCTATTATTTTCATTCCTGTCTAATATAATTGAAAAGGACAAGATAAAACAGTGACAGAATTCTTTCTAAAGAAATGATATGGAGCAGCAGCAGCAATTTTGAATAGTTTAAAAATCGTGTACTCGTATTGACGGCTAGGTGGCACAGTGGATAGAGTGCCAGGCCTGGAGTCAAAAAGACTAGCCTCAGGCGCTTACTAGCTGTGTGAGCATGGGCAAGTCACTTAGTCCTACTTGCCTCAGTTTCTTCATGTGTAAAATGAGCTGGAGAAGGGAATGGCAAACCACTCAAGTACCTTTTCAAGAAAACCCAAAATGGGGTCATGATTGAACAAAAAAAGTACCTATATTCCCCTTTTGCCTTCTCTGCCACTCTTCAGTAAATGAATTTGTCCCTGGTTTCTAAGAATTTTCTCTTGTCATAAAATGCCTGGATGTGTAGTGTTGATATGCCAGGCTAGTATGGTCAGGCTCCCGAACAGCTAGGGACGTGATTTTCTCAGGTCACAAATGAAATGAGCTTGGTGGTCCCAAATTCTTTCCTTGTGAAGAGTTATCCATAGTTCCACATCCCCCAGGGTGGGTAAGTCTGATTGGCAGGCAATGTGGAGAGCAGGTCAGAAGTCTGACCAGCAGAAAGATAGCAGGTTAGCCCAGGGAGGGCTGACAAGCAATAAATGAGGTCAATCAGTCTTCCTTCAGGAGCATGAATAACTCAGCCAGGATCATTCCAGAATCCTTCTAGGATGCATTGGCCCACACAGCACCCATCTAAAGTGGGACTTTGCTCCTCAGTACTCTAGGATCATCAGATTTATAGCTACAAGGGACCTTTAAGATCATCTAGTTCAGGGGTGGGAAACCTGTGGCCCTCTAGGTCCTCAAGTGTGTCCCTTTCACTGAATTCAAACTTCACAGAACAAATCCCCTTAACAAAAGGATTTGTTCTATAAACCTTGGTTTTATAAAACCCTGAGGCCATAGGTTCCCTACCCCTAGTAGTTCAATGGTGGCAAATTCAAATAGAAATGAGGGTCACTATACCATCCTTAAGGATCCCTGAAGGTAGCATATGACTTAGAAAACCACACATATTTATATTTCTTTTTTTACTAAAGAAATTAAAATCAGATAGAAACTGCATTTTAACCTGATCCAGACAGCATTTAACAAGGTTGTGGGTTTCACCTGGACTGTAGGTTGCTTCTTTGACACCTCTGATCAAGTCTAACCCGTTGTTTGACAGATGAGGAAATTCGAGGCCATGAGAAGGGAAATGACCTACACAGAGTCATATGAGAAATAAGTGGTGGGGCTATTGTTCAAGTCTGTATCAATCAACTGATAAGCATTTATTTAAAAAAAAAAACCTTCTGTGTACCAGGATACAAATATAGAGAATGAAAGAGTGCCTACCATCAGGATACTTAGACTCTAAAAGTTCTTCTGACTGTACAACGTGAGGGTAAATCTTGCCTCTGAGACGTACTGTGTTAGCATGAGCAAATTACCCAGCCTCTCTGATAGTCACTGTCCTAATCCGTGAAAAGAGGGCTCTGAAAGAGATCTAAAATTTCTCAGATTTTTCCTAGCTCTAAGGGCTACAATCTAGGACCCCTTTCATGCTGATCTACCCTGTACTTTCTCACAGACTACTCATTCCAAGAACCTCACAAAAGATGGACTTTCCTTGCAAATCATCTTTCAAAACTGATCATGGTCTAAACGAATCAACTGCACTGCTGGAGATTTCCTTGAGCTGGATTTGGAATTAGAAGATCTGGATTCTAGTTCTACTTTTTCTACTTAATTCATCCGTCTATAAAATGGGAATTGGAGTAATCACACTTCCTACTTCTCAGGGTAATTCTTGGGAAAACACTTTATGAACCATGATGTGCAATAAAAAGGCATTATTGTTGTTCATATTATTACAATATTGCCCTGTTTATACTATCTAGTGCTTAGCACAGGGATTGACAGAGAGCAGACGCTTCATAAATGTTTATTTTACTGACTGACCAACTGCTTCTTTGGTGGAGGGAGATGGTAGCTGCCTGCAGGCCTGGATGTAGGGCCTGCTCATGAACAGTGGGAGATACTGAGAGATATCCAGTTGCCTCACCCTCTCCTTCCCCAGAGCAACTTAAAATCATAGACCATAGGAGACCTAAGCTTGTCTGCCATCTTGTCTACCACCCTCATTTTATACATAAGGAAACTGAGACCTAGAGAGAAGACTTGACTTGCCCACTGCCACACAGAAAGTTAGCAGCAGAACTAGGACTCATACTCAGGTCACCTTGACTGCTAACCTGGTACTCATTCCCACTGTATCTGGTTTCAGTTCTGCCCAATGTGGCCCAGGAAGAAAGAAAAGTAGACTCCCAGAATATCAAATACATATGTATGTATACATGTATGTATGTGCATGTATATATACACATGCAATGCACATATATGTACATGTGCACAAATGTATATACATGCATGTGCATGTGCATATATACATGTATACTCACTATATATACATATATCTACATACATGTATACATGGAAAGAGAGAGAAAAACAGCAAGACACACACACACACACACACATACACACAGACTGATTCAAGCAATTTGGCTCCAATGATAGCTGTGTTACCTTCCATAATCAATCAAGGTTAGAAATCTTCCAGTCTTATGAGGGTGAGGGTGGGTACAAAGGCAGGAAGGGGGTGGGGTAAGGAGGATTGAGAGCGTGGCATAATCAGTAAAGGCTTTCAACCTCTTGATATCTTTTATAGCCACAACAATGCCGCCATACTTGCATGGCAGGGGTTCCCAGCTGTTCCAATTGTCTACAGTTGTTCTAGGCAGACATGACTATTTCTCATATCTCCACAGTCGTTTAAAATTTCAATAGAGCTTTGCTACCAACAACCCTTCCAGATAGGTAGTGCAACTGTTATTGAATTTTTCACAAAGTAGAGAACTGAGGCTCAGAGAAATTAAATATCCTGCCCAAGACTACATAGCCAGTAAGTCAGAGTGAGAATCTAATCCAATATCTCCTGAGTACCCATCCTGTGTTTTGGTCATCTCACTATGCTGACTAGCACTTTTGTTTAGCCTGGTTTAATGGCCAGCAGCACATTATGACCATGGACAAGCTATTTAACCTTGCTGGTCTCAGTTACCCCCTATGTAATATGAGGGGAGGTTGTAGTAGATGGTGTCTGTGGTCCCTTCTGGTTCTGAACCTATAATCGTATGAACCTATTTCAATACATGCAATCCCATGATTGCTCCACCTGACTCAGAACCACAGCTGGCCTGAGCCACCACTGGGGAGGAGGATGGAGACGTTTTAGGAGGGGGGTGGACAGCAGTGAATCAAAACAACTCATTGTCCTCCCCTACTCTTCCCAAAGAGATTCTGGGGTCCTCCAGTTAATCATACCTTCTGAGAAAACCAAAGTTGAAAGATGATGCAGCTTTTCCTGTCAAGAAATGCTAAATTAAAAAAAAAAACTAGTTAAAAATTCATCTAAAAGAAACAAAGTATCCCAAGCATATCAGAATTAATATTTATAAAGTGAATGGTTGCCCAAGCTCAATTATTCTAAAAGCTGGCTACAAGCACTGCATGGCACAGAGAATGTGGGAATTGATGTCAAGAGAAATAGGGCCCTTTACCCACTGGCAAAATGGCATCGGATAGACAACACAGGGAGCTGATTGATTTCAACAAGTTATCAAGCATAAACAAAAAGCTAATGTGTCCCTCAGCTCCTTTTGTATTCTGAGTAACACCCAGAAACCCCCTCCCACTTCTCCAGGACCCACATTTCCCTTTCCTTGAAGATCCTATTAGCAACTCCAGGAGAGGGACGAGGCAGGTATAATTATTCCCATTTAATAGTTGGGAGAGGCAGAATAAAGTAGCATAAAGAGAATAGCCTTGGAGTCAAGAACACTGGTTCAAATCTCAACTTGGACACATATCATTGCCCATGGGACCAGGGGCAAGCCACTTGCAAAATGGTTGGTACTGTTAGAAAAAAACGAAACAGAACAAAAGTCTGGCTTTGAAGTCAGAAGAGTTGGACTCAAAATCCTACCTCCTATAGCTACTAATATGTATGCTCTTTGGCCAATCAATTCACGTGGGCTTTAGATTCTGCCTCTGTAGAAGAAGGGTGTTAGACTAGCGTCCCTTCTAGCTCTAAGTTTAAGATTCTATGGAAAATTAACAAATTTGTATTGGTGGAGGGATTCCCCTCTTTCTGGGAGTTCTTGCCAGTAATAAAATCATAGGTCCTGACTCCTTCCACTCAAACAAGTTAACATTTTGAAAGTCCAGCTCATTATGGAATTTGATTTCCCAAAGGCTCACAGTTAGCTTTGTTTTTTCTACCCCAGGGATAGGCTAATGGGATTGAGGGTTGGGATGGGGTTAAATTTTTCCCATAAGCTTTTGAAGAAACATAGAAGTAGCCCTGTTAAGTTTCTTTGTGTATCATTCCACTCAGCAGTGTCTCCACCTGCCCAGCTCTGATCCCATCAAGCCATCTGAAATTCTCCAGGGCTTTAGGATACTTCCCAAGCCCTAGTCTGGCTCCCCCGAACTTGGAGCTGACATTTGGGTAGTTGGGAGGGTTTGGGGTTTTCATGCCCATTCTGTTTTAGAATTTCAAACTTTTCATTGATTTGTCCAAGACAGATGAGCAAGGCATTTCTCCAACAGCTCGCATCACAGCTCAGTGTCGGCAGCTGCTCCTAAGTCAACAGTGCAATGGTGTGTGTCTGGGCTGAAGAGAACAGAGGTTGCTCAAATTGTTTTCCATCCCTTCTGAAACCAATAAGTGCTACTCCATTGCTTGGCACGATTGAGTTCCTGAACTGTGCCCTGCTTCAGTATCAAATCAAATCTTAATCCTGTCAAAACCAGCCTTTGCCTCCTCCAGCAGCCCCACTCACTGCAGACAGCAAATAGAGTTGGAGAGACTGCCTGGCATTTCTACAGGGACCAGGTCAAGGTGGTAGAACCAGGAGGGTGCTGGGTCATGGTGTACTGACTGTCCCACAATCATCCCAAACAGTTCTTAATACTCACAGAAAGACTTTCTATTGCAGAAAAGTTCAAGCTTTGAAGAGCCAGATTGAAGAGGGAACAAAAATCTTTTTTTTAAATCTGTTTTATTGATGCCATTTAAAAAAAAAAAAAACAATTTCTGAAAATATATGCTCCTTTTCCTTTTACTCAAATTTTCCCCTTTCTTGTAGCAAAGAAAAATAAAATTGAAAACCCCTCTTTCTGGTGCCAATCTGCAACCTGAATACTCTTCTAGATGATATGATCCTATTAGCTTTCCTTTAGTTCCCAGAAGACTACAAACTGAATAAGTGGCATCTTCATTAGTCACCACTTTTCCAGACAGAATGAAATGTTAAAATGTCTTGGCCTTGGCTTTGGAATCAGAGTATTTGGGCTTTAATTCTAGCTCTGCACTCTCTGCACTTGAGCAAACTGTGACACCTCTCTAAGATTCAAGTTTCTCATCTGAAAAATGTAGAAGGAAAATTGTGATGATCCTAAGAAATGAGTGTCAATTAAGGAAAAGGTAAACGAACCTATAAGTTCTAAAATGTTTATAGCTTCTCTCTCTGTGATGATAAAGAACTGGAAACCATGGGGATATCTGTCAATTGGGGAAGGCTGAGCAATGATTATGGTGGAATTCCACCTGAAATAAATGTTGAGCTTGATGATCTTAGAAAAACATGAAAAGAACTGCATGAAATAATGACGAGTAGAAAAAACAGAAAAAAGAGAACACTGTATACTGTATACACTGTATAACTACAAAGGACATATGAAGGAAGAAGTTATCTGCATCCAGAGAAAGAAATGATAAATAGAAGTATGCATAGAAAGATTTTACATGTAGAAATACACAAACACATTTGTGTCTAATGGTAGTCATAGTGAGAAGGGGGAGGGAAAAAGGGGGGAAAAGAAATTTGCATGATAATTTTATTTTATTAATTAATTAATTTATCTTCAGTTTTCTACAATCACTTCCATATATCTTAGATTTTCCCCCTCCCTCCACCATCCCTCCCCAAGACGGCGTGCAATCTTATATAGGTTCTACACACACATTCTTGTTAAATACATTTTCACTTTAGTCATGTTGCATAAAAACATTAAAATTAATGGGAGAAATCATGAAAAAAAACAAAACATAACACAAGAGAAAATGGTCTGCTTCATTCTGCGATCCATTTCTATAGTTCTTTCTCTGGATGTGGAAAGCATTTTGCCTCAAGAGTTCATTGGGAAGTTTTTAGGTTCTTGCATTGTTGTGAAGGACTAAGTCTACCAGAAAAATTCCTCACGCACTGTGGTTGTTTCTGTGTACAAAATTCTCCTGGTTCTGCTCCTTTCACTCAGCATCAGTTCATATAAGTCTTTCCAGGTCTCTCTGAAGTCTTCCTGCTCATCATTTCTTATAGCACTGTAGTATTCCATTATAATCATATACCACAACTTGTTCATCCATTGCCCGGTGGATAGGCATCCCCTTGATTTCCAGTTCTTGACCACCATAAAGAGAGCTGCTATAAATATATTTGTACATGTGAGACTCTTTCCCATTTCTATGATCTCCTGGGGGTACAATCCTAGAAGCAATATTTCTGGGTCAAAGGGTATTGCATGATAATTTTAAAAAGAATAGCAAGTTGTCCATAATAGATTTACAGTTTCATATGCAAACATTGTTTTATTATGCTATGTTATGGAAATGTATGTTTTATCCTACAAATTAAAGATAAAATAAATATTTTTAAATGAGTGGCTTAATTATAAGGGATTAAGAATTATAAAATTAGCAATTTAAATCTAGAAGCAACTTTATACATCATGGGATTATAGATTTAGAATGGCTAGAGATTTTAGAAGCCATCTAGTTCAAAATTCCATTTTACAAATGAAGAAACTGAGGCCCACAGAGGTTAAGTGACTTGCCCAATAATAATAGTTAGCATTTATATAGTCCTATGTGTCTCTTCTGGTCTCTATCTTCTTCTTACAGCTAGTATTCATAAAGGACCTTAAGGTTTGCAAATTGCTTTCCACATAGCATCTTACTATGTAATGTAAAACTCACCAATACATGCAATAGCCCTCTGAGGTAGATGCTCTTGTTATCCTCCTTTAATAGAAGAGGGAAAAAGGCTGAGAGAGTTTAAATGATTTGTCCAGGGTCACATTCTTAGGATGTGAGGCAGGACTCTAATTCGGATCTTTCTAACTCCATGTCCAACGCTTTATCTACTTTGCTCCTTACTTGCCTCAAGGTCATACACATAGTCTGTGTCAGAGCTGGGATCTGAACCTAAAACATCTGACTCTAAAGTGAACATTCCTTGGATTGAACCATGCTGAGAAGCAGTTGTTGGTGAGTTGCTGATACCCATGAATTCAGTTCAACATTCATCAATTCCTTCTCATATACAATATTCTAGGTACTGTGTTGGGGCCTAGAGATAGATACAAAGAAGAAAAATCCACAGCTACTGTCCCAAAGGGAACTTACAATCTAATAAGAATAATAATATAATGCATATAAATAGGTATGATAAAAGATAGAAAGCCACTAAAGCCAGGCAAAGTAGAGAAAATTTGAAAATTTGAGGAAAGAGAGAGTATTTTTGGCTGAGTGGCTAGAGCTTCACTGAGGAAGTGGCATTTGAGTTTGCTCTTCAAGAAAGAGGCACCTAGGTGGCACAGGACATAGAGTTCCAGGCCTGGAGTCAGGAAGTCCTGAGCTCCAATCTGACTTCAGACACTTATTAGCAGTATGCCCCTTGCCAAGTCACTTAATAAGGCTATTTGCCTCAGTTTCCTCATCTGTAAAATGAGCTAGAGAAGGGAATGCAAACCATTCCAGTATCTTCGCCAAGAAAACTCCACATGGGGTCACAAAGAGGCAGACATGCCTGAAATGACTGAACAGCAGCAACATTTGAAGGAAGAGGAGGATTTCAATTCAGAAATAGGAAGGTAGCACAATCTAAGGTCGGGGTGACCTGCCTTAATGAGTCGAGATGGAAGAGTTGTAGGACAAAATTGGTGACCTAGGGTAATTTGTTTAAAATGCAGAGTACTTGGACAAAAACCACTGGAATAAGAGCAAAAAGATTACTGGGAATCAGATTATAGTACATTAAAAGCCAGTTTAAGGAGTTTCTGTATTATAGATGATGGGAACCTTGAGAAATCATGGCATAATGGATATAATCTTGGGCCTAGAGTGAGAGAAACTTAGATTAAAATCATACTTGTGTGAGTTACTAGCTGAGACAACATGGGCAAATCACTTAAATTTTTCTGAGCTTCGGGCAGCCTTCTAAGACTTGTCTACTAGGTCCTAGAGATTACTGTGATTCATGGACAAAATCATAGATCTTTGATGTGTTGACATAATAATAGGAAAATGCTGAAGTTTTCTGAGCATGGGAGGACCTCGTCAGACCTAGCATCAGGAAGTGCGTTTTGACTGCTCCGTGGAGGGTGGACAGAGAAGGGAGAGGCTGGAGACAAGAGACCAGCTAAAAGCACATTACAATAGGCTAGATAAGAAGAGCTTAAGGTGAGATGATGCTGACAGCCATGTGAATGGAGAGAAGAGGCCAGATTAAAGTAGGATTGTAGAAAGGAAAAAAAATCAACAGAACTTGCTAGTTAACTGGATATGGGGTGGGGGTGGGGTGAAGGAGAAGGAAGAGACAAGTGGTCGATGGAGCCTTGAGGTCTGAGAGTTTTGGGCATGAAGTTAATAGTGCTGGCAGAATATACAGGGGTAGAGCCAAGACCCAAGACTTTGTGGTAACTTCTTTCACTGTGAATTACATTTTGGTTCTCTCTTAAGGATAGCTTTCTTCTCAAGTAGCATACTCTCTGATATCACCAGCAGCTCAATTTTGAATGAAGTTCATTGAGTCTAGTCATGGAGGCTGAATCTAGATTGAGCTCTTGAGTAGAAGGAGAATCTGAATATTTTGAAGGCTCAGGGTCTCTGGATACCTTCATGAGTTAAGAGGTTTGTTTTATGAATGGCTTTGCAGTATGTGGCACCTGCGACCATTTATATAGGGCTACTATAATACCCTGATCTCTTCAGCAGAGAAGGTAGGGAAGGCCCCTAGTGGCCATAGTCCAAGGCACATAAATTGGTAAAGGTAATTTTCCTGTTGGATGGGCTACTTGCATTTCCAAACATTTGCTGCCATTATGGTATTATGGCCTTGCTGCCTTTAGAGAGTGAAATGGATGGAATTATGTTATCAAACATTAATAAACAGCATTGAGGGCCTAATGGATCCACTTTAGTAGAGAAAGCTGCTTTTAGGTGGCTGCTGCAAGAGTTCTTAGAGTGGTCTGGAGATGGCTTGAGAGTGTTTATTCTGAGGCCCAAGTTAGTTTATCAAGATCAGCACCTAAGAAACACTGCTTGGATTTTGTAAAAAGATTGAAAAACATAGAAGTATAAAATAATTTTTATCATGCCTAGATTTCTGTCTTACTAGGGAAACCAGAGGACAGTTTGTAGGAGGTCATGACTATCAGCCATATTCACCAGTATTAACTTCCATAGGCTATGAGATTCCTTTTGTGATCTATATGAATCAGTCAGAGGCAGCTGTGGTATTTTATGGAGAGCCAGCTTTAGAGTCAAGGTGATCTGTATTCAAGTCTGGCTTCTGACGCATATGGCTTGTAAGGTACTGGGCAAGTCCCTTAAATGATCAGTATCCCAGGCTACTCTTAAAGACTTTCTTTTGCAGGAAGGGACAGATGAATATCAGCAAGGAAGTTATCTTAATGGGAGTTCCCTACATCAATTAAATCATGTCTAGGCCATATCATTCATGAAACTCTAATCTGATACATTATATGTCCAGAAACCATAGCTATGCCCTGCTTTCCAGGATCTCTTAAATATTTCCAGTGAGTAACTTCCTTGTAGAGTTCATCAGGGAATTTTGTTCCCTTTTGGTGAGACAGGATAACTTACTATGTGTGTGGAACTTGGCTTCTCCAGGCCTCAATTTCTTCAGTTTTAAAATGGGATGATTGCCTGGACTAGGGATTCTTTATCTGGAGTCTGTGGTTTAAACACATGGACAGATAATATTTTAATATAATTGATTTCAGGGGTGGAGCCAAGGTGACAGAGTAGAAGGACACACCTCCAGAAGCTCTCCCCCCAAAGCCCATAAAATACCTGTGAAAAATGACTCTAAACAAATTCTAGAGAGCAGAAGCCACAAACTGACAGAACGAAAGAGATTTCCAGCCCAATGCAGTCTGAAAGGTCTATTGCACCAGGCACGGAGCACAGCACAGCCTTGGCCACACTGGGGCAAGGACAGGACTGCAGCAGGCTTCAAGGCGCCACTATCAGCAGTGCGGGTCCAAGATTCCTCAACTCACAAATGCCAAAGATAGCTTCAAAGATCAGGGAGAAAGTTCTTTCACTTGGGTGAGAAGGGAACGCAGCTCTCTAGCCCAGGCTCCAGGCAGCAGCAGCTTCCATTGTTGGAGCCCCGTCCTAAAGAACCTGGAGGAATTGAGCAGCTGATCTGGTTCTGAACCATGAGTGGTGGGTGAGGAGGAGTGCTGGCTGGTGTGGTGGAGCTGGTGGATGCTCCAGAGAGGGAATCCTGCTCACAGACCAGAGTGCAGGCCAGAAGAGGAATAAACTCCTCTCCCTTGATTGTGCCACCTTGGAGGAACTGAGAACTTACAGGTCCCAAGAGAATACCCTCCTCTTGACAAAGAACTCAAAAATCAAGTAACTAGCCAGGAAAATGCCCAAAAAAGGGGAAAAAGAATAAGATGATAGAAGGTTACTTTCTTGGTGAGCAAGTATTTTCTTCCATCCTCTTAGATGAGGAGGAACAACGCATACCATCAGAGGAATACCTAAAAGTCAAGGCTTTTGCGTCAAAAACCTCTAAAATAAATATGAAATTGTCTCAGGCCATGGAAGAGGTAAAAAGGGATTTTGAAAATCAAGTAAGAGAGGTGGAGGAAAAATTGGGAAGAGTAATGAGAGTGATGCAAGAAAATCATGAAAAGCAAATCAACAACTTGCTAAAGGAGACCCAGAAAATGCTGAAGAAATTAACCCTTTTAAAAATAGACTAATTCAAATGGCAAAAAGGTCCAAAAAGCCAATAGGGAGAACAATATTTTAAAAATCAAGTTAGCCAAATGGAAAAGGAGGTTCAAAAGCTCACCAAAGAAAACACTTCTTCAAAAATTAGAATGGAGTAGATGGAAACTAATGACTTTATGAGAAACCAAGAAATTACAAAACAAAACCAAAAGAATAAAAAAAATAGAAGACAAGGTAAAGTATCTCATTGAATAAAACAACTGACCTGGAAAACAGATCCAGGAGAGACAATTTAAAAATTATGGGACTACCTGAAAGTCATGATCAAAAAAAGAGCCTAGATATCATCTTCTATGAAACCATCAAGGAAAACTGCCCTGATATTCTGGAACCAGAGGGTAAAATAAATATTGAAAGAATTCACCAATGACCTCCTGAAAGGGACCCAAAAAGAGAAACTCCTAGGAATATTGTAGACAAATTCCAGAGCTCCCAGGTCAAAGAGAAAATATTGCAAATAGCTAGAAAGAAACAATTAAACTATTGTGGAAATACAATCAGGATAACACAGGATCTGGTATCTTCTATATCAAGGGATCAAAGGACTTTGAATATGCTATTCCAGAAGTCAAAGGAACTAGGACTAAAACCAAGAATCACCTACACAGCAAAAGTGAGGATAATACTTCAAGGGAAAAAAGTAGTCATTTAATGAAACAGAGGACTTTCAAGCATTCTTGATGAAAAGACCAGAGCTGAATAGAAAATTTGACTTTCAAAAACAAGAATCAAGACAAGCATGAAAAGGTAAACAGGAAAGAGAAATCATAAGGGTCTTACTAAGCTGAACTGTTTACATTCCCACACAGAAATATAATATTTGTAACTCTTGAAACTTTTCTCAGTATTTGGATAGTTGGAGGGATTATACACACACACACACACACACACATATTGACAGAGGGTACAGGGTGAGTTGACTAGGAAGGGATGATATTTAAAAAAATAAAATTAAGGGGTGAGAGAGGAATATATTGGGAGGAGAAAAGGAAAAATGAAATGGGGCAAATTATCTCTCATAAAACAGGTAAGACAAATCTTTTTCAAAGGAGGAGAAAAGGGAGGAGATGAGAGGGGAAAACAAGCTTACTCTCTTCACATATGGATTAAGGAGGGGATAACACACTCACTCAATTTGGTATGAAAATCTATCTTACATTACAGGAAAGTAGGGGAGAAGGGGGCAAGTTGGGTGAGGGGGATGAAAAAAGGGAGGGCAAAGGAGAGAAGGGAATAATTAGAAGTAAACACTTCTGGGAAGGGACTAGGTCAAATGAGAGAACAGGAAAAAAAGGGGACAGGATAGGATGGAGGCAATATAGTTAGTCTTACACAACATAACTATTATGGAAGTCTTTTGCAAAATGACACATATATAGCCTGTATTGAATTGCTTGCCTTTTAAGAGGAGATGGTGGGGAGGGAAAGAGGGAGAGAAGTTGGAATTCAAAGTATTAGAAATGAATGTTGAGAATTGTTATTGCATATAACTGGGAAACAAGAAATGTAGTTAATAGGATGTAGAAAATTACCTTGCCGTATAAGAAAAAGAGAAAAGATAGGATAAGGGAAGGGTGGGGTGTGATAGAAGGGAGGACACGTTGAGGGGAGGGGTAATCAGAATGCAAGGTGTTATGGGATGGGGAAGGGGAGAGATGGGGAGAAAAATTCGAACTCAAAATTTTGTGAAAATGAATGTTGAAATCTAAAAATAAACAAAACTATTAAAGAAAATATAATGTCATGTCATCAAAATCAATTATAAGGAATATAAAGAAAGTAAGCAGAATCAGGAAACGAATACATACAGAACTGCAACAATAACAACAAAACAGAGTAACTTTGTAATTTTAAGGGAGAATCTTTTTCCAGGAAGATCTTTTCCCATTCTCCAACGTGTGGAATGTTGCATACTTTGTCAGATCCAGGGATATGCTGGAGCCAGATCAAGGTAGCTTGAGCAAGCCAATTGCTGCATTTTCTGTGTGAGCATTTATAATTTGGAAATCAGCCAATGCTATGAATCCAGGCTTGGTTTATTATTTTATCTGTTGATAATTTGGAAATCAGCCAATGCTATGAATCCAGGCTTGATTTATTGTTTTATCTGTTGTCTAGATTTAAGAAACTTATGCAGAAAAATTTGATAATGGAAATTAAACTTAAAAGTGTATACCACCACCTCTAAGAGAACTACTTGCTAAACATTTACCAGGACACCCCTGTATAGGTTGTATAGCTGTATAACCCAATATATAGGTTGTTTTTTTTTTCTTTTTGCTGTTGTTCGAGAAGGTTCATTGAAAGAAGGGGATGTCTGGAAATAATTGTGATATTAAAGTTAAAATAATCAATAAAACTAAAAGAAATCAACAAACAAAATGGGAGTTTCAATAAATGATTTTTTAAAATTCAATTTTATTCTCAGCTCTCTTTATTTTCTCTCTCCCACCCTTTCCCTATCCCTTAAGAAGGTTAAAAAGAAAGAGCAAATTCCTTTACAAATACGTAAAGTCAGGCAAAACAAGTTTCCATATTGTCCATGCTCAATAATAAAAGGCTCAGTCTGAACTCTGAGTCCATCAGCTCTCCATGTGGAGGTGGGTAGCATGTCTCAGCATGAGTCCTCTGGAACTGTAGTTTGTCATTGTGTTGATCAGAATTCTTTAATCTTTCAAAATTGTTTGTCTTCACAATAGTGTTATTGTGTACAGTTTTGCCCTGGACCAAATGACTACTTAATTTGCATCCATTATCTTCTAAGCACAGACTTTGAAAACCCAGGTTACCTCTGTATTATGATGAGGTATTGAAAAAGATGCGAGGATTAGTTAAATCCACGTAAATGTTAGCTAAATCCAAATGAAATTCTAACCCTTCATCTTTGCCTAAAACAAACACTCCAAACAGAGAGAATGAGAAGCCAAAGATACAACTTGGCCTGACTCTTATCTGGGCACTTGGAAACGAGTGTGTTGATGTGCATATGAGCTTTATAACTGCTCTTCTGGACCAGCCCTATGATGCAGCCCTGGATTCTTTCTCTGATGGGTTCTCTAAGTGGGGAACTTGAATACTATGTTTCCATGATTTGGTCTTTCAAAAGTAAGGAATCTGTAAGAAACATCTATTCCATATCTTAATATATATTATATATATCATGCAGTCAACTTGAAAGGGTTTTTTTTCATCCATCCATTCATCCATCCACCCATTTATCCAGCAATCCATTTAAGAGATTAAATCAGAAATTCAAAAGGAAAACAACAGAGGTCCTAAATTCAGGTTATTAAATGTCTGGGAAGCATCAGAGCCCAGTGACAAGTGTGTAGGTCAGAAGGATTGGGAACAGTCATGACCCTTCTACTAAATTGCTATAAGATTACAGGTCATTCCCTTTGTCTCTGCCTTGGTTTTCTCTTCTGTCAAAAGCAGATTACAGTCCCTGCCCTGTCTTCTTCATGGGGTTACTAGATGAGTTTAGAAGGGAGAAGGATTGAATTAAAAGTCAAGGAGGTTATGATAAAGCACTGGTCCTGGGGTCAGGAAGATGAGTTCTAATGCTGCCTCTGACACCCTCAAACTGTGTGACTTTGAGCAAATCAGTAATCTCTGTCTGCCTCAGTTTCCTCAAATGTAAAATGGGGATAAAAGTAACACTTATTCTCCCAAGGTTGTCCTGAGTATCAAATGAAAGAACATTGGTGAAGGGCTTAGAACAGTTCCTGGCACACAGGAAATGCTTGTTGTTCAATGAGTGCTTGTTCTTATTATGATTAAAACAATGTAAGTAAGTTGCTTTGAAACCCTTAGTTTCAAGTCCCAAACTAGAGTGTGTGTTGTAGAAGCCAGTTCAGATTCAGAGCTGATTGTGAAAGTTTCAGTATGAGCATTTACACTTCAGAAACCCCCAAAGTGCTTCGAATCAGGGCTTAATTTATGACCTTGTTTACTATCTAGACTTCAGAAAGTGTTATTAATACGGATCAAACTTAAAAGTATATTGGTGCATCACTCTCCATTCTCCCTTCCCCCTCCCCAAGTAGGTTGTTAAACATTGATCAGCATACTTCTAGATACAGGGCAATATGATAACAGAGGAAAGGATGCTGGATTTGAAGTCAAAGGACATGGCTTCCTATCTCTAACACTAACTGACTAAGCCACCTTGGTTGGGTTATTCAGCTTTTCTGGGATTCAGATTCCTTAACAATAAAAGGAGGAAAAGGGGTTGAATCATAAGCTCTCATAGATCCCATGCAACTCTACATGATTTATCATGATTACTGGCAGTTGTTCCATAAAGACAGAGAATAAATTTGGTTCCAGGTCTAAAGCTACTTGGAGAGTAGGTGGAAGTCAAGATGTCCTTCAGAAGCATAGTCACCCTGCTTCTCCTCTACGATGCAATAATGTCTCTGAATCACTTATCATTTTCTGATTTCAGACATGCTACAGCAAGTTCTGTCCATATTTTATTCTCATCTTTCTTAAACCAGCTGATAATATCAGCTGTACAGCCATAGATATTTTGGGGGAAAATGTTCATAGCATCATGGGAATGAGAATGATGCTAAGAAAACTATAGATAAAACCATGTCACAATTGGTTGAAGGAAATTGAGGCTATTTAGCCTGAAAATGAGACAAATCAGAAGTAATAAATACCTTTCCTGATCCCTACAGCTGCTGGTGGCCCCCCTCTTCAATTTCTTTGTGTTCTCTCTCTGTGTAGATAGACAGATAAATAATAGAGAGATATACTTATATATACACAGGTTATCTTCTCTAATATAATAGAAGTTTCTTAGAGTTAGATTTCATTTTTTTCTTTATACTCTCAATTCTCAGAACAGTACTTTGCACATTGTAGGAAACTGAGAAATGCTTAACTGTTAATTTTGATTGATTGATTGACATGGTAACTTTCTTCAAGTATTTTAGGGACAGTTGTGTGGAAGAGAGATGAAATTTGTTTTCTTGGCTCCAGAAATCAGAACTAGAACAATGAGTTCACAATGTCAGCATCATCCTTGATTACTCATTCATGTCTCCCCATTTCTAATCAGTCACTAAGCCTGGCTGAAAGTCTTCAAGAAAAGATTGGACGATTACATGTTCAAGATGTTGTAGAGGGAGGTTTTGTTCAGTTATGAGTGAGACTAGATGTCACTGACATCTTCTCAAACTGAGTCTGAAGTTCTGTGACTCCACTGCTGAGCATATAGGCAGCTAGACAGCCATATACATAATTAGTTTCATCTGTCCCAGAATCTCAGACCTGGCTGTGGCGCCCACTATAATTCCCCATCTCCACCTGTCTCCCATTCTCTGTCTATCGACACCCTACTGATGCTTTGCCTCTCCTTGCACCTTTTCCTTTCTCACTTTCCATCCCATATGGAGTGATTTTCTTCTTCTAATCTGATATCAGATCAAGATCATTTGACCTGCTCAAGAAGCTTCAATAGCTCTTTATTAAACCAAGGGGAAAAAAATACCAATTTTACCTTGGAATTTAAATCCTTTCACATCCTATCTCAAGGCTACCTTTGGAATGGTAATATGTTCCAGATAAACTGTCCAGCTTGCTTGTCCTCACTTTGGCATTTCATGTCCCAGTTATATGTCTTTTTTTTTTTTTGCCAGACTGACCTCTCTACACATTAAAATCACTCCTTTCTCACTGCCCCATCTTCAAATTCTTGTCTTATTTCAAGGCTATGTGCATGTGCTGACTTATAGGCGGAATTTTTACAGACACTCCTGGTTGTTAGTGCTTTCCCACTTTCCCTCAAATTATGTCAAATTTCTATGATAATAATGATGATGAATTTTATGGAATGCTAGGGTTTGCAAAGCACTTTGATATTATCTTATCTGATCCTACAACAATTCTATAAGGCAGATGCTATTTTTATCCCCATATATTGTTTGTCGTTTTTCAGTTGTGACATTTTTTGTGACCCCATTTGGGGTTTTCTTGGCAGAGATACTAGTTTGGTTTGCCATTTCCTCCACTAGCTCGTTTTATGTGCCATGCCACCACTCTTCCCCTCTTTTTCCCTGGTCCCAAACAATTCATGATCCTGAGGATTTAAAATAACTTTGACTCAAAGGATGAGTTCTGGGTAGTCTTGATGTAGCAGAATAGAAGAAAACTCTCAATGAAGTCAAGAAAAATTTCAAGGTCAAGGAGATTTCCCTTTTATCTCACTTATTTCTACTTATATTCAGGAACATTTTATATATTCTAGAGTCATCTTCCTCTGGCTAGCCATTGTCCCAAGATGCAACATAACCTAATCCAACATGCTTCTAAGGTTTATATATCTGGCCTTCATTTCTCTTTTATCAGCATCTGTTGAAATCTTACAAGTCTCTGCTCTTGGGCTACCTCCTCTGCAAAGTCTTCCCTGATTTTCCCCCAACTGAAAGTTTTCTCTTCTTCAAATTTTCCTTGAGTACTTTGTCTATAACTCTCCTTTTTTCTCTATTACATTCAGCCCTTAAATGTGCTTCTATTGTGTAACATTTTCTATAATGTTGTAAAGTTTGCAAAGCGTATTATGTATGTTATCTCATTTGATACTCACAATAACCCTTGGTGGGGGTAGGAATTTATTTTTACTTCCCTTTCACAGATAAGGAACCTGGGGTGAATGAGAGAGGTTAAGTGACTTGCCTAGGATCACACAGCTAAGTAAATATCTGAGGTGGGATTTGAACTTGTCTTTTTTATTTCAAGTCTAGCATTTTAAAACTACCATCACTTTATTTGTGCAACCTTATGATCCTTGCTATCTCAGTTGTTAAACTTCAAGCTGCCTCTCTTGGGGACAAGGAATGGTCTTTTCCTATTTTTTCTGTATCCTTAATATTTGTCACAGTGTTTTATACATAGCATATTCTCAATAAACATTACTTTTAATATTGAATCAATCAATCAATGAGGGTTTATGAAGAATTACAAGCGAGACGCTATCCTAGGTTTTGAAAATACAAAGAAAAAAGAAAGTTGATGTCCTTTAGGACCTTATATTCTAATGGGGAACACTTTCTATACCTATTATGCATTTATAATCTAATTTCTATAATACTTATCTCTGAATATGCCTTAGTTCCATGCCTGATCCTGTGAGAGCTATAAAAGCAAGGATTTTATCTTACTCTTGTTTGTACTATCCAGTGCCATGTTCAGCACAATGCACATAGTAGGTATGTAATATGTATTAGTTGAATTGGATTTTGAATCACCCTGTAGGACTTTTAATTTCTGTACTAGTGTGCTTACCATATTCCCTCATTCAGAGAAGATTCAGACCTCTGGAACTTTCATAAGCATTTCTTCCTGATCTTTTTATGAGATATTTAGGGAGATGAGAATTTGCATAGAAATGAATTTGCCCTTGATATGGGTCAAGATGTTCTTTCTTTCATGTACACCTTCGCTCTGATTGCCTCACTCAATGTTATCCATCCTTCTGGACATTAGGTCACCAATGAGAAATCAGGCTGGGCCCTGCTGACAGAGCGGAATGGGAGTGAGCGACCCTGCTGATCCATCAGAACTATTACACTCAAGTGGCCTTCAAATCTCCCCTTTCTCTTTTAGTGCCTTGAAATCTTTGCCTTTGCCTCCTTTTCTTAGTGGCCCAGTGACACTTACAGAAATTAGAAACAATTCCTCTCCCTCAGTTAAGCCTGATGCTTTTGTCCCTCCTTGGGGAAAGAGTTAGTCTGTTCTTGCTTCTAGTTCAAGGCCTTTCCTGAGGATTTGATTGGGCATAATTGCATTCTCTGGTTTTCCTTTCTCTCTTTTTGCTTCTCTCTTTGCATTCTATGAATGTTGTTCATTTTCCCCTAACCACCACCTCCTTTTCTGCGTCTTTCCTTTGCTCTTCCATTTTAAGTCTCCCTCCCCCTGCCTCTTCGCCATCCTCTCTCCTTTTCCTGATTCCTTTTTCTTGTTCTCCACTTCTATTTTTCTATTTCCCCGATATTTCTTTTCTCTGTTTCACTCCAAATGCACCTTATTTTCCCTTTCACTCCTCTTCTTTTGTATTCCTCTCTCTCATCTCTCTTTCACTCTGTTGCTTCCTTCTTGCTACCCTCCCTCATCCATCCTTTTTCTCTTTGTGTCTGTACCTGTTCTTTTCTTTCTTCTCTTTTCTCAATTCCCATCAGGAATGTAATTTGTAATAACACTTTCCTCATACACACAGACAACTCAATGAGGCTGTTCAATTCATTAAGAGCCAAGAACATCTCTAGTCTTTTTGCATGGCTCCTTCTCAATTTTATTTGCACAAATGATGATTTGTTATATTGTTAAAATGATTGACTAAACAACACTGGAAAAGTCACATTCCATGAACTATGAAAATTATTATGATAAAGACAAAGGAAGCTATGCCTATCTATGTACATTTTATTTCCTTCTCTTTATGGCTAAAGGAACTGCCACTGGAGAGGCCTGAAAATGCTGTCCAAGGTTCTGAAATCATAGCATTTCCCTGCCTTCAGTTTCTCTCACATTTAGTACCTCCTTCATCCAAATGATTGAGTCATAATCTCAAAGCACAGGGCTAACCATGCCATTTCCTCACCCAAAAACTTCAGTGTCTCTCTATTTCTAACAAAATAATATGCAAATCTCTAAGTCTGTCATTCAAGGGCATCTACAATCTTGCTCTACTTTTCCATATAGTCTTTTTACACTATTACTTCACATATTCTATAATACCTATTTCTTCAATCCATCTAGCCTTCTCTGCCCTTTATGTCTTTAGCCACAATACCCCTTTTTGCTTATAATGGACTTCAATCATCTTCCAATTGTTAAAATTGTTTCTTCCCTTCATGGTTCGACTCTGGTGCCATTCATTAGTCTTCCTTGTCTGTCTAGCTGAACATGATCTATTGGCTCTTCAGTTTCTCGCTGCATTTTGCACTCATCTCACTCTTACCTCCATCATCATTATTTGTGTATGTGTCATGCTAGATTGTATGCTCGTTAAGAGTAGGAAGGGCCTTTGGTATACATGTGGAGTACAGGGAATTGTAAAGAATGTTGAACTTTGAGCAAAGTGACCTGGGTTTGAATCTTGACTGACATTTACTAGCTGAATTACCTTAGAAAACTCACTTCCTAACTATGCGCTTCAGTTTCCCATCAATAAAATGAGAAATTAGACTAAGTGATCTCTAAGGTCCCTTAAAAATTGAAAACTCTAAGATTCTTATTCTCTTCTCTAGCAGAAGGATCTTTATTCTCTATATCTATGAAAGATGGCAGCAACCTTTAGGTACACCAAGTGGAGTGAGATAGAGGGAAAAGGAAAGACTGAAGTCAATAGATGACAATAACAAATCATATTTATGTAACACTTTACGTTTTCCAAAAGCACTTTGGAAACATCAATCCTATAAGGCAGGTAGTGAAATAATATCTCTCCCATTTTACAGATGAGAAAATTTAGGTCCCATAATATACCCAGTTATCCAGCTAGTTAGTGACAGAACCAGGATTAAACTCTATGCCCCTCAACTCCAAGTCCAGTGCTTGAAGAGTTTCCTGAGAAGGCTATGTATGGAATCCCTGTCAATGGAAGTCTTTAACAAGAAGAAAATGGGGATTCTGGAAGGCATGATATTAGTGCTAAATGGCTGTTGCATTCTATCTCAGAGGTGGCAACATTTCAGCTAGAAGTGAAAAGAATTCAGTGTAAAGTGCTTTGAGATGAAAGGTGTAACGGAAAAAAAAGGAGGCCTTGTAGCTATTCTAACACCTCCTGATGCCTGCCTGCAGGATAGATTCCTTTGGCATTTTCTGTTTTCTCCCTGTACACTGAGGAAGAATCTCCTTTTCATTTCCAACCCTGTCTCCTGTGTCTGGGCCTCTCTGCTCTGCAGAATATATGTAAAGGTTAATTCCACATCCGTAACTCCAGGAACAGTTTTCTTCAGGGCTACCGACATTTTGGATGATTTGTCTGGCATGGTGGGCAATGGGCTGTCACTTGTTTCCATTCTCTCTTTGAAAACAGCACATTTAAAGTTAGATAATTTGGGGGTAAAGTCAATAAAATCAAATATCAAATGGCATTTCTCAGGACTCGCACCTGAGGAGACAGATTGTGAGGGCTGTTCTAGGAACATAATAGAATCTAACAACATCCTGGGATTGGGAGTGTTGTGAGGGACAGGAATGGGAGGGAGAATTTAGAGCAGGGAAGTCTTTACTGGAGCATAGATTTAAAGTATTTAGACATGGAAGGGGCCTTAGAGCCATGTAATCCCAAACTGCCCCACTCCCCCCTCCACTTCATACTGTCATTTTATAGAGGAAGAGACAAAGGCATAGGGAAAGTGAGGAACTTACTTGCTTAAAATTACATGGAAATTCCCATAACAGTAATTGCAATGATAGCCAGAACAATAAATCACATTTATGTAGCACTTTAAGTTTGAAGAGCTCTTTGTTCACAACAGCATACCAAGAGAATAGTATAGTTATTATTTTTCCCTTTCTACCAATAAAGAAACTGAGGCTAACAGAAATTCAGTCTAGGAGAAGTATAGGATCTACGTTATGGTAAAGAGGGGAGGTAAGCCTGAATAAGTCTTGGAATCAAAGATTTATAGATGGTTGGTGTCTCTGAGGTCATTTAATCCAAACTCTTTATTTTGTTTTATTTTTAAAAATATTTATTTATTTTTACTTTTCAACATTCACTTTTATAAGATTCTGAGTTCTAGATTACCCCCCTCCCTTCCCTTTCCCCCTTCAAAATAACATGCAATCAGATATGGACTATACATGTATGATCATATTAAGCATATGTCCACATTAGTCATGTTGCGAAAGAAGAATCAGAACAAAGGGAAAAACCATGAGAAAGAAAAACCCAACAAAAAAAGAGAACATATTATGCTTCAATCTACGTTCAGACTCCACAGCTCTTACTCTGAATGTGCATAGCATTTTCCATCATGAATCTTTTGGAGTTGTCTTAGATCTTTGCATCACTGAGAAGAGCTAAGTTCAACAAAGTCAGTCATTGCACAGTGTTGCTGTTACTGAGTGCAATGTTCTGATTCTGCTTACTTCACTTAGCATCAGTTCATGTAAGTCTTTCCAAGGTTTTCTGCTTACCATTTCTTATGGAACAATAATATTCCATTACATTAATATACCACAATTTACTCAGTCATCCCCCAATTGATGGGCATCCCCTCAATTTCCAATGTTTTGCCACCACAAAAAAAAACTGTTATAAATATTTTTTATACATGTGGGTCCTTCCCCCCTCCCCGTTTTATGTTCTCTTTGAGATACAGACCTAGTAGTGGTATTGTTGGATCAAAGGGTATGCACAGTTTATAACCCTTTGGGGTAGTTCTAAATTGCTCTCCAGAATAGTTGGATCAATTTACAACTCCACCAAAAATGTACTAGTTTTCCAATTTTCCCACATCTTCTCCAACATTTATCATTTTCCTCTTTTCTCATGTTAGACAATATAATAGGTGTGATGTGGCACCTCAGAGTTGTTTTAATTTCCATTTCTCTAATCAATAGTAATTTAGAGCATTTTTTCATATGATTATAGATAGTTTTAATTTCTTCATCTGAAAACTGCCTGTTCATATCCTTTGACCATTTATCAATTGGAGAATGACTTGTATTCTTATAAATTTGACTAAGTTCTCTCTCTACATTTGAGAAATAAGACCTTTATAAGAAAATTGGCCATAAAAATTGTTTCCCAGTGTCCCTTCTAATCTTGGTTGCATTGACTTTGCTTGTAGAAAAACTTTTTAATTTAATGTAATCAAAAATATCCATTCTACATTTCATAATATTCTCTATCTCTTCTTTGGTCATAAATTCTTCCCTTCTCCATAGATCTGACAGGTTAATTATCCCTTCATCTTCTAATCTGCTTATAGCTCCTGTATGTCTACCTGAAATCATTGATTACAGCAAATGGAGAAGTTTTGAATACTGTGGGTAAGTTCCATTACCTTGGTACAAGGTAATGTACACGTTGACAACGAAGTTGATGCACACATTGCTGTAGTTAGCTCAGTGTTTGGGAGACTCCAAAGAAAAGTGTGGGAGAGAAGAAATATTAGACTGATTACTAAACTGAAGGTCTAAAGAGCTACTGTGCTGACCTCATTGTTATATGCCTGTAAAACCTGGACATGTCAAGAAACTGAATTGCTTTCATTTGAATTATCTTAGGAAGATTTTGAAGATCACCTGGCAGGATAATATACCAGACACTGAGGTTCTTTCTCTAATTTAGCTGCCAACCATCTGAACTCTACTTAAGATGGTCCAACTCTGATAGACTGGCCACATTTTTCTAACGCAAAATGTACACTTGCCAAAAAGACTACTTTACAGAGAACTCACACAGGGCAGGCATTCACATGGTGTTCAGAAGAAGTAATACAAGGACACTCTGAAGGTCTCTCTTAAGAACTTTGGAATTGACTGTGTGACATGGAAAACACTAACACAAGACCACTCAGCATGGCATGCCTTCATCAGAGAAGGTAGTGCGCTTTATGAGCAAAGCAGAATTGAATGAACTCAAAAAAACAAGAGATGCATAAATTTAGAGAATCCACCCCAGATGTTCACATGGACTATTTGTGCCCCACCTGAACTCATACTGGTCTGATCAGTCACAGTTGAACACACTGTAACTTGGCTCTCACATGTTGATATCAATTTGGCCCTCTTCAAGACTGAAGATCAATAACCAACCAAATTGTTACCCATTTTGACCTTATCTTAGTATATAGTGTAAAATATTGATCTATGCCTAATTTATGCCATATTGCTTTCCAGTTCTCTCATCAATTTTTGTCAAATAGTGAGTTCTTATCCCAGAAGTTGGAGTCTTTGGACTTATCAAATAGTAGATGACTGTGGTCACTGACTACTGTGTCTTATGTACCTAACCAATTCCACTGGTCCACCACTCTGTTTCTTAGTACCAAGTAGTTTTGATAATTGTTCCTTTGTAATACAGTTTCAGATCTGTTATGGCATTTTCCCTTGCATTTTTCCATTAATTCCCTTAATATTCTGGACCTTTCTTTTTCCAGATAAGCCTTATTACTTTTTTCTAGCTCAAACACCTTATTTTAAAAGGCAAAAACTAAGACCCAGGGAAGTTTAGTTCCTTAATTAAGGTGAGACACATAATTATAAAGTCATAATTCAGAACCAGGTCTCTTGACTCTGAAATCTTTGCTCTTTTTATTGCACCACTTGCCTTGAGAACACAAAGGTTACAATGTCACTAATAGAAGTAAGATTTGAACTCATTCATAGGCTCCATATCTGTTGTTTTCAATAAACTTCATTGCCAACATATACTTCCAATACAGTATATAATTCCATTGCTTTCCAATACACTAAAATACCAGAATTTTTTTTTGGGGGGGGAATATAAAATAATACATAATAAATAATGACCATAAAATAAACTTTAAAAAGTACAAAAAGTGGGGTATAGAGAAAGTGCTTTGAATACAGAGGCAACATAGTACAGAATTTGAAATCAAAGGACCTGGATTTGAATATTGACTCTACTACCTTGTTGTGTAACTTTGAGCAATTCACTTAATCTTTCTGAATCTCTTCCTTGCTTGTAAAGGGGGAAGGTTTGGCCTATAATGTCCTTTCCAACTTTAAGTCTATGATTGTCAATTTTGGCTCCTACCTTCCTCTGTTTAAGTGGGTTTATCACTTCTAAGAGTAAGGTTCAAAACAAGTTATTGCAGAAATTAGTGGCCTTTATAACTCAGAATTCTGGATTTCATGTGTCAGGGGAAGATCTTCCACTTTCAGAACCAGATGGAGAAGGCAAGGATGGAAGAGAGGGTGTAGGGATTAGAGGGAGAGTGAAATTTAAGACTGTTGCTTAAGTAAAGGCTGGAATGATGATTTGCTCCAGGTACCTAGCCACACTGAGAAACCACAGAGGAGGAGATAGAAACTCACAATGGGAGCATGAGAAGTGTCTTGGCAAATAACATTATTCGCATCTATATTTAGGGGCAGAGATCTTGATATAAAGACACCAAGCTTCCAAAATAGCCTGCAATTGATTCTGAGGAAAGAGGCAGCAGTGGAGAGGAAAATTGTTCTCTTTGAAGCAGACATCTGAAAAGAATTAGAATTTTTTTAATCCCCAAATTTGGATACCTATCATGCTACATGTTGGTGAGAAATGGAGGGAAAAAAGTCTTGATTCCAGAATTAATCTGCACAGAGTTTCCCAAACATACTTTCTAAATCCTCCAGGGTAGGAGAGGTTGCTTACAGAAATTCCAGTTGTTATATGATCTCTACCAGCATAGTCAACTGTTCTTGTGACTTGGGTCTGGGCTGCTGGGCAGATTGTTATACACTTGTAATTCCCTGCTTCTGGGGAGGCTGATGTTGGTGGATTCATTGAACTCGGGAATTTGGAGCTGCAGTAAGGTTAATGCTGATTGATTAGATATCTCCACTAAGTCGGATAACAATGTGGTAAGTTCGAGCAGTGAGAGACACTAAACTTCCTAAGGAACAATGAACCTGCCCAGGTCAGAAATGGAACAGAGTTTCAGTGTTCACCAAGAGTAGGATCAGGCCTGTGAGTGGTCAATCCAACCGAATAACAGTAAGTTAAGTCCTGGAGGTGAGGGTTACCAGAATTCCTAAGGAACAATTTAGTCTGAGAAGAAGGAAGAAGAGGAGAAGGAGAAAGAGAAGGGGAAAGAGGAGGAGGAGAAGGAAGAGGAGGAGGAGGAGGAAGAGTAGAAGAAGGAAAGAAAGAAAAGAAAGAAAAAGAAAGGTCAAAAAGAAAAGAAAGAAAGAAGAGAAAGAAGGGAAGGAAAAAAGAGAGAGGAGAGAGAGCATCAGTCTCAAAAAACAAAATAGATCATGTTAAAACCTAGAAGACCTTAGAATTTAAAGCATAGCTTGCCAGCACCAGGAAGGTCTTTTAAAACCTAAATCAAAGGATGTAAGGGACTTTACAGAATATTTTAGAGGTCTTAATGAGTATAATCCTTTCATTTTCTATATGAAGAAATAGGCCTAGAGAAATTAAGATATACATATTGCTTGGTTAATCACAAGGCCACCAGAGACCTCATATCTCTAGAAACTTCAGCCTCTAGTTTCTTTCCAGTTCCATTTTCTTGGCTAGCCAACAATCCCCCAAATGAAGCCAGAGGGCCTAGTGCCACATCCTTCAGATGTACTCTCAGTGGAAAGTCAAGGAGTCACTGCTGATTCCTTCTGGCTGGCTGACTCAGCAGTATGGGCTTGAGTCTACTTTGGTTTCTACATCATCTGTGTATTCACAGGCTCCTAAACTATTAAAATGTTAGGATTAGAAGGGAATTTAGGGACAAACTTATCCAAACCTCCAATTGTACCAACAAATTGAAATTCAGAGAGAGAGGAAGCAGTTTGTTCAAGGTCACACAGCTAACTAATACAAAATTGAAACTCGAGGTAGTAATAACAGCAGTAACACTGGAAATTCGTATATCATTTCAAGGTTTTCACAGCTCTATACATGCATTATTCCACTAGATCTTGAGAACTCCGTGAGGTGGCTGCTATTCTTATCTACCTTGCTTCCATTTTATAGATTAGCACACTGAGGCTGTGAGTGTTTTTAAGTGACTTGCCAAGGGTCATATAGTAAGTATGTGAATGAAGAATCTGAACCCACATTCACTATGATAAATGTATTCTTGCATATATTTCTTGATCTTAGGTATTGCCTTTAAGTGTGCCCTCTCCTCATGAGAAGATTCTTTGAGAGGGATATATTCTGATGTGAATGGGATGGGAGTTGGAGGTGAAGTATGTTCCTTCTATTTTTATTTTTGATACACTTGATTTTAAGTATTTTATTTTGAATGAATCTGGTAAGAGAAACATCAATGGATAGACATCAACTGGGCAGTTTGAGTGCATGCAGTTCTCTTACCTTGGTTAACTTTCAGAAGGTCTTTGGTTGAAGGGAGGAATTTGGGGATAGACCAGGTAAGCATTCACATTTAAGAGCATACTTTAAAATTTCATTCTTTATAAATATGCTATTTCCACTTCCCCTTCCCCTCCCTCCACAAAAACACAAAACATCAGGGCATGTATTTTTTTTATGGAGAAGATATATATATATTTGCTTAGTGTGCATCAACATGGGAGGGGGACACTTTTCTAGAGAACCTAAACATCCAGGTCTTGCCTTTGAACCAGGACTGTATTTTAGAGATTAAAAAGCAAACGCTTCATAACAGAGAATACTGAAGCTCAGAGAGGGTAAAGAGAACTGTCCAAGGTTTGCTTGCTTATCTCCTCACTCCACTATAGTGTCCAGTGACTTTAGATGCAGTGCTCTATGTAAATATCAGACTTAGGTGCTTCCCTGCCCTCCATCCAATAAACCAGTGACACACCCGCATTTGGAAATGTGCATTTAGTTCCCAGTGAGTAAATTAGTGGCATGTTCACCGCTGCCTTTTGTGACAACATTTGGCATACACGGCATTAAAAATGGATGTTGGTACAAATGTTTTTGACTAGGGCTCAGCATGTGGCTGGGGAAAAACACTGCTCCTAGTCAAGCAATCAATTAAGCTTGCCTGAGAAATGTGCACTTAGCGGGCTGCAGCGCCCCCAGAGGCTGCCCGGGGAGATGGGGGACGGGGCGGGAGTTGAGGATTCAAAGTCAGAGCCCAGGGCCACCTGCTCAGTTATTTGCATACTTGTTGGCTCCGCCTCCCTGTCTTGCCCCTCTCTCCCTTGCTCCCTTCCCCATAGGGGCTGCTCCCGTCTGTTATTAGACGCATAATTCTGCCTGACATGCCTGCTCTCTGGGGCTGAGCCCTCCTTTAAAATTCTCTTTGCTCTAGCTCAGGAGACAGGTTTAAACATATATTTGTTCTCAAAAGAGCCTTTGGCCAGCCCTGCTCATCCCAGCATTTGTGAATTCAGGGCAGTTATCGGGGCATGAGGAATACTTGCTTTCTGACTTCACCTTCTGTGAGCCTCAGTTTCCTTGTCGGTAAAACAAGGGAATTAAACTAGTTATTTCTATGTTCCCCTGTAGCTGTAAATCCCATGATGTTTCGTTTCGTTTCCTTCTCTCCCTTTCCTCCCAGTCGCTTCATGGATACCCTAGTGAGAAGACAAAATAAGCTGTTTTGAAGATTCTCCAGGTTGCTGCTATTGCTCTCTGTCTTTACACAACCTCCCTGGAAGTGAACTTGAAGAGGAATCGCTTCCTCTGACTTCCCCACCCCCTCCCCCCCTTTAGAATGACAAGATTTAGAGTTACAAGGGACCTTTGAAATCAACTTTTCCAACTTCCTGCTTTCATAGATGGGAAAACTGAGGCTCACATTTTGCCCAAATCTACCCAGGTAGTAAGTAGAAAAATTGGGATTCAAAACCAATTCTCTGCTCTCCAAATCCAGTGCTATGTCTTACACACTAAGCTGCTGTGATTGTGTCTTTGGAGTTGAGGATGGAGAGGAGACAAAGGGCTTTCTCATTTCTCATTTGCCCTCTCCTTGAGGACACAAATGCTTTGTCTTAGCTCTGAGCTAGTGCTCTTAAAGACCAAACATTATTTTCATAGGGGGAGGAAACCAGGGTCCAGGGTGGGAAAATAAAACACCCAAGGAAGGTGACACAGCAAATTGGTGGTTCCCTTTTTTTATTTTTAAAACCCCGAACCACACAAAACACAAATCAATAGGGAATAGAATCCAAAAAAGGAGCTCTTCCTCTCACCCAAGGGGCAGCTGAGGGATGTTTTTAAGTAGGCAGACAGCTTTCACAATGTATTCTGGGTATAGGAAGTTTTGCTGTCACTAGGATGAGAGACAAAGAGCTCTGCTCCAAGACACTGGACTTCAATAAAGCATTTTCTGCAGAATCCAGTGAACCCCAGGCCAGAGGGCTTGCTAGCTCATTTGCTGTTCCGTGTCAGCCTGTTTACTCTTTCATGGTGCTCCTGTCTGAGAGAGAACATGATCCCCTGGGGTAGTTAGCCAGCAAGTTGAATCAGTCAGCCATCCTGGCGACAGGGATGAGATGCTCATACTTTTCTCTCAGCAGGCTGTAGGATGATTGGGCCTGGGGTCCAGGATGCCCAGAGGAGGATGTATAGAGGTCTTCCATCCCTGAAAGCCTTTTATATGGTGAAAATGGAAGGGAAAGCCCCAGGCTGCATGCAGGGAGCCCTGACCATTATTCCCACACGTCCTCCTGGGAGCTTTCCTTAACATTTTGTACTGCTGTGATGTATATCCTGGGAGGGCTGTGACATCAGGAAAAGAAAGCCCAGTTTTCCGTAAGGCTTTAGTAAAGGAACACAGGTGTCTGACTCAGAGGGGATCTTCTGAGTGAGGCAGAAGTAGTGTTCACAGCCTCCAGGTAGGGTGGGTCAAGTATGTGTTGTTGCGGACCTGAGTGAAGATAGCATTATTTAAAGATAAAAATGTTGAAGGAGGAGGGAGGGAGGTTGAAAGATGGTTAATCCATAAAACCACATACTTTTATCTAGGGTTTGGAAAATATGATCACTATGTTTAATTTGTGGCATCCTGGAATTCCCAGTCTTAGAGATGTTTCATTTAGGAATAGGGAGCTCTTTAATTAACATGGGTTTGAGATGAGCACTGGATTTGAAATTATAGAACTTGGATTAGAAGTCAACTCTGCCACTCCATACTGAAGTGATCCTGAGCAAGTAGGGCCTCAGTTTCCTCACCTGTAAAATAAAAATTGGGCCACATCTCTTGGGCCCATTTTTGTTCTAAACTATAATGTGGTCTCAAGTATCTCAGGGTATCAGGTCAACTCCAAAATTTACTCCAGAGAATCTTCCTCTCATTCCACAGAAGGTAAATCCCTTGAGAGAAGGGACTATAATTTTGATCTTTGTATTACTAGTGCCTAGCAAAGTGTCTGAAATATAGTAGGTGCTTAATAAAATGTTTCTTGATTGAGAAATCATTTTTTTAGGAGAGGGGAAGGCAAGGCAATTTGGATTAAGTGACTTGCTCAAGGTCACACAGCTAGTAAGTATCAAGTGTCTGACGCCAAATTTGAACTCAGGTCCTCTTGACTCCTTGGCTGACATTCTGCTAATTGTGCCACGTAGCTGCCCCGATTGAGTAATTATTGACACCTATCATTGACTGAACTTAAAGCCGAAGGGTGAGTTTCACTTCAAAATTGACACCTTCCATATCACTAGGAGTACCTCCCATCTTGGGGTTTCTACTCTTGCTTCCCAGTTCTATAATCCCAAACCAATTGTGTACAATTGGTGCAAAGGGTTTATTGGATTACAGCAAAAGAGATGTAAACCTAGAATGACTTACAAAATGATACATAATGTAGAGAGCTTTCAAAAAGCATCAGAATCTAGATCCCCTATCCCCCTTCCCACTCATTGGCTAAATAGAGAAGCTGATGGCTTCTCTGTGTTATATCTTGGGGTCTCATACTCTCCTGAGAATGATGGGACAATTTTACTCACAGAATCATAATTTGTCTCAAGAGTTATTTCAGATTGGCCTTATTATCATACTGATCACACCTGAAAACTACTGAGAAAGGAATAAAACCATAGTGTGGTCTTGTACAAAGCAAAGAGGAAAGAAAAAATAAAAGGAACCACACACTTGATATCCCAGACTCCTCCTCAGTCAGAATGAAACATATCCTTATAGGGAAGGGTCCTGAGGGGATGGAGAGGGGCATACAAAGCATCCATGCCTTCCCTGAGCCCCATGGCTTACTTGATCTGAAGCTCACTGTAAACCCAAATGTACCAAAAAGGTATGATGATGATAACTGGTCTACTTATTCAATAGTATCAGCAATTGTTCTTCTTTTTCTTCAAATCTCTCAACCTGTGAGCCCTACCTACCTATGACTGCAATATATTGTGATTCAGTTATGTGTGGCTGGGCTTCATTCCCTAGCTATGATGCTGACATAATTTTCTTTTCTAGCTCCTACACTTTATTGGTACCATTGTTTGGGTGGCAGCCTCCAAGGGCCCCCAATGTATGAGGTCGGTGCTGCAGTATGCATTTCACAGTCATTTCTCAATAAATACAGACAATGGGAGGAGTGGGCACAGATATGAGATTTCATTCTGTTGGTGAGAGAAAGAGACTGAGAAAAGGTGAGTTGTATTAGTATATTCTACCTATAGAGGGGGCAAAGTGGAAAGTTCCATTTTACAAATGAAGGGGGTGGTAGTTCATATTACATAGAGGAGATACTGGGGAGAAGAGAGAAATTTCATCAACAGATAAGAAGTGGAAATTTCATTTTACTGATAGGAGCATGAGGAAAGAATGTTCCATATTAAATATGAGAAAGGTAAAAGGAAAGAAAATTCCACTTTGCAGGGAGGGAAAATGCTTCAGGAATGCTTAATTTTACAAGAGGGAGCATTCTAAGACTATTGCATTCCGAGTTGTCAGGAGGAGTATACATATATAAGAAGAGAGGGATTAAAGGGTCCAAAACTTAGAGAATGAGGGAAGTATAGTCCAATGATGCAAGCCCCTCAGTTCCATCCATGGCAAAATGAATTCTTCTAAAAAGCACCTCCCTAATGCTTGAAAATTTAGGTGCTCTCAGAGGGCCTAGAAAGCAAGGAAATGGCTATGACTGCTGCTGAGTAGGGCATTCAGTTCATCTGACCATACAGGCTTCCTAGGGAGGTACAGGAACCAGTTTTCACAACTCCCTCCACAACACTCCATGAACTACTCCTATGATGGCCCCATGTTGAAAGGGTTTAATGGTATTAGTTCATGAGTCAACAGGGGACAATGTGGTCAGCACCAGTTGCTCTCAGTTGGCTCTTTCTTTATATTCTCTGTCTCTCTCTGTCTCTGTCTCTTTCTCTGTCTCTCCATATGTGTGTCTGTCTCTCTCATTCCCTCTCTCTGTTTCTGTCTGTCTGCCTCTATCTGTCTCATTCCCTCTCTCTCTGTTTCTGTCTGTCCATCTCTGTCAGCATCTCTCTTTCTCTCCTTGTCTGTCTCTCTGTAGATATCTATCTGTCTCTCTCCCTCTAAATATATCATAAAAGGAATTATATCATCACATTTTCATATAGATCAAGAATTCCTAAACTGGGTCCATCATGATTTTTCTTTTAAAAATATACATTGAGGCAACTCATTCAATATAGTTATTTTCTTTGTAATGCTGTTTTGTTTGGGGGGTGGTTTGCTGTTCTTGTTTCTGGTTTATTTGTTTTCCATTTAAAAGCATTATTCTGAGAAGCGTTCATAGATTTCACCAGAATGCCAAAGGGGTCCATGACATACACATAAAGGTTAAAAATCCCTGACAGAGAATGGCAGTCAACAATTTTTCATCTATATTGCCAAAATGAAGTCATAAACTTTTTCTGCAGTGGAACATTTAGAATAATAGTTAAGAGCCCCTGAAAGTACCTCTTAGCTATTATTGGTAACAAAGACCTCTTTCCTGAAAGTTTAGCTAAGAAGATGCTTAGGCTATTATCTGGATGTACATAGGTAGAATCTTGCCTTGAGACAGGGAGTTGAGTCATGTGACTTTTTATACCTTATTTTCTTCTTACTCTTATAAGTTACACATTTCCAAGTAATTGACTGCGGATTTTGCTGTTAAAATTTTCTATTCTTCCTTATTTGTAACATTCTTTTCTTTTAAATTTTTAGTTGCAAATTTTTTCCCTTCTTCCTGAGAAGGCAAACAGTGTGATATCGATTACACATTTGAAATCATACAAAACATTTCATATTAGCCATATCACCAAGAAAAAGTGAGACAATCATATTTCAATTTATATTTAGAGTTCATCAGTTCTTCTCTGGAGGTGGATATCATTTTTTCATCATGAGTCCCTTGGAATTGTTTTAGACCACTGTATTCATCAGAAGAGCCAACTTTTTCAAAGTTGGTCATCACTACAACATTACTGTTACTGTGTACAATGACCTCCCGGGTTCTTCTCCCTTCGCTTTTCGCCACTTTATATAGGTATCACCATGTTTCTTTTTTCTGAAACCACCCATGTTGTCATTTCTTGTAGCACAATAGTACTTCACCACAGTCATATGCCACTACTTGTTCAGTCATTCCCATCCTCTCAATTTCTAACTCTTTGCCTCCACCAAAGAACTGCTACAAATATGTTTGTACATAATAGGTTTTTTCCTTTTCCTTTGATCTTTTTTGAATATAGACATAGTGTTATTGCTAGGTCAAAAAGCATGCACAGTTTTATAGCCCTTTGGGCAAATTGTTCTCCGGAGTGGTTAAACTAGTTAACTACTCTATTTATAACACATTTGTTTACCTATTTTCCCTTATCATCTCTAGTATTTGTCATTTCTAATAGATGTAAAGCAGTACCTAGAGTTGTTTTAATTTGCCTCTCTCTAATCAATAGTGATTTAGAATATTATTTATATGACTATAAATAGTTTTGATCTTTTTTTCTTTTGAAAACTGCCTGTTCATACCCTTTGACCATTTATCAATTGGGGAATGGCTCTTATGTCTATAAATTTGACTCAGTTCTCTAAGTATCTGAGAAATGAGACCTTTATCAGAGAAACTTGCTATAGAATTTTCTGATATTCATTGTAATACCTTCTTTTAGCAAAATGTAGTTTTCTTGATGATGTCTTGCATTTAGGGCTAGTTTTTGCTTTTGCCTTGTCTGTGATCATGACTGCCACCCTTGCCCTCTTCATTTCAGCTGAAGTGTAATAGAGTCTGCTCTAGTCTTTCATTTTAACTCTGTGTCTGTGTATTTCTGTCCCAAGTGTGTCTCTTGTCCACAATGTATTGCTGGGTTCTGGTTTCCAATTCATTCTGCTATCTGCTTCCATTCTATACATTAGCTCATCCCGTTCACATTCACAATCATGATCACCTGACTATGAATTTCTCTCCATCCCATTTTTCTGTATTTATCCTTTCTCTCTTCCTGTCCTTCCTCAAAGGTATTTCTGAACACCACTTTTCCAGATTTACCCTTCACCTTATCATGTACCCCCACTTCTCTTTTCCCCTTCCCCTCTTAATCTCCCTATGAGTTAAGATAGATTTCCAAACCCATTTGAGTGTGTATATATTCTTCCCTCTTTGAATAAATTCTGATGAGAATGAGATTCAAGCATTTCCTGCAATAACCTCCCCCATTTTCTTCTTTACTATAAGAATTGTCTCTTGTGTACCTCCTTTATGGAAGAAAATTTGCCCCATTCTACTTTTCTCTATACTTTTATCCCTCTTTCTTGTCCCTGCTTTTTTTTTTTTCAATATTATCCCCATGCAATTGACACACCAATGCTCCCTCTCTCTGCAGATTCCTTCCAATTGCTACAATAATGATAACATTTTCAGGAATCACATGTTTCATCTTCCCACATAGGAAGGTAAACAGTTTAACTCCAGTGAGCTCCTTATGATTACTCTTTTATGTTTATCCTTTTATGGATCTCTTGAGTTTTCTGTTTGAATGTCAAATATTCTATTCAGTTGTGGTCTTTTCATCAGGAATATTTGAAAGTCCTCTATTTCGTTACATATTCATTTTCCCCCTGATGGGTTAAACTCAATTTTGCTGGATAAGGGATTCTTGGTTGTTATCCTCATTCCTTTGCCCTCTGGAATATTCCAAGCTCTTTGATCTTTTGGTGTAAAAGCTGTTAGATCTTATATTATTCTGATTGCAACTCCATGATATTTTAATGGTTTCTTTTTGGCTGCTTCCAATATTTTCTTCTTTACTTGGGAGCTCTGGAATTTGACTATAATATTCCTGGGAGTTTTCATTTTGGTTTTTTTTCAGAAAATGAATGGTGGATTCTTTTGATTTCTATTTTACCTTCTGGTTCTACAGTATTGGAGTAGTTTTCCTTGATAATTCCCTTGTGATAATAGAGATCAGAGATCATTCAGATAAGACTGAATGAAATGTCTCCTTAATCCCCATTGATAAAACACCTTTATATTACTGAAATATCTTCATGTGGATGATTAAACTCAGGAATCCCCATGGTGAACTAAGAGAAATGATGTGAGTTTATCATAAATTGAGTTTGCTAGGTCTCAAGGGTAACCTTAAGGGATACACTTTAATATGGGGGAGGACTTTTCAGGATACAGTCTTTATATAACTGCTAATCAATTCCCTTACTCTTTCTGACATGATCTGAAGATCACTGAACCCATAATCTAATAATATCCTTCTCATTGATTAAGACCTTTCTACATCCAGTGATAGAGATAGGATGCATTCTTTGTTTTAAAATTGCTTCCCTTTTCCCAGTGTCCCAGACAAGCCCTCACATGGGAGTTAAGTAAGGGAGATGTATTATCCTGTAAATTTATATGAGTTTACTCTATTGGTCACATATACATGGGAATGAGATCAAATATAAAAAATATATTTGACCTGCCCCCTTTCATTAATTCATAGGGATTGACCAGCAAATGTTACCACATGTCAGAGTGACTCATTCAGGTGGAGGTGGTTGGGGCTCTAGTCAAAGAAAGCGACCAAGAGGCAAACCACATAATAAATAGCCTTTTTCCTGTGTCTTTGCTCACTCATCCCTCAAGAGCTTATCTCTTTATGTCTAAGGGTTTTTGTTAATTTTAGGCTATTAATAATCTCTCTCTACTTAGACTTTTTTGTACTAATAAGCTTGAGCAGACTTGGTACTATTTCACCGTGTCTGCAATGTATATGTGACTTCCTCTGGCAATTACTATTACATATATATATATATATATATATATATATATATATATATATATATATATATATATATATAACTATATTCTTTTATACTTCAAGCTGAAGTGATATACAAACCAAATCTAAGCTTTCTCCAAACCTTGACCCACACTAGAACCAATCACGTAACATGAGTTACTGGTCACCAGATTTCTCTTATATAAAGGCAGCTAGGTAGCACAGTGGGTAGGATGCTGGGCCAAAGTCAGGAAGACCTGAATTCTAAGGTGACCTTCAACATTTACTAGCTGTGTGATCCTGTGCAGATCACTTCTCTTAGCTTCAAGTTCCTCATGTATAAAATGGGAATAATAAGGTACCTACCTCCTAGGGTTGTTGTGAGAATCAAATAAGATAACAATTATAAGATACTCAGTACCTGGCACACAGTAAGTGCTATGTAAAGTTAGCCATTATTTTTTTTTAATGACTAACCAGACAAATTTAGGTTTGTCTTCATTTCTAACTGGCATGCTCCAGTGAAGAAATAAGAAATGTTGAGTTCCCTTGTTGGAGAAAGAGATCTCAGGACTTGATTTCCCCAGTGGGGCTGCCACATTGCGATTTGTTAGTGAATGCTGCTGCTGTTATTTCTGTCTCTTTTGTGTCTTTTCTTGCTTGCTTTTAGGTGAAGAAATATTGGAGACAGCTATGACCTTCTAAGTTTCAAAAGGTCACGATGGTAAACTACCAGAGATCCAGGAACTAGAGTCCATGCTGGCTTTTGCAGCATGGCAAAATAACCCAAAGGACCCATGTCAGTAGTAGCTCAGACCTGGAATCATCCAGTGGTTACATGACTTTTGAAAGTCAATCTGTTCTGGTAAATGCTGTGTAAAAATTGCATTAAATTTGAGCTCATTCTTACCAGGGACTTAGGTGGACGTGTGGAGTGTATCTCCCAAATGTTGGATGTTGGGGTGAGGGTAAGGGAAGAAGTAGTGGTGGAAATATTTGTACTTCTGTCCCTGCTATATTTTATCACTAAATATCCCTTGTAAAAACCTAATTGATGTTAATTGATTAACCAGAGTGCTAGTGAGTGGCAGCTAACAATGGGAGGAACACAGTGAAATGAAGGATCAAACTAATGTTGTTGGAGAAAGACGTTGCATTGCTTCTCATGGATACCCTCTAGAATTAAGACCGGGAGATACAGCTGGCCTCATCTGAAGGAGCTGAGAATCCTTGCTACAAAGGGAATAAACCACAGTAATGAAAGAAGAGAGATTACAGGGGAGGGATACAGTTAATTTGATACAAAGCAGCTAGACAAATGTTGCAAATAGCTGTAGCAGAAATTGCTTTTTTTTAATGCTTTAAACTCCTTCCTTATTAATAGGAAAGAGGGGAAAAAACAACTTTGGAGAAGTGGGGTATGGATGAGGTTGGCTTCTTCTCTGATTCAGAGGCAGAGGAAAAGGGAATTGTTTCTAAAGAGCCTTTAGATTAGCTCACCAGCCATCATTTTCTGTCTCTCAAATGAATTCCATCGACCCATCCCTGCATCACCCTCATAAGCTGCTGCAGCAGCAGCCACAGTGGTCATGGCACAGATCTCAGTCTTTCAGGAAAAGAGCTGGGGATGGGTGTGGTAGAATTCCTGGACACGTGACACCTATACCTGAGATCCTGTTAAGTTAAAATTCATGATACTCTGAACTCCAACTCGGCAATCAAAACTTTGACTATGTTTCTCTTCTAGCTGCGCTCTTTTAGAAATCCTCACAAAAAGTCCCAGTTTCAAAATGTCAATAACTGGTGGAATTTGGGGTGGCATTTATTTGAGCATTGCTAATTTCCATATCTTTTGGAAATATATGTGTGTATATATGTATCTCTGTGTGTGTATATCTGTATCTATTAACCTGTCTACATGCTGTTTCATGTAGAAAATCTTCTCTAATATTTATAGATGCCGGATCACTCCTTTTCCTATCAAGACTTCTTTTCTTCAAATACCATATCCTTAGTCGATTAATCTGATACCCATATGACATTATTTTGAGTCTTTTAATTATTCTGATGAGCCTACCCTAGATACTCTTCAATAGACCTTCCTAAAATATGGCACTAAGCCCTGAACACAATATTTCATATATTGTTTGTTTGGCTAGGGCAGAACAGTGGGACTGCTCCTTCCCTCTTCCTGGGGTAGTATAGGATCATTAATGCAATCCCTGCCATATTATTTTTCTGTGGGATTTTCAAAAAATATAAATATAGAATGTTCATTTAGCCTTACTAAATATTATCTCAGAAAGAGTCAAAATTGCATACTAGATACAGATCTGCCCTTGATGGTAAAGGGGTTCTTTGTATCCATAAAATTACAAGTCTGGACATAAAAAATAAACAAACCAAAAAAATCTGATCATATTAAATAGGGTCATTCATCATCCTAGCATAAGATCTTTTTTTAGTAACCAAGTCCATTATGCAGTGTATGAAGTATAATACCCACCTTCAATATATCTGAAAATTTGGTAAGTGTGCCATCTATGCCTCACCTAAGTCACCATTAGAAATGTTATGCAAACAGGTCCAAGAGTCCTCCACTAGAGACCCTTTCCCAGGTTGATATCACTCTATTAATTACAACTGTTTGAATTTGATCAGCTAACTAGTTTTTAATCTAGTTAACTGTACTGTGGTTTTTCCAGCTTGTCTACAAGAATAGAATGAGATTTTACCAAATGCTTTGCTAAAATAAATTTATAATCTATATCAACAACTTTTCTCTAACTTGCCAAGAAAAAAATGGAGTTATTCTGACATAATTTGTAACTGGCTTGTAATTTTCTCCTTACCCTTTTTTATCTATGTCCACAAACTAATAATGAGAAATTTTATAAATCAAAGTCAATAGATTCCAGAACCCATTTTCTTCTTCCACTTTTTGAAGATGAGGAGGAGCTGTATTTACCTGTCCATACTCTGTTTTGGGGGGTAAGTGTGGGAGGCAATCAGTGTTAAGTGACTTGCCCAGGGTCACACAGCTAATAAGTATCAAGTATCTGAGGCTGGATTTGAACTCAAATCCTCCTGACTCCAGGTCTGGTGCTATCCATAGTCTTGAAGCACCTTACCTGTTCTTCATGCTTTCTCTAAGATCACTGATAACAGCTTAGTATCCAATCTTTCCCCTCACTAAGTCATTCTTTACACTTTCACCTTAGTCATCTTCCTAATACAGTGTTCTGCCATTCAAAAATCTTCAATGACTGTTCATTTATGAACAGAGAATTAATTCTTGAATGTGCTATTTTTAAGTAGTACACCCTGGTTACTGGTTTTGCCACTATTTAGAGATGTTGGGCAAATTCACTTAACCTCTACAAGTCTTGGTTTGTTCATATATAAATTGAGAAGATTGGACTGAATGTAAATTCTTTTTTCACTCTTTATCTGCAGGCCCGTGGTTTCTCTTCTCTGTTGCATTCCCTTCTCATATTCTATGCAAGTTTCTATGACATTGGACATCTATCCCTGTTTTTGTATTATCCTCTTCCATATCTATATTTTTGGCATGTCATTCGCCCATGTCTGGAATCATTTGCATCCCTCTGATTCTGTTGAATCATCCCTTCGTTCTTGGCTAACTCAGATATTGCATGATCTATGAAGCACTGCCTCAGCACCCCAGGTTTAGTTCTTTGTCGTTCATTCTTGAAGAGGACCAGGAAGCTGATGTCATGAGTTACAAGTGAATTGGATTTAAGTGGATGGATGAGGACTGTCCAAAGTCACTAGCCTCACTCTGTCTTCCAGAGCCATCTGGATCTAGTGGCAAGATATAGATCAGGATGACTAGAGATGGAACGCCCCCTCCTCTTCCCCTCTGCATGCAATGGAAGACCTTGCTCTTTTTAAGGTAATGTCTTTCCTAGGTCTCAGTTTGTCTGAGGCAATGCTCATTCAGTGATTAAGTCTAGGTAAGAAATCAGTCAAAAAATGTCCTCTTTTACCTAGATAAAAAAAAAAAATCTACCTGGGAGGGGAAGACTTTCAGGATATCTGACCAAAATGGAAACAATTTCTGTTTATATTCACTCAGGGCCATCAAAACCCAAATAATGATCAAGTAAGGCTTGGGCTGGGACCTATGTTGACCAATCAGTGAGAGCCAGAGTGATTTGGGTTTAAGGCATGCTCCTTAAAAAAAAAAAATTTCCAGCCCATAAAGTCCATATCTTTCGAGGTTCCAGCTATCAAAATTTATATTCCTTTGGTCAGAGCACCTGAAAGTAAGGGTATGATTCTCTATTTGAACAGAAGGAGAGGAAAGAGAGGAGAGAGAAGTGGAAGAGGAGGAAGGAAGGAAGGAAGGAAGGAAGGAAGGAAGGAAGGAAGGAAGGAAGGAAGGAAGGAAGGAAGGAAGGAAGGAAGGAAGGAGGGAACTGGTCAATTGGGTCCCCAGAAGGGAACTTACTACTACTCACAGATTGTTGTTTGTCCTTCCTTCTCTAAGAGGATCAGGACATCAGGAAAGTGATGTCATGATATGCAAGTGAATTGGATTTAAGTGAGGGAGGGTTGTACAAAGTCACCAGCTTCACTCTCTCCTCTACAGTCATGTGGGTCTAGTGGCAAGATATAAATCAAGTCAACTTGAGATGGCCCCAGATGCAGTGGGACATCTTGGCCTTTTAAACTAAGGTCTCATCTCAGTTTACCTGAGGGAATTCCCAGTCAGCGATTAAGGGTAAGTACGAAATGAGGAAAAAAAAATCACCTCTTTTACTCAGTCCAAAAAAACAATCAATCTGGAATGGGAAGACCCTCAGTGTTTCTGGCCAAAACAGAAATAATTGCTACTCACATTCTTCTCAGGTAAAAGTGATCTCTATTTTGACAAAATTTTCATAGTATTTCATCTCAACTTATCCTTTATACTTAATTAGCTTTTCCTTATATTGTGCTTGTTTCCACTAGATTGTAAGATCCTTGAAAGCAAGACCCTACGTTGCATCTTTCTTTGTATCTCCAGTGTGAATCACAGGGCCTTGTATACAGAAGGAAGAACTTGAGTACGTCTCAAGGGAAAAGCATATAAAACAAAACTAATGCTGACTTCCAAACTATAGCTATCTTGTAGAGCTCTGACCATTACAATAGCCATAAAGTTTAGCACCTGCTTTCCAGGCTAACTCCTTTCTCCTATAGTCCTCACAACTGAGCCTGATGCTTAGCTTGAGCATATTGGATTGGGGAAATGGACCCATCCAGAAAAATAGAGTAGTTGAGAGAAGCAGTTATGGATGGACAACAAATTTATTTGTGACATCCTGAGCTGGAGGTACCAATTGAAAGAATAACAAGGTTAAGATGTCCAGTAGGCTGTTGGAAATGTAGAACTGGAGTTCTGTGGAGAGGGTAGTAATGGAGACATAATTTTTGGGGTGCAGGGTCATTGGCAGAAAGGTGAGAGATGGAGCCATGGAAGTAAATGAGTTCAAAGAGGCTGTGGAGAGACATGCCTCCTAATGAATCCCTCCTTTCAATTTAAACCATTCAAATTTTCAACCTAGTCTAGTACCTCATTACTTTTCCCTTGGTTTATTGATATAGTATGACAATTGCCCCCATTTCTCCAAATTTTGTTTCTCACTTTATATGACAACCTTGTCTATTTTCCTAAAACACCTCCAGTTCCTAAGCATTCAACTACTTCAAAAGTTTAAATAGATTCCCGCAGTTGCCATAGTTTGGACATTTCAGATGGATAATAAATACTTTCAATAGTATACTAACTTAACTCTCTAACCTTACCTGCTAATTCTCCTCAAAACTGACCTTATGTTCAAGTTGTTCTCATTCCTACCTGCTTTGTCTCTCATTTCTACAACTTTGTTCCTGATATCCTTCTTCAGATGCTCTCCCTAATCACAGAATCAGCACAAATGCTGAAAGGGACTGCCATCAAATTCAACCATCACATTTAAAGATAAGGAAACTGAGGCTCAGGGAGGTTGTGACTTGGTTCATGTAGCTAGTAAGTGCCTGAGTCAAGATTAGAACCCAGGTCTTTCTGACCCTAAATACAATGTTCTATCCACTACACTCCACTTGCTTAATCTTCCTTCTTTACCCAAATCTAACTTATCCTTCAAGATTCAGTACCAGTCTTATACTCAGCATTAAGATTTTCTTGCCACAATGACCTTCCCCTGTTCTGTACCCCAATAGCACTTACTTCTTTCAACTCATGTGACACTCAGTGAACATCATCTAGCATGATCAGTCATGTCCTATGAGTTTACCTTGTCTCTCCAATTAGATGGGGGAAGGAACTACATGTTCTTCTTTATTGTTTCTCCCTCCATTACAATCCTCCTGGAATACAACACTGTGGTTGCAAGATGACCTTGAACTACTGAAGTCTATTCCAGCAGAGTTCAAGCTGTGTTAGGTGCTACCAACCTGAAATGGCTTTGAATATGGGCCTCCAAATATTCTGGATTAGCTAAGTACAAAAACACTCATGAATATATGCTGGTCACTAGGAGATCAATTTCCTTTTTTGTTGCTTGGACCAGAGATACTTATACTATCAAGACTTTGAAGGTAAATAGGTATACAGAGAGAGAACCAGCAATGAAGAACTCATAGATCCTTAGAGAATGATGTATTCCCCTATTTTACCCCCAGCATTAATCTCTGTTTGGAGTAAGAGCTCTATAAGTGTGTGTTTAATTAATTGATTGTCGGATTGATTGACAAAGGTAAGAGATGCCTGCTGAGGGACCCAAGGAGTATCCATCATACTCTGGGCATTGATCTGGCTCCAAAGAGGGATGGATCACTGGCAAAGAAGAAACCAATTTTATTCTTGTAAATGACATGTCCTGTAATCAGCCTCTCTTTCTGGCCCCTGCTCCCCGGGCACTCCAACAGTGACTCTGTCAGATGGCCATGGAGCTCAACTCCAATTACTGTTCAAATCTGCTTACTTCACTGACTCTCAAAGCCTATCTCTGGGCAGGCACGACCATAATTACATCACCGCAAACAATCAAGCCCCTGTTGTTAATTATAGTTGTGGGCACATGCTATAGCCCAGTGGATGGAGACCAGCAGCTTAGAAAATACAAAAGAGTTTTGGAAACGGCCAGTTGCCTCTTGTCTCCAGTTGCTGCCTCAGCTGCTCCCAGAGTTGGCAGGAATGGTTTAGACATTATCTGCTACCTTCCCTTTGTCTTCAAACAGGATTGTATTTCTTGGCATCCTAATCAAAGGAGAGTTCATCCAGGTTTTTAGTCCCTCATGCTTCCTAGCTTGATAGGAAATATAGCAGAAAGAAAAAGGAGGTTTCCCATTGGAGTAGAAAGAGCACTCTCCTAGGTGCTCAGGAGATCTGGGTTCTGGCCCATGTTCTGCTATTAATTACATACTTACAAGGCATAAAAAAAGACAGCTAGGTGGCCCAAAGAATAGACTTCTAGACATGGATTCAGGAAGATCTGAATTCAAATTCAGTTTTGGATACTTACTAGCTGTGTGACCCTGGACAAGTTATTTAACTTCTGCCTCATTTTCCTCATCTATAAAGTAGGGATAATAATAGCACTTCTCTCTTAGGATTGTTATATGGATCAAGTGACATAATATTTTTAAAGTATTTTGCAAACGTTAAAGAGTGATGTAAATGCTAGCTGTTTTTATTATCACTGTCCCCATCACCACTACCATCATACTCACTATTAATATTACTGTAGCTGTTGTGTCATTATCATTATTACCCTATAACTAAGAAAATCTCAGCCTCTCTATGAACCTCCCCTTCTCCATCTATAAATGAGGGAGTTGAACTGGAAAGTTTTCTAACTCTGACATCCTGTGCTTTATGATTATAGTATTCAGTAGGGAACAAAAGGGGAGTGCACTAGAAGTGAGTGATTATCCATAGTCTTTTTTCTACTCCTTCCCTTTACCCTTAATGATTCCTGATGTGCTCTTATTCCAATGTGTCCTTCCCACCCTTACGATAGTATACCCACCCTGTGGGTCACACAGCTAGGAAATGTCTGAAGCCAGATTTGAACTCATGAAGATGAGTCTTCCTGATTCCAAGCCTAGTGCTCTAACCACTGCACGACCTAGTTGGCTTCTTGGTGCTTAGTAGGCACTTAATATATGCTTGGGAGGAAATCATAAGGAGGTGGTTTCTGCTCAATATGAGGGGGCAAATATATTTATCTGAGCTGCCCAACAATGGACTGAGCCATCTCATAAGGTAGTAAGGTCCACAATATTGGATTTATTTACTCAGAGGCTGTAAAGGAGATTCCGACATGGGAAGTAGAAGATAGACCAACTGACCCATGATACCCTTATTTTTATTTTTTATTATTCTGACTGAGCAAAACTTAAAGACTAATATAAGTCTGTATGTCTGTTTTCCATTGACTATACACAGGTTTGAAATCCCTTAGCATTACAAAAAAGTCTGCCTGCTCACTATGAACACTGGCTATGTGTGCTGATTGTTAGGGGGCACATTAGAAAGAGAGTCCCAGTAGAAAAACTAAGAAAATGGCAAAAGATCAGGATGTTGGGATGTGTTCTCTAGGGGAAAAATCATTCTCCTTTTTGACCCCTGGTAGAAACAATAGAAAATTACCCATAATAAGTAAGGAAGGACAGACTCAGGGGGATGTAGAGGTGGGAGGTTCTGTTTTGGGGCAGCCCTTGGAGAGGTGACCCATTTTGTAACAGTCACCACAAATCTTTTGCATTTTAACAAAGGCCAAAGGGGTAAATCTTGTGGGGCTTTTTGACATTGCACTGGTATGGCCACCTGAAAATGAAGCACTTAGAAATAGTTGGCAGGGTGATTAGAGTACCAGCCTAGGGTCAAGAAGACTCTCTTCCTGAGTTCAAGTTCAACACTAGCTGCATGACCCTGGGCAAGTCATTTAAACTTTTTGCCTCAGCTTCCTTATCTGTAAAATGATCTGAAGAAGGAAGTGGCAAACTATGTCAGTATTTTTGCCAAGAAAACTCCAAAACAGAGTTAAGAGTCAGACGAGATTGAAAAAATTGAACAACACAAAAGAATTCTAGAGCTAGAACTTAGAAATCTAAAAAATTGAGACTCAGGGAGGGGAAGTGACTGACTCAGAGTCACATAGCTAGCATTAGAGCCAGAAACTGAGTCTGTCCCCTAATTGACTCTCCTTTCTACTAGAGAACACTGATAGTTTGTTTCTGAAGGAGGAGAAAAGGTAAGCTCTCTTTGAACTGACTGTGAGACTCATTCCCTCTCTAGGACCTCACAAGTATCAATCATCATCATCAAACAAAAAGAATTTACTCAAAGCCTACATGGCAAGCACTGAACTATACTCTGGAAATGCAAAGACAAAAAAGTGCCTGTCCTCATGAAGTTGACATTCTATGAGGGCTGGAGGCAGGCGGACACACATACACACATGCATACACAATATACATAAAGTGACTTAAGGATAGGGTACTTGGGGATAGAGGGTAGGTGGGGTCATGGAAAAAGTCCTCTTGTGGAAGTTGTCATTACCTTGTAACTGAGAAAAGCAAAACCTCTATGAGTCTCCCTTTCTTCATCTATAAATGAGGGAGTTGAACTGGAAAGCTTTCTAATTCTGACATTCTGTATTCTATGATTATAGTGCTTAGTGGGGGATCTCAAGAGGAGTGGGCTAGAAGTCAGTGATTGTCCATAAACTTCTTTCCACTCACTACCCATGCCTTTACCCTTAACATTCCTTGGTGTCAAAACTCACTAACTATGAGGTTTGAAAGTCTTGAAAGTCTTGAAAGAAATTAGATATTAATTCTGAGAAGCAAAGATGAACAGTATGACAGTTTCCTATTAGCTGGGCATGATAGGATGGTAATATTATCTTTAGGGTAAAGGAAAAAGAATTGTAAGGTAGAAAGAGCTCTATGCTGGAAGTCGGGAGACCTGAGATTTCTTTCTTTCTGACCCTGACTAGTCAATCTGTCAATCGTCAAGCAATTATTGAATGTCTGCTATGTGCCAGACATTGTGCTAAACACTGAGTTTACAAAGAAAGACTAATACAGTCTTCTTGTCCTCAGAGAACAAGCTGTATGGTCTTGGGTAGTTTACTCCTTGGGCTTCACTTTCCCCATATGGTTATTAGAAAGGTCTTTCTCACAAGGATCTGAAATCCACCTTATTGAAATTTCTACCCACTCATGTTCCCCCTCCCCATCAAATCTTTCCACCTTCAGATTAAATCTCCCCATCTGTCTAATAAAGAGACTGAGTTAGATGTTGTTTTGGGCCCATTCATCCTTCAAAAAGTGGATGAAAGAATAATAGGAATTACTAATCTTCACTTGATTTGGCCCCCAAAAGAGGACTTTTTGCTGATACAGAAATGATGAGAACCTTCAGAGAAGTTTCTATGCTTTGATTCTCCATGAAGCAGAGACAAGGAGAGGATGTTTTACACCATGTGAGATAACCAATCAAAGACATGGTCACTGTTGTTTGCCCTTTGTTCTTGAAGAGGACAACAGTATCAGGAAGATGATGCCATGACTTGCAAGTGAATTGGATTTAAGTGAGAGAGGGCTATGCAGAGTCATCAGCCTCACTTTCTCCTCTGGAGTCAATGACATGATATAGATCAGGAAGACTGAAGACAGCTCCCCAAAGGCACTGAAGGTGGGACATGAAGGGCCACATGGGAGGAACAGAGAAGAAGTCAGTTTGTCTGGATCACAGAGTCTGGAGGGGAGGCTGGAAAGAAAGGTTGGGTCCCAGTTGAGGAAGACTTTAAACTCTAAACAGAGGCACTTATATTTTACCCTACAGAAAATAGGAAGCCAATGGGATTGCTTGAGTAGGAAAAGCGCATAGTCAGAGCTGTACTTTAGGAAAATTTGACAGCATTGTATAGAGTAGAGAGAGGATACTTGAAACAGGAAGACTAATGAAGATGCTGTTGCAAAGAATATAACCATCAGGAAAAGTATTCTAGTGTTATAAAAGCAGATGTTCTGAGTTTTAAAATGGTGATGAAAATGAAGTTGAGCAACCATACCAGGTCAAGGGGCTTGACTTCAATTCCTGGAAAAACATGAAATCCACTGTTAAAGGGACAGTTATATTGAGAAAGAAAGAAAGAAAGAAAGAAAGAAGAAGAAAGAAAGAAAGAAAGAAAGAAAGAAAGAAAGAAAGAAAGAAAGAAAGAAAGAAAGAAAGAAAGAAAGAAAGAAAGAAAGAAAAAAGAAAGAAAGGAAGGAAGGAAGGAAGGAAGGAAGGAAGGAAGGAAGGAAGGAAGGAAGGAAGGAAGGAAAGAAAACAGTTGTTACAAAGAAATGTTTGTGCAAAATGAACCTCATTTCCTGTAATGTTGTAGACATAGTTGGCACAGGTTTCAGCAAAACATCAAACAATTCCTCATGTTATCCTTGTAGATCAGGTGAAATAAGATGGGCTAGGTAATAGTTCTGTTAGGTGGATTTAGAAGAATAGACATTGGGTTGATTTTAACTTGAATTGGAACAAGATCTCCAATAGGTAGCTCTAAGGATGTGTACTTAATTCCATTCTGTTCTACATTTTTATCAGTGATTTAGATGAGGGCATAGATAACACCTGCATCAGATTTGCAGTTAACACAAAGTTGAGAGAGATCATTTAGCAAAGTGACTGGCACATAGGAGATACTTCATATTTAGTGATTGCTACCATATGATGATCTTAATACCTCCACGTACTACAACAATGGACCAAATCTATTTAAATTAAGTTTAAGAAAGGTAAGTGTAAAATTTCAAAAATTCAGCTTTAAAGGTACAGGGTGAAGGGCAAGTGACTTGATAACAGTTTGTGTGGAAACTATCTGAGGCTTTCATGGAGTACAAACTCAAAATCTATCAACAAGGATTTATCAGACACTTGTTATATGCCAGGCACTGAGTGCAACATAAGAGGCAAAAAAAATCTAATTCAAATTTTACTACTTTAAGAAAGATATAGCATACAGAATATGGGAAAGTGAAGTTGAACTGCACTTCATTCTGGTCAAACCATCTGAAGTACTGTGTTGGTATTTTAGGTAACCCATTTTAGAAAGGTCGTTGGAAATTTGGACAACCTCCAAAGAAAAACAGGCAAAATGTTGAAGGAACCAGTCTATGCCATGAAGGAATCAGCAAGAGGATGTCATGATATTTACCTTGGAGAAAGGACAACTCTGGGAGGCTGTGATAGCTGTGTTAAAATAATTAAAGGGTTGATATATGGAAGAGGGATTAAAATTATATTTGTCACTAGAGTAGAAATAGGGACCATAAGGCAAAGTTACAAAGAGACCCATTTAGCCTTGAAGGAAATTTTTCTAACAATGTTTTGTTCTTATTCAGTCATTTCAGTTGTGTCTGATTCTGCATGACCTCATTTGGGGTCTTCTCAGCAAAGATACTGGAATTGTTTGTCATTTCCTTCTCCAGCTAGTTTTACAGATGAGGAAACCGAAACAGGGTTTAGTGGCTTGCCCAGGAACGCAAAGCTAGTAAGAGTCTGAGGATGGACTCAGGTCTTCCTGATTCTAGGACCAGTGCTCTTTTCACTTCACCACCTAGGTACTAGGTACCCATTCCTAACAATGAGAGCTATCCAAAAGAAGACTGGGCTATCCCAAGTAGACTTGAATTTAAAGTCTTTAAATGAAGTCTGGATGGCCATTTATGGGAGATAATGCAGATACTACTCTTCTTTAAATAATGGAGATGAGATGGATTCTGGTTCTTTCCTACAATGTCATTCTTTGCTCTTAGAAATCTTTCAGGACGTAGAACAAGATGGTAGAGGCAGCAATTCAGCTGAACTCTTCCAACATTCTCCTCCAAACAACATTAAAATAACAATTTAATTTAATTCCATAGTGACAGAGCCAACAAAAGGTCAGAGTAAGACTTTTTTCTAGTCCAAGACAAATAGAGAGGTCAGGAGGAGGGGTCTGTGATACTGGAATGGCAGTTGGCCTGGATTGCAGTGCACATGGTGGCAACAGGAGCAGCAAGCTTTGTAGACAGTTGTAGCAGCAGTAGCAGCAGATTTGAGAATTCTCACTCCAGGTGGGGTAAAGGAGTTGGACAACTGGCCAGAAATAGATGGCAAGAGACCCTTTTCTGGCAGTGGGTGCAGGATCTTGTTGTATTGCCCATATGCAGTTTTGGTTGTGCTTCCAGGTTAAGAGGACTAGTACTTGTAACTACAGAGTGGCAAGGGACCTAGTGAGAGTTTCAGGGTGAAGAAGTTTTTGTGTTTTCTCACAAGGGAGTAGGGGACCTGGTCACAGTTCCAGGGTTAAAAGGAGTGCTAATACTTGTCACCTCAGGGAAATGAAGTCCCTTCCTAGGTAAACACTAGAGCACAGTTCAGGAGGGCAATGACCTCATGTCTCATTGGTCCTTAACCAACTTAGAAGCACCAAAAATTTACAGATCCCATAATGAGCTCTGAAAAGAGGAGCACAAAACACCTGAAGTTTGCAACAATACCTTCTCCACCCTAGGAGCAAAGTCCAACTTTAGCACAAAGTTAGAAGTCATTAGATAGGCTGGGGGATAAATAAAGCAAGCAGGGAGAGGAGCCAAGATGGAGGAGTAGAAAGATACACATATGCTAGCTCCAAACCCACAGTCCATAAAATACCTGTAAAGAAGAACTCCCAACAAATTCTGGAGCATCAGAAGCCACACAATAATGGAGTGGAGGAGATTTCTGTTCCAGAGAGCCCTGAAAAACTGACACCAAAGGTCTGTCGCGCACTGGACCACAGAGCAGAGCCCAGCCCTACCTTGGCTACACGGTACTGAGAGGAGCAGATCTCAGCAGGCTTCAGGGCCAGAATCTCCAGCAGCCATGCAGCCCCCTCCACCCACAGGTGCCAAAGATCAGTGAGAGAGTCTTTTCAGCTTGCCAAGAGAGGAGTGGGGTGTCTCCATAACTCAGGCCCCCTCAGGAGGCAGCAGCAGAAGCGACAGCAGATGGGGGCACCCAAAGCAGACCTCAGATTCATTGTTGAAGATCTCCCCATAAACCCCCTGAGGGATCTGAGCCCTGTGTGATAGTCCTGCCCCCACCTGAGCACCTTAACTTAATGTCACACTGAATAGCAGCCCCACCCCCATGGAAAGCCCTGAGATTGGGAAGCAGCATTTGAGTCTCAGACCCCAAGCACTAGCTGGGCAGAACAGGAGGCAAGGCAAGGATGGAGAGGAAGCTCAGAAGTCAAGTCACTGACTGGGAAAATGCCCAGAAAAGGGAAAAAAAATAAGACCATAGAAGGTTACTTTCTTGGTGAACAGATATCTCCTCCCATCCTTTCAGATGAGGAAGAACAATGCTTATCATCAGGGAAAGACATAGAAGTTAAGGTCTCTATATCCCAAACATCCAATAAATATTCAATGGGCTCAGGCCATGGAAGAGCTCAAAAAGGATTTTGAAAATCAAATTAGACAGGTGGAGGAAAAACTGGGAAGAGAAATGAGAGAGATGCAAGAAAAGCATGAAAAACAGGTCAATACCTTGCTAAAGGAAACCCAAAAAAATGTTGAAGAAAATAACACCTTGAAAAATAGGCTCACTCAATTGGCAAAAGAGGTTCAAAAAACCAATGAGGAGAAGAATGCTTTCAAAAGCAGAATTAGCCAAATGGAAAAGGAGATTCAAAAGCTCACGGAAGAAAATAGTTCTCTCAAAATTAGAATGGAACAGATGGAGGCTAATGACTTTCTGAGAAACCAAGAAATCACAAAACAAAACCAAAAGAATGAAAAAATGGAAGAGAATGTGAAATATCTCATGGGAAAAACAACTGACCTGGAAAATAGATCCAGGAGAGACAATTTAAAAATTATGGGACTACCTGAAAGCCATGATCAAAAAAAGAACTTAGACATCATCTTTCATGAAATTATCAAGGAAAACTGCCCTGATATTCCAGAAAGAGAGGGCAAAATAAGTATTTGGGCAAAATAAGTATTGAAGGAATCCACCGATCACCGCCTGAAAGAGATCCATAAAGAGAAACTCCTAGGAGTTTGTGGCCAAATTGCAGAGTTCCCTGGTGAAGGAGGAAATATTGCAAGCAGCTAGAGTATTATGGAAATACAATCAGGATAACATAAAATCTAGGAGCTTCTACATTAAGGGATCAAAGGGCATGGAATATGCTGTTCCAGAAGTCAAAGGAAGTAGGACTAAAACCAAGAATCACCTACTCAGCAAAACTGAGTATAATACTTCAGGGGGAAAAAATGGTCTTTAATGAAATAGAGGGCTTCCAAGCATTCTTGATGAACAGATCAGAGTTGAAAAGAAAATCTGATTTTCAAACACAAGAATGAAGAGAACCATGAAAAGGTAAACAGCAAAGAGAAGTCATAAGGGAATTACTGAAGTTGAACTGTTTACATTCCTACATGGAAAGACAATATTTGTAACTCTTGAAACTTTTCAGTATCTGGGTAGTGGGTGGGATTACACACACACGTGCACACACACGCACTTGCACTCACACACAGACACAGAGAGCACAAGGTGAATTGAATAGGATGGGATCATATCTTTAAAAAATGAAATTAAGTGGTGAGAGAGAAATGTATTGGGAAGAGAGAGGGAGAAATGGAATGGGGCAAATTATGTCTCATAGAAAAGGAGGCAGGAAACTTTTTAGTGGAGGGAAAAAGAGGGGAGCTGAGAGAAAAACATGAAGTTTACTCTCATCATATTCGACTAAAGGAAGGAATTAAATGCATACTCATCTTGGTATGAAAACTCATCTTACGATACAAGAAAGTGGGGGAGAAATGGATAAGCAGGGTCAGGGGGATGATGGAAGGGAGGGCAATGGGAGGAGGGAGCAATTTGAAATCTACACTCTTGGGGAGGGACAGGATTCAAAGAGAGAATAGGAGCAATGGGGGGCAGAATAGGATGGAGGGAAATACAGTTAGTCTTACACGACACGACTATTATAAAAGTCATTTGCAAAAGTACACAGATATGGACTATATTGAATTGCCTGCTTTCCCAAAGGGAATGGGTGGGGAGGGAGGGATGGGGAGAAGTTGGAACTCAAAGTTTTAGAAACAACCGTTGAGTATTGTTCTTGCTACTAGGAAATAAGAAATACAGGTAATAGGGAAATAGAAAGTTATCTGACCCTACAGGACAAAAGAGAAGATGGGGACAAGGGAAGGGAGGGATGATAGAACAGAGGGCAGATTGGTGATAGGGGAAATTAGAATACTTGGTATATTGGGGTAGGGGGAGGGGAGAAATGGGGAGAAAATTTGGAACCCAAAATTTTGTGAAAATGAATGTAAAAAAGTTAAATAAATAAATTAAAAATAAATAGATTAATGAATAAATAAATCAAGCAACAACAACAAAAAAAAACCTGATCCCAGAAAGTTACTATGGTGACAGAAAAGATCAAAACACAAACTCAGAAGAAGACAAGAAAGTAAAAACTTATTGTTATCCAAAGCCTCAAAGAAAAAAATCAATTGGTCACAGGCCTCAAAAGAATACCTAGAAAAGCTCAAAAAGGATTTTAAAAATCAAATAAGAGAGGTAGGAAAAAAAATGGGGAAGGAAATGAGAGTGATGAAAGAAAATCATGGGGAAAAAGAGTTAACAAAAATATACTGGTGAAAAATATTATCTTTAAAAACAGAATAGGCTAAATGGCAAAAGAGGCACAAAATCCAATGAAAAGAAGAATGTCTTAAAAAGCAGAATTGACCAAATATAAAAAGAGGTACAAAAGGTCACTGAAGAAAGTAATTCCTTAAAAATAAGAACTGGGTGAGTGGAAGCTAAAAATGACTCTATGAGACATCAAAAAAAAACAAACAATCAAACAAAATCAAAAAAATTTTAAAAAGAAGAAGAATAAAATGTAAAATATCTTACTGGAAAAACAACTGACCTAGAAAACAGATCCAGGAAAGATCATTTAAGAATTACTGGACTACCAGAAAATCATGTTAAAAAAAAAAAAGGTTAGGTATCCTCTTTCAAGAAATTATCAAGGAAAACTGCCACAATATTCTAGAATCAGAGGGTAAAATATAAATTAAAAGAATCCATTGATTAACTCCTGAAAGCAACTCACTTCCAGGAATTTTATAGTCAGATTCTAGTCAAGGAGAAAATACTGCAAGCAGCCAGAAAGAAACAATTCAAATATCATGGAACCATGGTCAGGATCATACAAGATTCAACAGCTTCAAATTGGAGTGGAGAGTTTGGAATATGACTTCAAGAAGGTAAAGAGCTACAGACAAGAATAATCTACCCAGCAAAACTGGGGATAATACTTTGGAGTGGAGTGGGGTGAAAGGAGTTTCAAAACCTTTTGATGGAAAGACAAGGGCTGAATAGAAAATATGACATTCGAACATAAGACTTAAGAGAAGCATAAAAGGGCACACATGAAAGAGAAATCATAAAGGACTTAATATGGTTAAACTGTTTATATTCCTATGTAGGAGAAGATACACGTAACTCCCAAGAATTTTCTTATTATTAAGGCATTTAGAAGAAGTAGATAGGTAGATAGATAGATAGATAGATAGATAGATAGATAGATAGATAGATAGATAGATAGATAGATAGATAGATGGATGGATGGATGGATGGCTAGATAGATAGATGAGAGAGAAAGATTATACAGATAGAGGATATGGGTGGGAATTAACTATGATGGGATGATCTCAGAAAAAAGTGAAGAGATGAGAAAAGGATGTACTGGGAAAAGAGAAGGGAGAAGAAGGGAAAGGGAAAAATAGGGAAAATTATCTCACATTAAAGAGGCAATACAATAAAAATTATATTTCCATCTAAAATAATTTAGTCAATCAATGATATGCTAATCCAATTACTAAAAAAAATATTTTATGGAGCTAGAAAAAGAAATAACAAAATTCATCTGGAAGAACAAAAGGTCAATAATATTAAAGGAATCAGTGAAAAAATATGAAAGAAAGCAGTCCAGCAGACATTAGAGTACTCAGACTATATTACAAAGCTGTAATCTTCAAAACAACCTGATAATGGCTAAGAAACAGAGTGGTAGATTAGTGAAATAGGCTAGGTTCACAATACATGGTAACAAATGACCACAGTAATCTAGTGTTTGATAAACTCAAACATCCATGTGTTTTGGGATAAGAATTCATTATTTGACAAAAATTTCTAGGACATCTAGAAAGCAGTTGGGTAGAAACTAAGTATAGACCAACATCTTATACCATATACTGAGTTACTGTCAAAATGGGAACATGATTTGTACACTAAGGGTGACATGACAAGCAAATTGGGGAAGTGTGAAATTTTACCTGTCAGATCTATAGAGAAGGGAAGAATTTATGAACTAGCAAGAGCTAGAGAGGAACATGGGAAATAAAAATAGACAATTTTGATTACATGAAGTTAAAAAGATTTTGCCTAAACAAAACCAATACAATCAAGATTAGAAAAAAAATTATAGCAAATTTCTCTGATAAAGGCCTCATTTCTCAAATATATAAAAAACTGAGTCAAATTTATAAAAATACAAATCATTTGCCAATTGATAAATGATTAAAGAACATGAACAGGCAGTTTTGAGAAGAAATTAAAACTATAATATAAAAAATGCTCTAAATGACTATTGATTACATAAATGTGAATTAAAACAACCCTGAGGTACCACCTCATATCTATCTGACTGGCTAATATAACTTTAGAGGAAAATGACAAATGTTGGAGGAGATGTGAAAAAATAGGTGCACTAATGCATTATTGATGGAGTTGTAAACTAATCCAACTATTCTGGAGAACAATTTGGAATGATGCCCAAAGGCTATAAAATTGTGCATAATTTTTAACCTAGCAATACCACTATTAGCTCTATACCTCAAAGAGATAAAAGATAAAGAAAAAGAAACTATATGCAAGAAAATATTTACAGCAGCTCTTTTTGTGGCAGCAAAGAATTGGACATGGAAGGGATGCTTATCATTTGAAGAATGACTTAACATGCTGAGAGGCATGATATGATGGAATACTATTATGCAATAAGCAATGATGAGCGGGATACGCTCAGAAAAATCTGGTAAGACTTTTGTGAACACATATAAATTGAAATGAACAAAGCCAGGAGAACATTGTACACAATAATGGCAATATTGTGCGATAATCAGCTGCGAATGACTTAGCTATTCTGATCAGTGGAGTGATCCAAGACAATCTAAAGGACTTCTGAAAATTCTGTCCACCTCTAGAGTCAAAACAAAAACAAAACCTGATGGAATCTCAGTGTAGATTGAAGCACAAGTTAGTCACTTTATTTTTTTTCTTGCTTTTTTTCAATCTAACTAATATGAAAATTTATTTTATTTTATATGATTTTATATATCACATTTCTTGCCTTTTCAATGAGTAAAGGAGGGATGAGTGGGAAGGGGACAATTAAAAATTTTAAAGGAATATTAAAATTAAAAAATATTAATTTTTTAGAAAAAGAAATATTCCAGCTCTAACATTCTCCAATTTTTTTTAAAAAAAGTTGAAATCATTTATTATCTCTCTCTTTTGGAAACAATGAAAAATGAACAATAAAGCCCTCATGATAAATCTACATACTCCTGAGGAAAATTCCCACATTGTTTACGTCCAAAAATGTAGGTCTCATTCTGCATTTTAAGTCTATCACCTCTCTAGCAGGAGGTGGATATTGTGTTTCATCTTCATTCCTCTGGACTCATAGCTTATCTAAAACCTTTCAAAGTTGTTTTTCTCTATAATAATGTTACTACTGTATAAATTGTTCTCCTAGTTTTGCTCACTTCAACTCTACATTATTTCTTTCTTTCTTGCCAGTTTTTTTGCTGAAACTGTTAACTTCATCAATCCTTATATCACAATAATATTCCAATACATTCATATATCATAATCTGTTTAGTCATTCTATGATAGATGCCCCTCCCCTTAGTTTCCAGTTTTTGGATATTATAAAAAAAGTTATGTCATTCTATATCTTATGTTCTAAGGTTCTTTAAAACTATAGCATTCTATATTTTAAAGTCCCTTCCCATCCTGACATTTGATGGATAGTTTTAATGAATTTCAGTTTATCAGAAACCCCATCCAAAGTAGCTTGATTCCATAATTGAAACAAGATAGATACAAAGGTTGGGGTGGGAGGGTGGGGATTGGGGGAGGGAGGACTTAAAACAATTATAGTATCTTTCATTCATACTTGGATTTATCAATTTGAAGGGAAAGGATATAAGAAGGCTGACTATTCTGTACAACAGGAATAGACTCACCTTCTCTAAGTAGAAGGTCTTGTTTTGATTTGTAGGGTATTTACTACTCATCCTTCGGCTACTTGACTCTAAAGAGACCATGCATGAGTCTTGGAAATGTTATATTTCCTCTTTAAAATCTTTATAGAAATGCTCTACTTAAATTAGAAAGAGGCTGGAGTACACAGTACTTATATGTCACAACTAAGGCACAAGGCATATCCAATTTGGGATTCCTGTATCCAATGGAAGCTTCTATCAGTTGGTCTCAGTTACCTTCCAAATCTGATATTCCGTGGGTAATGGATAATCAGTTGCTAGCATGCAGGCTCTGCTGGCATCCTCATGACACCAAGAGGGAGTAAGGAAGAACTCTAACATACTGAGCGGACCCCCTGTGGGAAACATAATGGAGGACGCAGATAAGACAGTAGGGACAGGCACAGAGAAGTTGTGATTATGATTGGAGGCAATGTACAGATCAATGAGAACATGAATCCATTTGACCATTTGAGCATGATTCAATGAGACAAGCTGCCTCACAGTGTAGGAATAATTTTCCATCACTGGAAATGCCTGAACAGAACCTGGATGAACACCTGTCAGGGATGCCACAAAAAGGTTCCTACATAGAGCGAGTGAATGGTATCAGATTGCAAGATGACAAGGTGATAAGCCCTTTAATATACAAGGATAGGTACAGCTTCTATGCTGAAATATTATCTCAAAACTAGCATCAGGGTCTATGGGAAATAGGTAGATTAATGTACTGTTGGTAGAACTATGAACAAGTAATTTGCCAGTTATTTTGGAAAGCAAATTGGAATTATGGACCCCAAAAGCTATTAAAATGAGCATATCCTTTGACCTGATGATACCATTAAAAGGTCTGTACTCTGAAGAAGCCAAAGAAAGAGTAACAGGACCCATATATCTAAAAATATTTATAGCAGCTCTTTTTGCAGTGGTAAAAGAACTGGAAACTAAGGAGATGCCCATCACCTGGGGAATGGATGAACAAGTTGTGGCATATGAATGCAATGGAAAACCATTATACTGCAGGAAATGTTGAAGGGAATGGTTTTAGAGAAACCTGGGAAGACTTGTGTGAATTGATACAATATGAAGTGAAAATAAGCAGAATAATTTAAACAGTAACAACATTGAAAAAACCTTTGAAAGACTCAGGGAGCTCTGATTCGCTTCATGATCAAATACAATTCCAGAAAACATATGATAAAACATGCTATCTAACTCCAGATGGAGGTGATGAACTCAGAGTTCAGACTGAAACTTTTCTTTCATCTAGCCAATGAGGGAATTGTTTGACAATACAAATTTATATGAGTAAGACATTTGTAACTAGGGTTTTGCTTTTCTTATTTTTCCAGTGTTGGGGGGAGGACGTTAAGAGGGAGAGAATTCAGTCCTGCAAACAAAATAAAATTGAATTTTTAAAAATGAGCCTGAGAAATCACTTAGTCTTGGTGCTTAACAAATCATCTCAACACTCACCTACTTCTCATGTTCCTGTTTAGCTTCACCATGACCTTGGCCCAGTTGACTCTGTTTCTGCTCTGCACTTTAATCCATCTTAATTGTCTCCTCTTGGCATCATTCTATATTTTACTTGGCTCCGACTCACATTTGTGGGTATACTTAAAGCTGTTTTTTTGGATCTGATGCTTTGGAGCCGTCCTCCCTGCCCTTGGCCAAATCTCCACTAAGGAGTGATTTGTGCACTAAACTTAGCTGTCTCCTAGCAGAAAGAGATGCACTTGAAGTAGGAAGACCTGAGTTTGAATTTCAGATCTAAAAATTAACTGCCTGTGGGGCCGCAGGATAATCACTTTATCTCTCAGGGTTGCCTTATTTGTTTAATGGTTGCAATACTAAGGCATTCTAGACTATCTCCTGGGTTTCTGTGTTTTGTAAACATTAAAGCATAATAAACATTTGAAGAGCATAGAAAGGGGAACTTCCCAGTTCACTTCCTCATATTATGTACATGCATTATTTGTAATAACAAAGATAATAGACCTGTCACTTCCTCAGATGATCTACCTAAGCATTGTCTAGATTCTCAATGTGGCTGTTGTTAGCTTAAATGCTCTCCTGTAGTCTCTTTCCCCAGTACTATCCTGCTCCAGAGAGTTGAACAGGATCTTGGTATCATGAAATTTAGCAGTGGGAATACTGCACTGAATACCTTAGTTCAGTCCCTTAAATTTAGAAGTAAGGTGATTTAGGTGACGGAAGAAATGGTGAGATTTGTCTATGATCTCACAAGTGTTTAGTAGGAAAGCTAAAATTAGCAGTCAGATCTCCTGAGATGACTTCCAAATAAACCATAAAAGCCTATATAAGTAGGGGCCAAGGTTCTATAGATATAGAATGAATGACAGCCTCAGTGAATGGCAATTATCTCAGACATGCACATGCAAGGTTGTGGGACCGTGTATGTAGGGAAAATTAGAAGCTATGGTGGGAGACTGGAAATTCTCTGTATAAACTGGATTTGGATCCAGGAGAGATCTGGGTGTATGAGGTGTTCAAGGAGGACTAGTACCTCTGGTGTGAGGGCTTGCTGAGCCCTTTTCAGGACTGTTCACCCATATTTGGTGCCCACCTGATGTACCCAACTTTCACCTATACTCCAAGAAGCTGTAGCATGCACAGTGGCACCATCTAGACAGAAAGATTAATCAAGTTGAAGGTAACAGGTCTCAAATCTATTGGTGAGTTAGGGGAATGTCTACCTCAAGCCTGTGAAGACTTCTGGCAAAATAGATACATTAGAATTTGTTTGAACAGCCATGAAGGCAGCTGAAACAGGCTCTGTGGAATGCTTAGAGCTGGTCAGACATGGAAGAGGTCAAGGTCATCCACTGCACCCTGGACCATCACCAGTTGTCCTGACAACTCCAAAGGAGACATTGCACAACCTTCCCTCACTTAAATCCAATCATTTGCAAGCCATGTCATTACCTTCCTGATGTCAGGACAAACAGCAACTTTTGAGTAAGTATAAAGAACTGCCCCATCTGAGATCCAACTGACCAGTTCCAGTTGGACAACACAGCTTTTTCCTTCCTTCCTTCCTTCCTTCCTTCCTTCCTTCCTTCCTTCCTTCCTTCCTTCCTTCCTTCCCTCCTTCCTTCCCTTTCCTTTCCCCTTCCCTCCCTCCTCTCCCTTTGTCCACATAGAGTATGATACGCCTGCCCAAAGGAATGTAAATTTTTTTACACTACGTGTAAGGCACTGACCTTATATTATTGTGTGTTAGGGTTATCTGTGTTAGTGTCTTATTCTTGTATTAGACTGTAAGCTCCATGTGGACAGAGACCTTGTTGTAGCTAACTTTGTGGATCCCCTAGCACTTATGCCAGTACTTCACACATAGTAGGTGCATAAAAACTTAATGAATTAAGTTGAATTAACTTTAATCTGGAATATAAACCTTGAAATTGCTAGCACCTTCTCATGTGCCATTTCTATGGCTCAGGGTCAAAACAACACCTTTAAGTCATTAGGAGACAGCACAAAAGACAGTTAATTGCAATTCTGCCTGCACTTATCACTTTATACTTCATTTTATTTATGCTCTTCGTATTACAGTAGTTTAGTACAAGTAAGTCAGATATCTTCTCAAGGTTGCATGATGAGTCAGCCCCCAAGACTACGTTTAAATTCACAGTCTCTGTGTGTTAGACTGTTTTCCCTTCAAAAATAACTGAATAGTTATATACTTGAAAAGGGCATTGGGTGAAGAACTGGTCTCCATTTGTGCCTCAGTTGTCTAGTGTGACTTTGGACCAGCTGCTCCATTGCCCTGGGTCTCAGTTTCCTCATTTGTAAAATAAGGATGATGCATCTGTTTCTCCCCACCTCACAGGATTCTCTGGAGGAGCAGAACAGAGAATTTCTATGAAAGATTTTGAAAACTAGAAAGCATTGTATAGATGTCAATAGGATTATTACCAGTGGCATAAATTTAAATTCTAGTCCCTTGAATAAATATTTGAAATAATGCTCCTTTCAGACACATCCGACTCCCTCTACCATTCCTTTCCAATGCTTCTAGGGACCTGCTCACTTCCTGGGGCTCCTGAATCTCTTGAGAGTCAGCTGGGGGTGGGAACAGCTCTGTGCTCTAATGAAAATGCTGTTTGTCGTCAAATGAAAGTGCCTGAGTTTTCCCTATTAAGTAGTTCTGAATAAATAGGCTAATGGTGAGGAATGAAATCTCCATTAGTCTAAATGAATATTCTTGTAAACCCACATGTTTAGACATTGATAAAAGGAAATGATTAAATGGGGGATTAACTGAGATTAATTATTTTAATCGTGAGATTAATCACGATTACATCTTTACCTTTAGTTTGCTCTGTGGATGTTTGCTTAGCTTTCAGAGGGGGAAAAAAAACCCCACATAACTCTTCATTTATCATTTTAATATTTAGAATGTGAGATTTATATTTCAAACATTCTCCTCTCTCCCATCACCAACCTGGTTGGAGATGATTAGAGTTTCTAAACTGGATAACAGTAGCCTATTGACTCTGCTAAAAGCATGAGTTAGGCCAAGGATTGGGGGCTGTTTGGCTGGTATATGTTCTCCAAAGCCTAAAATAGCATGGTAATTGAGAAATCACAGATGTTTCTCACTTGAGACCAGTTGCCTAATTTGGTGGAATATTTCTAGTTCAGTTCCCTCAGACACTTAGAGAACGGGCTCACAAAGTGAATGGTGGGGAGGAACTTTCCTAGAATTAGGCATCTAATTAGTTGTTTTTTTTTGTTAGCTATGAGAATGAGGTGGTCATCTGGCAAGTGGTGGGACTTGGGATGGGCCTATCTGCCCAAGCAATCAGGATTCGTGAAAACATGTGAGGAAAAGAATGCTTCCTTATGTCAAAGACTTTTCAAACTGGGAGAAATGCTAAAATAGTTTATAGAGTGTCAGAGCGGGAAGTAACTTTAAAACACAGAACATAGAACATTAGAAGAAGTAACCTTAGTACATAAAATGTGGATTGTCATAGATAGAAATGGGGAAGGAAAGGGAACAAACATTATTTATTGTGATATAGGGTAGGTAGATGGCATGTTGGAGAGAGCCTTAGACCTGAAGTCAGAAGTATATGAATTCACATTTGACTTCAGACACTTACTAGCTGAATGACTCCAGAAAAATCACTTAATCTCTGTATCAGTTTCCTCATCTGTAAAATAGGATAAAACTAGTTCCTACCTTCTATGATCATTGTAAGGATCAAATGAAATAATAATTATAAAGTACTTATCAAAGTGCCTAACAATATAGTAAACCTTACAAAAAAATGTAAGTTGACTATTATTAAACCCGTACTTTGTGCCAGGCATTATACTAAATGCTTTACAGATATTATTTTATTTGATCTTTACAACAACCCTGGAGGTAGGCACTATTGTGATTCCCATTTTATAGATGTGGAAATTGAGGTAGATAGAAGTTAAGTTGATAGTCCAGGGTCACACAGTTAGTTAGTGTAGGAGATGGGATTTGAATTCAAGGTTTTCCTGACTCCAGGTCAAGCACTTTACCCATAGTATCAACTAGTGGAAGTTTAGTCTTAACTCCCCATTTTTTTGAGGAGGAAATTTCACTGTTGATCTGGATGGCAAATTCTTAAAAATAGTAACAAAGACAATACACATACACACATATGTATGTATTGCTATATACATAATACTTTACATTTTCTAGCTATTTTCCTCCCAGAAGCACCATCAGATAATTAATGCAAATGTCATTATCTCCTTTGTATAGTTTGAAAAAGAGAGACTCAAAGCACAAATTAATGATGGAACCTCAAATAAGGGAGCAGAACCTAGGTTGTTTTATTACCTGCTTGGTGCCCATCTAACCATACTACTCTCTGATGCTAATTTAGAAGGACTACTTTAGGCTCAGGTAGATTTGCTTTCTGATTGCAATAAAAAGCTTAGCCTATTCAAACATGGAAAAACAATTAATTTGGCGCAGTCATCAGTCACCATGCAGGGTGTTGGTGGGCGGCGTCTGGGGGTGATCATATCAAATCCATGGATAGCCCTTCTCAGTTGCATTAGTTACTGGTTGCCTCCCTGTTGTTGGTGAAACCCAAGCATTTGCCTTAAACTACCAACAAGGAACAGAATCAACAATTTCAATGTCTCCTTTGTTGCCTGGCCCTGCTTACTCTCTGGTGGAAACACTAATGAGCCACATGATGACCAATACATGGGCAGCAGAAAATTAGAGAAAGCTGCTTTTGCAACTGATGGTTTGAATAATCAGTGCCTGAAAAACCAAGGGTTGGCTAGGTCTTTGATATACGAATATGAGGGATAAGAAGTGTACCGTTGCTCTCCATGTTGCTATATATACATACTTGGACATAATTCTATGAACTAAAATTGTCAATCAGTCTCTCATCAGTGGTGGCAAAACCCTGGATGGAATCACAATTAAACTCAAAAGTTTCTTCAGCTTCACACAGATTAACAGGAACCTACAAAGGCACACATCTCTCCTGGTAACTAAAAAATTCACCCATTTCCCTTCCCATAATCCAAGGTGCTCTTCCAGGAGAAACACCACAATTTACAATACAAGGGGAAACAAGGATCTTTTGATAGAGACTACAGAATAAAGCTACATGGTAAAGAGGTCTCAACATATGATTCTATATCTTATTATGAGAGACACAGATCCACAATATTTTTTTGCATAGGGTAGAAAAAGAGAAAGCCTTCTAATAACAAGTATTGGAAATATGGAACAGATAGGTCATACATGATAACATCTGTTGTGGGCTATTTTTTAGCAGTCCTGTAGTATTGGTGTTCCAAGGTGATAGGAACTACTTCCTTGTGCTCCAGCTGCAGGTTGGAGAGATATCAAGCATTGGTGATATTCTGATATACCTTACTGCCTATGGAAAGTAAAACTTTCCCAACAGCTGGGCAACATGACTTGTCTGCAGCTGTAAAAGCATCTGCTCACTGTCAATATGTACCTCATTCTTAGTAACCTTCTTGTGCTTACTTTCAGGCTGAACACCCTCATTAAGTACATAATTAATTTCTTTTACAGAACTGGAAGCCTCAAACATAAGATACTTTTAGATGAACTTATATTATTCCAGTGTAAGTAGTGTCCCTTTCTGATTGGGGTGATATTATCAATGAAAAGGGACAGAAACAAAAATTATTGAGTGAGAAAAATCTTAAAAAGCAGTCCTACAGGGAAAAGACATTCACTCAGAGTAAAAAAAAAAAAATTACTGATTTATTCTGTTTCCTATAACCAAATTTACTCATAATGGACATGGAGTATTTAACATTGAAAATTAGGAAACTCTGCTACCTGGAATTATTTGGGCAATTGTATACTGTTTATTTGTGGCTTGGCTGACAGAAATATGGCTTTTGGTTTCTCATCAAAAGACAGAGATGTCATTTCATATGAGCACTCTGCTTTGGAGCAACAAAGTTGGTCAAGACTCAGTCTCTGATGGGTATCAGAAAAATTCTTAGAGCTGAGTCACAGGAACACCTCAGAATCTGCCTTGCCATATGCAACTTGCTACTTGGAAGAACTGGAAACCTTTACTGCTTGGAAAATCTAATTAGAGTTTAAAAAACAAAAGCTTTGCTACTTGAAAGAACTAGTTGGAGCATGAAAGTTCTGTCTACCTTTACCTATACAGAATATGCCTAAAGGGGCCAAGGTCTCCCAGTGCATCCTGGGTCATCTCTAGTCATCCTGATGACTGCACAGCCCTCCCTCACTCAAAACAAAGTCAAGTGCAAGTCATTTCTCTGATGGCATGGTCTTTGGCAACGTAGGATGAACACAAGAGAATATACCTATACAGAAGCCCCTCAGAACCCATCCTAGTGAACAGACCTGGAAAATCTTGGCTTATGTTTTCTGCTTTTGCTGAAAGAGCTTAATAATGCCTAGCCAGCCCAGAAGAGGGGTAACTTAAGAAGCATCCCTGTTTAGCACGAGAACACAGAAATTCAGAAAAGGAATACCTCCTTCCCTTTAATGACCTGTGGTACAAATTGTCCCTGAGGGACTCCAAGAACATGATGGCTACAGTTCAGAGTTGTGAGCTGCCTCTTCCACATGTGTCATTTGCTTTCTTGTTAGGCTATTTTAAGTTTAGGCTTACTTTGATCTATTGTTAGTGTGTGCATTATGGGAAGAACATTGTGTTTTCATTTTTCTTGCTTTATCTTCTGTTGTGTTTCTGACTGAGTTAATGGTGTGTTGGAGTTATTAAATATTTATAAAAAAAGATAAGTTGTAAATAATAGAGTTCCATAGATATTTCTTTTCTATTATATATATGAAAAAGTCCATTTTATTTGATATCTTTTAAAATTCAGAATAAAATCAAATAGTTTTTAACAAAAGAATTAATGGTCAATAAATAAATATTTATTAAATAACCTACTATGTACCAGACTCTGTGCTAAGTGCTGAAGATACAAATGGAGAAAAGGAAGATAGTTCCTGACCTCAAGGAGCTGACAATCTAATGGGGGATGACAACGCACAAAAGGAAAAGTAGGATGGATAAGGTACCCAACGTGGGGGCATAGTGAAGTCAGTCAAGAATGAGAAAGTGGCAAAGCTGAGTTCTCTCCGTGATGGAAATTTGGAGTTTATGGCCCCACCTTCCACTCGGCAAGGCAGAGGGTGAGGAGATCATACAGGATGATGGAGTTATCCCAATAATGGGGTATGGTGGAAAAGCCAGAAAGACAAATTCTAAAGTGCAGTCAGGTGAAAAATGAGGAGTTAATACATTACCTTGCCTGATTATTAAATGGAACTTATAACTGTGAAGGTTTAGCAGCTACAGCTGTGAGTAATTGGAGTCCATTTCACAAAGAGCGTTATCCCTCCAATATGGTGGCCTTTCTCCTACCTTCACCCTAATCTACGATCATGAATGAAGGTTGGGCAAGACAAACCAGAGAAAAGTGAGAAACAGAGGATTGAGAAGGTTGGCTACCCACATGCACATAGTTCAGATGTGAATAGTAATGCTTCCATGGATTAGGGACTCAGGAGGAATCAAGAAAGCATAAGGAAGCTAATATTTGCATAGGACTTGAAGATTACAAAACATTTTCCCACAGTACCCCTGTAAAGTAGGTGGTACTGTTGGTGTTATCCTCCATTTACAGCTTAAAGAACTGAGGCACATGGAAGTATTGCGACTCGTCTGTGATCACATACTAGATAGGGTCAGAACTGAAATTCTAACACAAGTCTTCTGACTCTTAAGTCCAATGGTTTTTCTGCTATAGTATGTCTATCCTTGTAAATTGAAATTGTACAAAGGGAATGAATGAACAAATGCTCAGTAATTATTAAGGTCTAAATATGTGCCAAACTTTGTGCTAAGTGCTGGGGATACAAATGAAATTGAAATAGTCTCTGACCTCAAGTAGTTTATACTCTAATGCTAAAGACCATACATATAGGGGAGTAGTGTCCAGGAGAGGGCATTATAGTTTGGAAATTTACAATGATAGTGAAGGAAAGGATAGGGCATTCAATTGACATTACCTCTGCAGAGGCAATGAGAGTATGAATTTGACTATGTATCAGAGCAAGAGGTAAGAAATAAAGAAATGAGGGACCCCTACAACCACAGGACTGAAAAAGGAGTAGCAAAGTACAGATTCCGTGGCTCTAGGGAATGACAGACCAAGAGGCTTCGTAGTAATAAAAGCTAGCATTTATATAACATTTTAAAGTTTAAGAAGTGCTTTACAAATATTTAATGTCAACAACCCTGAGGAGGTGATATTATGATCTTCATCTTACAGATGAAGAAACCAAGGCAGGTAAAGGTTAAGTGACTTTCCCAAGGTCACATAGCTAGCAAGTGCCTGAGTCTGAATCTGAACTAGAGTCTTGCTGATTCCAGGTCTAGAATGTTATCTACTATGCCACCTAGTAGCCTAAGTATCTCCTAGTCATGGATCCGGATGATGAAACAATAGCAAGAAGAAAGGTGGAAAATGGCCAAGGGAAGAATAAAAAATAAATCCATATTATTGGCAGCAAAAGTCACACATACCACACACAACCACAGGCAATGAGAAGAACTGTCAGATCTGAAGTATTTATAACACTGACAGTCTAGGTAATCAGATGTTGAATAAGCCAGAGTTACCTGAGATAAGACAGTGAGAGAGCAGAAGGAGGCAGATGTGGCGGTAATCACTCAGGCAGCACATCTGGGCTCATTCTCATTCACTGCTACCTCCTGTGTGGCCAATTAACAGCTAGGGGATAAAAGCAAATGGCAGAGACTTTACTGACTCTGGTCATCTGGTCATTAGAAAGGCCTTACTTTTAGCCTTACCATGACAATGTTGCAGTATGGACAAGAGACTGGATCAGGCCTGTAGAACTATTGGGATTTTCTTCATTCACAGTGTTTTAAAATTTTTATCCTTCCTTATCCAAATGTCTATGTGTATTTGTGTGTCTCTCTAGGCTCCTGTATCAGTTTTTCTCCAGGAAGAATTGTCCTGTCCTGAGATTCTTGGGAGATCAAAATGTTTTAGGTAGAGGATATGTTGATATGTACTTATCTACAGGAAAAGGAAATAAACTAATGGGCTAGTTTGGACTGGTCAGATGTTGGTGCAGTGTTTGTCCTTCATTCTCGAAGAGGACCATGATGTCAAGATGATGACATGACTCGCAGTTGACTTTGACTTGAGAGAGGGAGGGCTGTGCAAGGTCACCAACCTCACTTTCTTCTCCTGAGCCATCTAGGTCCAGTGGCCTGATTTTCTTTAAGATAACTAAATGGATCAGATCATAGAGGGAAGAAGAAGGATATAAAATGTTACATCATCATCATCACCACCATCATATATTTAAGTACTTACAAAACTGGTAGATAAACATATTGTTGACAATGTGCCTCTAAAGTCCTTCCTTTCTCCACTTCAGAAAATAACTTCTGGAGAAGAGAGTATCTACTGGCCAAAAGTGATCTTGCAATTCAATTCTATTAGACATTTTAACTATGTGGCAAAAAAAAAAATACTGGTTAATATTCCAAGAATTTAAATACAGAGATCTAGGCATGTTCAATATAAAATCCACCTTCTTGAATAAATGAATGAATGAAAAACATTTCTTAAGTTCTTACTATGTTCCAAGCCCTGTGCTAAATGCTGGAGATTAAAATGTAAAAACAAAGATAGCTCCTGCCTTCAAGGAGCTTATATTCTATCAACCAATAAACATTTATTAAGTACCCACTATGTATCAGACACAGTGCTAAATTCTGGGGATACCAGAAGTGGCAAAAGACAGTCCTTGTCCTCAAGGAACTTATCATCTAATGGGGAGACAACAAATAAATAAATACATCCAAATAAGTTATATACAACATAGATGGGAATAACTGACAGAGAGAAAGCACTAGAATTAAGAGGAATTGAGAGAAGCCTCCTGTAGAAGATGGGATTTTAGTTAGGAAGTCAGAGAAACCAACAGGCAGAGATCAGGAGGGTCAGAGAGATTTGACGGATATGCAGAGAAAGTGTCTTGAGTTGAAAAATGGAGTGTCTTATTTTTGGAACATCCCGAAGACCAGCGTTACTGGATCAAAGAGTACATGGTGAGAAGAAAAGTGTAAGAAGCCTGGAAAGGTAGGGTGAGGCTATGTTATGAAGGGCTATTAATTCCAAGCAGAAGAGTTTGTGTTTAATTCTGAAGGTGATAGAGAACCACTGGCATTTATTGAGTAAAGTTTCTTTAGTGGATGGATGAAGGATGGATTGGAGTGGGGAGAGATCTGAGCCAGGCAGATCTACCAGAAGGCTATTGCAATAGTTCAGGTGTGACGTGACAGTGGCCTGTACTAGGGTGCTGACAGTGTCAGAGGAGAGAGGGGGCCATATTTGAGAGATAATGCAACAGTGAAATCAATAGGCCTTGGTAAAAGATTGTATGGTAGAAGTGACATACCTAGGGGAATGGTGATTAAGACGAAGCACTTTGATCCAGAACATTACAGAATTGATGAATGAATCCACAGGAGATTATTGACACATTCCGTTCATGAAAAATACCATAGATGATATGATCATGTTTTGTGGTTTCAGAATTGAAGGGTTTAGGAGTTTTGAAACTGTCGGCAAGGAGGAGGTAGTTGGAGAGGAGGGGGATAATTTAGTAACTGGGAAGGAAATAAGGAAAACCCCACATCACAAACACTACTCTATATTTATTCTCATCCCAAGAGTCTTTCTGCTATTCTCTCTCCCTCTCCTTCTCTCCCTCTCCTTCTCTCTCTCTCTCTCTCTCTCTCTCTCTCTCTCTCTCTCTCTCTCTCTCTCTCTCTCCCTACCCTCACTGAAGCCTAAGTAAAAGGAATTGCTTTCAGTTGTGAACTGAGAGGCTGGTCTGCTTCAGTAAACAAACTTTCTCTTCTTCCAAGTTTGTTGAGGAGAACTCTGGCACATCAGAGAAGGTTGTTGTGTGGGGATTGCAATCTCAGTCTGGATTTCTGTGCTTTAATTCAGAGAACTGGGTAAGTCGGAGATGTCATGGGAGTTACAAGGAATATGCCACATGTAGGCACTGAAATGTGATTTTTGTGGTTGTTTAGCATTTCTTTATCAACTGGGGTGAGACATAGAGGGACAAGGGAAATTGCCCATATTAGACTGCCCTGGGGGAATTCACAGCAACCAGGAGCTGCGAGCAATCTTAAAGGCCATCTAATCTAACCAATTTGCTTTATAAATGAGAATATTTAGCCCAGAAAGGAGAAACTTGAGAATAGCTAGAATGAGGAGGCAGGAAGGAACTTGGTATCTATTGATAAGTATTGCCAAACAGAAAAGGGATTAGATTTAGTCTTCATGGCTCCACAGAGTTGACCTAAAACCAATGAGTAGAGATTACCAGGCAGCCAAGTATAGCTGAGTATAAGGAAGCACTTTCTAAAAGCGCGGGACCTCACCTGATATTTTATTGAATGCTTGAAGCCAATCATCTCAACCTTCTTCTTTCTCTTCCCTAATTCTACACTTAAAATCACCTTAGCCTGATCTCCCAGCCCCTCCTGCTCTGCTCCAGTCTCAGAGGAAGAGAATTTGTCTCATCAGTTTCATCCACTTAACTCCTACCCTTGCTGCCATCCTATTTTCTCAATAAATTTCAACCTTTCCTTATCCACTGGCTGCTTCCCGGATGCCTTCACCTATATGCAGATGATCAGCCCCATCTTTAAGAAAACTTCTTGACTTTACCATTCCCTAAAGCTATCATCTTAGCTTTCTCCCCACTTTTAGTCAAATTCCTGGAGGGGTAGGGAAGGAAGAGGAACAATTATACCTGTTGACTTCATTTTCTCACTTTCTACTGTTTTCTCAACCAGTTCAAGCCTGGTTTTAGTTTCCACCACTGAATGGAAACTGTCCTTCCCTACCTTTCACCAGTGGAATTTGTGTTGTTAAATCCAGCGGCGTTTATACTTCTTGACATCTCTACAGTGCTTGACGTTCATGATTATCTTCTCCTAGGTATCCCCTTCTTGGATTTTGGCATTCTGTTCCTTTACCATTCTATTCCCACCTGTTGGACCAGCCCTTTTCTCCCTCCTCATTACTCCTCCTTCAATGTGTGGATACCACAGAACCTTAGGAAAGTCACTTTGTCTCCCTCTGTCTAAGATTCTTCAAATGGATGATGATTTGGTTGAACTCAAAGCCTCAAAAGTCTCCTCCTTTATTCTAAATCTATGATCATACTTAGTTGTAGTAATTACTAAATAGTAACTGTTTCTCTTTCATCCAGGAACCCTGAGGGTCTTCCTCTCCCATTTGATTTTTTTTTCTTCTTTTGATTAAAGAGAGTAACTTAAAGAAGTCTATTCATTGAATGGGTGTATCTCACTCAAAGTGAGAGCCTGAAAGGGCCAGGGTCTCACATTGCATCCCGGGCCATCTCTAGTCATCCGATAAATATCAGGCCACTGGACCCAGATGGCTCAGGAGAAGAAAGTGAGGCTGGTGACCTTGCACAGCCCTCCCTTACTGAAATCAAAGTCAACTGCAAGTCATGGCATTATCTTGATGTCATGGTCCTCTTTGAGAACGAAGGACAAACACAGCAACAATTCCATAGAACATTATTCTGCGCCCTCTCCTCTTCTTTCCCTACCTTCCCTCTCTTAGTGGAAGCATCAGTTTCCTTGGATTCAATTATCCTTTCAGTGTACATGACTTTCAAATATAAATAGGCAGCTCCCATATTTCTACTGATCTTTAGTCCCATATTTCCAGCTGCCTGCTTGAAATGTTCGCCTGGATGTCCCTGGATGAAAAAAAAACAAAAAACCAACTCTTCTCATTCCTCCTAAACCTCCTCTTAATTTCTTCTTTTTTAATCTGTTTAGAGAATTTCTACTTTTTCTCCCCTTAGTGACCTGGGTTTATAACCTTGTTTTAATAAGAGTTAAAGATCTTCTCTTCTTTTAATAGGCCTCAGGTCAAGCCCATTAAGGGAAGCTTGATTAGGGGAGGTTTGTTGTGTAGGAAGACCCACATCTTTTGTTAATTTCTAATGAGGCACTATGTCATGAAGGTCATGATACCCTCTAGCTCTGAAAAGTTTATATATACCCTGAAGTGAGGTTTTGCTTTGGGGATTACTCTTTGGAAGAAGGTTTATGTTCCAGATGAGACTCTGGGTAGCCATTAAGAAGCCCCCAAACCCCACCCCCTTTGAAAACCCAGATGTTGGTGCTTCTCTCTCTGGTAACTATGTATGTATATAATGTCACAGAGTTGGCTCTATCTGTTGATCTGTGAAATAAGTATTGCTTATGGTCAGACAGAAGCCCTGTCTGTTGATCTTTATTTCTCTGCTTGTATTTTCTCTGTTGGTCAACGTAATTAAAGAAGATTATTAACCCCTTTTAAGCTGCTTTCCTTAGAAAAGCAGATCTAAGAACCTGTGCCATCAGGTCATTCTGGATGTATGTCTGGGTGCTTGCTGCTACAAACCTAAAAATCATCCTAGCTGCCTCTCCTAAAGCCATCATTCTCATGTTCTCCCCACTGTAAACTTGGACCCCATCCCTGGACCCACTTTGGTCTCTGATACACACACTTTTGTCTTATCTTCCCTGGAATCAAACCTCTATCTCACTTTCTAACCAACAGCTCCAAACCATGCCATCTCTGTTCCAGTCTTCATCCTTCTCCTCCCTCCTGACCTTTCTATTTTTGCTTAATGTTTTGGCTTCCCCCATTAAAAAGTATAAGCTTTTTAGGGTCAGGGAATGTTTTATATGCTTGTATTTCTAGAACTTAGCACAGTGTGTAGCATATACTATGCTTAATGATTAAATATTTAATCTGTCCATCTATCTACTATTTCTCTCTCTTCCCATCCATCCATTCATTTATATCTCATCTATCTCTCATCATCTATCATCTTCACTCTCACTTCCTCCCCAAATCCAATCAGTTGCCACAACTTGTGTTCATCTTCTGCTTGGAATACCTATATCCAGACTCTTTCTTTTCCGATCCATCATCCAGAAAGCTACCAAACTGATATTCCTAAAGCAAAGGTCTTACCTGCTCTCTTCTCAGTTCAAGAAATTTTAGTGGATTACCTTCAGGATAAAATACAAACTCTTTGTAAAGATATTCAAAACCCTTCCCAATTTGTCTTCAGCCTGTTTCCAAGGTAATTACTTATTACTCCCTGTCATCTAGTTTTCCTTCTCATGTAGTCTATTTTCTGGCCACATTATCACACTTGACATTCTGTTTATGACATTCCATCTGGACTTAGAGAATCCATCTATGGGCTAATGTCATTTTAGAAGGTATACTGGGAAGAGTATTGGGAGAAGCACTGAATTCCAATCCTGATTGTTACTTACTAACCAGGTGAACTTGGCTAAGTCATTTTATCTCTCTGAGCCTCAGTTTCCACTTTGATAAAATGAGGGGGATAAGCTAGAAGTTCTACAAAATCCTTTCTGACTTGAAATCTTATGATGATATAGCATGATCTCCCATACCCCTACTTTTGCATAGACTTTCCTTCATTTCTGGAATATTTTCCTCCTCACCATTGTCTCTTGGGACCACTATCTGGGATCACTGAAAGAAAGGGCTTTCACAATTCCTCTAGTGATTATCATCCCCACCCCATTATGATGATTTATATCCTACATGGAGGATTACACTCTATATTCATTTGTCTGCAAACTTGGTATATCTTTAGCTAGATGGTACCATGGTGCACAGTGCTTTGTTTGGAGTCATTTGAGTCTGGAGTTCAAATATGGCTCCAGATACTAACTAGATGTGTGACCTCAGGGTCATTTAACCACCTTCCCCCTCAGTTTTCTCATCTCTAAAATGGGATTAATAATAGCACCTACTTCTCAGAGTTGTGAGGATCCAAGGAGACAGTAATTGTAAAGCACTTAGTACAGTGCCTGAAATAGCAAACACTGTATGTTAGACATTGTTGTTGCTGTTGATTGAATTGGAACAGTCCAACAACAGAATTTGCTGCATCTGGAATTATTGAATGTCTTTCCATTAGAAAGTATGGGATGCTGTACAGAAGGGTCACTGCATTACTAGGGGCTAGACCTCAGCCTGAGTCTAAAACTCCTTTCAAATCTACAGGTCTATGAAGTTAAGCCAAGAATTGTTAAGTGACTTGTCTGGGCAAGGGCAAGCCAGTGGCAAAATTACGGTTCATGACTTTAGATTTTTATTGCCCTTTCTGCTATTCTGCCCCAATATTCTAGGTATTTATTCAGATATAGCCACATCTAGGAATTCCCCTTCTGTACCCATTCTACACTGCCAAGCCTCCATCTCCTGATGTCTCTGTTTCACTCCACGTTTCCCCTCCCCCACCAAAAAACCCAACCACGGTCATTTGTCCATGATTACATGGGGTTTAGACACCCTGCTTTGTAGCTCCTTCTTGAGAGACTTTATCAGCTCACTTTCCCTTATACCCATCTCCAGATGAGATGTGGGATCTGCCAGTGGCCAGAGTTCAGATGCTCTAGCTCTTACCCAGAATGTTTGAATTCCAAATATTTTGCGTGGAATAGGACTTATATCTATTCTACACCCATCCCAATTAGTGAGTGGCATTCATGACCAGTGAATAATATTTCAGTCATGCTGTACTGGGCCATCTGATTTCCCGTTGATTGCCCAAAGTCTCAGACCTAGCCATTTTCCCTCAATATAAGACTTGGTATTCATTAACATTTTAATCTTCTGTGTACTGTGGATCCCTTTGGAAGCCTGGTGAAGACTATCATCCCCTACACACACACACACACACACACACACACACACACACACACACACACACTATTTTTAAGTAAACACAACAAAATGCATTCAGTTACAAAGGAAATCATTAAAATGCAGTTGTCAAAATATTAAAACAAACAAAAAACTAGTAACCTTTTTCATGGGGTAACCTTTTCTCTTTGGTTCTGGGAGTAGCACCCATGTACTGGCAAGCAGCCCCAGAAAAGATACAATCAGCTGGAGAAAACAATTGTACTGACCAGGAAGTCAGTCAGTTATTAGCAATAAAACTGAGTGTAGGCTTTCAGCCCAAGTTCCTCTTGATGTGTCGCCACTTGCTGCCTCCCTGCAAAAGAGAATGGCTTATTCTGAGAGACAAAATCCAGCATCTTTACCACATGCTGTGCAAGTAATGGCCTCACTTCACAGACTTTTCTCATTCTTGACGCTTTCTCTCCCCAGTGCCCTAAATTCACAGCACCCTTTCCCCCGTGAACTCAGATTTCTATTACTATCTTTTGGATTGAATTATCCTGCTTCTCCTGGGGTCTGGATGAATAAAAGGCCAGGATTGAAAGCAATAAGGATCACATCAGTGACAACAATATCTCGAGTGGCAGTGTGGTAGAATATGTAGAGCCTAGAGTCAGAAAGACAAGATCTATGGTTAAGTCCAAAGTCCGTCACAGACTGGTCTGTAGGACCTGGGTCAAGTCAGTTGAACTCTCAGGGCCCCAGTGAATGCTAAATCTACAAGATACAGAGCAGTGGCTGATTGGTAGAGGGAATTGTTTGCTCACCAGAAGTCCCCGATGTCAATTAAATCATAGCTCATGTCAAACACATCATCATCATCTGTCAAAATTTAAGAACAATATTTTTAATAAACATCATATTCAATGCTCACAATCTTCAAGCTTCTCAGAATGAAACAGTTTCAAAATATAGATAGAGAGGAGGAGAAATCAAAATCACGAGAGAAGAGGATGAGAGAGATCTTCCTGTCTGCTCTTGGAAGTGCCCCAAGAATGCTTTCTAGCCACCTAAAGAAATTGAAATTTTGCTTCCATATTTGTATGCAATTCAAGCTAGCAGTTATTTTTTTCCTACCTGTGTAATAATCCTTAGAAAGTTAAATAAAATAAAAAAGAATAATAGCCGGACAGTGACTTTGTCCCTAGACTATTTCAATCTCAGCTCTGTAAAAAAAAAATATTAAGAATGAGATGAATAATCATCCTCATAATAAAAGTTCACATTTACGTAATGATTCATGATTTACCGAGATCTTTTTTTGTCGTGACTCTGTGTGGTAAGGGAATGAATGAGTTATTACCGACATGATGCCAAGTGAACAGAGAACTGATTTGCCCACAGTCACGAGGTTCACATCTTCTGACTGAGATTTTCTAATCAAGCAATAACCCTAAATGCTTGATATAGAATTGAGGAAGAAATATTGTCTTCATTAGCTGCTCTCTGTTTGCATACTATAAAGCTGGATATTCCTATTATAGGGGAAGAAGACCATAACACACACACAGACACACACACACGCACGATGACCAGAAGAACTGATTCTGAGAGATGGTGGGAAGGGCTAGAAGAGATGGCAGTCTTAAAACAAGGGGGTGGAATATTTGATTTAATATAATTCAAGTCAACAAACACATCTCCTCTGTGGGAAGCACTGAAGGAGGAACAGAGACTTCTAAGATATGATTTATGCCCTGAAAAAGCATACAATCTAATATGAGGGTAGGTCTTATACACACATATAGATGACAGGGAAAATGTCATTGGTGCATCTGAGGATGGAGAAATCACTTTCTGTTGTGGGAGATCATGGAAGGTTTCATTAAGGAGAAGGCACCTGATTTGAGGATTGAAAAAAAGAAGTGGAGAATAGGAGATGTGTATAGGTAAAGGATTGATGATAATAATAACAAAGGAACAGTGAGGAGAAGGTAGGACAAGAACAGGGCTAAGTGAAGGTCACAGAATCGCAGAGCCAGAGTTGGAAGGGATTTAAGAAGCTTTCTAGTCTGATTCACCCATTTTACAGATGAGAAAACTGAGGACTAGGGAGATGAATCTACATCTACCATCAGCCCAACCTATCTCATCCTGGATACCTTTCATTCCCATAGAACATCACTAGACCAAGTATAGGGTTTAAAAAGCAATTTTAGTGGCATGTAATGGGAGATAACAATAAGAAATTCGAAGGAAACAGAATTGTGACAAAGGATGCAAAAATATTATCCTAAGACATGCCAGATCTGATCTTTGATCACTGTGACAGCGTGCTGCTGTTCACTCATGTCCTACTCTTTGTGAAACGTATTTAGGGTTTTCTTCACAAAGATAACAAGCTGGGTTGCCATTTCCATCTCATTTTACAGATGAGGAAACTGAGGCAAACAGGGTGAAGTGACTTGCCTTGAGTCACACAACTAGTAAGTGTTTCGGGCCAGGTTTGAACTCAGATCTTCCTGACTTCTAGGCCCAGCACTCTATGTACTTGAAGTCAGAAGACCTGAATTCATATCTTATCTCTGTTACTTTCTATTTTTGTGGTCTTGAAGAAGTCACAACTCCAAAACTCAGTTCCTCATCTGCCAGATGTAGGGGTTGGACTCAATGACCTTTGAAGTTCTTTCCAATTCTAATGCTTCAGTTCCAGAATCAATCCCATGTATAATGCAACAGTGGAAACAAAAATTAAAGTAATCAAAAGACCAATTGAAATCCAGAGGACTGACTGACATGAGCCCTCAAGTAAAATTAGAATCTGATAAATTTCCTTTCCTTCCTGTTCTTCTTGCTTCTTCATATAATATTTTCTGATTCCTCCCTGTTCTTCCCTAATCCCTTCTTCCCCAGGCTGACTATCCTAAAAGAGGAACCCAGATGAAAAAGGAAGGGAAAAGGAAGCCTTACCTTGGATGAGTCCTAAATATATCCTTGACCAGTTGCTATACGCTTTAGCAATATCATTTGAGGTTTGTTGGATTAATTTTCTTCCGGTATAAAATTGTGTGTGTGCATGCGTGTGTGTGTGTGTGCAAGGGATGTTAATTTCTGACATGCCATAGTCTTATGGTCCTTTGGGTCCTGGTGACTTCTTTTTTTTTTAATTTATTTTTTTTAATTGATAAAGTAAGCATTTCCATAACGTACTATAATAAAAAGATGATTGCACATGGAATTGCAAATCTATTATGCACAACTTGCTATTCCTTTAAAATAGATAATAAAGTTATCATGTCAATTTCTTTTTTTCCCTTCCCTCCTCTCATCCGAGAGATGGCTACCACTAGACACAAATAGGTAGAAATATGTGAAATGATTCAATAAATACATTATTCTATACATACACACATTCATCAGCTTTTTCTTTGGACGTAGATAGCGTCAGCAATACTGTTTTTAGACTTACTATGAATGAAGAAGTCATTTTGACTATTATAAATACACAAATTAAAAATAAAGGATGTAGGAAGAAAGATGTTTTCTGCAATCCTGGTCACTTCTATGATTTCTTGTATTTTCATTGAGGTTGTATTACTTGGTGGATAGAACACTCAGGATGATATGTATTTAAATCCTTCCCCAAACATTTAATGAGTCATTAAACCACTTGAGTGACACTTTAACCTCTCCAAACCTCAGTTCCTTCATCTGTAAAATGGGGCTAATAATAGCACTTTGTCTGATGATCCAATGAAATAAAAGCTTTTTCAAACACCAAATGCCCAGAGATACATCCACTCATCCTTCCTTTCTCCTGAAACCCCACCCTTGTTCCCAAAGCACTGATACCTCTGGCAGTAGAAAGAAATTTCATTCTACAGTTTTCTTGCTGCCTCTTATTTTTAAAAATAACTCCCATCTGCTTGTCTGCCTCTTGCTTCCGTATCGTGAGCCTCCCTGTTTACTGAATCTGGCATTAATCATGTGTTATAGATGCCCCTTTCATATTCATTTACCTTCTACTGGCTTTCCATTGCCCTAGTTTAACTCTCCAAACTACATTCCCCCATTTTCCTTGAATAGACCCTTGACAGATTGGAAGTTTTTAGCTCAGTTCCCATTATCCACAGACTAGGATGCTTCATATCACTGGACACTTGGCAGAATCTGTTTGGTTTCCCATGCATGGGCCAGATGGATGAATAGACAGACCCTATTACACACAGGTCACAGGGAGGAAACCCCTGCTATGAGGAAGCCAGCAGAGCTGGCACCCTGAAATGTGAAATGCTGTAATGCTGATGTGAAAATATGCTTAACTTTGTCTTGTCCCCATAAAAGACAGAAGCAATAGAATCATAGATTTTGAACAGAAAGGAACCTGATATTCATCTAATCAAAGTCCTTCACTTTGTAGATAAGGACACTGAGGATTAGAATTATTAAATGACCAGCCTAAGGCTATATATAGCTCATGTCAGAGGCAGAATTTGAGCCCTAGTCTTCTGACACATTGACTCTCCTCTCATAAGCCTGAGAAGCAAATACAGGCTAGAAGATCCCTAAAGCACAATTTGACTCTTCTATCTTCCTCCTTAATAAGGAAAATTATAGGATGTTTATTCAACTCAGATTGCCTCTGGTCCTTTACTCAAGCACCACTACTGCAGCTGACCTAAGATACCTTCTTCTCTCTATGTCCCCCTTCCCTCTCACTCACCAAGCCCTTGCTCCCCCATTCTTCAAACTATTCTGAATATGACATGTCCATCTAGCTAGAATGGGTCACGTAAGATCTCTTTGAACTCTAAATCTAGGCTCCCTTTATTTTCCTATATTGAATCGTAAGACATTGAGCTTGAAGGGCTAACAACCACCATAATAACGACTGGAATTTATGTATGACTTTGTTTACAAAGCTTACTCATCACAAGAACTCTATTTGGGGAATGCAGCAAGAATGATCATTCCTATTTGGAGGTGAGGAAACAGTCTCAGCAGGCTTCAAATGACTCACCCTGGGTCACACCAACACCAGTCAATGCCTGACTCAGGGTTCAAACTCAAGTCTTTCCCACTCCAAGATGACTGCTCTGGCTAGAGTTAGACATGCTGTTGCTTAGGTCCTTCTCTCAACCTTCTCACTTTAAAGATGAAGAAGCTACGACTCAAGAAAGGGAAGGAACTTAATCTTGCAATGTTGCACATAGTTAATAACAGAACCAAGATTCAAGTATGGGTTGTCTGACCTAGAACTAGTCTCCTGTGTTCTCAGTATAACATGTGACCTTCCCAGATGTGAACTGTGTTTGTCCTTCGGTCTTGAAGAGGACCATGACATCAGAGAAATGATGACATGACTTGCACTTGACTTTGATTTGAGTGAGGGAGGTCTGTGCAAGGTCATCAGCCTCACTTTATCCTCCTGAGCCATCTGGGTCCAGTGACCAGATATTCATCAGGATGATTGGAGGTGGCCCAGGATGAAATGGGAGACCTTGGCCTTTTGGCTCCAAATGTGAATAAGGTAAGAATGAATGATGTCTCTGGCCCTGTCCTGTTTGGTCTTAAAATTCCCCTGGTTGTCCTTTCCTATTCCTTCTTCTGTATGATGTGTGTGTAAGTCCATTCACACACACACACACACACACACACACACACACACACACACTATGCCTTACTTGTACCTTTATGCCTTTTCTTTGCTGAACATTGTGTCCACTCCCATGGTGTATACAGCACTAATAAATCAGTGTCCAATTTTGTACTGGTCTGCTGCTTTATCACATATATAGTATGAGCTCATTAATTTGGAGTCCCTAATTCAAAATTTGGGATAATTGAGACAGGAGCTGAGCTGACATTTATAAGCACTTAGATTGTTCAGGTTCTTAAGAGTCATTCACTTAGAAACAAACAATTACTATGCTAATTACAAATCATTCTTATCTATTCATTAAAGTAGATCTCAGACTCAGTTGCAGAGTAGGAAAGTAACTGTATTCCTTTGCAAAAAATTGGCAACTGAAACTTGCCCCAGTAGTAATGCACACTCACTCAGAATAAAAGAGGGAGGTATGGCTGTAGATTCTTGACTTGTTGATCACTGTTTTCAGCCTTAGAGCTCTTAGATAGTGGAGCAAGCATCTGTATAATTTTTTCAGCACAGTATAGCAGAACTGTACCCAGAAAGTCAAACACCATAAATCTAGGACTGGAATGGACCTTAGTGTTCATCTAGACTTATGCTCTCATATTACAGATGAGGAAGCTGAGACCCAGAGACATGGAATGACCTGACTAAAATCATACAACTAAGCAAAGGCAGGATTTGAACCTAGTTCCTGTGACTTTAAGTTTAGCATTCTCCATAGCTGAGAGAATTTTATCCATTAGATGCATAGAACCCTAGATTCGGAATCAGGAAAACCTAAATTCAAATCCTGCTTAAGAGCTATGTGATCCTGGGCAAGTCCCTTAACCTTTTCAAGCCTCAGTTTCCTCATCTGTAAAAGGAGGTGGTTTGCCCCAATGGCATTTAAGGTCCCTCTCAACTCTAAATCTGTGGTTCATGGATGGTAGGAGTGGCGGGTCATGGATGATGGCAGATGAGAAGAAGGGCATTTGAGGATGGTGGTGATAATAATGATCATTAAGGAGATGACGAGAAAACCCAGGTCCCCTAAGCCAATGCCTTTTCTTTCTGAACCTTACTGCCTTTAGTCTGCTGACAAACTAGCTGTGGGTTATAGTCTTCTTTTTTTTTTTACCTCTTTATTTCATCTGAGTGAAATAAATGCCTAGTTTATTGACATTTGTTGCCAACAGTTGGCAAATGCCTTTTCTACTAAGGCTTTTCCTGCTAACACTGAGTAAGAAGGGACCTCGGAAGACATCTAGTCCATAGCCAGATTGAATAGCAATCTACAAAATGCAAATGCATCCTTCACTTGAAGACCTCCACTGACAGGGAATTTTCTACTTCCTGAGGCAACCCATTCCAAACTCCAGGAACTTTTTTCTTGTGACAAAAAAAAAATATATGTTTCTGCAGCCTCCAGAAATTTCTCTGGGTCTGGTTGAAGTCACTGTAATCAGTCTTCTATACAATAGTCCTTTATATACTTGAAGGCTGCTCTAATGTCCTTCCTCCCTCTATCTTCTCCAGGTTAAAGCTCCAAAGTCCTTTCACTGATTCTTCTGTTGCATAGCTTTGAAGATTAGTGAATCCGGCCCACTGTTGTCCGGATGCATTCCAGGTTGTCAGTATCTTTCAGTAGTATACACAATTGGACACAATTCTCCAAATGGGGTCCAACTATGGTAAAGGACAACAGGACCATCACCTCCAAACTTTGGACACTATGCTTATATTAATCCAGTTCAAGATCTCATGAATATGAAGTTACTGTATCTTTTTTTTAAACACATTAGGCCAATGATATAGATAGATGGATGGATGGATGGATGGATGATAGATAGATAGATAGATAGATACATAGATACATAGATATATAGACACATATATAGAAAGAAAGAACATAGATAGATAGATATAAAGACAGATATATGTATATGCCAAAATCCAAATTGATTCAACACACATTTATTCAATGCCTACTAAGCTCAAGACCCTGGGCTACGTGTTGGATGTAGGCTCTGTTCTCTAGTCTCACCCTCTTTATGTACATGCCATCAGTTGCTTTTTGCTGTTGTCTTTTTAGCTCAAGTATAGAAATTTACTTTTACCCTTACTGGATTATATCTTGACATCTCAGTGTTACTTAATGAGAAGGCCACAATATGTTGGGCAGCCCCTCATGACAAACATATGGAAGATCATAGACAAAAGTTGCACAGAATGGGCAGGTATGGATGGGTTATAATCTGCATTTTTGAAGGGAATATTTACATTGATGAAATTACAGAGCCATTAGGATATTAAGGTTCTTTTATCTTATTAGATTTGGTTCATCATCCCTGCCTGTCACCATCTTTTTGGATCCTGAATCTGTCATCCATTTTTTAGCTCTCCCTGGCATCTTTCTGTTATCCACAAATTTCATAAGCATTTCTCTAAGTCAGTGTTAAAATTTAGAACAGAATAGCTATCATCCCACCTAGCCCAGAACTGGGCCTAGAACTAGTCATACAAGTGGAAGGGATCTTAGAGGCCATCTAGCTAAGGGATTCTTGTGTGTGTGTGTGTGTGTGTGTGTGTGTGTGTGTGTGTGTGTGTGTTTATGTGATGGTCCCTTCGACAAACTGGTGAAATTTTTGAATGCCTAAACTAAAATACAAAGGATTATGAAGGAAACCAATCATATTGACACACAGTTATCAAATTACTTAAAATTTTTTTAAAAAGTTTACCTAACAGAAGTTAGGTTAAGAACCCAACAGTTCAATCTATTCATTTTATAGTTGAGGATACAGAGACTGCAAGTGGGCAAATGGCTTAGCACCCAAGGTTCCTCAATCCCAGGCCAGGGTTCAGGTCTCTACCACATCATCATTCATGGCTGTCCCACTAAACCCATGTTTTTCTCCTTCTCTGTCCCATGTGGAAGATACATCTCTCAGTAAGGTCAAAATCCTATTTTGTTGTTGTGTAAACATCAAGAATCCAAATAAGATGGAAAGATCTCTAGGACTGTGAAGACCCAGAAGGAAACCAGAAAGGGAACAAGCCTCTAATGTCAAAAGGCCAGTGTTTCCATAGAACCAGTGTGTGATGTTCCCCACATGGTACTATTGACTTCTTTCCACTTCCCTGGCAAGCATCGTAGAAGCATATACCAGGGACTATCCTCTCTAATTGGACTTTCCTTCCTTTTCTGTGCAGACAAAATATTTCTTTGTGCATTTCAATTCATTGCACAGAAAAATCAATGAGAAATAAAAACTGGGGCTGCAAAAGACTGGAGAGTCCCTCTCTTTCCAGAATACATTTTAATATCCATTGATATTGTAATTAAAGAACTTGCCTAGTACTGCAATCATTAGCATTTCATAGGCTGGCTTTGTTATTTTAGGAGGCAGTGTAACACAGGAGACAGAGTACTTTGGAATCCAACCCCAGGTTCTAGTTGGTACTCCAAGCTTTACTATTTGTAGGCTCTTCAGGGAGACATTTCCCTTTTCTGACTAATTTTAAATAGATTCAAATCTTCAAATAATAATAACTTGTATTTATGTAGCACTTTAAGGTGGGCAAAGTGCTTTATAACTCAATATTATCTAATTTCATCCTCACTACCACCCAGGGAGGTAGATGCTATTATCATACAAATTTTACAGATAAGGAAACAGGCAGTCATTAAGTGTCTTGTCCAGGCTAACATGGATAATTAAGTGTATGATATTGGATTAGAACTCAAGTCAAGCACTCAATGTGATGTGGTCTAAGGGTGCTAGGAACCCTGAAATGTAAGGGAATAGGTTGGAATCTGCCCTGAAAGAATTCAACCACTGAAGCCTTCTTTCAGTCAGAGTAGTGAGGATTCTTTTTTAATATAGATGAAGCAGGTGAGATTCTAAGTCCTTAATGGGGGTGAGAATGATACTTTTATACAGAAAAATGGAAAAAGGGTCAGTGAAAAGATTCTGATAGGATTAAGGAGTGGCTAGTAGCTCTGGGGTGGTCCGGAGGTAACAGAGAATAAAAGGCTGAGCTGGATCAGAAGGCCACAATGAAAGGACTGCTAAAAGGATTATATTGGATTGGGCCAGATACCTCAGGGAAACACTGAGTGTTGGAATTTTTAAGGAAGTTCAAGGACTAAGGATCTTTCCCTTTAAGGGTCCAGGTCCCCCCCTATCATATCCACTGTGTATCCTAGATGTTAATATTCAAAGAATGTTAGATTTGGAAAGGACTTGAAAGATTATCTCCTCTGATTTCATCTAATAGAGGAAAAAATTGAGGTTCAGAGAGATGAAATAGCTACCCAGTGTTATAGGACATTTGTCTCTTTCGGGCTTAGTCTTCTCACCTGCCAAACATGGGGTTTATACTAGATCATCTCTAGTTTCCCTTCCAAATCTAATTTTCTATGAATTTGTGAATCTATTTAGTCACTCTGAATTTCATCTCCATATCTCTAAAGTGGATATAATAATCTTTCTAGGGGCAGGTAGTTCGTACAGTGGATAGAGCACCAGTGCAGGAGTCAGAAGGAGTTCAAGTCTCACCTCAGACTCTTAACACTCACTAGCTGTGTGACCTTGGGAAAGTCACTTAATGCCAACTGCCTCATCCTGGGTCATCTCTAGTCATCCTGATATCCTGATGAATATCTGGTCACTGAATTCAGATGGCTCTGGAGGAGAAGTGTGGCTGGTGACCTGCACAGACCTCCCTCACTCAAAACAAAGTTAAGTGCAAGTCATGTCATTATTTCTCTGATGGCATGGTCTTCTTTTGCAACGAAGGACAAATACACACATAATAATCTTTCTACTTCCTGGATAGCATATACATGATATCCTTTGTACACTCCAAGGTCCATCTATGGATACTAAAGATTTTTTGTAGGAATAATTTTTTTGCTGTTGACTCAAATTATTTCAAGAAACTAAAACATTTAGAACAGACAGCATAAAGAAGTAATCTAGGGCTTTGATTTCACCAGAACTCCAACTCGTGGGCAGTTTGGTATTGTACCTAGATGTCATACTGGCCCACTATCACGCCAGAATCAGTTGTGTGAGCTAACCTTGCTCTTTCCTCTTAAGATACTTTCATACAGTGTGAGCCTTGACTGGAGCCCACTTCCCAATTTCATGGAAAACTGTGGTAAGCATGTCCTGAGAAGTCAGAGATTCCAGAGGGTGAAGTCTAAACCAGTCATTGCATTATATTGACTCTTCCTGCCTCTTCCTTTAAGGAAAGACTATTGAAAAGGCTATATACCTCCAGGGAACCTCTGAATAGTTTCATTTCATTTTATACCCGCACACAAGCTCATGAACAGTTGAATGTAAATCAAGAGTGTTTTTTTTTTGTAGAAGTATTTCAAATGCAAGAAGCAAGCCTGTTGTTTTAAAGGTCTCTGATGTTGCATCCTTTGATAATTCCTTTGCTTTCTGTTTCTGCTTATTTTGGAGATCTGTGTTTTACTTGCTGTGGTGATGGTTTGCATGGATATAGATCACAACTTTTCTATGACTTTGTGAATGACTATTGCCAAAAATATACATATACACACATATGTATATATATATACATATATATTTACATATATATATGTAAATTGCAGATAAATAGGGAGGGGGAAAGGAGGGAAAAAGAGAATATATATATATACATATATATTTACATATATATATATGTATATATATATATACATATACATATATACATATATATTTGTATGTATATATACATATATATTTACATATATATATATGTAAATTGCAGATAAATAGGGAGGGGGAAAGGAGGGAAAAAGAGAAGGGGGAAGATAAGGAGAAGGGAGAGAGAGAAAGAAAGGGGGAGGAGAAAGGAAAGAGAGGAGAGACAAAGGAGAAGGGAGGGAGAAAGAAAGAGGGGAAGAGGAGAAGGGAAGGAGAAAGAAAGGAAAGGATGAGGAGAGGAAACAAAGAGGAGAAGAGGAGGAGAAGGAAGAGAGAGAGAGAAAAAGACAGAGAGAGAGAATATGCCTGACCTGTTGGCCAATCTTTAAGAGATGAGACTCTTCAGACATAGATTGGTACTCATACTGTAGTACAATCTTTCTAATGCATAGATCTGGTTGCATTATTCCTCTTCAAAAAGTTTCAGTGGCTTCTTGTTGACTTAGTCATGTACAAACTGCTTTGCTTGGCATCCAAGGCATCTCTCAACAATATGTCAGTTAATTGGTCAATAGTCATTCTTTAAATGTTTCCTATGTACCAGACACTATACCTATTGCTAAGGATGCAATGAAAGGCAAAAATCATGCTCACTGCTGTGAAGGAACTCTTATTCTAATGGAGTAAATAATATGTAAAAATATACATAAAGAAAATATACAAGATGGCGGAGTAGAAAGACTCACATATGCTAGGTCTGAACCCACAGCCCATATATTTTCTGTAAAAAGAACTCCCCACAAATTCTGGATCAGTGCAAGCTGCACAGAAACACAGGGGAAGAGATTTCCATTCCAGAGAGCCCTGGAAAGCCATCCTCAGGGGTCCGTCGAGCACCGGACAGCGGAGCCCACCCCTGCGCTGTCCTGGCCGCGTGGCCCCAGAGGAGCAGATCTGAGCAGGCTTCAGGGATGGAATCTCCGGCGGCAGCAAAGGTCCCTGCACCCACAGGCGCTACAGGTCAGTGAGAGAGACATCTGCGCTGGCCGAGAGGGGAGCGGGGTGTCTCCGTGACTCAGGCCCCCTCAGGAAGCAGCAGCAGAGGCAGTGGCAGAGGCCCAGGACTCCCCAAGCAGATAGGAGCTCCATTGTTGAAGGTCTCTGCATAAACCCCTGAGGGAACTGAGCTTGGGAGGCAGCCCTGCCCCCACCTGAGCACCAGAACTTAAGCTCACATTGACTAGCAGCCACACCCATCCCGGAAAGCCCTGAGGCTGGGGAGCAGCATTTGAATCTCAGACCCCAAGCACTAGCTGGGCAGATCTAGGTGGGGGTGGAGAGGAATCTCAGAAGTCAAGTAACTGGCTGGGAAAATGCCCAGAAAAGGGAAGAAAAATAAGACCATAGAAAGCTACTTTCTTGGGGAACAGATGATGTTTCTTCCTTTCATTTCTGATGGGGAGGAACAATTCTTACCATCAGGGAAAGACATGGAGGTCGTGGCCTGTGTATTCCAGATATCCCAGGTGGATGTCCAGTGGCCTCAGGCCATGGAAGACCTCAAAAAGGATTTTGAAAAGCAAGTTAGACAGGTGGAGGAAAAACTGGGAAGAGAAATGAGAGAGATGCAAGAAAAGCATGAAAAACAGGTCAATACCTTGCTAAAGGAGACCCAAAAAAATGCTGAAGAAAATAACACCTTGAAAAATAGGCTCACTCAATTGGCAAAAGAGGTTCAAAAAGCCAATGAGGAGAAGAATGCTTTCCAAAGCAGAATTAGCCAAATGGAAAAAGAGGTTCAACAGCTCACTGAAGAAAATAGTTCTCTCAAAATTAGAATGGAACAGATGAGGCTAATGACTTTATGAGAAACCAAGAAATCACAAAACAAAACCAAAAGAATGAAAAAATGGAAGAGAATGTGAAATATCTCATGGGAAAAACAACTGACCTGGAAAATAGATCCAGGAGAGATGATTTAAAAATTATGGGATCACCTGAAAGCCATGATCAAAAAAAGAGCCTAGACATCATCTTCCATGAAATTATCAAGGAAAACTGCCCTGAGATTCTACAACCAGAGGGCAAAATATGCATTCAAGGAATCCATCGATCACCACCTGAAAGAGATCCAAAAAGAGAAACTCCTAGGAACATTGTGGCCAAATTCCAGAATTCCCAGGTCAAGGAGAAAGTATTGCAAGCAGCTAGGAAGAAACAATTCCAGTATTGTGGAAATACAATCAGGATAACTCAAGATCTAGCAGCTTCTACATTAAGGGATCGAAGGGCATGGAATAGGATATTCCAGAAGTCAAAGGAACTAGGACTAAAACCAAGAATCACCTACCCAGCTAAACTGAGTAGAATACTTCAGGGGAAAATATGGTTTTTCAATGAAAAAGAGGACTTTCAACCATTCTTGATGAAAAGACGAGAACTGAAAAGAAAATTTGGCTTTCAAAAACAAGAAGGAGAAGAAGCATGAAAAAGTAAACAGCAAGGAGAAGTTATAAGGGACTTACCAAAGGTGAACTGTTTATATTCCTACATGGAAAGACAATATTTGTAACTTTTTTTTTTGACAATTTACATTTCTTTTTTACTTATTTATTTTTTTAAATTTGACATTTTACATTCATTTTCACAAAATTTTGGGTTCCAAATTTTCTCCCCATTTATCCCCCCCACCCCAATACACTAAGCATTCTAATTTTCCCTATCACCAATCTGCCCTCTCTTCTATCATCCCTCCCTTCTCTTGTCCCCATCTTCTCTTTTGTCCTGTAGGGCCAGATTACTTTCTATTCCACATTAACTGTATTTCTTATTTCCTAGTAGCAACAACAATATTAAACAGTTGTTCCTAAAATTTGAGTTCCAAATTCTCCCCATCCCTCCCTCCCCACGCATTCCCTTTGGGAAGGCAGGCAATTCAATATAGGCCATATCTGTGTAGTTTTGCAAATGACTTCGATAACAGTCGTGTTGTGTAAGACTAACTGTATTTCCCTCCATCCTATCCTGCCCCACATTGTTTCTATTCTGTCTTTTGATCCTGTCCCTCCCCAAGAGTGCTGACTTCAAATTGCTCCCTCCTCCCATTGCCCTCTCTTCCATCATCCCCCCCACCCTGCTTACCTCCTTCTCCCCCACTTTCCTGTATTGTAAGATAGGTTTTCATACCAAAATGAGTGTGCATTTTATTCCTTCCTTTAGTCGAATGTGATGAGGGTAAACCTCTTGTGTTTTTTTCTCAGCTCTCCTCTTTTTCCCTCCATTAAAAAGTCTCCTGCTTGCCTCTTGAATGAGAAATAATTTACCCCATTCCATTTCACCCTCTTTCCTCCCACCACATTTCTCTCTCATCATTTACCTTAATTTCTTTTAAGATATAGTCCCATCCTATTCAATTCACTTTGTGTTCTCTGTCTCTGTGTGTGCGTGTGTGCGTGTATGTGTGTGTGTGTGCACGGGTATACATGTGTGTGTGTGTGTGTGTGTGTGTGTGTGTGTATAATCCCACCAACTACCCAGATACTGAAAAGTTTAAAAGTTACAAATATGGTTTTTCCATGTAGGAATGTAAACAGTTCACCTTTGGTAAGTCCCTTATAACTTCTCCTTGCTGTTTACTTTTTCATGCTTCTTCTCCTTCTTGTTTTTGAAAGCCAAACTTTCTTTTCAGTTCTCGTCTTTTCATCAAGAATGGTTGAAAGTCCTCTTTTTCATTGAAAAACCATATTTTCCCCTGAAGTATTCTACTCAGTTTAGCTGGGTAGGTGATTCTTGGTTTTAGTCCTAGTTCCTTTGACTTCTGGAATATCCTATTCCATGCCCTTCGATCCCTTAATGTAGAAGCTGCTAGATCTTGAGTTATCCTGATTGTATTTCCACAATACTGGAATTGTTTCTTCCTAGCTGCTTGCAATACTTTCTCCTTGACCTGGAAATTCTGGAATTTGGCCACAATGTTCCTAGGAGTTTCTCTTTTTGGATCTCTTTCAGGTGGTGATCGATGGATTCTTTGAATGCATATTTTGCCCTCTGGTTGTAGAATCTCAGGGCAGTTTTCCTTGATAATTTCATGGAAGATGATATCTAGGCTCTTTTTTTGATCATGGCTTTCAGGTGATCCCATAATTTTTAAATCATCTCTCCTGGATCTATTTTCCAGGTCAGTTGTTTTTCCCATGAGATATTTCACATTCTCTTCCATTTTTTCATTCTTTTGGTTTTGTTTTGTGATTTCTTGGTTTCTCATAAAGTCATTAGCCTCATCTGTTCCATTCTAATTTTGAGAGAACTATTTTCTTCAGTGAGCTGTTGAACCTCTTTTTCCATTTGGCTAATTCTGCTTTGGAAAGCATTCTTCTCCTCATTGGCTTTTTGAACCTCTTTTGCCAATTGAGTGAGCCTATTCTTCAAGGTGTTATTTTCTTCAGCATTTTTTTGGGTCTCCTTTACCAAGGTATTGACCCCTTTTCATGCTTTTCTTGCATCTCTCTCATTTCTCTTCCCAGTTTTTCCTCCACCTGTCTAACTTGCTTTTCAAAATCCTTTTTGAGGTCTTCCATGGCCTGAGTCCACCGGACATCCACCTGGGGTTTCTGGGATACAGATGCCCCGCCCTCCACGTCTTTCCCTGATGGTAAGAATATTTCCTCGTCATCAGAATTGAAAGGTGGGAACATCTGCACCCCATCATAATAGCTCTCTATGGTCTTATTTTGCTTCCTTTTTCTGGGCATTTCCCAGCCAGTTACTTGACTTCTGAGATTCCTCTGCACCCCCACCTAGATCTGCCCAGTTAGTGCTTGGGGTCTGAGATTCAAATGCTGCTTCCCAGTTTCAGGGCTATCAGTGGCTGCTATTCAATGTGAGCTTAAGTTCTGGTGCTTGGGTGGAGGCAGGGCCGCCTTCCAGGCTCAGTTCCCTCAGGGGCTTTATGCAGAGACCTTCAGTAATGGAGTGGGTGGGTGCAGGGCCACCTCCCAGGCTCAGTTCCCTCAGGGCCTTTATGCAGAGACCTTCAGTAATGGAGTGGGTGGGGCCAGGGCCACCTCCCAGTCTCAGCTCCTTCAGGTGGTTTATGCAGAGACCTTCAGTAATGAAGATCCTGCCTGCTCTGGGAGTCCCGGGGGCTGCCGCTGCTACCTCTGCCCCTGCCGCCTCTGTCCCTGCCTCTGCCTCCGCCACTTCCTGCCCCTTCCGCTGCCTCTGCTGCTTCCTCCCGAGGGGCCCCGAGTCACGGAGATGCCCCGCTCCCCTCTCGGCCAGCCCAGACGTCTCTCTCACTGACCTGTAGCATCTGAGGGCGGAGGGACCTTGTTGGTCCCGGAGATTCCGTCCCTGAAGCCTGCTTGGATCTGCTCCTCTGGGGCCGTGGCCAGGGCAGCGAAGGGGTGGGCTCCACTTTCCAGGGCGTGACAGACCCTGGGGATGGCTCTCCAGGGCTCTCTGGAGCGGAAATCTTTTCCACTGTGTTTCTGCGCACCTTGCAGTGATCCAGAATTTGTGGGCAGTTCTTCTTGTAGGAAATTTATGGGCTGTGGGTTTGGAGCTAGCATACATGAGTCTTTCTATTCCACCATCTTGGCTGCACCCCCCAATATTTGTAACTCTTAAAACGTTTCAGTATCTGGGTAGTTGGTGGGACCACACACACACATACACACACACATGCACGCGCACACACATACACACATGCATGCACATACAGAGAAAGAGAGCACAGAGTGAATTGAATAGGATGGGACTATATCTTAAAAGAAATTAAGGTAAATGGTGAGAGAGAAATGTAGTGGGAGGAGAGAGGGTGAAATGGAATGGGGTAAATTATATCTGATTCAAGAGGCAAGCAGGAGACTTTTTAGTGGAGGGAAAAAGAGGAGAGCTGAGAAAAAACATGAAGTTTACCCTCATCACATTTGACTAAAGGAAGGAATAAAATGCACACTCATTTTGGTATGAAAACCTATCTTACAATACAGGAAAGTGGGGGAGAAGGAGATTAAGCAGGGTGGGGGGGATGATGGAAGGGAGGGCAATGGGAAGAGGGAGCAATTTGAAGTCAACACTCTTGGGGAGGGACAGGATCAAAAGAGAGAATAGAAACAATGGGGGGCAGGATAGGATGAAGGGAAATACAATTAGTCTGACACAACACGACTATTATCGAAGTCATTTGCAAAACTACACAGATATGGCCTATATTGAATTGCTTGCCTTCCCAAAGGGAATGAATGGGGAGGGAGGGATGGGGAGAATTTGAAACTCAAAGTTTTAGGAACAACTGTTTAATATTGTTGTTGCTACTAGGAAATAAGAAATACAGTTAATGTGGAATAGAAAGTAATCTGGCCCTACAGGACAAAAGAGAAGATGGGGACAAGAGAAGGGAGGGATGATAGAAGAGAGGGCAGATTGGTGATAGGGAAAATTAGAATGCTTAGTGTATTGGGGTGGGGGGGGATAAATGGGGAGAAAATTTGGAACCCAAAATTTTGTGAAAATGAATGGAAAAAGTTACATCAATAAATTTATAAAAAAAAAAAAAAGAACATATACACTATAATGGGGAGATTATCTCAGAGGGAGGGCACTAGAGGGAAGAAAAATGAGCAATTTATTGAACAAAATACAATAGATCATAGATAATGTTGCCAGGTGGTTTTCTATGTAAATATGCAGCCTGCAGGGAAACTTATTTTGGTGTGGTGCCCCCCTTTTTCTGTCTGAGCTTGACAGCCCCAAAACACTCAGCAGTTAACTGATTTGCCCAAAGTACACATAGCCAGAATTTGTCTGAGTCATGATCCGAACCAGTATCTTCCTGACTGCAGGGTGAGTTCTCCAGTCACTAATCCACATTACCTCCCCCTTGCTTACTGAGTCAAGTTCAGATTGCTTTGCCGGTCATTCAAGTGTCTCCACAATCTGGCACCAGCCTTATCACATACTGTTTTTCTCAATGTATACTAGACTCTGTACAAACTGGTTTCTTGTCAGAATCTCAGGTTTGGAAGGTACTTGAGAGTTTTAGAGATCTCCTAATCCCTTCCATATCTGAATAAAAATACCCACTACAACATACTCTATAACAGGTCATCTAACTTAGAGCTGATGACCTTCAGGGAGGGGGACACCTCTACCTCCCAAGGTATCTCCTACTTTGGAGTAGTTCACTTTATTAGGAAAATTTTTCCTCTTCTCAAGCTTAGGTCTATTTCTTTGTATCTTCACTTTCTTCCCCCTGGGTATACCCTCTGGGGCCAAGCAGAGGCATCTAATTTCTCTTTCACATAACAAAGCTTCAGATACTTGAAGCTCTATTCCTCTTCTCTAATATAGATAAGCTCACTTCCTTCAACCATGCCTCATACTACCTGAAGATCCTGTCCTTCCCTATATCACCAATCTCATCTAAATGCTCTCCAGCTTATCCACAGCCTTCTTAAAATGTAGCACCAAAGAAACCAAAACAAACTGTATTCTAGATATTATCCAACCAGGACAGAATAAGATGAAACTATCACATTGACCACCATCCCCTTGTTCTGGAAGCTACCTTCCTCACAAGGTTGATCTAAACCATCTCCAGTCATCCTAATGAATACCTGACCACTGATGGCTCTGGAGGAGAAAGCGAGCCTGGTGACCTGGCTCAACCTTCACTCACTTAAATCAAAGTCAATTGCAAGTCATGTCATCATTTCCCTGATATCATGGTCCCCTTTGAAAACAAAGGATAAACAAAACACAAAGCTTAAGTCAAATGGACACATTCATCCTATATCCACCTGTGGACTCCAAATTCAAGACTCCAATATCCCAACACCCAGATTGGTTTTCAGCTGGTATTCTTGGTCAGCAAACTCCTTCAATCTCCTTTCTCATCTGGCCACTTCTATTGGCCTTGGACTACCTGGTGGCATATAAAGATTAAAATAAAAAAAGCCCCAAATCCCCAAAACAACTAAAACCCAGGGATAGAGTTCAGAGTAAAAAAGACAGCAGAGCATTTAGATGGCAATGGATGTGGGGAAAAAACCATTGCTGGCAATTTGGAAATCATTAAGATGGGAGGTACCCAGGAGCCACATGTTGTGGAAGAAGATATTATGATTAAGTCCACAGAAATTTAACCAGCCTCCAAGTTTCATTTAGTGTGTTCTTGGATAAAGCCTTGGCATGGCAGAATATCCTCATCCATATGTTCCCCAGGTACATTAAACCTTTTGTAAGTGAAACTGCAGCTTGGGGTTTTAGACCAGGAGGGAATATCTCCACCATTGGTCACTTAAGAGGAAGATGAGACCTCAGGTTTCTTAATTCACCGAATATTAAGAACCTCCTAAGTATCCCCAGCATCTAAGACATTGATTGACAGAAAGATAAAAATCCAATAGTCTCTCCATTCAAGTAGCTTAGATTCTAATAGGCAACTCCCTGGATGATTTTTTGATTTTCTCTCCTCAGTGGCCCACTAGCATTGGCAATGCCTCCCTCTTGTGACTATTCCCCCATTAGTGAGTTCCTCTCAGCAACTTCCATTTGAAGAAGTACCCACATCAGGTATGCTAATTTTTTACTGGATTCCCTCCTGTGCCTCTAACTGGGTTCAGTGGCACATAATCTACTACCTCCACCCCAATCCATCCAATTCCTTACATAGCTTTTTCACTCCACCTATCCTCCCCTCCTCCAAATACACACACACACACACACACACACACACACACACACACACACACACACATGCTTGTGGTCTATCAGGGTTATGCTGGAGTGGAGTCAGCTTTTGCAGGCTCTGAGCCAATTGTTAAATTTTCATTGTGATCATTTACACTACAAATTGATTATTTTGACCTAAGAAAGTGGATGAGAAAATGTTAATAATAGAGATTGGTCTTGAAAGTCTATAATGGGTTATGATGATCTATATCGGTTGCTAAATATTTATCAATATTCTCCAAATTGTCTTCTCCTTTTAAAATGTAAGCTCCTTGAGAGAAGCTGTCTTTTTGCTTCTAGTTATATTACCAAAACTTAGCATAGTACCTGGAACCTAGTAAGTGGTTTAATAAAAGTGTTTTTTAATCTGATCCTACTGTACTAAGATAAATAAAGGCACTACTCCCTCACTGATAAATGGTTAAAGAAGATGAAACAAAAGTTTTCAGAAAAAGAAATCATAGCTTATAGTCATATAAAAAAAATGCTGTAAATTACTGTTAAATAGAAAAAGGCAAATTAAAATACCTCTGAGGTATTTTAATCATCTCACAACTATTAGACATGACAAATCCTAGAGAGATGAGGGAAAATAGGTCTACTAATGAACTGTTGGTAGCATTGTGAACTGGTCCAACCATTCTGGAGAACAATTTGGTCCTGTGCCCAAAGGGCTATAAAACTATGTCAATACCACTATGAAGTCTGTACCCCAAAGAGATCAAAAAGAAAAAAGACTTATATGGACAAAAGTATTTATGGCAACTCTTTATATAGTGGCAAAGTATTGGAAAATGAGGGAATGGCCATCTATCGGGGAATGGCTGAACAAGTTGTGGCATAAGATTATGATAGAATGCTATTGTGCTATGAGAAATGAAGAGCCAAATGGTGTCAGAAAAAAGATGAGAAGACCTATACAAACTGATGCAAAGTGAAGTGAGCAGAACCAGATCATAATATGTTGTAACAGCAGCATTGTGATGATGATCAACCATGAAATACTTAGCTACTCTGATCAACACGATGATCCAAGACAATTCCAAATAACTCATGATGAAAAATGCTATCTACCTCCATCCAGACAGAGGCCTGATGAACTCTGAGTACAAATTGAAGCATAATTTCTCTCTATTTTTCTTTATTTTTTAATATTGAAGTAGGTTTACATGATTTCACATGTACAATTGTTATCATATGGTTTACCTTCTTGGGTGAAGGAGGGAGAAAATTTGGAACTCAAAAATTTAAATATAAATAAAGGAAAAATAAATACAAGGCAATTGGTGGTGGTGGGGAGACACAAGAGAACATTAGCACTTATGGGGATTGGGGAAAGTTTGAAGTAAACGTAACACCTAAATGGAGCCCTCAAAGGGATTTAGACAGATAGAGATGAGGAGGTAGGACATTTCAGGCTTTGTTGGCAGTTGGCAGGAAACTTTTCTTCCCAGCCTCTCACCATACCATGATTCTCTTAGTGTAATGACCTCTTCTCTCTCTCTCTCTCTCTTTTTTGGAGGGAGGAAGGCAAGGCAATTGGGGTTAAGTGACTTGCCCAGGGTCACAAAGCTAATAAGTGTCAGGTGTCTGAGACTGCATTTGAACTCAGGTGGTCCCAACTCCAGGGCTGGTCCTCTATTCACTGCACCCCATAGTTGCCAGTAATGACCTTTTCATTAGAGATCAGCAATAAATTTATATTATACAAATGTTTTCCCTAGGAGGGGAAAATATATTTAGTTATTGGTGCCCATCAACCTATTAGGATGGTTTCTTTTGAGGCTGACACCTTAAAAAATCAAAACAAAACAAAACTTGACAATGAGATGTGTAGGTGAATGCACTGGATGTGGAATTTGAGAACCTGGATTTAAACCCCTATTCTTGCTCCTACTACCTGTGATACCTTGACTAATTTCCTTCCCATTTTGAGGTCTCAGTTTCCCTTTTCTTTAAATGAAGGAGTTGGAACTAAATTATCTTTAAGATCCCTAAATTCCCTAAATCTTATGTTATGGGAAAAAGCAAAGAGAGCAGCATTCTGGGAAAATGAGACCCTGGATGAAGAAACGTTAAAAGGGGTAATTGGAGAGTGGCACATAAGAGGGTTAAGGGTAAGGAGTCACTGAGAGCATAAATAGCAGGTATCTGGTCTTCAGATCCTTAAAACTCCAGAGAGAATGAGAAGGGGAGTTGGCATGACTCTCCCTGCCATACCATGGAAGCTGCAGAAAGGTATATAAAGGTATCTGTAGCTTCCCCCTCAGACTTCAAAAATCATAAGAGTGGAAAGGAATCTCACCAATCATTTGGTAGCTGAAGAAACAGGACAAGAGAAGTACAATTAATAAGGGACAGAACTGGGCTTGAACCTAGACCCCCACATTAGAGATATTTGTCAAATGTCAGTCACATCCTTATGCTTGATTTGTGGCCTCCTGACCTCCAGCTTTCATTGTCTTTCTTCCTTTACTGTTTCTTCTACTATCTGGTTGTTTCTCCCACCCTACATATCATCCCTTGGCTCCTGTCTTAATATCTGATCCCAGGTGCTCTCTGGGCTGTGGCAGCCTGGCTCCTTCTCCCTCCTTATCAGCTCAGCTCAGAATGGCCTTGCCTTTGCCTCCACCTGCCCCAGGCCTTTGTACATCTTGTCTAGCTGAGAATTCGTCCACTCCCACTTAGCCATGGAACTTGACAATGGAGGCCCAGGATAAACATGGAAATCATTACGGACACTCTACAAACCTTGAACTGAAGAGAGAGGAAGAGCAGAGGAAACAAAGAGAAGAGAGTGGTTAGGGAAGGAATGTGTAGAAAATCAGATTCCTGTCATTTTGCAGTCTTCACCCTGAATGGGAGAATGGGAGACCACAGAAGGTTACAGGCCATAGAGCTAGAAAGGACTTAGAGGTCATAAAGCATCACAAAATGCCAGAACTGGGAGAAACCTTATAGTTCTTTTAGTCCAACACCCAGTTTTGAAAGATAAGGAAACTGAGGACCAGAGGCCTGACCTAAGGCCACAAAATTTGGTAGATCATGGAGGTCACCCTCTATTTATAAGATGGTCAGCCTCAGATGTTTTACTTCCTTCCATTTAGCTGCATGCATGTATAATCTCATGTTTCATCTCCAAGATGAAAGGACTGAGCCTCTATGAGAACCCATGGGCCAACACGTTCGCTCAAGGTGGGAAAGAACTTCTCAGAGGTCAAACTGCCTCCCCCCTCAGCTTCAGAGCCTGCTTCACCCAGGGGCTACCTGCCATATCCCAGGAGTGGGAAAAGAAAACAGCTGCAGTACAGAGAAGAGCCTGGAGGGAGGTGGTAAGCCATCTGGTACTAGATACTGCTTGGTCTTGGCACAGCAGCCTCCCTTGGCTGCCATCTCCTGGTGCTGCCAGGCAGCCAGCCTCCCTCCCGGGCTGAAGGGAATCTGCCTCCCATTACTTACAATGGCTTCCATTTGGGTATGGAATACCCTTCAGGAGGGAAAGCTAGCTTTATTTCTTCTATTGCAGTTCAATTAAGGCAGCCTTCCAGTTTGAGGACTCAAGTGCGCCAGAGAGGCCCCTGAAGCTGGACTGGCTCTGTCTTCAATCCCAGTATAACGGATGGTTGAGCCAGCCCCAGATGCATTCCTGGAACTGGGGCCTTCTTTCTACTTTACCCAGGAGGGAAAGTATTCCTTTTTTCCTCTCTTCTCTGCTCAGCCATGTGAGAGTCTGTTGTATGATCTTGCCTCCCTGTCTTTAATTCATTCTCTTTCTCTCTGAGGAAGCATCATGATCCCTAAAGAGCCCTTAGCCTAAATTCGGCAATGGAAAGTGTACTGGAATGGGAGTCAGGAGAATTGCATTCTACTCCTGGCTCTGAGATTTTCTAGCTATGTGACTTGGGCAAGTTGTTTTCCCTCACCAGGCCTCAGTTTCTTCATCTGTAAAATGAAGGACTTGATCTAGATGACCTGCACAGTCTCTTCTAGAGCTGATATTCTTTAAGTCTGTGGTCTAGGATCAGTCTTAATGTTTTATGGTTCTGAAATTCCATGATTTCCTCTTTTAGAATATCATATTTTCTGAGGAGCCAAGATGGCAGAGTAGAAAGATTCACATATGCTAGCTCCGAACCCACAGGCCATAAATTACTTGTAAAGAGGAACTCCCAACAAATTCTGGAGCAGTGGAAGCCACACAACAATGGAGTGGAGCAGATTTCTGTTCCAGAGAGCCCTGAAAAACTGACACCCAAAGGTCCATCGTGCACTGGACCCAGAGCAGCGCCCAGCCCTGCCTTGGCCACGTGGCCCCAAGAGGAGTAGATCTGAGCAGGCTTCAAGGACAGACTATCCAGTGGCCACGAAGGTCCCTCAACCCACAGGTGCTACAGGTCAGTGAAACAGACTTCTGGCCTGGCTGAGAGGGGACCGGGGTGTCTCCATAACTCAGGCCCCCTCAGGAAGCAGCAGCCAGGGGAAGCAGCGGACAGGAGCTCCCAAAGCAGACAGGAGCTCAGATCCGTTGTTGAAGATCTCTGCATAAACCCCCTGAGGGAACTGAGCACTGTGAGGCGGCCCTGCCCCTACCTGAGCACCTGAACTTTAATCTCACACTGAATAGCAGCCCTGCCCCCCACTGAAAGCCCTGAGGCTGGGAAGTAGCATTTGAATCTCAGACCCAAAGCACTAGCTGGGTGGATCTGGAGGTGAGGTGGGGGTGAAGAGGAATCTCAGAAGTCAAGTAACTGGCTGGGAAAATGCCCAGAAAAGGAAAAAAAAAATAAGACCATAGAAGGTTACTCTCTTGTTGAACAGATATTTCCTCCTTTCCTTTCTGATGAGGAAGAACAGTGCTTACCATCAGGGAAAGACATAGAAGTCAAGGCCTCTGTATCCCAAACATCCGAAATAGATATCCAATGGGCTCAGGCCATGGAAGAGCTCAAAAAGGATTTTGAAAATCAAGTTAGAGAGGTGGAGGAAAAACTGGGAAGAGAAATGAGAGAGATGCAAGAAAAGCATGAAAAGGGGTCAATACCTTGGTAAAGGAGACCCAAAAAAATGCTGAAGAAAATAACACCTTGAAGAATAGGCTCACTCAATTGGCAAAAGACGTTCAAAAAGCCAATGAGGAGAAGAATGCTTTCAAAAGCAGAATTAGCCAAATGGAAAAGGAGGTTCAAAAGCTCACTGAAGAAAATAGTTCTCTCAAAATTAGAATGGAACAGATGGAGGCTAATGACTTCATGAGAAACCAAGAATATCATATTTTCCCTCAATGGGTCCAAAGAGACATGAACACCTTTAGCTGAAAGTAGCAGTTGATGTAATACCATAGAACTAGAACGGCTTGGGGCTAGATCTGGAGTCAGGAAAATCAGGTTCAAATCCCCCCGAGACATTTACTATTTGTGGTCCAAGTGGAAACTCTGCTAGATTACAGTAGCTTTTGAGGTAATTGGAGAAGGCTATAGGGAAGGTCTACTGGTCTGAATAATCTCCTATTTCTGCAGCTGGTATAGTGACCACCATGCAGGGACCATTGTTTTTGTTCAGTCATTTTCAGTCCAATCCTTCGTGACCCCATTTGGGGTTTTCTTGGCAAAGATACTGGAGTGGTTGGCCAGTTCCTTCTCCAGCTCATTTTGCAGTTGAGGAAAGTCAGGTCAACAGGGTAAAGTGACTTATCCAAAGTCATACAGCTAGTAAGTGTTGAGGCCCAATATGAACTCAAGAAGGTGAGTCTTCTTGACTCCAGACCCAACGCTCCATTCATTATGGCACCATCTAGCTGCCCCATAGTCCATAGTGCAGGCCCCAGATCTCACTGGGCAGCAAGCACATAGGAAGCCAAAAGCAATGTTAGCAATCTGGAATCAAATCTTGTCTCTAATACTTTTTTATTGGATGAACATAGGGAAATCATTTGACTTTTCTCAGCCTTGGTTTCCTTATTTGTAAAATGAAGATCATAATACTTTAGTTTTATTTTGATTTTTTTCCCATGTCACAGTTTTGTTGTGATGCTTTTTGCCCAGACTTTCCTAGCTCACTGACCCCACCACCCATCTCTAGCACGGGCTGATCCAACCTCATCTAATGTACAACTTTGATGCTATCCATACTTTTCCATTAGTTATCATAGACGTTCCATCTTCTGTTCAGGGAGCTTTCCCAGGGAACTTTTGAGAGGTACTAGACAAGAGTCACATAAAATGACTTAGGTAAGCAGAGGTGAATCTCAATACATAGACACTTATTAGCTATGTGACCCTGGGCAGGTCACTTTACCCTGTTTTGCCTCAGTTACCCCATCTGTAAAATGAACTGGAGAAGGAAATGGCAAACCACTTCAATATCTCTGCCAAGAAAACTTTAAATGAGCTCACAAAAAGTTGATCATAAATCATAAATAAAAAACAGCTAAACAAATGTAACATACATCATCGATGAGATCATAAATCCATTGTTCTCTGTGCACATGTATGCACATGTATGCACACATATGCATATGTATGTGCATGTATGCATATACCACCTCTGGGCATATCTGGGCAAAGCTATTATTCTTACTTCGAGTGACTACACATGCATAACACACATTTGGTGTTTGGTGGTTGGTTTCCTTTTAGACCACTGAGCAGGAGAACTGGTGACTTGATGGAGTCATTTTAAAAAGGAGTGATTTCATCTTCAGTGTTCTCTTCTCTTCTGGCTATCTATGGACCTTGACTAGATGAGACCTGGAGGAAATGACAATTTACTCTATGCCCCACTTTGACTGCCGTATAATTGTGGACACATGGCAAATAAAGTACATACCCTACTGAGGCAAACCAACTCTGAGTCTGGGTGGGGATTTTTTGTGTGTGTTTGTTCTTCCCTGATCTTAGGCGAACAATATTTGTCCTGAAAAGAGTTGTCCAGGCTTAGTTACAAGACTTTGAAAGGTCTTTAGGTCTTTTTGGTTGGAGATGACTGACAACAAGGTGAAGAGTCTCTGAGTCTCTGGCAACTACTCCAGCACTCCTAGAGAAGACAATCATGGAAAACAGAATGGATCAAAACCTGGTCTATTTTGCCAGAAAACATGGACCAGGATTTGTTTGGGCAGTGAAGAAGGAAGATGAAATTTAACTGCTCTAATTCAGAAGTTCTTTAAATTGCTACATGTTCCGACATTTGTGATTCAAGTTTCCTGGAGAATATAACAGTAGTTACAAGTTAAGGATTAGTGAATGCTGGGAGTGTTGTTTAATATTATTTTGTGTGTAGGAAATAAATGCATATACCATCATTAATTAATGTGTCTTAAATTAATTGTTAATTATTAGAATTAATAATTATCATAATTATGTTAATGAAATTAATTGTATATTAACAGTTCCCTTCTTTTAAGGATAGATCCTAGATATGAACCAAAAACTAATAGTTAAGCAATTTGACACCAGGGTGGAGGTTTAATATGCAGATAAATATAGGAAAATAGAGCCTAACCTTTAGCACTAAAAGCCTACTCCTCAAGACCTGAGCCTAGTCTAGACATACATGGGTCCAGAACAGAGGGCCACTTAGTGAAAAGCAGGAGATGCAGTGTCCCAACACCTTGAGCCCAGCAAAGATGTATGTAAATATATATTCAAAAAGATATTTACTATATTACTTCCTAGATCCATGGTTTTATCAGTGAGGGTACTCCTTCCAGCAATACAGATTAAAATCTTTCTAGGACATGGTAGATGGGTTTCAAGAACTTCTATGGCTAAAGAACATGTATGACTCTAAGCCTAAAAGTAATAAACCTCTTTGTATCTACTTGCTTTGTCCATCAGGCATAGACCACAATGCAATTAACAATAAGGATTCATTTTCAAGCACTTTATAACCTCCAAAACTCTTTCCCTACAACAGCCTTATGAGATAATCACAAAAGATTGTGACTCCCATTTCATAGAAGAAGTCAGCAAGGCTTATAATATTTAAGTGATTTGACTATAGTAAGCCATTAGAGCCAGAATTTGACTTCAGACCTCTGTCATAGCTCTTGGTTCCTCATGTACCTCTTTAGTATTCCTGCTCTGAGATCTACCCTACAACTTTGCACAGTGGCATTCATTCACTGCAGTAACTTGTGGAACAGAAGAATGCTGGGACTAATAGGAAGTAGGACAGATCTCTCCCAAGAGCCTTCCTCAGCCATTACAACAAATATTACAACCTGATAGAGACTCCCCTTGGTAGCATTAAACTATATTCCTTCAGCCTTCAATCACTGGAAGTTAAAGAGTTAAGCACTACCTTCCCTCTCTTAGGAAAAATAAATGAGAAATCAAATAAGAACTCCTAATATAGTGAAGCAATGCAATGGGTTAAGGGAATCCCAGGATATAACTCCAGAATAAGATATTAATTCTGCAATAACTAAAACTAGAATCACAAAAAAGACAATAGTTTGCCCAATAGAAACTTCAAGGTAGTTGGAAGCCTTAATGAGCTGAAAAGAGAAGGTAAGAAATTATGGCTCTTAATGGAATCACTAAAAAAAGAATAGACTGCTTAAAAGTTAAGGTGAAATGCATAGCAAAGCAATGGACACAATGGGAAAAAAAGAAAGACAAATGACAAAAATGGAAATGATAATGAGATATATTTCAGCAAAGTCAAAAGACAGAAAAATTGGAAAACTGAAGGAACTATCTCCTATTAAAAAGCAACAGAATTGTAAAGCAAGTCATAGAGAAAAAAAATCTAAAAATCTCTTTATTCCTAGAAGAGAGTTATAATAAAAAAATTCAACTACCATATTTTAGGAAATTTTAGGGAAAACTATCTAGAAATGCTAGAGGCAGAGGACAAAATACAGAGCGAGACAATTCACATGAAGCCATCCAAGGGAAACCCTGGATATTACATATCTAAAAGTGTGATTGCTAAGTTCCAGTGCTCACAGGAAGTCAAAGAAAAAAAATACATCATAAACCACTAAAAAAAGAGAAATCCTGTCTTTTAACAAGGAAAGTCATTCATAACTGTGCATGGAGAGTATAAACAATAGAAATAAGAATCTAAATAATAGAAACAATAAGAAAGACAGTGTTAGATTATAATTTATTAAACAGCATAGAAAAATTGCTGGTACTCAAGAATACTTTAATATGAAAAGATGAGTTCAATCCTATTGAAAAATTACTTCTAAGCATTCCTTTTAAGAAATCCATCATCTTCAAAAGGCAAATATAGAAAACAAGACGAACTTAAGAAATGCAAATTTCAATATCTTAAAAGAGCCAAATTATGTCCCAGTGCTTATATTCTTAAAGAGGAGAAAATCCAATTTTCTTCAGTCGTACCCTCTAAAATTTAGTGAGTGAACAAAGAAACAAACTCTAGATTTTTATTTTCAAAAAACCAAACAAGCAAACAAAAAAAAAATACTCTAAGGAAGAGAGGGGAAATGAAGAGTATAGACTTTATTGAAATTTATTGAAAAAAAGAGTTTTCAGAAATAGAGATGGGGAATGGGAGGGTGGGGACTGGAATCTCAACTGGACTGGAAAAGGTTGCTGTGTGCATGTGTTTGTATATGTTTATATATGTATACATGCACACTTGCATATATTATATATACATATATGTATATATACACATAAAACGTGCATATATATGTATATTGTGATAGAATGCAGTAAAATACTCAGGTGACTGGTATGAGATTGATGGGGAGCAATTTAATGGGATTTTCGATTCCTCCTAATTATCATCATGCACAATTAGGATAAGAGAATCTTGCCAAGGCTTAATAATACAGATTAAATTTTAAAATGTGTCCAGAATTTTTGGAAAGTTTGTTACTAAACTTTTACCATCACACTCCTGGCTGAATCTATAGGGGTGGAGGAAGCTTGCTACTTTGACATAACTCAGAAAATCTTAGATGGTTCCACCTCCCTATTATAGCAGCAAGGTTGAAGTGTTGCAATTCCTCGAAAGAGAAGTTGAGGGGGAGAGAGAGAGACAGAGAAAGAGGGAGAGAGAGAGACGGAGACACAGAGAGACAGAGAGAGAGACGGAGACAGAGAGATGGAGACAGAGAAAGAGGGAGAGAGAGAGAGAGAGAGAGAGAGAGAGAGAGAGAGAGAGAGAGAGAGAGAGAGAGAGAGAGAGAGAGCTGTGCCTCCTTTTTGACTGATAGAACAATAGATGCTCTGCCCCTCTCTTGGGAAGAGGAAACCACCAAGAGCCTCTAGGCAGAGTAGGAGGATTTAGGAGAACTTCCGTTTATCTATAAACCCCTTGAAACACTGGATTTTGCCAAAAATGAGTTCCTAGGCAATAGAGATGGTAAAATGGAACTTTGCATAGGACTGCGATACTTCATCCACTCAGCCCAGAGTTGCAGCCCCAGCCCCGGACATATGCTAATGACCTAGTGGAGAGGATAATCACTCTCACTTCAGATGCTTAAGGACAGAGTTGGGTTAACAATGTGGCTGTTGGCCAGGAATGTGCATGTGAAGCTAATTGAGAAAATTATGTCTTCTTTCCAGTCTGATATTTTCTTGGTCTGTGGATCCAGAGTTGGGGAACATATTTATACTCCTGTGACTTTCTTTTCATTAGGCTGAATAGAAGAGTGGGTAATAAGGAAGGGAGATCCCTTTAGATCTTGTAGGAAAGGTGTGGAAAAGGAAATAAGAAAGAGGAGGATTAGAATGTAAACTCCTTGAGGAGAAGCACAGTGCTTTAGCCTTTCTTTGTAATCACCAGTGCTTATTAGTGTCTGGAAAATATTAAGCACTTAACGTATGCTTATTGACTGACAGGAAGAAGAAAAAGATCATATAGTCAGAGAATTTGAGCTGGAGAGGTACTTGAAAATCAAGTCCAATGATCTCTTTCTTATAGATAAGCAAACTAGCACAGTTGACTTAACCAATTATCTGAGACTGGACTTGACCCCAGGTCTTCCTGTCTCCAAGTCCAGTGCTCTATCCACTGATCCATGAAGAGGAAAAGGAAAAAGACAGTGGAGAGGAACAAAAAGGAGAAGAGACTATACAGAAAGAAGAGGCTTTCTAAAAATTTAAGCAGGTCAATAAGTCCCTGTGTATCAATATTGACTTCTTTAGACAATCTCATGTTTTCCTTCTTATCATAATTATTTTTCTCTATGTCTTTATGAATTTCATTCTTAAAAATTTCATATATTTTCTTGGTCTAACCTCTCCTCTACAACTTTAGGATTAGGGATGCAACTTATTCTTTTTGTTCCAAAGAAATTACTTAGTGTCCAGGAAATGGGAAGTGGGTCCTTGCCCTGAAACCTACAGTCAGGAAAGAACAGTTTCGGTATTCACACTTATATAGAAAAATGAGCCATTTTCAAAGTCAATTCAAGACAAGCAAGATAGGGAAACCTGCGCTTTCCTTTTATAGAGGGATGGATTTCACGAAGGTACACGATGAAAAGCAATAACGAAATTTTATGGTATGGAATGAACCTCTCTAAGAGATTTAAGGGAATAGAGCAGGGAAGGATTGAATGTGTATCATTCTTTGTAAAGGACTTTTCAATTGTACAATGTCATCCTTGTAGGGCTCTAGTTGAACATATCTCTGAGCAAGAATTCCCTCTACAACGTAACTGATGAGTGGGCATTGCGACTTTGCTGTAAGTTATGCAATGAGCAGGAAGTCCACTACCTCTGGAGGTGGCACATTCTGCTTTAGGATACCTCCAATGGTTATTGTAGCAGAGTGGAATTGGGCTTTTCTTGTGGAAATATGTAATTATCCACCATTGCCCCTGCAGTGAAGGAAGGAAGAAAAATCCTTTCCTTCCTTTGAAGTAAACCCTAAAAATGATCAGGCAGAATTCCACAGTGAGTTGCTGAAAAGAGGCAGTTTTTCTTTGTTTTCTCTTAGAGCCTACCGAGTGGGCACCTCTTTCTCATCCAGCCCCCAACAGATCATTGGATAGAGGACTAGGCTTGGAATCAGGAAGATTCATCTTCCTGAGTTCAAATCTGGCCTCAGATGCTTACTAGCTATGTGACCCTGGGCAAATCACTTAACCTTGTTTGCCTCAGTTTCCTCACCTGTAAAATGAACTAAAGAAAAAAAATGACAAACCAGTCCAGTATCTCTGTCAAGAAAACTCCAAATGGGATCATGAAGAATCAGATATAATTATAACAATGGAACAACAGTCTTCAAGATGCTTCCAGTTAGGAAGACCAAGGAGTCAGTCAGGAGTTGCTGGGTTATGCATGCCTTTTAGCTGTTACTGTTCTCATTAGTTGTTTTAGTGGTGTCTGACTCTTTGTGAACTCATTTGGGATTTTCTTGGTGGAAATACTGGAGAGGTTTGCCATTTTCTTCTCTATGGAGAGGGACCAGAGTGCATGGCTACCTTCATGGACAGCGTTCTGTGTATCCCTGCTACACTAAGAAGTTTTTCCTAATACTAAGCCTAAATTTGCCTCTCTGCAGCTTCTATTCCAATACTCTTACTGACCCTAAGCAGAACAATTTTAATCTCCCTTCCATGTGATAGACAGACCTTCAAAAGCTTGAATACAGTATTTATACCCCTACCCTCACCCACATTATCTCTTTTCCCCATGAAATAACTTTAGTTCCTTGACCTGACTGCAAATACCATGATCTAAAGACCCTTTCCCATCTTATTCCCTCCTCTAGAAGGACTGTATCTTGTCAACATCTCTGGAGAAAGGAGTAGGAAATGTATCTTCATTTCCATTAAGGAAACAAGTTTATCCTATAAGACATGGGGGAGGGAAGGAGAGGTTATTTTAGATAGAAACAAGAACTTCAAACAGTGAGAGTTAATAAAAATGGACTTGCTTGAGTACTTTTTCCTAAATAATCTTGAATGCTCTTTCCTTTCCTCCCCTCCCCTCTCCTCTCCCTCCCTTCCTCTCTCTCCTCTCCTTCCTCTTCCTTCCTTCCTTCCTTCCTTCCTTTCCTTCTTTCTTTCTTTCCTTCTTCCTTTCTTTCCTTCTTCCTTTCTTCCCTTCTTCCTTTCTTTCCTTCTTCCTTTCCTCCCTCCCTTCCTCCCTCCCTCCTTCCCTCCCTCCCTTTCTTCCTTCCTTCCTTCCATCCTTCCTCTCTTTCTTCCCCTCTCTCTTTCCCTCTCTTTCTCTCTCTCTTTTCCTTCCTTCCTTCCTCCCTCCCTTCCTCCCTTCCTCCCTCCCTTCTTCCCTCCTTCCCTCCCTCCCTTTCTTTCTTCCTTCCTTCCATCCTTCCTCTCTTTCTTCCCCTCTCTCTTTCCCTCTCTTTCTCTCTCTTTTCCTTCCTTCCTTCCTTCCTTCTTTCTTTCTTTCTTCCTTTCTTTCCTTCTTCCTTTCCTCCCTCCCTTCCTCCCTCCCTTCTTCCCTCCTTCCCTCCCTCCCTCCCTTTCTTTCTTCCTTCCTTCCATCCTTCCTCTCTTTCTTCCCCTCTCTTTCCCTCTCTTTCTCTCTCTCTTTTCCTTCCTTCCTTCCTTCCTTCCTTCCTTCCTTCCTTCCTTCCTTCCTTCCTTCCTTCCTTTCTTTCTTCTTTCTTTCTTTCTTTCTTTCTTTCTTTCTTTCTTTCTTTCTTTCTTTCTTTCTTTCTTTCTTTCTTTCTTTCTTTCTTTCTTTTTTACTTTTGTATCACTGTAATGAATTGACTGGCAGTGACCAGTCATGGAAATCAAGAGGATTTGGGGAGGTGGTGGTGGGAAACAGTAGGTGCCAATGGCTAATGATGGATGGCAGTGAATAGCACAGATTCTAGTAGATATAAGCAGGTATTAGGACATGTTAGTGAGTGACAGAAAATGACAACAGGGGATAGCAGCAGGTGGTAAGTCAGGGCAAAAAAACAAGAATGTGGTAGTAGGATGCAGTAGGCATCTATGAGCAAGCAGAGTAGCAGAGAATAATGGGGTGACAGAGGGTCCTAGTTGGTGGCAGCACATAGGCAGTGAGTGGCAGCACATTCCAGCGGATATAAGCAGGTGGCAACAGATACCATTGGGCATCAAAGAATGGTAGCAGGAGGAACTGGATGGCAAATATTCATGGATAGTGGAAGATGCCATTGGGTTGCAATTGATGCTATCAGGTAGTAATGGATAGCAGAAAAATGTCAATGGATAGTAGAACATGGAAGTGGGAGGCAGTGGATGGCAGAAGGTGCCAGTGAGTGGCAGTAGATGCTAGTAGGCAGCAGAGGATGGCATTTGTTGGCAGCAAATGCCACCAGCACTTCAAGGCAATGAGAGATATCTTGTACTAGGTCTCAGAGGGTGAGCTTGGGCTGGCTGAGAGAGATCCCTAGACAGTGAGGGAGTTAGCAGGGAAATGGCTCTTCTTCTCTTTTCTGCAAATTGGGGTGAGTGGGCAGCATGTGTGGGCAGGAATGTTTGCTAATGGGGAGGCTCAGTATCTAATCGTCTCCTGCTCTTATATAAATAGCCCTGTGATTTCCACCAATTCCACTGCTTGCAAGCAAAGCCCACAGAGGGTATTTTCCATGAGAGGCAGAAAGCAGCCTGGGATAAAAACAAATTCCTCACTGAAAAGCAGCCCTCTCAGCTCAGCACCAGGACCCCGTGCAAATTGAATTTATAGTCCTGACCCTCTGCAGATGGGCCCTGATCTTCTCTGTGGGAGGATTGCCTCTGCAGCTTGGAAGTTCGTATTTAAAATGAACACATTTGGAAAACAGAGGGCCTCAAAAACCACAAAAAAACAGGCATCACTTAATGGTGAGCCGCTACCTAAAAGTAGGGACTCTGCTAGGGAAGGGCCCCTATGCCATGCACAAAGAAACTGTTTCTATAAAAACAATAAGCCTTTGAATAGTTTGATTAGTTAGGGGCAGCTATGTCTAGAAAAAGGTATTGCCATGATGGGGAGAGGAGAAGAAGGCACAGTATTACAGAGACAGCCAAGGGCATAGCATAGCCAAGGGCCATGGAATATGCATGTTATAACGCATGTCACATACATATACATATATAGAAAATGCCTCTATATCCTACATCTGATATGGGCACAGAACTAGATTCCTCCCATATACCACACATATCTATATATGCTTTATATACATATAGCCACACATGAAAACACACATTTATGATATCCCTTCATGTAGTCAAAACACAGCAATATAATGTGCTTGTCACATGATGAAGAAACACATGTGTGCCATATGTACATTTTCATTTGCATAATACTCTCCCTTACCACTACTCATATATTTGCACAAGGACACAGATACATTTCCCAAAAGTTATGTAGCTTTAAGCTCTAGTAGCTTAAGAGCTCTAAGTTTTAATAACTTAATACTACGCTAAGACTTTTGGGACATCCTGTATGTACAAATGTAGACATACCTGCCATCTACACTCAAAACATGGGTTTTCTCTTTGACTCTTTCCTTTTGTTTGCCCCTCACAGTTGTCAAGATTTCCAGATATCACCTGTACAACATCTCTCACATCCGTTTTCTTCCTTATATTCCCACTGTGACCCTGTAATTTAAGTCTTTATTACTTTCAACCTAGTGAGACACAATCACCTCCAAATTTTTTGTTTTTGTTCAGTCGTTGTGTCAGACTGTTCATCACCCCATTTGGGGTTTTCTTTGTAGAGATCCTGGAGTAGTTTGCCATTTCCTTCTTTAGGTCATTTTACAGATGGAGAAACTGAGGCAAACAAGGTTAAGTGACTGTAATAGTAAGCACTCCAACATACACGGCGGGGGGGCTACTACCACCACAGGTTACTAAATCTACATTCATAAAAGGAAAGCAACTTTCAAGGGGTTAACAATCATTATAATCAAGCACATGTATCATTCCTTTAACCAAGCACATATATCATTCACCTAGTTCAGGTGAGTAAGCACCCTAAACTTCAAAGAATATACAGAAAAATCAAAGACCAACAGACCATAGCCTGAATTCTGCCTGAATTCAAAGACAGGTCCTCCTATCTTACTATAGTTACCAGAGAGGGAAGCACCAACATCTGGGTTTTCAAAGCCAGGGGGCTCCTTAAAGCAACTTCCCAGAGTCCTCTTCTGGCACTCAAACTTTCTTACAAAAACTAAGCCCAAAGTAAAACTTCAACTCAGAGTATTTATACCTTTTTTTAGAGACAGAGAGCATCATAACCCTTGAGAACCAGTGCCTCATTAACAAAAGGCATTTTGTTACAAATGTACAAATGTTACAAATGTACAAATGTTGCAAAATGTACCAGAAATTTTCCCTAATCAAACTCCCCTTAATGAGCAGGTCCATTAAAGGGTGGGCAAGATCTTTAATCACATTAAAATAATTAACAATACAAATACATATAGTGTTTCTAGTTAAGGAAACTCATATTTCTATACTTTACTCCTAGTTAAAGACTCTTGATTGATAAAAGCAAGATTCAGTCAGATGCACTTGATAATACCAAAACAATAACAACAAAAGATCTTTTATTGCTAGCCATTACAGTGACTTGTCCAGGGTCACACAGCTAGTAAGTGTCTAAGGCCAGATTTGAACTCACAAAGAGGAATCTTCCTGACTTCAGGTCTGACACTCTATCCATTCACTCTTTAACTTGACACTTTGCTTTTTTTCCTCATCTCTCTAATTTAATCTATTGTGAGCTTGTTTCAAGAGTATTTTTATTACAACATATTTCATTCTGTAACATTTTTCTCAGAAACTCTCAGTAGCTGCCTATTGCTGGGATTCAAGGTGTGTGTGTGTGTGTGTTGTGTGGTATGTGTGTGGTGTGTGTGTGTGTGTGTGTGTGTGTGCGTGCGTTGCCATGTAGTCTATAAAGAATTCACTCGGGATGTCTCCAAATCAAGTCAAGGTTAGGCTAGACAATTCTCTTTAGAGGACTTGGCAGGTTCATCAGCCCACTAAGAGAGGCAGGAGTAGTAGCAGCCTAAGGGAGGCAAAGGTAGGGCTTAGATAGAGGCAAAATGCCTTCCTATCAGAAAAAAGAGTTAACTAGGGGCAGGAAGATGAGGTAACCAGGAGCACAAGCACAAAAAAAAAGGTAACGGCACCAATGTGCATGCTATTTCCCATCATACGGTCTGGTCCCCCTCAAAGGGGGATTACATTACTATGTACATGAGATGTTAATTAGCCCTAAGGGTACTTTCGGACAAACTAGGTGGACGTTACTCTTTCTCAGAGTGGATGATGTCCTGAGAAAGTCCCTTGGTCATTATCAGCTAAGGGCCAGAATGTGATTGGTCGGTTCAGGACTTCAGAAGTCATATCTGGACACAAGTTATTGTCAAGACTATTAGCTCAGGGGCTCTTGATACAAGTTTGTTGTCAAAGATAGCAGTTGTTCAAAGACATTCCTCATCACCATTGTCTGTAGGATAAAGTCCAAGCACTTTGGGATAACCTTTTAGGATTCCAATGTCCGTCTTCTTTTGCAATCTAATCTCCCATGCTACATTCCCACCAAATGGACTTTTTATCCTGTGGACATATCTCCTGCTTTCCTGCCTTTGTTTTCTGCCTCATGCTGTTCCCTATTTCTGAATTGTCTTCAGTCTCAAACTTTTAGAAATATGAGTCTTTGGCACTCAGTACCTCCTCCATTGAACCTTCTCTAATACCTCCCCTTAGTCATTAAAGATCTTTCCTGTTTATACCTTTATGTCTCACTTTACATCTCTTTCATGTGCTCTTTCTTGTTCCTCCATTTTATATCACAATTATCTCTGTACATATGCCTGTCTCCTTTTTTGATTTCTTAAGAACAAAAACAATTGTTTTTATCATCAAAAGACTGGAGTGCTATGTGACTGTAGGAAAGGAATAAGCAATTATTAAGTGCCTACCACATGCCAGGCATTGCACTGCTTTGGGAATATAATGATCATTATAGTAACAATAATAGCTAATATTCAAAAAGCACTTACTATGTGCCAGGCATTGTACTAAGATTTTACAATTATTATCTCATCTGACTCTCACAACAACCCTCGGAGGTAGGCGCTATTATTATGCCATTTTACAGATGAGGAAACTGAGGCAAACAGAGGTCAAGTGACTTGCCCGGGATCTCACAGCTAGTAAGTGTCTGAAGCTAGATTTGAACTCAGGTCCTCACAACAACCCTGTGACAAAATAGTATTATTACCACTTTATGATTGAGAAAACTGAGTCAAAAATTAAATGATTTGCCTAGGGTCACACAGCTAGCAAATATGTGACACTGGATTTGAACTCTGATCTTCTTGACTGCAGGCTCATTACACTATCTGCTGTGCCATCTAGTTGTCTCTGAATGAAGAGTGAATTCCAGTTACATTGTCCACAAGGTGGGAGAGAGTAACCTGAGCTACTGTCAGTGGCAATGACCGAAGTGCTGCTTCCTCCAAAAAATCTTCCCTGTGTCTCTGGGCATTGGGACTCTCCCTCTACTTAAATTTCCTTGGAACTTTTTACTTGTATATATGTCATATCTCAGTGGTAGAATGTAAGGGAGGGGCTGTTTTCACATTTGCCTTTGTGTGTCCTAGCATTCAGGATAGTCTCTGGTTCCTAGTAGGACTCAATGCATGTTTAGACACTTAAACTGAATATAAATGAAGATAATTGGCTTTGTTGTAGATAAGAAATATAGCACTTTCTGACAGAAGATTCTTAGAGATTGAACAGGGAACAAGTGACAGTGTACCATTTTAAAGATATTAAAATAACTCCGTCCTGCCTAAAGGCCGAAAACTAAACTGAATAAAATGTTTAGGTTCCTGCTAAGACAGGGTTTCAATCATTTCCTTCTCTCCAGCCTTCACTCGTTTCAACATGCCTTTAACTACCTTTATAATATCTTCTGACATTTAATCATGGCATGGAGATAGTCCTAAAATCAACCAATCAAATAAATAATCAATCAGCAAGCATTTATTAAATACTTAGCATGTGCCAGGTATGTGTTCATCCTTCGTTGCCGAAGAAGACCATGCCATCAGAGAAATGATGACATGACTTGCACTTGACTTTGTTTTGAGTGAGGAAGGGCTGTGCAGGTCACCAGCCTCACTTGTCCTTCAGAGCCATCTGAATCCAGTGAGCAGATATTCATCAGGATGACTGGAGATGACCCAGGATGAGGCAATTGGGGTTAAGTGACTTGCCCAAGGTCCACAACTAGTGAGGAGCTGCCATATGCCAGGTACTGAACTATACTGGAGATAAAGTGAAAGAGCAAAGTTCTTAGCCTCAAGGAGGCTACATGAGGAGACAACATGTATGCAAATAGGTACATATAAGACACAGAAAGAGTAGGTGAAATGTACCTATAGAAAAGAAGCTGAGTCATTGCATTGAAGGCTACTTGGAGGTCCCTCCTTACACAGGATCCATCATTCCCTTTGCTCAACTATCCTTAGCTGCCTTCACTAAAATCATGCTATGGTACTTTGCTGAAGTATGAGATGACCCATCACTGAACACAAGTTCTTCTCCATCTGAACAAGTGGAAAGGTTTTGTGAATAGCATTCCAATCGTGGTTTCTCCGTCTGTTCACTGACAGTCATACTCTCTTGGATCAGAGTGGTTTATCACTGAAGCCTGGACACTAAGTGATGAATTAATTTGGTCCTAGTACTCATGGAGAAGAGTACACTGAGTGAATTTACGATCTATGTTGGCAAAGAGAACATGATTTGGGGACAAGTCAAAGTTTTTTGAAAAAAATTAAGTCCCTCTACCTAAAATCCTTGGTTTCTATCCTTTCTCTGTTCTGTTCTTCCTCGGTACTGTTCTGTCTCCTTTTCTGGAGGAGAGGAAAGACAGAGGCAGTGGTTAGGCTTGGGTCCAGTTGCTACCATGGCTCACATTCAATTCCTTTTCAGGGAAATGAAATATACCAGAGAAGACAGATTGGGGATAATCAGCCTTAGTTTGTAGCACTTGCTGACTTCAGAGGTATATGAACTCCCACCCCAAATTTAACTACTGGCTCTCAGAAGCCAGTTTGAGCAGATTTCAGCACACCTCTGGATGTAGTATAAAGCAAAAAATACTAAACGAAAGTTGGGTATTTCCTAGTTCTTGTCCTAGCCTTGACACTAACTTGCTCTGTGGACACTGCTGGTTCTCAATTTCCTGACCTTTAAAATTAAAGCATTAGACTAACTGATCTCTGAGATCTTTTTCAGCATTTAAGTTCTAAAACTCTAATACCACAGAAAGGAGTACATTCCCCTTTAATAAAATGTCTTCCCAGCCAACTTTTTCTTATGTTTCCAGGCTGACATTTTAAGTTACACTTTTTGAAGGACACAGCATAACAATAACACAATAAAAAAATAATGCACTGGTAACACTAAATATAGTTATTAATGAATCTTCTTTCTGGGTATTATTAGAAGTGTTTTCATTGTGAGAGAGACCTTTTCAAACTCCAAGAGTTTCAAAGGCAGAGATTTTTACAGTATCTGGAGGTTTGCATCCTACTTAGTATTTGCTCTGAAGCATTTCCTTTGACAAGAGCCAGATCTGATTTGTTAAACTGGTAGCTTTTGGGCTTTTGTTGTTAGGTTGGTTTTTTGTTTTTCCATCTGTATTCTTTCCTTGGTGCAGAGAAAATCCTAAAGAGGAGTATCTCATTCTACTCTTTTTTCCCTGTCTGTAGACAGCAAACACTGCAAGGCTCAGAAAGAAATATCTTTTATTTATTATTATTATTAAGATGAATTCTGTCTCAAAGGCAAGTATTTGCCAACACAAGGATTGTCAGAGGTGTGTTCTTGTAGGGTCCCTTCTAACTCTGAACCCTCTACCTAAGGATTCATGCTCCCCACTAGTTCACCTTCCCTATGGGAGGAGGGAAATGCCCTTGAAAGAGAGAGGTACTTTTTACACAGCCCAGTCTGGAGTCAGTCTCTCCTCACAAGCAATTTTCTGAATGATAGTAACTGACCTCAATCATTCACCCTGACTATTCTCACAATCCACTGTCAGAGAAGATGAGTGGGGGGTCCTCAGAGATTCCCACTCTTCTCACTGTGCACTCATAGCAGGTTTACTTCCTATGGTTACAGTCCCATAGAAAGAATCCATTGGGAGCAACCCAAATCATACAGAACAGGTAAGAAACTTACAGAACCTAATACCATTGAAGGCTCAAGTCACCAACTGAATCCTGGACCATATCTCCAATCACACCTTCTAAGCAGCACTAAAAATGATGTTCTCACACTTTCTATCTTGGCAGGCCCTCTGCTACCAGTCTATAATAATCATAAATGCTTGCAGACTGTTCCATGATCCCTTTGTTTGCTACCAACATCTTGCTTCTTGGAAGAAGAGGTTCTTACAATTCAAGAGCTGGTTGACAGCAATTAAGCTTCGATATCCTTCTCACCTTCTGTGATAAGAATGCCAAAAGCACAAGGCAGACTTCCTGAGTTTCTTTCCAGTCTTCTCTTCCTTCCTGTCCAAGCCCAGGGATTTTCTGAGTCCAAGGCTACTGATATTGACCCCTTTTGCCTTCCTTACATATCTATTACCTGAATACTTACGACCTATGTGATACTGGGCAAATCCCTCCACCCTTCTGAAACTGAGTTGAACTTCATCTATAAAATAAAGAGTTTGGAACACAAAATCATGAAGTGTCTTGCTGATTCTAAATCCTAAGAGCCTATCATCTTCAGATAATTTTTTAAGATTTGTTTTGATATGAACACATATAGATTAAGACATATAAATGGAATGATACAAGAGCAATCACAGTCATACACCATCATAGCCAGTCACACGGTATTAAAAACGTAATACATGTACAAATGAATCACCTAAACCTATGACCACACATAGAGACGTATGCACAAGTTACATGCCATATATTAACAAAATCATACATACATACCAACATTCATACACACAGTTGCGCATGCAGAGTCACACCCAACACAAGTCACACCAATCCGTGGAGTCACACACAGAGTAGCACATTTTTACTTTATTTTTTAAAAATATTACTACTCATGAATAAGGTGAAGAAAGGCAGCATGTCAGTGGATAGAGAACAGATCTTGGAGTTCAGACAACTTGGGTCCAAATCTTGCCTCTGACCTCTACGCTGGCTATCTGACTCAAAGCAAATCACTTAACCTTTCAACGAGCCAAACAACTCTCTAGGAAAAGGGTTCTTAACCTGAAGTCAGTGAGCTTTTGTCTTTATTTTTTTGTCTTAATATTCTGTTAATGTCTAATATTTTGAAATAATATATTTCATTTACAACCTTATGTATTTTGTTTTGGACATTTAAGAATAGTATTATGAGAAAGGGTCCAAAAGTTTCAGACAGAAACCCATAGAGGTCCATTTCAAAGATAAAAAATGTCAAGAACCCTTGCTTAAGAATATGTTTCGGGAAGCTCTTTTATTTTCATTAGGAGAAGCAGTGTCCTCATCCCGGAGTATTCTAAACTGATAAAATCACTGATCCAGACTGAAAAAATAATGGTCCTGATACTGACAGCAACAGTAACAGTTGCAATGGTGTTGCCTAGTTTACACAACCAATTAATATGAAGAATCACATGAATACAGTGTCACACAAAGAGAGTGAAAACAGTATTGTCTCCCCATCCTATCCCCTCACCTTCTCTGTTCATGGTCACATACACATCCTTATGCTACTTTCTTTTTCAAAGCTTTAACACCCACTATGGCAGGCTTGCACCAGGTATGGACAGGATGGTGATACAGATTGCCAACAGATTCTAAGCAAATCCATCAAAGGATAGCAGAGGACTGTTGTGCTACATTTGACCTTGAAAATGTTCCCTCTAATCCTTTGTTTAGAAAACTGAAGGAGTTTTCATTTAAAGTCTCATTTAAAAAAAATCTAAGGAAAATAAAAACAGAAAATGAAATGGCATATCAGGACAGGAAGTCCATTGCATCCAGATGCATGACGTTATTTTTTTAAGAAGGATAGAAAGAAATCCTTTGGAATCAAGTTAACACCACACAGACTTCACTTTATACTCTCCTCTGCATAATTGGGACAGCTTTACTTTGTATCTTTTTTCTATATCCCTGGAGGCCCCCACTCAAGGTGGTTTCTAACATAAACACATTTCCAAATATACATATATTTTTTAAAATTTTACATATTTTCTCAAGAATGGATCATTTAAAAGTCACAGAATATTGTTTTTCCACTTTCCTCAGAGAGCTTAAGCATCCAATGCTAGTCGACTTTTGATAAGTCTTAATGAAATGAGAAGATGATTCTCAAACACCAGATTATCTTCAAATCTTTTCTATTCAACTCTGGAAGGACCCAGAGTCAGACACAATGATTCACACATATGTGTACACACACATACACACCCACAGGTTCACTCCCTATTCAGGATATTTTGGAATACAGTTTCGTGATAAAGAGGTAGCCCAAGAAAATTCGCAACATGGATAATTGACTGTTCTATAATTAGGAGTTATCTATGGTTAGATATTATAGACATTTAGAATCTTGGGTTTAAAAGAGACCTTAAAACATAAGATGGAGACAGAAGGAACTCTGAAACATAAAATGTTAGAGCTCAAAAGGACCCTGGAATATAGAACATTAGAGCAACACCTAAGAGACAGCTTATCTAGCCTATGAATTTTACAGATGAGGAAACTTACATCTAAATTGGTTAAGTGACTTGTCCAAGGTCACAGAGCTAGTTAACTCATGTCACGCAGTCTCAAAAACTCTTTCCAAATGACCTATAACAGTAATAATGAAAAGAGAAAAATTTAAACCTTTTTGGTTTTCTGTTCTTTTAAAGGTCTTTTTTCTTTTTTTAAAAATTAAATCTTCATGGATATTACTGACAACAAACAGATACTAGAGCGTGGTGGTAAGTGCCAGATTTTAGCTGAAAAACCCACTCATAGTGATTTATTCATGTTAAAAGCCTCAGTCTGCAGTTAGTACTGACATAATTGTATTCTTCTCTTTGTCATTTTGCAGAGGAGGCTGGCTGACATGGGTATAGAAGTTGGTGCTTGACACTTGGGGTACAGCTGAACTAAAATTATGCATGTGTTTATGTGCGTGTGTGTTATGTGGGTGATGGAAAGAACACAAATTGTTGTGTCTCTATCTGGGTGTCTGTGGATAATTAAACTTTATAGGTACGATGGAAGATGTTAAGTCATTATTTCCTAATGATTAATCAGGATAATCATGATGAGGAAGAATTATTTAATCTCATAGTTGGAAGGGATCTCAAAGACCCACTAACCTATGCTTGAACAGTGGGCCTCTTTACATTTCTGAGAAGTGGTCAGCCTGCCTTGAAGACACATAGGGATAGGAAGCTCACTACCTACCAGGGCAATTCATTCTATTTTTTTTTCCAACAGCTCTCCTTGTTAATAATTTGACCTTATGTTAAGCTGAAATCTGCCTCTCTATACTACATACCTATTGGTCTTAGCTCTGACCTCTAGAACAAAGTAAATAAGCCATATCCCTTTTCCTTCCTCAAGAGAGCCCTTTGAATCAGGTCCAAATATGTAAAAATAAGCATGTCAGGGTAAATTCATTTTGGAGTTGTCAGAAACACAAATTGTGTAGTAACTGCAATATACATATATTTTATACATACACACATTATATATATACACACATTTTATGTGTGTATGTGTGTGTGTGTGTGTATATATATATATATATATATATATATATATATATATATATAGAGAGAGAGAGAGAGAGAGAGAGAGAGAGAGAGAGAGGAATCTGGAAGTAAACATATATGTATATATTTACTTTTGGTGGGGAGGGCACTGTGACAGCATAGAGGAAAATCCCACAAAGAATGTAATTGTGTTGGGAGAAGGTAAAACCCATGTGCCTTCAGGGATTGATGGCAGGTGAGCTCTGGCAGAGAGTTTATGGCAAGAGGACCTTGGGATAAGGACCAATATGTCCCTAGAGGTTTGTGAGGCACAGGGAATTTTGGTCAATACATGTGTGGAGGAGGTGTAAAAGACAGAGACAGAGATTCATTGTGTTTTCACCAGATCACCAGAGTTTAGTTTCTTCATTTACAAAATTAGGGGAGCCCTTTTTAGCTCTAAATCTATGATCCCATGAGTTGAAACCACATGGAAACATCTTTTTTAGAAACCAGAAATTGTTTTTGTTTGTTTTATTTTTTTTATCAGAGAAATCATCAATTATTCTTTTAAATTAGGAACAGGGAACATAGATCTTTATTTCTTTTTTTAAAGTACAATGTATTCTTAAAACATACATCTTTCTGTACTTGCACATAGTTGACATGAAATATTTAATATTCTATATTGTATGTTATCAAATCTCTTCCACTTCTAATATTCTGTTATAAAATTTATTTAGGATATGATATTGTATGGTTTGCCTTTCAATGTCTCTTCCAACTCAGATATTTCCTCATGATTTATGTTCTAATTCAAAAGTGTACATGGTTTACAAGGAGGCAGATTTTGGTTCAATGTAAGGAAAGCAAGCCTCCTAATTCTCAGAACTGGCCAACAATCAGATTAACTTACATGGTAATGAGTTTCCTGGCAGTAGAAATATTCATGTAAAGCAAGATGATTCCCTATGCCATGGGTAAGCAAGTAGATAGTAAAGGGGATGCCTTTTTCAGATTGGGTTTGAGATTAGATGATCTTGAAAGTACCTTTTCCAGCTCTGCAATTCTGAGTTCAAGAATTTCCCAGGGGATCCTAGTAGGTACTAGTTTAATGTCAGAATAATCATGGTAATGGAGTCCTCTTTAGTCTTTAGCAATACTGTCTATGGTCACACATTTACCAACATGAAGCGATGGCCTCTCATTAATCAGCTCATCTGAAAGCTAAAAAAAATGAGAGACTTTACTGCCTGGTCCAGGATGTTCTGCAGTTATGACAAAGCTGGTTATAATAGCTTAGAGTAAACAAGGGGGAGGCCTTAGTTTTAAGAATTTTAAGGATTTGAGAAACCAAGGAGCTGTGCAAAAAGGTTAATATATCAACTGATACTTCAAAGGCCAGTGGTAGCTAAGACTTCTTGAGTTTAACTCCCTAACTTTTGAATTAGAACATGAAACACAGGGGAATATCTGAGCTGAAAGAGACTTTGGAAGGTAAACCATGCAATGTCATATACCAAATAAATTTTATAACTTAGAACATGGAATATTAGAAGTAGAAGAGATTTTAGAACACACAATATAGAAAATTAAATCAGGAAGAGATACTAGGAGAATGAAAAAAATATTGATGAAGCATTTACTGTGTGTCAAATACTGCCCTAAATACTGGGGGAAAAAAAGTAAAACAGTCTGTTCTTGAGGGGTTCACATACTTATTAAGGAAAAAAAATGCATAAAAGAAACTTTAGTTTTAAGGCACATGGAAAGGTACCCAAATACTAAGGGTACAATGATGGGGCAGATGGCAAGGCCTGAAGGTCTTTATGGAACATAAATACATCAGATGACAATGCCAAGGGACTGTAGGATTTAAAAGCAAGTCAAAAGTAAGATCTGGAGGAATTTTGAATATAGTACCAGGGCAGATGGTAAGGTTTGTTGGGTTTCCCTAATGGTACTGGAGATACAAGTAAAAGGAAAATACGTTTCCCTAGGAGTCCAGAAGAATGTTCTGGATTAGGGTCACACACACACAAAAAATCTATTCAAAATGCCCTCACTAATTTAATAAGAAGAGCATTTTTTTTAATGGCAGATAGTAAATGACTATGTGCAGAAAACCTTTGGAGTCTTCCCAAGTGAGAAAAGTTGAAGAGTCTGTTTCTGGGAGGCACATGATAATGTGGAATGGTAGGACCTTGGAGAGACTTGAATACGTATAGCAATTCTGTAACCGGTTACAGTCTGCTTTAGGAGAAGCCTTTTCAACTGACGAAGTCGATGGAACTGGACATTCTTCATAGCAACCAAAGACAGATGCATTCTCTCTGGCTGATCTCTCTTAGTTTAACTCCACTAACTGCATCTAGTGAGGGATAATGCTGTAAAGGGAGAGACCTTGGGTATTTTCCATGAGGACAACATGAGACCTTGTGAAATAAGCCTTCATCCTTGGCCTCTTTGTTCTTTGTGATTTTAGGTGAAGGGATGAGAGACTCTAACCTTGTAAGTTTCAAAAGATCAGGAGAGCAAGACTGACAAGATGTCATTTTTTGGTATGCTTGGTTCTAAACCCTCTATAAATTAACTTCTGACATCATTCAACCAAACTTCTCCTCTGCCAAGTTACCAATTATCTCTTAACTGACAAATCTTATGGCTTTTTCTCAATCCTCATGCTTATCGACCTCTCTGTAGCCTTTGACACAGCCAATCGACATTTCCAATTGGATATGTTCCATTGTCAAAGTTTTCATCACATCATTTTCTCCTGTTTCTTCTACTTTTCATACTGCTCCTTTCTAAAATCTCCTTTGCAGGATCTTTATTCATTCCTGTTAAATGGAGTGTCTCCAAGCCTCTGCTGGTTTTTATTTTTCCTTATTGGTTCTATTCTAGCTTGCTTGGTAATGGTATCAATTCTGGCGGCTTCAATTGTCATCCTTATATAGTTGATTCCCGTATTGATAGATCTAGCCTGAATCTCTCTCCCAGGTTCTAGTCCTGAAATATTGGGTATCTTGAACTGGATATCTCACAGGCAACTCAAACTCAAGGTGTCAAAAAACAGTCCATTATCTTTCCCTAAAATCTTTTCATCTTCCAAACTTCCCTATTTCTTTCAAGAGCACTACTGTCCTTCCAGTCATTGAGGCACATAACCTCATCATTATCTTTGACTTCTCACTTGCACTCGTCCCACATATCTAATCTATTGGGATTATTATCCAATATAATATTCCCCAATCTGTTGTAAAATCTCCTTTCTCACTTCACTATATCTTCCATACATGTTCCTTTTCTCCACTCACACCAACATCACCCTAGCATAGGCTTACAAATGAAAGCAAAAATGAAAACAACTCTGAGACAATGTGTCCCTGAAGCAATAACCTCTCACCTACAAATGAGAATGTGATGTTTCTTTGGGAAGTTCAGCCTTTCAAGAAATCATTTCAAAGTAATTTAGAGTCTATTTGTCATTAATAATTGGGCTTAGGGACTCCAATAACTTCATTACCACAGTGTGTATCACAGCCAGGTCTTCTTACTCTGTAGACCATTCTCAGAGATTCTGAGAAATCTGATGGCCCCAGGTTTTACCAAGTACTCATCTTACATAGGCCCTGAAATTCCTAGGAACCTGGCTAGCACCTTGGAATGCTGGCTCTTGACCTAGACTGGACAAAAAAGATTTGAGATAGCATGTTTAGATGGAAAGAGCAATGAATTTAAGACCAGAAGACCTGGGTTCAAGCTTTTTTCCATCACTTTGGAACTGTATGTAAGCTTACATTCTGTTCACCATTTTTATCTGCAAAAGGAGGATTAAACTATTTTCCTAAAAGGCTTGTCCTAAGAATCAAATGGTAGCATGAATACAGAAAGTCTTGTAGAAATATAGAATTAATGCCTCTTGTTAGAGTTCATACCTTTCCATCCCATAAAACTAGTGAAGTGAAAATTGAATTAGAAGTTAGGAGACCTGTTTCTTCTTTCCCCTGGGGCTTTTGGCAATTGACTCAGTAGCTTTAGACCTCAGTTTCCCCATCTATTGAAAAAAAGAGGGGATGGACTGAATGATCTCTAAGTTGCAAATCTTATGATCCTCTTACATAGGTAATTACCTGGTCAAGTCTTAGGCATCCATGCTAATGTAGAGGAGTTATGATGTGGATAATCCAAAGTGACTTTATAATTGAATAAACTCTGGCATATATTATGAGAAATATGAGCCTGGTATCCCTCTGCCTAGCACAGGGCATCACACACAGCAGGCATTACTGATAAATTCTTACTGAATAGAAAGGAATTGAATTCAAACCATATGATAAGGGTATGCTTTGACCTGTCTCATGAGGTTAAAGTTGAGTTGGGTTTCCTATTCTGGTCCCCTGAAACCTCCCTACCCATATAGGGAGAATTCTTTCTTGATTTTTCACCCTGGGCTGACAACAGCATTTCCTTTCAAACTGATGCCACTCCAAGCACTAGCTCAAGTTGAGCTTTGTTTATCTCTGTATTTGAGTTCCAAACCAACTCTTACGTGGGTTACACAAGGAAAGGTGTCTATCTGAATGGCCCAGTAGCAAGTTACTTAGGATTCCAGGATGTTAGAGCTAGAAAGTTACTTAGAGGTCATTTAGTCCTGTGTCCTCATTTTACAGAGGTGAAAACTAAGGTTCAAAGGGTGGGAATTGGGTTGGCCAAAGAACTAGAACCTAGAATCCCTACATCTCAGTATTCAGTGCTCTTTCTACTACTTTTGTAGCTCTCCTTGAGGAAGAACAAGTAAATTACGAAAAAAGTCAATTATGTCAATGAGAGACTTAATCATATAAATTGCTTAATTAAGTAAATAGGTACTTGAAAAACAAGATGAGGGAAATGCCTAGAAGTTCTGGGGGGAAAAAAAAGGAGGAGTGCTTGATTGTTAACAAAATACTCTGGCTTTACCATAAGAAGTACACAGTATGGGAAGAAAGGTTAGAGAGGGATGAGAGAGCAGTATAGCATCCAGATTAGGATCAAGGATTCCCAAAAGGTAATACAATGCAGAGAGGAATGAATAACTTTAGTGTGATGCCATTAAGAGACTGGAAGTTCTTAGCAGACAGATCCTTGTGAGGAGGGATTACTTCATTCATTGTGTTTCTATCTCCAGTACCTAGCATGGAGTCTGGTATATACTAGGTACTTAATAAACACTTGCTGATTTGTAGCTTGATAGGAAACAGGGGAAGGTGGCATATAGAATTTAGAGCTGGATGGATCACAGATCTAAAAGTCATCTAATTTAACCTTCTCTGGAGGAAGTCAAGACCCAAAGAGGCTTCCTCAAGGATCATAAAAAATAAATAGCAGGGTCAGGATTCACCTCTGAGTCACACTGGCTCAAGGTAGATAGAAGCGGAGTCATTTCAGCAGATTAGAGATGTGGAAGCATTCTTCTTGGCAGGTTTATTCCTTGTGAAAGGTTTGGAAACAGAGAGAGAGAGAGAGAGAGAGAGAGAGAGAGAGAGAGAGAGAGAGAGAGAGAGAGAGAGAGAGAGAGAGGAGGGTCACTAGATGACCTTTTAGGGTCCCTCCAATTCTGAAATTCTGCAGTCTATTTCTATGAAATAAAAAATGTTGTATTTTTTCTCTTAAAGAAATATAAATTTAACTCATCTTCTAGGCATTTTATCTGTTGCCCTCAAGGAGCTTATGATCTAACAGCAGAGATCAAGACATATATGAAAATAACAACAGTAGTAAAAGGTCAACTGTGATAAAGTGACAAGAAAGACCAACAATGACAATTCAAAGAAAAAGAGATGCCATCCAACCTGCCTTTCATCAAGGCAGGCTTAATGGAGAACAACCAGCTAAGGTTCAATTCTCCCATTCATAGAGTTTCATTGCCTTTGGCTGGAAATGCCATAGCTTTGCCTGAAGACAAATACTACCTGTTCCCATCCTACTGTAAACAATGTTTCTGGGACTGGTAACAGTTAGATGGGTTTGTTGAACTCATTAAACTTTGGTTCGTGAGGTTGTAAATTTGAATTTTTGAATACGGAAAATTAGTTTTTTTAATTCACTAAGACAGAAAATGCAATAGGATTAATTCTCCTCTTTTGAGAATAATCAGGTCACCATGGCAACTGACAATGAAGGAAAACATTCCCTTACTTTTTGTTGTCTATTCAAGTCCTGTCTCCTACGTCATCCTGGGCTTCATCTGTCATTGTTACTAAATATCCATCTACCTGGTTTACTAATAAGGACCCAATTGCAATGATCATTTTAAAGAACTCCAAGGGTGGAACAAAGGTCCAGATTGAAGTTAGAGATTTTTCAGGTTTAGGCACTGATCCCCTGTGGCAGTTAAGAGGTAAAGTTGGAAGGAAGCTTCAGCTCTTGATCAAAATTCATGAGGCGGATTTGGAAAAGCAACCCGAGCCCGGCAGTGTCTCAGTTCATTTACCGCAAGCCAAATGCAACTACTTTTGTGATAGAAAAACAGGCTGTGAACTTACCTAAATTCAAATAGACTGTTCACATTGAGTGATCCTGAACCAATTAAATGAGAAGGCCATGGAGTACTTAACATACACAATGGTTGACTGGAATCATGAAGGCAAGGGGGTGTTGCAGATCCTGCATTTTCAGGTCTCCAGAGTAACTATAAAATTTAGTATGTGATATCCAGCTTTCAACATTTTCCCTTTAAGAAATAGAAAGATGTATGGCCAAGACAAGCGAGCCATCAAAGTGCCTACCAGTCAGTGGACTGGGCATTAAATTATCTAACTAGTGGTGACCTCATTCCCAGACCATTTGGGTTTATCAAGGTACCTAGAATCAGTTAGGTGCTACAGAAGATCTGGATTTAGGGAGACCTAAGTTCATATCTAGACTCAGGCACTTTATCTGTATGACCCTGGGCAAGTCACTTAACTTGTGGTTACCTCTGTTTTCTTATCTATAAAATAGTGATAATAATAGCATCTACCTCCTAGGGTAGGATCAACTAAGGTAATATATGTAAAGTGCTTTGTAAACCTTAAAGCATAATACATACTGTTATTAATATTTATTACTATAATTATAATTATGATTTTTGTTACTTCTGTTATTATAATAATAATACTGGGTTCCAACGGAGCTGAATATTAATTTGTAGGATTTCCAGGTTCTGCAGATTTTCGGATGTTTCTTCATAGATGCTGGCAGGAGGGTAGAGAAATCACCTAAGCCAGGCCCCATCTTTTTTTATCTCCCAGGGAAGTGTAATGTTAGTTAGAGTAGAGATCTTCCCTACTCATTAATAGGCTTCAAATGAAGCCCATTAAAGGAAGTTTTGTTAACTTCAATGAGGCACTGGGTCCTGAGGGTCATAACACCCTCCAGCTCTGAAAAAAGTGTATATACTAAGGTCAGGTTTTGCTTTGTGGGCTTAGAAGAAGGTTCATATGCCAGATGGGACTCTGAGTAGCCATTAAGGAGTCCCTGGGTTTTGAAAACCCAGAGATTGGTGCTTCTCTCTCTGGTAACCATATATGTGTGTAATGGTCAGACAGTTGGATCTGTCTGTTATCTGTGATATATGTATTACTTGTGGTCAGAGAGTGAAAAGCCCTATCTGTTGGTCTTTATTTCTCTGCTTGTATTTTCTCTGTTCGTGAATGCAATTAAAGTAGATTATTGACCCCTCAAAAGTTGCTTGTCTTTTAGTAAAGCAGATCCAAGAACCTGTGTAGCAGGCCCTCCTGAGTATGCCAGGGTCCTTGCTGCTACAGGAAACCATAGAAATTCACAAAATTCCAGTGCTGGAACAGGGCTTAGAATCAATCTAGTTCAGCCCATACCCACAAAAGAATCCTTTCTACACTATTCAGCATATAATCCTCTGGATGAAGCCATCTTGGGAAGGGGAATCTACTGCCTTCATGGGTAGCCCATCCTACCTTTGCTTAGCTCTGAATGTTGGCAAGTTTTTCCTTGTATTCAGACTAAATTGCCCTTTTTGTACCTTCCACCCTCAACTCCTAGTTCTGGGGGCCCAATAGGACAGAGTCTAAATAACCCTTCTTCCAGATACCAGTCCTTCAGATACTTGAAGGTAGAGCAGTATTAGCCATGAGCCAATTTACCTCTTTTCAAATAACTGGTGCTTCTCAGAGGGAAATCATCATTTTGATATGAAATTTGATGTGGTGGGCAAAGTGATCTCCATTCTAGAACTCTTGAGTGCAAGAAAACTTTTTATCCCAGCCTTTTGAGTAGCCTGAGCCATGGTTACAAGGAAAGGATGGGTCATGGACTGGCTATGGAAATAGATACATACATATATACATATACACACATATGTACTAACACACACATATATATACACACATACAAACCACACACTATATGTGTGCATATATGTATGTATATATATGCATATGTATACATGTGTGTATACATATTTATATGTGCATATACATGTGCATATATGTGTATATGTATATGTATCTATCAAAGGGTAGCTAGGTGGCACATTGGATAGAGTGCTAGGCCTCAAGTCAGGAAGACTCATCTTCATGAGTTTAAATCTGGCCTCAGACACTAGCTGTGTGACCCTGGCAAATCACTTAACTCTGCCTCAGTTTCCTCATCTGTAAAATGAGGTGGAAAAAGAAATGGCAAACCACTCCAGTATCTTTGTCAAGAAAACCTCAACTGGATTCGCAAAGAGTGAGACAGACTAAAAAATGACTGCACAAATATATCAAAATATAGACTCCATATAAAACACTGCACAAATAGAGACTCTTCTGAGAATCCATTTGGCATAATGGACAGAGCACTGGACATGGATTCAGGAGACCTAGGTTTGAATCATGCCTCTAACATGTCCTAGGTATGTGACCTTTGACCAAATCACATTTCTTATTGGGTCTTGGTTTTATCATTTATAAGTAATACTAATACTCCCTACCTCATGATATTGTTTGGGGGAAATACTTTAAGTTGCATAGAAGTGTGAGTTACTGTCAGGTGCAGCTAGCATATGCCTGTAATCCTAAGTAGCAACCTGGGAAGGTTGAAGCTGATGGATCATTGAGTCCAACAGTTCTGAGCTATAGGAGAGCTAAAGTTAAATGTATGTCTTCCTTAAGTCTGTCACCAATATAGTGAGCCCCCAGAAGTCAGAGACCCCTACATTGCCTAAGATGGGGTAAACTGGCCCATTATACAGGTAGCAAGTCAAAGCTTCCAGAACTAGCAGTGTTTAGTCTATGAGTAACCACTGTGCTTCCAGTATGGGCTTCTATGGGCTTCAATATCCTTAACTGGTAAAGTAAAGGCATTGGGTTGGATGACCTATAATGGCCCTTTAAGAGCCTGGAATGGTGATTATCAAGAGTTCAGTGAAGTATGAGAAGACTTATATGAATAGAGGCCAAGTGATGTAAATAGAATCAGGATAAAATATAAAATTTTTCTAATACTCAGATACTTAATTGGATCTCCCCTCCCATGTAATCTGTGACCCACTGACAAGGTCCTCTTTGCTATTCCAAGTATATCACCTTCTATTGGCCAACTCCAAGTATACTCACTGGCAGTAGCTCCTGGAACTCTCTTCCTCCTCACTTCCCTGGCTTTCTTCAAGTCTCAAATAAGGACCACTTCTGCAAAAAGTCTGCCTGGATCTTAGTTTCTTCCCTCTGAAATTATCTCCCATTAATCCTGTATATATTTTGTTTGTAAATAATTTTTGTATGTTTCCTTTTTCACTAGACTGTGAGATCCTTGAGAGAAGGGACCAAGGATTTGTTTGTTTGCTTGTAATCTCATTCCTTAGCACAATGGCTGACATGTAGTGGGGCTGAATAAATGATTATTTGAGACTTAATTAATTTGACTCAATGACTTGGAAATTTCTTCTGATGAGGTAGAACAAAACCCATCCCTGAGACTTTTCTTCATATAGTCCGGTAAGATCATCACAAAGGGCCCACCCAGAATGTTGAATACCTTTTTCACTTTCTCCTGACATATTGAAAGTACTAATTGCTATACTCTAGCTACCCACTTGCCTTTCCTTGATATCTCTGTGTGTAAATGGCCCTTCTTAATATTTCTGACATACAGCTTCTTAAAGACATATTTTTATATTATCATGGGTAGCTAGGTTGCACAATAGATAGAGTGCTGAGCCTAGAGACAGGAAAACTCATCTTCATGAGTTCAAATCTGGCCTCAGACACTTACTAGCTGTGTGACCCTGGAAAGATCCTTTCATCTTGTTTGTCTCGATTTCCTTATCTGTGACATGAGAAGGAAATGGAAACCACTCCAGTATTTTTGCCAAGAAAATCTCAAATGTGTTCATGGAGTTTGATGTGACTGAAAAAGACTGTATTATCATACATGTCCTGTATGTTTTGTAACATACACGTAAGTATGCTTACATATAATGACTACAATAAAGTAAATCTAAAAAGATAGTTTAAAAAAACTGATTGTGCAATTTTAATAACCAAATTTGACCCCCAAAAGAGATAACAATAATTACTGTTTATATAGTGCTTATTCTGTACAAAGTTCTTTACAAACATTATTTCATTTGATCGTCATAATGTAGGTACTATTATTAATCCCATTTTACAGATGAGGAAATGATGGCAAAGAGAGGTTAAGAGACTTCCCCAGGGTCACACAGCTAGGACATATCAGAAGCCAGATTTGAACTCAGGTCTTTCTGATTCCAGGCCCAGAACTCTATTCATTGTGCCATCTACCTGCCTCATGTATTCCCTTCTTTGCAAAGGTGATGGAATGGAAAAATGGAATATTTCGTACACTGACTGACTCAGTTGATATGTTAACTGATTTTTCTGAGTACTACCCCTTCATCAGCTTTTTATTTTTTTGTTACAAGGAATGGTTTTCCAGGGAGGTGGAGCATCATATTCTGTAATGAGCAACAGGTAAAAATAAAAAAAATAAGCAAAAAAAGAAAAATATTTTTAAAAGTAAAAAATAAAGTGAGTTTATCTTATGCCCATGGGTGTGCTCCATTCTCACCTTAGCAGATTCATCTCCATTAGTGTCCCTGTAAACACTTACAAAAGCATTGATCCATTTCCTTCTAGGAGATCAGAAGTATCTTTTTTTTTTTTTTTTTTTTTTTTTCTGTTTTGGGGCTTTCAGTACCTCACGTGATAGATGGTTAGCAAGATTCTATCTCTCTCCTATCTTCCCAAAGCTGATCCTGCCTTGTAGGAGAATATCAGAGCCGCAGGCCCTCAATGCTGCTCAGATAGCAATGCCTAATAAATACATCTACTGTCCTGGGTCTTCCTTCAGGGCAGCTCTACCAAAAAGAAAGTCAAATACGGCATGCCTGCTCAGCATCCAAGAGGAAGAGACTTGCTTGAGTAAGAGTCATAGGACTTAGAGCCACAAAGGATCTTAGAGGTCACTGGGTCTCACACCCTTTTTATTGATGAAGAAACAGCGACCCAGAGAAATGAAGTTGGCCAAGATCATGTAATCGTAGAGCCAGTATTTGATTCTGACTCTATAACCCCACACTCTTTCCACTATATCACCCTACTCACTAGCTAAACCGGAAGATGAAGAAGTAATCCACTCCTTTGTTCTTACTCCCATGTTCTTGTGCACATGCAGAGAATCGCATTTTTTTCTGGTTCATGTCCCCCTTTGGCAGTCTAGTGGGACTTACAAACCCCTTCTCACAATAATATTTTTAAATGCATGAAATGAAATGCACAAGATTATATCAACTATATCAAATACAGTTATTGATATGTATGTTTCAATATATTCTCTTTCCCTTCTGCCCTCTCTTTCTCTCTCTCTCCTCCCCCCCTTTCTTTCCCTCCTTTCCCTTTCCTCTCTCTCTCTAAATACACACACATACACACACAAACACACATGCATAAACATACATATACAAACACACTTAAATGAGACAATGGAGACCAATTTTAGAGCCATTATGCCTAGACCAAGAGGCATCCAAGAGACAATAACAATAACTCACATTTTTATAGATCTTTAAGGTTTGCCAAGCATTTTTCCCCAATCAGTCCTTTGAGCCAAGTAGCTTAGGTATCAATATCCGGGTTTATTGTTAAGGTAATTGAAAATCAGAGAGGCTTAGTGGCTTATCAGTGATGTCCTAGTTAAGAATGTTTGAACCCAGCTCTCCCTGACTCAGGTTTTATATTCATTTGAGTCCGAGCATTAACACTAACTCCAGTCACGAATATGTCAGCATAATTCTTTGAGCCTCAGTTTCCTCATCTAAAAAATGAGGATAATTAAATTTACACTTAAAGGTAGTAGTGTTGTAGACAAAGGAATGTACTAAGAGTAGATCTGGGATAAAGTCCTACCTTTGGCCATGTAACCCTAGGCCAATTATTTAACTTTTCATTGCCTCATGTAACTCTCTAAGGTTATAAATGACAGATGTATTGCCAAACTGCAATGGAAGAAAAAGTTTCCATGTCAGGGGTTCACCACACTGAAGAAATCCAGGCCCAGACCTAAATGAATGGGGTGTATGTCCATCCTTTGTGGCTGAAGACCATGCCATCAGAGAAATAATGACATGACTTGCACTTGACTTTGTGTTGAGTGAGGGAGGGCTGTGCAGGTCACCAGCCTCACTTCTCCTCCAGAGCCATCTGAATCCAGTGAGCAGATATTCATCAGGATGACTGGAGATGACCCAGGATGAGGCAATTGGGGTTAAGTGACTTGCCCAAGATCAAGTGTCTGAGGTGAGATTTGAACTCAGGTCCTCCTGAGTCCTGCACGGGTGCTCTAGCCACTGCACCACCTAGCTGCCCTACTAAATGAATGAATAGATGGATGGAAGATGAATGAATGAAAAAACAAGTAAAGAGAGAGAAAAACCAATCAATGAATACATGGAATGAGCAAAAAAAAAAATAAACAAATTAATACATAGAGTTAATAATTAAACAAATAAGTAAATGGGCAAACACATTAATAAATACTTCTGGAACTGACCTTCCAGATGTGAAGAGAAAAATTTTATAGCCACTAAAATTCTATAGAAATGTGAATTATCGTTGAAGTTGTAGTTACTGTTGTTAGTAGTAATAGTTAGCAGTTAATAGTAGGTGGCAGTAGTAGCAGGTGGTGGTGGTGGTGGTGGTGTTGATGGTGGTGGTGGTGGTAGTAGCAGTAGAAGTAATTAGCAGCAGCAGCCATAGCAGTAATAGTAGCAGCAATAGTAATAATAGTGGGTGGTGGTAGTAGTAGTAACAGTAGTAGTAGTAGGTCATAGTAGTAAGTGGTAGTTGTATGAGGAGGAGAGGTGGTGTTGGTAGTAGTAGTAGTAACAGTAGTGGTAGAACTAGTAATTATCATTGCTAGAGTCTTTTTTTCCCTAGGAAGTTACAACAAGTCGACAGCTGCCTCCCATTCATTGACAGTAGTTGCTTTCAATGGCCTCAGCTGCCTCAATTTGCAGAGAAGACTCAGAATTCTGATATTACTCCAGGCTTTCCTGTCAGACAATGTCTGGGTGACTCTACCCTTCATCCAACTGGAATGTGAGTTATATGCCAGCACTATGAATATACAGTAAATGTGAAAAAAAGAAGTCCTTGTCCTTGACAAATAGTCACAGTCCTGGAAGGGGCTTTAGGGAATCATACAGCTCAACATCCATTTTACAAGGGGTGAAAATGAGGCACACATCTGGGAAGTGACTTGCCTAGGGCCATAAGGGTAGCAAGTGGTGATATGGGGATACCTGATTACTAGACCAGGGCTCTTGCTGCTGTATGTATGTGGACTTGGAATGCTAATTGTTCACAGAATATGAGCGTAATTGCCATTGGCTTGGAAGCCAAGGTTCCAAGGAGCTCAGATGGGTTCTCCAGGAGGTAAACCTGGCAAATCCCAGCCTCTGCCACCTCTCCAAAGAGAGCAAATTCTCGACCATTCAGTTCTTTTCACTGAAGCCCCTTAAAAGAGAAAGGTTACAGACTGCCTTACCAACATAACACTGACGGGATGTGAGAGAGAACAGGGGCCTGGAGGTCTCCAAGGTCTGTTCTGTTGAAGGCTTTGAATTTGATGAAGAGTAAGACCCTTGGTTCTGCCAACCAACTGGTCACTTGGTCCAGGGGTCTTAGAAGCTGGCTCTGAGCCCAGGGACAAAGACATTCTGCAAGACCCCTGTGGCATCCCAATGCACGGCCACTGCATCCCCCATGACCACATTTCCAGATGGATGAGGAGAGCAGAGAGGTTTAGCATGAGTGACAATAATCTCACGTTGAGCTGGTGACCGAGTAATGAGAGAATTATGGAATACTCATGCTGGGAGGGAAGTTAGAGATCATGGAATCCAGCTGCCTCATTTTACACAGAAGGATATGCAGCTTCAGAAAAGCTAAGTCACTTATTCAGGGTTATGCATCTCCCTAGCAGGGAGGGCTAGGATCTGAACTCAGTGGGTCTTTGAAGTCCAAGTTCACTGCTCCTTCCACTACATCCCACAAAGACATTGGGGAGTGAATCCTGCCTCCACTGGCTTCTAGGAGCTCCTGCCAGGCAACAAGGAAGGCTCTTGTTCCTACCTGTCTCCACAAGCCTTGTCTTGCTTCTTTTAGATGAACAGGTTGGGGTAGCTGGGGTGCGATGGAACTTGAGATTCCCATCAGAACTTTTCCTGCTCCCCATACTCTGACCCTGAGCCCAGAGCCCACTTATGGCCAGAAATGAGCAGCATTAAGGAAAACCTCCTGCTTATCACAGGCTCTCTGTGGATGAGCAGACAGACTGGGTCCTGGACCTGGCATTTTTTTAGTTGCATAGCATAGCTGGCTAGATGCCCAGGCATGACTTTCTCCCTTTGCAGATAGAAAAAAGCATCCCAGTATACATACACCAGAACAGCCACACACCCAGCCACACATATGCATGCAGACATAGGTCTTTCTGCGAAGACATGAAGTAACATGCAAAAACATACAAAATCATTCTATTCTTGTTTATAAGATGGAGAGACTTATAGGCTAGATTCTAGTAAGTTAGGTCAATTTGAAGCTACTTAACAATAATCATCATAGCTAATATATAGCTCTTTAAAGTTTGTAAAGCACTTTACATATTTTATTTTATCCTCACAGCAACACTGTGAGATAAAAGATTTTATATCACTATTTTACAAATGAAGAAACCAGACTGAAAGAGATTGAGTGACTTGCCCAGGATCACACAATTAAAATTCAGATGTGTGTATCTCCCTGACTCCAACTCCAGCCCCCAGTTATATCAATTGAATGAATGGACCCAAAGGCAGTGATCAATCAGTGGATATCAACCTGAAGGATGGTCTCTAGCAGAGTGCCTCAGGATCCATCCTCTTGTTGTTCGGTCATTTTCAGTTGTGTTTGATTCTTCATGATCCCTTTTGGGATTTTCTTGGCAAAGATACTGGAATGGTTTGCTATTTTCTTTTCCAGTTCATTTTACAAATGAAGAAATTGAGGCAAACAGGGTTTAGTGACTTGCCCAGGGTGAGAAAGCTAGTATATGTCTAAGACTGAATTTGAACTCAAATCTTCTGAGTTCAGATTTAGCACTCTTATCCACAGTGCCATTTAGCTACCCTGATCTATTCACAGTTCTGTACTATTTAACATTTTTAGTAATCTCTTCAATATAGCTATAGATATCAAACTTCCTAATATTCACAACTAACCAAAAGTGGAATGGAATTCTTCAGAAAGTAGTGGGTGTACCCTCATTGGAAGCCATCAGGCTAAAGCATAAAGATAATTTTTAGGGATACTATATATGGATCATTTGATCTCTGTGGGTTAATTAGGGAGTCCCTGAGATCCTTTCACCAAAAGAAGGAATGAATGAGTGAATGAATGAATGAATGAATGGATGGAATTAGGGAATAAGTGAATGAAGGTATAATATAAAGAACCCTGGATTGTAGAGTCTAAAGACCTGAGCTTACAAAGCTGCTTGTCATATGACAACCCTGTAGAGTAGGGAGTGTAAATATTAGCACCCTTATTTTACAGATAAGAAAAAAGGCCCAGAGGGGCATAATAATTTGACCAAATTCATGAAGCTAACAAGTGTTCAAATTGCAATTCAAACCCAGGTCTTCTGATTCTACCCTGATACCCTTTCCAGCATACTATATGTACTATGACGGATACGTGGGCGAATTGTTCTGGTAACAATAAGTCCTGAATTTTCTGTTACATTTGCAATTTCAAATATCCTGCCTTGTTGTCCATAAATTGTCCACATCAAATGACTATATTAATATATAATGACTATATTAAATATATCCTTTTTAATGTGTTCTGATGCTTGGTTTGGAAAACGTGACCATGACCTTGGCATGATACAGGAGAAAGAGTGCTGTAGTGGAGCGAGGATTGAACTGGACTCACAAGATGTGGATTGATAGTCCAGCCTTACCATTCACTAGCTGTGTTAGTACATAACTCAAGCGATGTGCTTAAGTGAATTATTTCCCTTTTCTGAGCCTCAGTTTCTTCTCCTGTAAAATGAACGTATTAAACAAGATCATCTCTAAGAACTCACCACCTCTGTTTTAACACGTTCTTCAGTAACTTGGTTAAATGCACAGTTTCCATGCTCATCAATCTTGCAGATGATATAAAGCTGAAAAGATAACGAATAGGTTAGATGATAAAATTAGGATCCAAAAAGGTTTCAACTGGCTAGAAAGATTAGAGGAACCTAATAAGATGAAATTTAGAAGGGATAAAAATAAAGTCCTGCATTTGGGTTTAAGCAAACTCAACTGTACAAGTATAGAATCAAGGACGTGAGGCAAAGTAGCTGTTCATCTGATAAAGTTCCCGAATGACTCAGGACACAACAAACCATCCTAATATATCTTGACCTTCATCAATAAAAGCAGTTTTCACAAAGAAGGAGGTGATAACCCATTCTGCTCTGCCCTGATCAGACTGCTTTTGGAGTGTTGTATCCAGTTCTGGGAGTTACATTTTAGAAATATTGTCACACAATATCACATCTTGACATGAAGGAATAATATAGAGGAGCATGACCAGGATATCAAGGGATGCCAAGACCGTATTGTAAAAAGTTATTAGATGAAATCACTGAGAATTTTTAATTTGGAGAAGAGGTAACTCAAGGAAGGCTTGATTGAAGTTGTCAGATATTTGAAGATCAATCAAGTGGATAGAAAATTGGAATTATTTTGCTTTGTCCCAGGGGAAAGAATTAAGATTAGTGGGTGGAAGTGACTGTGTCAAATGTATTAAGGTTTGAAATAAGGCAGAATTTCCTAATAATAACCATCATACAATGAGCTGCATTTGATCATAGTGAGTTCCCCAATGGTGGAAGCAGTAGTTCAATGAACATTTGTATTAGATATTGGTAAAAGAGGTTCCTGTTTGATGTAGGTTGGACATATGAAGTCCATTTCAACTTGGAATTTCAGAGATTGTTTGTTGGCAGTAAAAGAGAAAAAAAGAGAATGGCCTACTGACCTAGTAGCATGAATGACCCAACCTATAAGGATCGAGTTGGGGCATCTAGGTAGCTTGAAGGATACAGCTCTGGGTCTAGAGTCAAGAGGACTCATCTTCCTGAGTTCAAATCTTGCCTCGGACACTTACTAGCTGTGTGACCCAGGGCAAGTCACGTAGCCCTATTTGCCTTAGTTCCTCACCTCTAAAATGGACTTGAGAAGGAAATAGGAAAACATTCTAGTTATCTCTGCCAAGAAAATCCCAAATGGGGTCATAAAGCGTAAGACATGGCTGAAATGACTAAGCAACAATAACAAAAAGATTTAGTAAAGTCAAAAAAAAGAAACTAATTTCAGCCAGCTACTTAGGCTCTAAATCTATGTTCCCATCACTAGGTCTGGCACATAGTTTGGAGAGCCAAATCCCTCTCTCCAGTAATTACTTCATTACAAAGCTGTTTTGCTGCTCCCGGACAGTGGGGATGAAAAATATTGACTTACCTTATGGGAGAGTAAAAGAGTGTAAGTGGCTAAATAACAAAACAATTTCATGGTTAATACTCCTGAGTTTGTAGCATTCCCTGTGTCAATGGAAGTAGGATGGAATTGGAGTTCAAATCTCGGCTCTGCCACTAACTCACTGTGTTATGTTGGGTCAATCACATCACCTCTCTCATGTAGGTTCATCATCTGTAAAACTAGGGGTGGAACCAAATGGCTTCTCAAAGTCCCTTCTAGCTCTAAGATGATGATTGTAGGATCCCTTTGCCTTTCATGAGAAAAAAATGATCCACATGTTAGGCAGGTTAGGGAATGAAGTTTTTACCTCAACAGAACTGCAATAATGTTCTTAGCGACTTCTTAAACTCTTGGGGGCATGTGGTGTTCAGGAGGACTAGCACCTCTGGTGTGAGAGCCTGCAGTGACCTTTTCAGGTCTTCTCATCTACCTTTAGTGTCTACCTTCACCCAACTCTAAACTGTGGCTCCAAGAAGCTGTACCATGAGCAGCAGTCATGCTCCAGTAAAATCATCTAGGTGGACTGGCCAAACCAAGCTGAGAGTAACCAGCAAGATTTAAACCTATTGGTGAGTCAGGAGGATGTCTACCCTAAGCATGTGTAAACCTCGTTTTGGCAAAATGAGCAGATGACAACAATTTGTTCCAATGGCCATGAAGGTGGTTAAAGCAGGCACTGTAGAGTGCTTAGAGCTTAGTCAGACATTAAAGACTCCAAGGTCATCCATCCACTGCATCCCAGGCCATTGCTAGTGATCTTGATTTTGCCTTACCATTGGACATGGATGAGTCAGGAAGAAAGAGTCATTAGTCAAACGAGGTCATAAAGAGTCATAAGTCAAAAGCCTTCCTTCAACCCAATTCATGTGATGTCACTTGTCCTCAACATATGATACATATGATATTATAGTATCATATGTAATATATGATAATAAACATTTGATGATAATAAACTCAGGAATCTGAGATTGTTCTGATTCCAATGATAGGTTTTTATGTAGATGAGACCTGGAGTAGAAGCACATTATTCACATGGGGCAATCTATCCCTTTAACTTATGAAATAAGGCTTAGCAAAATGACTTATAGTGATATTCATGGAAATCGAGCTTGGCCTTTATTCATGCAGATAACCAGGATAACCCATAATAAGTCCCACTTCCGCCACTATTGACAAGTTAAACATAAATCAAGCCATGAAACCTCTCGGAGCCTCAGTTTTGCCATCTGTGAAATGGGATACAGATAAATAAATCGAACCTGAGCTACAAATGTATTTAAGTATCAGTCCTTCTTAAAGTCAATTCAGTAACAAATATCATGGTTGAGATTGCAAATCAAGATCATGAACAAACTCAATTTCTACTCATTTTCTTTCTGAAAAATTTCATATTTTGTTACTGTGCTACAGGTGATATTATATATATATATATATATATTACTTGGAACTCAGCTAACAAGCAACCTCACCCATTTGGAAAATGTCCAAATGTCCAAGAAATATGGGAGAGAAATCCAAAGAGAAGTTACAAAGACTGTTTTACTCAAGGGGTAAGGGGCACCTCAAACCCATACTCAAGTCACTTCGCCCTGTTTGCCTCAGTTTCCTAATGCATAAAATGAGGATAGTAACACCTCTCGTGGTTGTTCTGAGGATCCAATGAGGCAATATAATTGTAAAGCATTTAGCATAGTGCCTGGCACATAATGAGCACTGTATAAAGGTTAGCTGCTGTTGGTACAGTATACTTACCGACTCTAAGTTATGAGCCATAAATTCTCCAGGCAAGGTAAAGAAGTAGAACAAGGGTTTTTAACCTGGAGCCTGTGAAGTCGTTTTTCCTTTTTAACATGTTGACAACTATATCTCACTATAATTGGTTTCCTTTGTAATCCCGTGTAATTTATTTTATGCATTTAAAAACATTATTCTGAGAAGGGGTTCATAGGTACCATCAGACAGCTAATGGGGTCAAGGAAACAAAAAAAGGACTGAAAACCCCTCTGGTAGATACCTAGTTGCTAAGGACATTTTATCTGTATCCTGCCTGGAGGCAGGGGTGGGCCAGAGCGCTTCTCCAATATAGGAAGAAACAAGATGACTAGAAAGAGAAGAGCCTTTGGAGGAGGAATGTATCCCACTGTACCAAATGAGATGGAGAAATGAAAGAAGACATAAGGAGGGTGAGATTTCAGGGCGTGTTTGTGGCAGAAAGATTGGCATGAATTGACCTATGACGTACTGAACCTCAGATGAAGTTTTCAGTAGGATAAGTCTAGGAAAAGTAGACAGAGGTTAGCTTCTTAATGTGTCATGGGAACTTTCTTTGGAGGCTTCTTGGGAGACCCTAACCCTGTTTCTATATGTGTGCCTGTCTGTCTGTTTCTACTTTTGTGTCTATGTTTGTCTGTTTACCAGTGAGGGAGCACGGGTCCGAGCTGCATGAGGAATTCCTGATGCCAAGCTATCTATTCAATCCATAAAAAGAGAGGGTTTTTCCTCCTCTTTTTAAATGCACTTTTCATATTTTTACCTCCAGCTGCCTGGATAGTATTTCAGCTTTTTTTTCTTTCTTTTCCATCTCATGTCCTGGCTTTCTGTGTTTAATGTGAATTTCTAGGGCATAGTGCCCTTAACAGACACCAGAGCTATATAATATGAGAAATCAGATCTATATTCTGTTCTCTTGGAATGCAGGCACAAAAAGACAAGCCAGGCTCTCAATACATATGTGCTTTTGATTCATGGAATGCAGAAAATTGTATTTGATTTTATCTGTAATGGATTCTCATAACTTTGGATTAGGGTTATGCTGATGGCTCAACTAATGGATAGTTTATTGTGAAAATAGATTTCATTCTATCATATTTTTTTCTGGTATCAATTACTTTGAATGTTTAAATGTCCCATTTCTTTAGATGTTTATTGCTCAATTTATTTTTTAATAAGTTATTCCTTCATCACCACACCTCTACTTACCTGCTTCCAAGTCCAATTTCCCTCTATGTCAAAATTGAGAAAAGCTAATGTTAATAGGAAGCCATTGTGATGAAATGGGGGGGAAAAGTCAGAGAACTGGATTTAAATACTGTATTTTCTACTTACTATGTAACTTGGAACAAGTCAGTTAACTGATTTGAGCTTCTTTTTCCCCATTTTCAAAATGAAGAGAATGGACCAGAAAATCTCGGCAGTCTCTTCTAGCACTGACATTCTAAGTTCTGTGTTCTTAGGCCCTTTTCAGGGCTCACATCCTAAATTCTGTGTTCTGTGGTCCCTGCCAGTGATGACATTCTAAATTCCCTATTCTAAAGGCCCCTTAACATATCTGACAGATATCTTCCAAGGCTAACATTCTATAGTCTGTGTTCTAAGGTCTCCCCCAGTTTTGAAATTCAATTAGTCTATGTTCAGCTTTGATGCTCTCTGTTCTTTCACCCCTTCAAGTTCCATTGTTCTATGTTCTAGGGTCATACCTAGTAGTGGGATTCTATATTCTATGCCCTAAAATCCTGTCCAGCTCTCATAGTTCACGCTATTTTTCTGACATCCGAAAATGAATGGCATTCATTGTGCTGCTTACATTAGACTAGTTTCAGTGTTTCTGGTTTCCAAGGACTGAAATACTCCATAGTGAATGCCACCGGGTATTAAAGACTCAGCTTTCTTAGCCTACATACAACTAGAATTGGGAGAAAAATATCACTTTAAAGACAGGTTTAATTAACCTGCCCAGAAAGAAAAAAAAATCACAGAATTGCTGTGTGTGAGATTAACTGCAAATCTAATGATCAAAGAGATTGGAAGCAAGGAAGGTTGGGGAAAGAGCATCTCATATTCAAGTTAACTAATATTTCTGAATCTCTTAAGAATCAAATCATCAAATTATTGCTTTTGGCTGCACCGCAGAGACAGTCTTGGGAGATGGGCTGTGACAACTAGAAAGAGAAGGTGTCACTTAGTAACTGTCCCCAGGGTTGGACTGGGGTCATATTCTTAACCCATATCCCAGTCCCTAGGTCTCTTGCAAGGGATCTGTAATTATTATGGGGTACACACGATGAAGAGGAGAAGGAAGAGAAGCCTGACTGAGTAGGATGTGGGAAAGGAAGGCAACTTTGTCAGGGAAAGAGGAAAGGTAGGGGACTTCCTAATTAAGCCATATTTATAAGGCATGGGGAAGAGGCAGTCCACATACCCACTCCTGACTCAATCTCCACCACACCCACACATCCAGCAACTGTGACAATATGGAAAGGACACTCAAATTAGCTGAGTCACTTCAACTCTCTGAACCTCCACTTCCCCCAATAAAATAGAGATAACACTTGGTGTAGTTATCTCTCAGGCATACTGTGAGGACACTTTTTAAAACATAATAGAACTAAAAACTTAGCCAACAAGTATTCATTCATGTCCGTTTATGTGCCAAGCCTGGTGCTAAGCATTGGGGGATTTATTAGCATGGTTGACTCCAGGATGGCAAAGGGTCTCAGTACCCTTTGGGTATCATTTGAAGAAACTGAAGCTATGTAGGCTCGAAAAGGGAAGGCTTGTTAAGTATTAACTGGTAGTGGATGGTATAATGATCTGCTATTGTTGAGTGGGTGGAGCAAGCCTGGTGAAGATGTGGGATGAGTTGAATGTGCCAAGAACCAGAGTATCCTAGCAGAAAGGACCCTGCATGGATTTGGAGGCAGCAGATGGGGCTTTACTATCTGTGTGACCTGGGGTAATTCACTTAAGCACAGTAGGATTGTTTCCTCCTCTATAGAAAAGAGTTGAATTAGAATGATTTCAAGGCCCCTCTCAGCTCTAAATCCTCTGATGTTATGAATACACACATGTACTGACAACCGCTGAGACAGAATTATCCATTTTGGAGGAAAATGCCACTGAGGGTAGCAACCTGTGAACTGCATGCATTAATGCCCAGAGGCCAATGCAAGACCTTTGTACACTGTACGCACACGAAGCTTGTCATTCGACCAACATTTCTTAAACTCCTACCATGTGCTGAGCTCTCAAGAGGGGAAGACTGAAATTGTCTTCATGATACCAGCTCTGTTATTTACTAGATCTTGGGTTAGTGCCTTTTTGTTCTGAACCTCAGTTTCCTCATCTGTGAAATGAGGGGTTGGGTTATATGATCTGGAAGGCCCCTTTTAGCACCAAATCCTATGATGGAACAGAAGTAGTATGAGTCAGTCTTCTGATGTAGATTTATTTCCTTTTCTTAGATTCTAAATTACATAAGTGTTAGAGCTGGAAAAGACCTTAGAATCTACCCCTCCTCCCTTTCCTCATTTGAACAGGATTGTAGACTCAAGGGTGATTGAGAAGAAGCACCCAGGACACCAAGGGGTTAAGGAATTTGCCCAAGGTTATTCAGGGGTAAGGAGAAAACACAGGATTTGAACTGAGCTCCTCCATTCTCAAAACTGTTGTTCTTTCTGCTCTACTCCCCCACTTCCCATAAGGCCTAGGCAATGAGGAACAGTTGTTGTCCAGACAACAGCCATTATTGAAGAAAAGGAGAAAGAAAATGTCTATCGTAAGTGATTTCTGTTGAGAAAGACACAAGATGAGTTTGTATCAGAGGTGCCTGCTGGGTTGTACAGGTATAAGACATTTCATTAAATTAAACTCAAAGCTTCATTTCCTCTTCTCCTTGGCTCAGCCAAGCTGAGACAGAAGCTAGAATTAGCACTATGGAATATGAAGAATGGGGAGAATGGAAGGGCAGCCTCTTCATTAACATGGCTCTATCTCCTGGGTAATAGAGGACCTGAAGGCAGGGACAGCACAGGAAGAGTCCTCGAGGGTCTAACCAGATGGACTTGGTGACAAGGGACAAGACTTTCAATCTAGCCTCTCCTCCTTACTACTCATGAGAGCTTGGGCATGTGCCTTCACTTTCCAGGGCCCCAAGCTCTTCATCTTTAAAATGCCTTGTAGGGACTGGGTTTATAATTTCATAGGCATAGGGATATTTCATGAGAAAATTACTTCTATCAATGGAAGTCACCACCTTCCTTGGGACGTGTAGTTGCAGTACCAAGAGTTTAAGTGACTTGCCCGTGACCAGTATGTGCCAGAGTTCTTAGTTCTGGAGCCTCTTTCTATCCACTATAACACACTGTCTTTCAAAATGGGAATGTTAACACTTCTATTACCTATAACAAAGTATGGCCGGAAAGTTAGTGCTTTGGAAACCTAAAAGTATCGTATAAATGAGAGATGACTTCATTATGGTTTCATTTGCTTGCTAACGGTTCTTTCTGCCTCCACTCTCTGCTCCAATCCATGCTTTACACTATGACCAGAAAATCTTCCTTATGTATAGATAGGGTCATATTTCTTGCTTAAAACCTTTCAATGACTCTTTATCGCCTTCTGAGTAGAGTTTAAGCTCCTTGGCCCTGTACTTAAGCCCCTCCATAATATAATAACACTCAGGACCTTTCTGGCTAGATTTCATCTCTTATGACTTCCCATAACTTGCACTTCACAATCAGTGCTAGCTGTCATACCCTTCTTCTATATGTGATGCATATACATACACACACACACACACATATATATATACATACAAAAATATATGCGTTCATCATAGACATGCATGCATATAGACAGCACATAGTAATGGATAGAGAGCCTGCCTCAGAGGTAGGAAGATCTGAGTTCAAATCCAACTTCTGACATACTAACTATGGGACCCTAGACAAGTCATTTAAATTCTTAATGCCCCAGGTCTTCATAATCTTTCCAAGACCATAAATAGCCAAGCAGGTACTGATGAGCATCTTTCCACTCTTTATGAGTGGGGATTTTCTTGGCAAAGATACTAAAGTGATTGCCATTTCTTTCTTTAATTCATTTTACAGATGAAGAAACTGAGGCAAACAGGGTGAAGTGACTTGCCCAGGGTCACACAGCTAGTAAGTGCCTGAGGCCAGATTTGAACCTAGGTTTTTCTGACTTCAGGCCCAGAGCCCTATTCATTGTGCTACTTAGCTATCCATAGCAGGGCTTTACTGAACAGTCTTTATTGTGGTTGTTTTGTTTTAGAGGAAGGGTGACATGATCATACTTGTACTTTAGGAAGATGATTTTGCCACGTGTGTAGGGGATGGAGGGGAGAGAAAAGAAGTCAAATGCAGGGAGACAGGCAGAGACAGAGAGAGAGAGAGAGGGAGAGGGAGAGAGAGAGGGAGGGAGAGAGACAGACAGACAGAGACAGAGAGAGAGAGAGGGAGAGAGAGAGGGAGAGAGAGAGGGACAGAGAGAGAGAGGGACAGAGAGAGAGAGAGAGAGGAAGGGAGAGAGGGAGGGAGGGAGGGAGGGAGAGAGAGAGAGAGAGAGAGGGAGAGAGAGGGAGGGAGAGAGACAGACAGACAGAGACAGAGAGAGAGAGGGAGAGAGAGAGGGGACAGAGAGAGAGAGGGACAGAGAGAGAGAGAGAGAGAGGAAGGGAGAGAGGGAGAGAGAGAGGGAGGGAGAGAGGGAGAGAGAGAGAGAGAGAGAGAGAGAGAGAGAGAGAGAGAGAGGGAGGGAGAGAGACAGAGACAGAGAGAGAGAGACAGAGAGAGAGAGACAGAGACAGAGAGAGAGAGAGGGAGGGAGGGAGGGAGAGAGAGACAGAGAAGGAGACAGGCACAAAGAGAATGAAAGAGAGACAGAAACAGAGGGACAGAGAGAGACAAGGATAGAGAGAGACAGAGACAGAGAGATCATGAAACAGAGATACAATACCTCTCTCTTTCTCTTTATGTATATATATATATACAACATCCCAGACAGAGTCTCAGGGGGCACCCACATTTAGTGGTTAAGAGATGAATGATGAGCCAGAAAAGGACACTACAAAAGAATAGACAGGTAGGACAGCTAGGAGAAAGCAGTTTCCCAGAAATCAAAGGAAAAGTCAGCTTTAGGAGGAAAGAGGGTGTTCAGTGATGCCAAAAGTCCCAGAGAAGCATAAAGACTGAGAAAAAGCCATCAGATTTATTTGAGGAGAGAGAACTTTAGGTAGAAGGGTGTGGATAGGAACCCAACCGAAAGGACTTAAAAAGGGAGTGGGATGTAAGGGAGTAAAGGTAAGGAATGAATGGATGATGTCCTTCTGGAAGTTTGCCTGTGAAAGCAGGGAGAGATAGGGAATGATAGATGGGAGGGTCAAGTGAAGGTTGTTAATGGATAAAGGAGATGGGTCCATGCCTGTAAGTAAAGGAGAAGCAGTCTAGAGATAAGGAGAGATTGAAGATGTAAGAGAGAGAATGATTGAGAAGGAAAACTTCCAAAAGAGACAAGAGGGAATTGCATTAAGGGCATAGGTGGAGTGGATGACAGGTAGCATGTCAGCACAAAGAAAAGGGGTCTAGGAATACACCCACTTATTCTTCAGAGACAGGAATAAAGGAGGAAATAAATATTTAAGTTTTTGTTGCTTAATTTTGTCCAACTCTTTGTGACCCCATTTGGGGTTTTCTTGGCAAAGATACTGGAGTGGTTTTCCATTTCCTTCTCCAGCTCATTTTACACATGAGGAAATGAGGCAAACAGGGTTAAATGACTTAGGGTCACAAAGCTAGTGTCTGAGGCCAGATTTGAACTCAGGAAGATGAGTCTTCCAGACTTCGGATCTGGTACTCTATCCACTCTGCCACATGGCTGCCCAAAAAAAATAATAGTTAATATTTATATGGTACTGACTGTGTGCCATTTCCTTCTCCAGTTCATCTTAGTGATGAGGAACTGAGGTCAACAGAGTAACTTATCTAGGGTCACAAAGCTAGTAAGTGTCTGAGGTCAAATTGTAAAGACAATTCTTGACTCCAACCCCAAATGGGCTCATGAAGAGTTGGACACAAATGAAACAACTAGACAATAACCACAATGGGTCTAACAAGGGACTGAGTGCTGGGCATACAGATGCAAAAAAAACCAAACCATGCCTTTCCCTCAAGGAACTTATAGTCTGATGAGGGAAGAAAACATCAAAAGGGAACTGAAAAGCTGGGAAGGACTAGGGGAACATGAAAGGACTCAGCATGAGAGCTAGGTGTTGAAGTCCAAAGAGTCGCAGCACCAGGGAAATGAAGGCTGGCCTGTCTGGGTCCTGGCACAAAATGGAGGTCGGGGGAAGGACATATCAATGGGAGAAGGAGGTCTTGTGGAGAGATATTCCTGGAATAGTTAAATGGCCAGGAGGCTGTAGGAGCTGAGAGAGGCTCCTGGGTGAGACAGCATCAGAAGCATGGTTTGAAGTTGGCAGGGGCCAAGGGCGCCAGTAGGCCCTAGGAGGAGCACGATGCCCCTTGCCTTTGAGGGGAAGCCTACCTAGAGGCAGGAGAAAGACCAATGGCCATGCCTGACCCAGGGTGTACAGGCACAGCCCAGAACAAACAACACTGTTTATTTATTTTTAGTTTTCAATATTAACTTCCTTAAGTTTTAAATTTTCTCCCCCTCTCTCCCCTTTCCCTCCTCAAGACAACAAACTACATTCTATACACTCTTATGACTCCAGAGTTTGGAGAGATGTGGTGGACATTGCTATGCCTAAAGCTGGGGAAGTACACACGATTCAGCAGCCCCAGAGCAATGGAAAGCTAGCGTCAGTTGTTCTCTTTCAAATGTCAGAGAATGATTATAATAATATAATTAATAACGATGGTGATGAGGTTGATGATGGCACCAATGACCCATAGCTGACCTTTTTTATAGCACTTCAAGGCTTGTAGGGTACTTTAAAGGTATTTGTCTGTTTGATTGCGATAACCCCGTGCTATTGTTATCATCTCACTTTTATGGATGATAAAACTGAGGCTAAAATAATCCTTTGGAATCATGTAAGTGTCACAACAGATCCTACTAGGCCTAGAGGGCTAAGGTGCTCTACCCCACTGAATCTGAGCTTTGCCCTCACATAGCCTAGGTTCAGTGCTGGGAGAACCTGGACTTTAAAGAGATGGAGTCTTTTCCATTTTGAACATTCTTTTTTTTTTTTTCTTTCTCTTTTTTTTGCTTTTTCTCTCGGACTGTCTTTGGTGTGCTCCAGGAATTGGGTTCAGGGTTCTGGACTTGTCTATACTGGATCTTTTCATAAACGTCAATATCCTCCCAAAACAAAAAACAATAGCTTCTTTAGATAGTTATCAGTCAGGACTGTGTTTTACAGGGATATCTCTGTATTTCTGTGGTAAGTCCAGGAAAATATCTGTAGTTCTCTAGAAGGAGGCACAATCAAAAGGTGATATTTTCCCAAGAATCAGTTTCCCTTCTCTGACTTCTTTCTTCTCCATATCATCTCATGTTCTTCCAATCTAACTTTGAGTCAAGTGTGCCTCAAACTCTCTAGAAATAAATAACTCTTAAACTGTTGGATGCGGTGTCTCCTACTGGGAATGTAGCCTCACCCATGGACTCCATGGATGATAGAGGAGGAGAGAAGAGAAAAATCTCATCCCCTCCCTTCTGCCCTATATGTATGCCTTACCACCATTGTACTGTACTTTCCCTACCACAGGGTACTGTGTGTATTTGGGGAAATGTGGGCCCCAGGTTTGTGAGGGGAATTATTTTTTTTTGATAAAAATTTATTTATTTAACTTTTACATTCATTTTCACAAAATTTTGGGTTCCAAATTGTCTCCCCTTTTATCGCCTCCCCCCACCCCAATACACCGAGCAATCTAAGGATACTGTTGTTATTGTGCTGGTTTTGTAAACGTCATTGACTTGATCTAATTGTGTACATTAGCTAAGTGTTAACGGGAAGGTCACCACTGAGGGGTTGAGGATTAAGATTTTACAAGTGGATACCCACATACTACCCCCTTAGAACCCAAGGTTTCAAGTTCCCTTGGGCGATCCAACCCACCAGGGCAAGAACAAGAAGGAGAAGTGATCCAAACTGGGTACGGCATTTCTCAAAACTCCTATGCATTTTGGATCAATGGTATTCAAGAGCTGGGAGTTGATATGACTGAAAAAAAAAACCCTCACTCTTCAGTCAGCCTGGTGATGAGCGTTTCTGAATTTAACTGCCCTTGACAGATAGATATGGGGGAATCGCTACCAGGCCCAGACTCAAACCTTTATAGCCACATGGGGGGCTGCCAGAGCATTGACTCTTCCAGCATGGAATCCAGGGTCTCTTCCACCTGTCAGTGATGCATCAGAGGAAGAGTTTAGAGAGTTATGTGAAAATTATTACCTCTGTTTCCTATATGAGGAAACTGAAACTCAGAGAGATGATTTTCCTTATGATCATGTAGCTAGAAAGTGTTGGAATTGAGACTTGAACCCAGGTCTCTTGATTCCAAGTCTAGAGCCCTTGCTGTGATGCCATGTAGACTCTATACTATGCAAATGCAAATAAAGATTATTAATAGAATGAAGAGAGTTATTATGGCTAAGGAGAAGAGATCTAGGCAATAGTGCTTTGGGGGCACTTCCCAAGAGCTTGTCTTCTTTATTTTGCTTGGTCCTTCACTGCCTGGTGGCTCACTGTTTTTGCTAATGCCAGGATCCTGCCTTGGGCTATGTTAGACTGTGTGGGACTTGGCTCTGCACCCATACCCTTAGTCTCTGGAAGGCTGTACTCTATTTTCACAGCGGGAAAAGCACAGGCTCAACTCATTTTTTCATTAAAATGCAAATTAATTTAATAAAAGGTAGAATTGTAAATTAATGAACCACTTTAAAATTCTACATACTACAAGCCTATTGCACACACTGTAGAATTTCTTCCAGTTAATAACACTGGGGGCTCTCTAAAGGGGCACTTGCCTGACACATTCAACCACAGAAATCCATCCACTTGGTTGGTACAAGGTTTTCTGCTTCTTGCACTAAAATATCTTCCATAAGACCATGAGGAAAAGTTCAGCGTAAGATGATGATGATGATGATGATGGTGATGGTGCACAATGGGTAGAGGAAAACTCATCTTGGTGAATCCAAATCTGGTTTCAAATACATATTAGCTATGTTACCTTGGGCAAGTCACTCAACCCTATTTGCTTCAGTTCCAGTAAAATGAGCTGGAGAAAGAATGGCAAATCATGCCAATATTTCTGCCAAGAAAACCTCAGTTGGGTCACAAAGAGTCAGGCATGGCTGACCAACAACAGTGTAAACTTTACAAAGCATTTTACATATATTATTTCATTTAAACCTCACAACAACTCTATGAGGTAAGTGTTGCAGATATTATTAGCTCCATTTAGAGATGAGAAAACTAGGCCTCAGAGACGTTTCATAACATGCCTATGGTCACTTGGCTAGAAAGTATCAGAGGAAGGTTTTTGAACCCATCTTCTTATTTTTGAGTTCATTACTGCATTTATTATGCCAAGAAGTTTCTTGGGAAGAAATAGTTGACATACTGAATTTTATGACCACCACCTCACCCTTCCAAGGTTAATCTGAAGTGATGTATTTTATGCAAAGAAAATAAGATCTCCCGTATCCACCATTCTGGTTTAAGCCATCATTACCTCTCACTTGGACTATTGCTCTTTGGTCTCCTTGCCTCAGATCTCTCCCCACTCCAATCTCTCCTTCACTTAACTACTAGAATGATTTTTCTGAAGTGGAGGTTTTATGATGGCATCCCTCACTCCCAGTGACTCCCTATTCACTCCAGGATTGAATATAAAGTCCTCCACCTGGAGTTTACATTTCTTTCTTATTTGGCCCCTTCCTACATCCACCAACTGTATGTATGACCCAGCTACTTCTCCTTTCCCATGACAACACTGCATCTCATGAATCCTTGGGTTTTCATTAGCTATCTCCCATGCCTAAATTGCTTTTCCTCCACACCCCCACCTCTTAATTTCTGTGACTTCTTTTAAGATAGCTCCAATCCTACCTCCCTCTGCAGCAGGTCCTTCCAGTTGCTAGTACTTCCCCTTTGGGATCATCATTTGTCTGTTTCATACGTATTTTGTATTATATACTTATATGTATTTTATATGTATCTACTTATTTATATGGGGACAGCTAGGTGGTGCTGTAGATAGAATGCTGACCCTGGAGTCAGGAAGACTTATCTTTATGATTCAAATCTGGTCTTAGACACTAGCTGTGTGACTCCAGGCAAGTCATTTAACCCTGTCTGCCTCAGTTTCCTCATCTGTAGAATGAGCTGAAGAAAGAAATGGCAAATCACTCTAGTATCTCTGCTAAGAAAACCCCAGATGGGGTCACAGAGTCAGACATAGCTAGGAGCTCACATATCCACCATTCTAGTTTAAGTTTTCATTATCTCTCAGTACCTCATTATGACATTTATATGTTATCTTCTCCATTGGAATATGAATTCTTTGAGAATGAGGGGATGTTTTTGCCTTCCTTTTTATATCCACGGGTTAGAGCAGTGCCTAGTATATGGTAAACCCAACAGACTCTTATGGATCAACTTAATGATTAAAAGGGGCTGGAGCTGGGGCAGTAACACTACATATTGTCAATATGTGCTTATACGAAGAAATCCAGAATCCAGGTGTGGGTGGGGAAGGGTGGGGAGAAGAAGCATAGTAGAAACATTTTGAGGGAAGATCAGTCAAGAAGATATGGAAATGATATTGCACTTTCTGGGGTACACTAGAGACAACCTGAGCAGCAAGAGGATATAGATAAAGACTTTAGGAGCAGAATAAAAATCTGACATGGAGGTATGATAGAGCAGTGACACCAGACTCCAATTATTTGCACACTGGCATATCTGTCTGTCAAAAGCAGAATAACTATAATTTATTGGTTTGCCTTCATGATAATTTCATCCTTCAGCTGTTATTTTGAATTTGTGTCTCATCACCAAGGAGGAACTGATTGCTGAAGTAGAAGTGATTTGAAACTCTGGGGAAAGGGAACATTTCATATAAGAATTTATGATAAAGGAGAACAAAACTTGGCATAGTCTGACATGCATACATCCTATATTTGTAAAAAAAAATACATTTAAAAAAATGAGTTGTATCCAATTTCTTTTTGTCTTTGACTTCCTTGGAGAAAGTTCATCACCCTCATGGGAAGGAACTCAGAACTTCCATTCTGTGCTACCCTCAGGCCCACTCCTGCCTTTCCAAAAGTATCATGCCAGGGTTTCTCCAGGCTCTAAGAATTTATCTTCCTGATGATCCTAAAGCCTATAAGACCTTTCTCAGCATAGTTCCAAACTGTTTTCTAAAGTCGTTAGACCAATTCACAATTTCGTCAATACTGCACCAGCATTCATTTCTTTCTATATGGGGTCTTTGATCATATGGTCCCTCTCAGTGTAGTAATGCTTTTTACGTCCCTGCCAAGGGCTCATCCAATCTCTGATCAAATACTTCTGAGTCAGAGAACTCACTGTTTCATGAAGCAGACGATCCCATTGTTGGAAAGCTGGAAGAGTCAGCAAATTCTTTCTTATATTTAGCCCAAATCTGTCTCCCTGTCGACAGTCCTTGTTTTGCCATCTGGGTGACACAGTAATCTATTCACTCTTCCAAACGACAGCCCTTCAGGTTTCAGTCACTATGCCCTCCCTTGGTTATCTCTTCTCTGTGTTAAACACCTCCCATCATTTTAACTGTTCATCATAGTTATATGACTTCTAATATAGTCACCATTCTGGTCAGCCTCTCCTGGTCACAGCCCACCTTGTTAATGGCCTTTTTAAAATGTGATCTAATTGGTTACCAAGTTTTATCAGTTCTATCCCTCTATAATGCCTTTTCATGTCTATCCCGCCCCCCCCCCCCCATTCATACTATCACTGCACATTTCGCACAGGTCCACCTCCCTTCTCGTCTGGACTACTATAAGAACCTCTTAATTGGTCTCCCTGCTCTCAGTCTCTTCTTTCCTCAGTTTGAAAGCTGTCAAATATAGCTTCCTGAAGCATGGTTCTGAGGTGCCAATCTACTACTCCAGAATTGTCAGTGGCTCACTGCTAGAGTATGGAACCCACAGCCTGGCTTTCAATGCCTTTCACCCTCTGGTTCAATTCTACCTTTCCATAGTGAAGTAACATGATTTCTCTTCATGCATCCTCTATTCCAGCCAAATTGACCTATTTTACTGTTCTCCCATCTTATGACTCCACCTCTGGTTTCCATGCTTTCATGCAAGCTGCCTCCCACCCTCATTCCCATCCCTTAGATGCCAGAAGGCATTCTCTCCTCACTTTCTCTCCTTCACTTTTTAGGTGCCCTCAAGATACAATTTGATGCAATTGAAATGCCAGGTAGAAAGTCTTTCCCAGCCCCTTCAATACACTTTTACTGTCTTCAAAGTATTTTACATTCTTTTACCTGTGTACATATTATTTTGCCCCAGTGGAACGATAGCCAGAAGAGATTGTGGTTTTGTTTCTGTAAACTCAGAATTCAGCTCAGTGATACAATATTAGCAAACGAACTATTTGTAAATCTCATAGCACAGTATCCGTTAGTACTGTGGCACATAGTAACCCCTGAAAAATGTCTGTTCCCTTCATTCTTTTCCCCCTTGAACATTGCACATACTTAATAAATGCTCGTTGAACTGACATTGAATTTGAACTGGACTAGTACTCTAAGTGTGTCTAGGCTAGAACAGAGGACCCTTTTTCTGGACCCTCATAAGGGCAGAATTTCCCCCCTTTGAGCCCTCCACGTTATTACCTCCCTTGTCCCATACCCTAGATTTCTATTATTGCAGCCTAAGGTCAAAGTAGCTGTTACGATTTGAAACAAAAAAGTCACATCAGAGTAGAAGTATCCTTAGGAATCGTCTAACTCAATTTAGTCATTTTACAGAAGCCAAAATTAAAAGCCCAAGTAGTTGCATAACTTGATCATGTCATGGCCCAACCAGCCAGATTGGAACTCAATGTCTTCTGATAACCAAATCAAGTATTCATTCAAGTATGTCATACTACCTGGCTATGTTTGCTGTAAGGAAGGCCTAGGTACTGGGATGATTTCTCTGTCTGTATCCGCTGGAGCTCTCAGACTGAGCTTGTGCTTAATTCAAAGGCTAGAATCCATTAAGAAGCAAAGGAAAGGGGAAGAAAAGAAACCCCCTCATTAAATCCTTGTTCAGCAGGGAGTGTGCATAATTCATCCTAGCGCCATCAAATATAAATGCCCTGGTGTCAGGGGGAATAGAGCAGGCATCGAAGAAACCTCAGTTCACTCTGAAAGAGATGTCTGCAAGCGACACATCCTGCAAGGACCTTCTCATGGCTGTAATGAGATCTGGCACCGATACGCTTCCAACAAGGTTTCCCAGACAAGGACACCATCAGAGGTGGTGCCTCCTTCCGGGATGCTCTGTGAGTCTTTATAAGCTCCATCCCAGCTTCCCTCTCAGCTGGGGCAGAGTCACATGCATTTCTGAAGTTTATGAAAGTTAAGATTTCTTAGTCCAGAAAGTAGTAGAAGAGAATCCTGAGTAAAACTGACTAAGTCTATTCTCTCAGAGAATGTCTCAGTAATAATGAGGATGACAGCAGCAGCTCACATAGCTATAGCGATTTGGAAAGTACACAAAATACTTTCCTCATCAAAAACCAAACAGAACAAAGCAAGAAATCAGCCAAACAAAAAACTTCTGTGAGGTTATTGATAGATAAAGAACCAGGGGCTCCCAAAACCTGAAATGATTCTTATATAACCAGAAAGTTAGTAATGACCAAAATACAGACTCAAACTCAAATTTTCTGACATGAAATCAATGTTACATTGCACAAACCATCTTAAGAAAAACCCTCTTGAAATGGAAACAAATGCCGTAGTAGTTGATCATTTAACCCATTCGGTGATCTTAAGCCATTTGAAGCAGTTTAACTAAAACTGGAGGCTTCCATACCAATCAAACTGAAAAAGAGGAGAAAGGACGGAGATGACTATCATAGGGAGTGTGAGAATACAGGTACAATAATACATGATTGGTGGAGTGGATGTTCTAGGAAAGCAATTTGGAATTTTTTAAGATGTCACTACACTTTGACATGGTTATTCAAATTCTGAGTATATGCTCTTAGGAGATCAAAGACAGAGAAAAATCCCCATAATTACCAAAATATTCATAGCAGCAGTTCTGGTGGTAACAAAAATTTTTGAAAGAGTACCTATTGATTAATAGGAAATAAAGAAATTATGGCATATGGATGTAATATATTAATGAACCATAAGAAATGACAAATATAAGGGATTCGGAGAAACATGGGAAGATTTGTACAAATGGATACAGTGTATAGTAAGCCATATCAGGAAAGAAACTTAAGAAATGTCCATAATATTATAAAGGAAAATAATACTAACTCATATTAATTGCAATGATTGATCTTGGTCCTGGATCACAGAAAATGAAACACACTTTCCTACTCTTAATGGAGAGGTGGAATACTGTGAAAGAGGAATGTTGCTTAGCCTCACAGACACAATCATTGTATCAAGTGGTTTTAATTAACACCTTTTCTTTGTTAGAGGAGAGTATTATATGAGGAAGAGGGGTAATATATGAACATGATATTTTAAAAAGACATGAATAAAACTTTCTAATGAAGGTTTTGATTATATTAAGACAGCCAGAGGAGTTGGAAATCTCTTCTTACCTATCCTCCTAAAATTCCCCACTTCTACTCTGTGGGTCACTTATGATTAGATCTGACTGGAAGACCTTACTTGGGGTAGTTCATGGCAAATATATTTGGTTACAGTTAGCTATTGCACCAAGTACCAAGGGATCAGGATATTGGAAAAGAAATAATATGGGGCTGGGAGTTATGGGAGATAGACTCTGGTTCTGCCTCTCTATTTCTTGTGTGTACGTAGTTACTTACATCTTGACTCCCCCACTAGAATATGAGCTTCCTGAGGTCAGAGATTTCGCATAGTACCTGTTAAGAGTCAAATATATGCTTGCTGATTGACTATTGTCTCTCACAAACTGTGGGACTAAGGGCATGTTCACTTATCTCTGGACCTCACTTTTCTCCTCTGTACAAGAATGAGGCTGGAGATTATTTTTAAATTTTGACGTTTTGTGCTCTAACATCCCTGCTCGTTCCAGCATTCATGGTTCCATTTAAGTTTTAGTCCTCTGGTTTGGAAAGAGGCAAAAATATTCTTTCTCCCTTCCCCCAATTTCTCAGCCTTCTAGACCCATCTATCCTGCCCCAGGGAGGGGAAAAAAGCTTGGAGGTATCTCATATGGCAAGTCTCTCATTAGGTCATGCTAACCTTTGTAAAAGTTCCACATTTCAGTGGATTTCTAGATTGAGGCTTTCATGGAAGCATGGTGAATGGGGGCCAGAGGATGGCAGCCACGCTACTTTAGTAGGGAAGGATAAAACCTACTTCTTATTTCATTAAAAATAGAACGAAGGCTTCTGTGCTTTGGACGAGCACTGTGTGTTCCTTGCTAGGGTGGTACCATCTGTCCACAGCTTCTGCCACAGACCTGACTTAGGACTGCTACTTAACCTTTCTTACTCCTCCTCCCTATCTCCTTCTCTTAATATTTTTTTCCTTCTTTCTCCCTTTCATCCCTTCCTAGTTTCTATTTCTAGGGAATATTTCCAACACAAAACAATTCTAAAAGAGAACACTTCCCTCTAGGGGTGTGGATATAACCCTTCTCTAAGTCCCTAAAGTCTTATTTCATTTGCAGAGAGAACACTAATGCTAAATCAGAAGACCTCATTTAATGTTCCTTCAGTCACTAACTAGTTTGCACCAGCCCTTTCCATTTTCTAAGGCTCAGTTTCTTCAACCTATGAAATGAGGGGCTTAAAAGAAAAGACACCAAATCATTCATGCCTTTTGATCCAGCAATTGTACTACTGGGCATATACCCCAAGAGGGGCAAAGACAAAAAGAAAGATCCCACATACATACATACATATACATACATACATATATATATATATTATATTGACAGCAATAATTCTTGATGATAGAAAAATGAAAATAAAGTGGATCCCCATTTCGGAGGGAAAATGAATGAATTGTAACAGGGGGATGTAATGGACTATTGTTGTGCCATAAGAAATGATAAACATGTGGAATTTAGAGAAATATGGGAAGAATTATATGATACAATAATTTGTTCAGTAAGTGAGCTAGGAGAATGATACACACAATCACTATAGAAATATATATAGAAACACTAGAGAGCAGCCAAATTTAGATGAATTTTAATGACCAATCTTGGTCCTGGAGAAGAGATGATGAAATATATCCCCTCTTCTTATTAGATAGGTGGGGATAATTTATAGGAACAAATAGTTAAAAATACTGTAAGCTATGGTCATATTGTCCATTGGTTTAACTTAACTATTTTTTCTTTGATTTAAAGGAAAGTCCAGAAGACAGTGTATATCTGGAAATTAACATGGTACAAAAAATAGCACTGACAAAAATTTTAAATGCAGGAGTGATGTCTAAGACCTCTTTGAGACTTGTATCCAGTAACTCAGAGGCCTCTTTCAGTTCTAGCACTTTATGAATTTCTGTGACTATGGAGTCACATCCAAACTCAACTGCTGAAAAAAAAAAAAAAACATTTGTCTGATTCCCTTCCATTCATCACCTGGTTCTCTGGGCAAGTGCTCAGGTTCCCATTCCCCAGTTGACTGGTGCTGGGTCTGCAACATGGCTGGCTGCGTGGACACACAATTTACTGCTGCCTTCCCTCAGGCTCCAAGCCCTCCCTTAGAGATTATGATATCGGAATTCTTTATGCCTCCCCGTCTGGTGTCTGAACTTTGATTAGGAGCCAAATGACCTCAATTTCACAAACATCGGTCATGTCCAAGCAAACACTCTGTGTGCAGCACAAACAGCCATTAATCTGTAAGGGGGTGACCAAAGGCTAGCAACAAGGCTGTGGCCACTTTCTCTGTGTTTGCTGAAGCCCTACAGAGAAATGAAGCCTTGACAGGCCATTTCCCAAAAGCCTGCTCTGAGACATTTACTGCTGTAACAAATACCACAGTCTTTCCCCACCTTCTGGCAGGTAGAAGATGTCCCACTCCATTTATATCAAAAGCTCACAAGGGATAGTTGACTTTCCCAGGGAGCCGGCAAAAATGAGGGATGTGAATTGGCATCATGGTGTGGCTATTATTTTGTCTCTTCTGAATTTATCCATAATAATGGTATTCTTTTCGAAGTTTCTATGAAAACATTTAGCTCCTGCTGTCATGGCCATGACTTCCCAAATTTCTATCTCTATCCCAGGGAATGGAGGCTGGAGAACTTGGGATGTTTAGCCTGAATTAGAGGTCATTCAAGGAAGGAATATAATAGCTGCCTTTGAGCATTTGTCTAGAAGATTAGTCTCGTCAGAAGGCAAGGTTAGGAGCACTGGACAGAGCATTGTGAAATAATGGAAAGAGCCATGTATCTAGAGTCAAAAGACCCAGGTTCAAGTTCCAGTTCCACTTATTACCTATGTGGCCCTAGGCAAGTGACTTAACCACTTTGGGTCTTATTCTGCTCATCTGTAAAACCAAGGGTTCAACTAGCCAAACCCTAAGGTCTCTTCCTGATCTCTATCTGTGATCCTATATGTTAGAGGGAGGATGATTTCAGTTCAGTTCAAGAAAGCACCTAGTTCTCCAAAAGGGTAGTGAGCTGCCTCAGGAGCTAGCTCTCTATTATTGGAGTGCTTAAAATACAAACAGGATGGCCACTTGTTGGGATCACAGAAGGAGGCACATTGCTCAGGTCTGATTGACCTCTGGGATCTATCCCTTCCAATTCTAACATCATGTGATCTTGCATAAAGGCCAAAGGTCAGACTGTAATTCAGGATAACAGAATGTTAGAAATGGGTAGGAGCTTAGAGGTCACCTATTTAATTCCTCATTTTACAAAAGAGGAAATTGAGTTTCAAAGGTCCCTAAAGTCAAATAGACCATATGAAGGCAGAGATAAGAATTATATGTCCATTTTACAATTGAGAAACTGAAGCAGACAGATTAAGTGAGTTGTTCAGGGTTACATCACAAGTAAATTTTTAAGATGAGATTTGAGCTGAGTTCTTGCCAACTATAGGCTCAGAGCTCTAACCACCACCTGATTCAAGCTTCCAGGGACATTAAGTGACTTGTCTTTGGTGACTTAGGTAGTTGGTATCAGAAACAGAATTTGAATGCAGGTCCTCTGATGCTAGAGTCTTTCTCTTTTACTGCTCTCAGCATTACACACACAGCAAATGATTGAGCTTCGTCTAGTATCCGGGTTTCTTTACTCCCATGCCAGTGATCTGTCTTCCCAGGATATCATACCACAATTTCTTCAAGAAACTTTATACTTTTCACCATTTTCCCACAATATTTCCCATCAAATTAAAAAAAAAAACCTGGAAGATGACTGATAGGTTATCAATTAGTTGTACTGATATGCCTTCAGAAATGTGCTGCTACAGTGTTTCTTCATCATTAATATTTTCTCAGAACCTATTGGTTGAACTATCTCTGGTTGCCTTCCTCTTTTCTTTCTATAACCTTTAGATAGATACCAATGCTATAGATTCCTGGGTAGGAAGATTACTTCCCATCACTTGAATGCAGCTTTGGAAGATTCCACTTGATACAGTCAGATGTGCAGACTTGGGCTGTTCAGGAGAGGTCTTTTCTCAATGCAGATGCTCTCTCTTAGTACTTCCTAAGTCAATTACCATTTTTGCTGAAGAACTCCCAGGAGACTCATTGTATCATCCTGTTATCTCCTTAAAAGTAGAGGCTTTCAATTTTTAATCTTTGTGTTCTCATATTTGTATTGCAAATACAAATTTGTATTGCAAATAATTGTAAATCTTCCTATATTGTATCTTTGTGTATGTTTTTCATTTTAATTTCATGTTTTTTCTTTTTTAAGACCTATTATTTTTAGTAGTGCTGTGAACTTGTCTCCTTTGATGTAGATTGGCAACAGGGCAAATAACTAACAGCCTTTGAGAGTTTACTGGGACACTGAAAGATTAAATGACCAGCTCTTTGTCATGTAGCTAGTACATGTCAGAGGCAACATTTCAATCTGGGTCTTCTTGACTCCAAAGCTGGTCCATTATCTACTATGATGTACTACCCTTTATATAGTTCTATGGAGAATATTTGTTGAATTGACTGGCCGTAACTATAAATCCTTCCTGGTAAAGCCCTGACATGCCTTTTAAGGAGCTCACAGAGGTAGGGTTGGCTACTTGGCTGTAGGAATGAGATGACTCCTTCAAAGTAGTCATTGAAAGAATAATATCTTCCATTTGTATAATCCTTTATGGTTTGCAAAGGACTTTACTTACAGCATTTCAATGGATCCTCATAACAACCCTCGGGGGAAGGCGTACTATTATTATATCCTCTTTACTTATTGGGAAACTGAGGGTCAAAGAATCTGTGACTGTGATATCCTGGTAAGATAAATCACTGGTGTGGAAGTGAAGAAACCTGGATTCTAGACTAGTCTGTCACTTGTTATTTGTGTAATGCTGGGAGCAGTATAGAAAAAAGTCTCTAGAATCAGAGGACCTGCATTCAGATCCTGTTTCTGATACCAGCTGCCTAAGTAACCACAGACAAGTCGATTAATATATCCCTTGCATCTTGAGGCAGCTAGGGTGTCACAGTGGTTAGAGCTTTAGGTCTATAGTTGGAAAGACTTCAGTTCAAATCTCACCTTAGAAACTTATTAGCGATATAACCCTGACGAGTCACTTAATCTCTGTCTGCCTCATATAGGATCACATAGCTCATAAAATCTGAGGCAAGATTTCAGCACAGATTGAAATCAAATTGAAATTCAGCCCTGGGTCTAGCACTGTAATTCTCTGAAAAAGAACTATCACCTCTTGAGCTCATAGGACTTAGAATTGTGAAGGACCATAGATATCAGCTAGTCCAAAACCCTAATTTTGGATAAGGAGACTAAAGCCCAGGGAGAAGTGAGTACACATGGTCAAACATAATTAATAGTGCTGAGACTTGAACTAAGTTCTTCCTGACTTCAGATCTATTTCTGGTTCCACAGCAGTGTGCAGCATTAGAAAGGGAACTTAGGAAAGGATTTAGAATGCTGTTTTTGGAATCACTAAGTACAAATTCTGACTCCACCACTTACTACCTGGATGACCTTGGCCAAGGCACTTATTGTCTCTGGGGATCAGTTTTCTCATTTATGAAAAGGTCTACATCTATGATCCTAAAGTTCATATGTTGGCTCTGCCACTTTCTTCCCATGTATATCACCTCTCTTGGCCTCAGTTCTTCCTATTAAAAATAAAGGGATTAGACTACAAGGCTTTTGAGGTCCTTCCTAGCTATAAATCTCCAAACCTCAGTTTCTCTTCAAGGTTGTTTAGGTATGATCTTGCCAAGGGAAGACACCTCAAGAAAATGAACTTTAGGAAACTATTACGGAGAAAAGTCAGAATAAAAATGAGGTAACCTCAATAGGATAGGGCAGGGAATGTTTCCCAGGCCATCACCCCATCCCAAAAGGATTTTTTCCCTTGATTCAGTAAGCAGAATTCAATTAGTAACTGATTTAAGATCCCATTTACTAAATCAAAAACATTCCAAGATCATTCTCAAAAGGAAATTTATTTCTCTCAGGCATGCCTTCCTACTTGTTTCCTCTGCCAAAGCAGATTCAAGAAAATGGAATCTCCTCTTCCATTTTAATATCTGTTCTCTTTGTTCTCCCACTGCTAGTTTTTTTCCCTGCTTCCTCCTTGCCTCAGAGCAGCTGAAGAGGAAAGCCCCTTCTGAAAGCCAAGACCCTCCCACTCTGGGAGAGAAGTCTTATTCTGCAATACTAAGAAGATTTTTTTTTTCAAAGATGATATTACCCATTATTATATTTCCTACCCACAGACAAATAAGAACTCCAAGTGGTAAAAAAGGAAAAGTCTACTGGATGTAAGAGTCTACCTATGCTGCTAACTAGTCATGTGAACTTAGAATTGTGGCAATCTATGCCTTATTCTCCTCACATGTAAAATTGTGATAGTATTTACTCTTAAGAGATATTATGAAAGCTACATAAGATAATTTCTGGGCAAGTATTTTGTAAAATACACCCCTTGTGTGTGAAAAGGACTGTTATTATTTCCCCAAATATATATGTTGACCTTGCTCTAATATCAGGTAACTAATCTTTGTTCCCCAAAAAGGTACTATTTTGTCTTTCCACTACCCCAGCCTGTACTTTTTAAAACATCTACAAGAAAGTCAGAGAAAGATGAAAATCAGAGCTTCTAATTTGTAGACTGGGTGAATAGTGTGTCATGCTCTTCTGGGGGGATTCATAACTATTGTACAAACTTCAATTAACCAGAATATACTTTATCTGAGTACTGTTAAGAAAGGGACAAATGACAAGAAAGTGGATTATGACAAAATATATCGTAGCTAAAAGATCACTAATTTTTACCCATTCGAACTTGAAGCTCTGGGTTCACAAGATATTTATAGTAGCACTTTTTGGAATAGCAAGGCGTTAGAAACAAAGTGGATGCCTATTCAATGAGATAAATGAAACAAATTGTGGTACATTAATGGAATAGAATCATGGGAAATGCTAAAGATGGAGAGTTCAGAGAAGCATTAGAAGATACTAACAGATGTAAAGTAAGTGAGCAGACCAGGAAAACAAGATGCGCAATGGTTACAACTATACAAACAAAAAGAGCAAACCAAAAACATGAAACTGAATGCTACATAATTATAAAGATCAAGTTCAGTCTCAAAGAAGAGATGAGAAAATGAACTTCATCCCCTTATTTGCAGTTGTGAGAGACCAGTGGTGTGGAATATTACACATATTTTCAGACTTGGCTAATATGTTGGTTAGTGTACCTGAACTACTACCCCCCTCCTTTTTATTTTTTGTTCTTTGTTATCAGGGATAACTCTAGGTAGGGGAGGGGAATAATTATATTTGGAAATAAAAGTGATGGCAAAAACAAATACTTGAAATATACAAAAGTATATGATACATCGTAAGGTATAAGTACTTACATGAAAGGTATATAAGCTATATAGAAAAGATATATACAATAACATTTAAAAAATAATTTTAGTGAGAAGATATGGAATCAGATTCTTCCTCCCAAATTTAGTGGCATCTAAAAGACTCTGGGCTAGTCACTTTGTAATTGATAAAATGATGAATTTAATAGTATTAGTACTTCCAACTTCCCTGGGTTATTATGGGGAAAGAATAATTTGTCAGTTGTAGAATGCTATACCATGAGCAATTAGATAAACAAATGAAATGGATTTGACACATTTTACAAAGATTTCATAGGCTCAGTACATTTTCATCCCAACCTCATAGAACTCCTCCATATTATTATAAGCACTGCTAATGCTTTCTTCTCCTTCCTCAAATCTGTTAAAGATCAATGCTTTTGCTAGATTGGGATCTTTTTGGCAATGGTTAACAGGACAATTGGCATTGACTGAAATCCTCCTCCCAACTGAACGTTCTCAATAAATAGATATTTTTTATCCTCAAGAGAGGCATTACAAAGCAAATGGAGATTCAGGGAAATTTCTATCTTAGTAATAAATACAAAAACCCATCAAAATAAAGCTTTTGTAACTTTTATAGTATGATAATTTGTATATAAAGATACAAACACTCAAGCATTTCAGTGAATAAGATATAATTGAATGACTTCTCCTTGGCCTATTTGGGAACTCCTTGATACAAGGCCATGAGGCTTCCTAACTTCAAGGAGCAAGGAGAAGTTTTCTTCTGACCAGGAGGTGCTATAATATCCACCAGGAAAGATAAAGAAAAAAGAGAGAGTAAGGAGAGAAAAAAAACCTCTCCATACCTACTCAGCTTTTTGTAAGTTTTTAGGACCATGCCTTCTATATTCTAAATTCCTTGCTAGATTCAGGGACAGACAGACAAATAGACAGATAGGCAAACAGACAGGCAGACAGACAGACAGATAGATAACAGATTGATAGAAAGTATATACATAGATAGACAGACAGATAGATAAATGGATAGATAGATGGATAGAAAGATGCATTTGTCTCCCTGCGCCTTCAAGGGGTAAGTCTTATCCCTTTTATCCCATGATACTGAGCAGAGTTGCTGTGTGATTGGGATAAGATAATATTTGTAAAGTTATTTAGCACAGTGCCTGGCACACAGCTGACACTAAACAAAGCTTCCCTTCCCTTCCCTTCCCTTCCCTTCCATGTGTTCAATTAGTCATTTAGTGTACAAAAACTACTTTAGTACAAAGTGACAAAATCTTGAAGAATAATGATACACAGGTATATTGTTGCTCTGATGAAAAGAATTTATTCATCCAATCTTCAGCTTGATATTCAAGGCCTTCTGTGACCTACCTACAACCTCCTTTTCAACTTTATCTTCTTCCAATATTCCCTCACAATATTCCGTCATGCACAAGGGCCTAAAAGAAAATTTGAAAATCAACGTGGTGAGAGCTCACTTTCTCCCTGGATGGGAGGGTCAACACAGATCAGTCTCATTACTTAAACTAATTTGATCTTGCTTTACTCATTAATCAGTCTCTTAACAGGCTGCTCCCCCTCAGTTTCCTTCCCAGGTTGAACAATTCATCTTTCCTTCCAATCTTAATAATAGTTTATATTCACATAGAGTTTAAGGCAGGGATTTTAACCTGGGGTCCATGAATTTTTTAAACTATATTTTGATAACTGTTTTTAATTTGATTTATTTTCTTCGTAATCCTTTGTGTTTCATTTTGTATATTTAAAACATTATTTAATAGTTTTAATGCCTGTATTCAATGTTATTGATTTCCTTTGTCATCCTGTATAATTTATTTTATGCATTGAAGAACACCATTGTGAGACGGAGTTATCAGGCTTCCCCAGACTGCAAAGATCTGACATTTCCATGATGTAAAACAGGTAAAGTCTCTGTCACAGGTTTACAAAGTGCTTATGAACTTTATCTCTTTGGTCTCTCAACAGCTTGATGAGGTGGATCCTTTCATTTCTCCTTTGCTGATGAGGAATCAGATTCAGACTGAACAAATAACTGACCTACGGTCCCATAGCTGGTACACTTAGAAGCAAGATTCGCATGCAGATCTCTTGTCTGTAAAATGAATAGTTTGAATCAGATGGCGTTGAAGATTCCTACCCAGTTCAAAGTCTATGATCATCCCTCTCCAGCCTTTATTGCACTAATAGACAGGGAGCTGGCAGAGTGGGCCAAGTCTGGCCCTGGAGTCTAAAAGACTGGGGATCGAATACTGCCTCAGACACTTCTCAGATGGATGACTCTGACTGAGTCACTTAACTTGCCTCTGCCTTAATTTCCTCTTCTGTAAAATGAGAACGATACTAGCACTTCCCAGAATTGTCATGACAATATGTGTGAAACACTTTGCAAACCTTAATGTGCTGTATAAATGCTTGCTAACCTTACTTATCCCATAGGCTACATTAGTTCTTCCCTGTGGTGCAGCCCTCCCTAAATCCTCAGCTTTTGAGTTGAATCCATGCTCTCTAGAGGCATCCAAATTTGATCTCAGGAGTTCCATCCACTCCTGGATTCTGACTGATGTACTATATCTTATCTTTCCCCTCCAGGCCTCCCTCTTTGTGTTTGTTTTCCTGGCTCTCAGCTGGATCTACATTTCACGTATTCCCTGGGAATTCTATGTGAGGGGTAATTTCAAAAAAAGGAAATTGGCCACAGTATGTGTAATCTCAATTTTCATGGTTAGTTAATTCTCCGGCTACTTTTAAGCCTCGTTATGTGGTTGGAGTACTAGCTGAAGTAGGGCAGAACAGCTCATCATCAGTTGGATTGCAGGGTAATAAGATTTTTAAACAATCCCAAGACAATCTAAGTTCTTCTTTTGAGAAAGGGACTTCCCCCCACCTCCCTACATACACACACACACACACACACACACACACACGTACACACATGCACACATATGCACACACATACACACACAAAGAGGAAAACAGTACTCTTTATATCTGTTAATGCTTTTCCAGTATTCCACTTAGCCAAATTTCCTTCTTTGACCCAAGACCCCTAATCAGAGCCATTGAACTACCCTTCCTTATTTCCCATGCTCTATAGCTTGAAACTCTTCATAGTTGATTGCCTCTCATCAATTATTATTTATTCATTATTAGTAATAGCAATAATGCCAATAATGATGAGCTGGAATTTACAGGGTCCATTACAGAATGACAAAATACTTACCATTCTTTATTTCATATGAGCTTTACAATACCATTTGACAGATCATGCTCTGATGCGGAAAAATGACTTCTTGCAGGCACACAATAAGAATTCAGACTTAAGAACTTCTAAATCTAAATCAAGCGGTTTTTTTTAACATCCTCTTGAGTTTGCCATGTTTTATGAACCCTCTACTTCTCTAAGTATCATGTTCATATGTATATAGCCCCTAAATGTCATATCATATATCATATAGGTATATATTCATCTATATTTATATATGTAGACATATAGATATGAAAAACATGTCTGTTAAGAAAAGTTGGGACTAGATCTTAGATAACCTTGAATACCAGAGCAAATGCAATAATTGGTGGGTAACAAGAAACAGTAAAAGTCTTTAAAAGTAGGGGAATAGATGAAATGAACACCCAGCTCTCAGAAGTCACTTTCATCTCTCACATTCTCTCTTACATACTTTCCAGCTGCCAGCTCAAGATCATGGTTCCTCCGCTCAGATAATTATCACCATCTTCTCAACAGAGGACTGGCTGAGAAACTTCCTTGGATCTCTTGGCTAGCCTAGTTACCAACTTCAAACCATGCCACCATTTTTGTAGCTCTGCCTCTTCTTTTCCCATTTGTATATTGTTTCCTCCATACCCCAATTGGAATACAACCTCCTTGAAGGCAAGGATTGCCTTGATTTCTTATATTTCTATCCCTAGCATTTAGCACAGTGCCTGGAACTTGGTAAGCACTTTAAGAAATGTGTTTGGCCGTCTATCCAACTATCCATCTATCTATTTATCCATTGATCCATCCCTCCATCTATCCAACCATTCAAATCTCCTTCTCTTTCTCTCTGTCTCTGACTCTGTCTGTCTGTCTGTCTCTGTCTGTCTGTCTGTCTCTCTCTCTCTCTGTCTCTCTCTGTCTCTCTCTTTCTCCTAAGGGTTCTTTCAATTCTAACATTTTATGTTAGGGTAGGATAAGAACTATTCAAGGACACATTTAAAAAATATATTGAGATAGGATTAAGATCACAAGAAATATAGACAGAGGACGACTCTGTGTTAGGGTAGGATTAGGGAGCCCTCAGGCCCCATTGAACTCACAGTAGATTTTTAGTAGGAAAGAAATCAAATAAGACAGCTATTAATCAGTATGCTCTAATTGTTTTATAGAGCAGCTGAATCTTAAGGACAATTTTATCTTTGAAACGGAATTTGCCTTTAAGTCAGGGATATTGAGGAGTAGAGGAAGGTGCTTAAGGGGACCAGGGAGTAAAGGATGGTGGGGTTAGGATTCCTAGAAGTACATAGCAGTGGTACAACTTTAAAAAATATATATCCTTACAAAATTGAGCAAATCAATTTGTCTTAGGGTACACATATACCATCTTGCTTGATGGGTCACACACTGAGTGGCAAGTGACACTGGATCATAGGTTTTTATCATAAGGCATTCAAAAGTTGCTGTATATTCCAGAGTATTGTGATAGGATGATAGATTATAGATAAGAAAAAACAAAAAACAAAAAAAGCAAATAAAGTCCTTTATAAATATGCTATCCCACGTTTTCCATTCTTCATTCACTTCTTTGTCCTCTCCAAACTATGCTCCCTGTATCCTGAACAGCTTCAAAATTACTCACCCTTAGAAACTCATACTCTGCTCCTGGAATCTGGGAATCTGACAGCTAAGATTTCACCTTTTATCTTGCTAAAAACTAGACATATATATACACACATATATTTGTATTATAAGTGTGCATGTATGTATACACATATATACCTATATAATTGTGAAATGTTTATATAGAATAAGATATTTATGTAAATGAATATAAAATATGTAATGTATATTATATTTTATATGTATAGATCATGTAGTATGTGTATGCATATATACACACATGTATGTATGCACATGTGTGAGTGTGTATATATGCACACTCACATATATACCCAGAAGTCAGTGCAGTTTATATTTATAATACTTTTAAATTGCACTAAGACTTTTGGGGCATCCTGTATAATATGTGTAAAGTACTTTGAAAACACTATATAAAAATGAGTCATTATTCCTCTTTCAAGAGATGCATTTGTATTAGATTTGGAAGAGAAAAAAAGATTGTCAGAGGAGAATTCAGAGGCTCTTCTGGAAATAGTCCTGGCAGAGTACAGAAGTAGGCACAAGAAAGTGTAAGAAAGACCTGGGGGGCTTTTCTGTCTTGACAGGGCTTAAAGGGCCTTATTCAGAGCATGTTAAAGACAAGGAGACCACAGATTCCACTACACTTAAACTCTTGAAGAAAGAATAAAAATGATCCCTTCCATTGACATAGCACCTTACAGTTACTTTCATAGACATTATCTCATTTGGCCCTAACAGTGTCCCTCCAAGGCTGGCAGAGCAAGGATCATTTCTTGATTTTTGGTTTTGTTTTGTTTTGTTTTTCTTATGTGTCCAAATGAGATCAAGGGAGATCAAATCACTTGCCTAAGACTACACATGTTGTTACTGGCAGAACCAAAGCTAGACCCAAGTCTCTCAAATCCTTATTCTTAAAATTAATTAAAGTTTTTTTTTTACTTAATCCATATTTATTTTCTCACACAAACCTCCAATAAAGAAAAAAAAAACAATACTTGTAGCAAATGTGCATAGTCAAGCAAAACAAATCTCTACATTCGCTACATCCAAAACTGCACATCTCATCTTCAGTCCACCATTTTATTAAAAGGAGGTGGTTGCCCTGGACTCACGACTGGTCATTGTATCAATCAAGCTGTTTACCTTTCCAACATCAAGTCAACAAGCATTTATTAAATGCCTCCTATATGACAAGTTCAGTGCTAAGATCTGGGGAGATAAAAAAGCAAAAACAATCCCTTCCCTCAAGGAGCTCATAATCTATGTAATGGAGGAGACGATGTGTAAACAACTAAGTACAAACCAACTATACACAGGAAAAATTTGAAATAATCCACAAAGGGAGGAGAGAGTGGAATTGAAGGGGATTAGAAAAGGCTCTCTGTAGAAGGTGATTTTTTAGCTGGGACTTGATGGAAGCCAAGAAGTTAAGCTGAAGAAAGAGAGCATTCCAGATGTGGAGGACAAGCAGTGAAAATGACGGAAGATAGAGCATCTTGATTAAGAAATAGTAAGGAGGTCAAGGGTCTTTGGATCACAGAGTATGTGGGAGGAAGAGGCTGTAAAGTGTAAGAATGGAAAGGTGGGAGGAGTAGGGGGTGAAGGGCATCAAGTGCCATTTTTTAATTGCTTCTGGAAGTGATGGGGAGCTTTACTGACTGATAGCAGAACATGGTCAGACATATGCTATAGGGAAATCAAGTTAATAGTTTAATGAGCAACAGTGGGGAGAGACTTGAGGCAGAAACACAACAGAAAGTTATAATATTACATTGCAAAGTGATAAGGGACTATACCAGGGAAATGAGTGTCAAATAATGTGAAGATAGAATCAACAGGACTTCCAACTGATTGGAAATGGTCAGGGGTCAGGGGGAGAGGGAGAGGAATTGAGGACACCCAGATTGGGAGTCTAGGCAACTGGGAGAATGATACTGTCCTCCACAGTGATAGGGAAATTAGGAAGAGGGGAGGAATTTGGGTGGAATTGAGTTTGGTTTTGAACATGTTGAGTTTAAGATAACGATGGGACATCCAGTTTGAGATGTCCAATAGATAGTTGCTCTTATACAAATAGTTCTGGTTCTCTTTTCATTCTGAATCAGTCCATATATATAGTCCCAGCTTTCTCTGAAGCCATTACTTTCTTCATTTCTTACAACAAAATAGTATTCCATTAATTTGTACACTACGGTGTATTTCTTGGTCTATGGACATCTCTTTAGTTTCTTTATTGGATTCTCTTTCCATCATATGTCGCTTCCATAGTTGCATTAGGCAAGTTGTTTTACCTCTCCAGCTTCTTCTATCTATATGACAGTTTATAATAGCTGCATCCTGCCCATTGCAGAAGAGGATCATACTCAGGAGAGGTAATCATCACAAAGGGTCACATTTATAAAGAAGTTTGAACTTTACAAAACATTTTCCTTTGTCCCCCTGCCTGTAATGCTCTCTCCTTACTTACAGCTCTTGGCTTACATGACTCAAATATAGGAAGCCTTTCTCACTCCCTGCCTATCTCCCCTTTATGCTAATGCATTTGCTATGAGATTGCCTTCTATTTGCACAATATATCAATTTTTTCCAATTTGCACAATATATCAATATTGTCTCCTGCATTAAGATGTGAGCTCCATAAGGGCAAGGATAGCGATTTTGTCTTTCTTTGTAGCCATCATACTTAGCACAGTGCCTGGTACATAGTAAGCACTTAATGAATGCTTGTTCACTGACTGATAATACCCCTGGAAGATTTGACTATAATCTACACACACACACAGTTTCACAGATAAAGAAACTGAGGCTATGAAGGTAACCACTCGATTTTGGTTGAATAGGTGGTAAATATTCTAAGCTAGATACTCAAATTTTCTTTTGCTTTGTCTCTAGGAATTTAGCTGAGGATGTTGGTTAGCTCCTCAAGGTGCACTGCTGCTAAAACGGGCTTTTAGTCTTGTTTTGTGGGGCCAAGTGCCCCTTGAAGGGATGAATTTTACATAATCAGCTTTGAAAAAGATCTGACCATGGTTCATTTGCTCTTTGCCATTCTTAGTAGCTCAGCTATAATGGTTTTTCCCTGTATGGTTTGGTATCTTTCTGGGAGGATGGACACCCTCCCTAGTCAGGCCAAGGCTATTACCATGATTCCTTTTGATTTCCTTGAATATCGTGATTTCTCTCTTTTCCTGCACATTTCCCACATTCTAGTGGGACAGGAGTCAGGGATTGGTGGAAATTCTCTTGGGTTGTTAATGTTTTTCTTTCTAAAATGCCCTATTAAATTAGACAGTTCAGAGTCATGTTTGCCATACTGGTCCAGACACAGGCTGTGTAAAACCTTAAGAATGGTTTATGATTTGTTGTTCAGCCATGTCTAACTCTTTGTGACCCCATTTGGGGTTTTCTTGGCAAAGATACCTCAGAAGTTTAACATTTTGTTCTTCATTTTACAGATGAGGAAACTGAGGAAAGAAAGGTTGAGTGACTTGTCCAGGGTCACATAGCTAGAAAATATCTAAGGACAGGAAGATGAGCCATCCTGGCTCCAGGCCCAGTGCTCTGTGAGCTATGGAATCACCTACCTGCTCATATTTGTACAATTGCAATGGTTCTGGCTTTTGTTTAGGTGCTGTTGGTTTTGTTTTCTGTTGTTTTTGGTTTTTAGTGCATGCCAACACACATCATTCTGGGTCAAGTCTAACTCAAACTGGTGCAGTGATTCAGGCTCTGAATTAGAATGCAATGGGATAGTTATGGACCCAAATTTCAGCAAAATACTAGGTAAGCAATATTGGGCAGGTCACTTAACTTCAGTGTGCTTCAGTTTCCTCCACTGTAGGACAAGGATAATACCTCCCAGGGTTGTTGTAAGGATGAAATGAGATATTTGTGCTTGACCCAGAGTCTGGCACTTGGTAGGTTCTATATAAAGACTATTTATTTTCTAACAACAAAGTATAAAATTTTAAGGTAAAAAAAGCTAGAGATTTAAATAGAATGGTCAAACTTCTCTGCCATTGCCATGTAACGTGGTCACCTTGGTCAGGAAAACATTTTTACAGGACAACAAGAATTTTGCCAAAACCTCAGAAACCAGCTGCCCATAGGCTAGGGTTTTTATACCTCAGGAGGCAAATCACTGATGATCCAAAGAATGGAATCCCTGCCCTCTTAAAAGGAAACCTGTTTATCTACTGTTATAAGGGCTATTTCAAAATATGTCGTTTGAGGGTTATAAGATAGTCTATTTCTTCCTTTTAGTCTTGTTTATGGAATTTTTTTCTCTCTCACAAAGATCCTTGGAAGAAGGTCATGCAAGTGCTATTATCCGCATTTAATTTTTTTTTTTTCAGTAATGTCTGTCTCTTCATGACCCCATTTGGAGTTTTCTTGGCAAAAGTACTGGAGTGGTTTGCCATTTCCTTCTCCAGTTCATTTTACAGATGAGAAAACTGAGGCAAATGGGGTTAAGTGACTTGCCCAGAGTCACATAGCTAACAAGTACCTGAGACCAGATTTGAATTCAGGAATCTAAGTCTTCCTGACTCCAGAACCAACACTCAATCTACTGTGCCACCTCACTGGCCACCTTGACAGGTAAACTCTAAGTAAGGAAGACCTGGGATCAAGTTTCACCACTAATTCTTGCTTGGGTGTATGACTTTTAATGCTCCTAGGGAGTTAAGTCTATGAAGAATAGGTGCTCATCTGTATTGGTAGAGGAATTTCTCTCACCAGGAATTCTTTGCTTCAAAGATATCACTGATCTTTTTTTGTTTCACTTTAACTTTCTTTTTTAAATTAATTTTATTTTTAATTAATGAAATGCAACAAGCATTTCCATAGCATAGTGAAATAAAAAAAAATGAGTGCTCATGAAACTACAAATCTATTATGTACAACAGCTATTTCTTTTAAATTTATAATAAAGGTTTTATGCAACTTTTTTCCTTTTTCAATTTTAAAATTTTTATTTATTAATTCTCTTAAAAATAAATAATCACATAAAAGTCAAAGTAAAACTTTAAGTTTAAAATTTTTATTGTTTAATTAGAATACTTATAATAAAATATAATCACAATTTTCACAAAGTAGAATTCTAATGCATCATTATTATTTGAAAAATGAGGAACACTCAGAAAAGTGAAATTAATGGTCTAGTATCACATAGTTGATAATAGAACCTGTGAATACTGATTCCAAGCCAGATGTTTACTTTCAAGGGTGGTTTAAATGACTTATTTAGATTGGCCCTAGGGGTGGGGAGAGAATTGGGACAATGGATGCAGTTATAGAGAGGTAGATTTCAGCTCAATATGAGGGAGAAGGGATTTCCTTCCTCTCTGAGATGTCTAATGAAAGGATGGCATGCTTAAGATCTTGAATGTCCCAATCACTGGAAGTTTTCAGCTGGGAACTGAAGGCTCTATATCAAGGGATATGTAAGAAAGGATCCATTTTCTAGCCATAGGTTAGACTGGATGACCTCTGAGGTCCCGTTCAACTCTGAGAATCTATGACTTTATAAAAAGGTCAGTGGGGGATATTTTTAAAGTTTATTCTGGAGGAAAAAAGCTGTATCCATAGCAAGGCTAAACTTGCACAAGGCTCATCTTTTTATTCTTTAAAAAAAAAAAAGAAAACCCAGAATTCTTAGGCCCCCAACCCCTTCTCATTGCTTTCTAGTTAGTAGATGAAGAAATTTCAAATCCTAAAGAGGGAAGGAACAATCAGGTAAGAGAAATTCTTCATGTTCCTTTTCTCTTTTCTGAAGGAAGAAGTAGAAATATCCCATTTCTGATGTCATTTGAGTTGAATGTCTCTAGAGAGTTGGTGAAGGGAAAAGTGAACCAAGACCATTATTTCCTCAGGGATTTAGTAAGAGGAGAAGTATGAGAAGAGAGACAGGGAGAAATTGTTTCATTTAGGTCAGGGACTCAGTAAAAGCTGAGAAATATACCATATCAGTCACACAGATGATTCATGGAACCAGGAATGGTTAGGCAGCTGGGACAGCCACTTCGAAACAAGGTCACAGGATAGGGCTGAAAACAAATACTCTTCATTCTACAAGGAAAACCTAAAATGATGACTCCTTAGGAGTCACAGGCCAATTCTCTGTAGACTGCAAGGGCTAAAGAAGGCAAGAGAGGTCTGAGCCTGTGGTTACTACAACCCAGTCTGAAGCCTTCACAGTCTGCAGACGGAGGTCCTTGGGCCGTCCTACTTATAGCAGTTATGCTCTGCTTAACTAACCCCACAGTCTCTAAAAGACCTCTGTTGGTCTTTCATTGACATTATCATGTGGAAGGGACATCTCTGATAGGCTAGTGAATCTGAGAGGCGGAGGCAGGGAAGACCTGAATCCTCTAAGGGATTTGGAATCTACAGCCCCAAGGTCTTTTCTTTATTCCTCTTCTTGTTTTCTTGTATCAAGACCATTGACAATGTCTTCCAGAATAGAAAGAAGTAGAAGGGAGCAGAGAAAGTAGGGAAGGAGAGAGGGAGGAGAGAGTGGAAAAAGAGGAAAAGAAAAGAGAGGGAAGAGCAAAAAGAGACAGGAGGGTGCAAGGAGAGGAAGGGGAGATAGAAAGATGGTAAAAGAAAAAAAAATAATTCAAAATAGGTAGAGAGAACAGAAGGAGATAAAAGGAATGGAAAGAATAAATAAGAAGGTCTGTTAGACTCCGGTCTCTGTTATGTCTTCTTTGTAATGACTTTTGGGAAGATTGTATGCAGAGGGTTCCTTCCCCCTTTCTGACTATTGGAAGAATCATCCTGTGAGTCACTTGGGTATTAGAGTCAGTATTCACCAAATCTCATGCCTTTATTCCTCTGACTATAACCAAGGCCTCAGCAACGTCCTTTGGGATCAGTCTTTTTAAGCAGAGGAGGAAACTGGGGGATGATATTTCCCTTTGGCCACCAAGAAAATCTGGATTTGATTACTAGGAAAGTTTTTACATTAGAAATATTGTTTCTAGGGTAAGATAATTTCAGTTCCACACATGTGAAGTTTCAAAGTGATGGTTGGTTTTGCAGATTGAGACATATGTAGGCAATCAAAGATGTGGATCTGGGGCAAACTCAGGACTGGAGAAAGAGATTTGAGAGCTATCTTCATAAAGGTGATGGCTAAACTCTGAATTATAGATGTGGTCTCTCAAGGACTGGGAGTACAAAGGAAATATTAAACAACCCAGTGCTTAGTTTTGGAGAATGTCCAAATTTATTGTGTGGGAAAGGCAAGAAGGACAAGAGAGGCTGGTGGAGGAGACAGAAAGAGCAGACAGAGAGGTAGGAGGAGGGTAGAGTAGTGTTAAGAAAGGAGAGGTTTCAAGGAGAGGAGTGGTTGTGGGGCAGAGAGACCATGGTAAGTGAAGAATGGGAAAACACCATTGGATTCAACAAGTAAGGAGTTATCAGTGATCTTAGAAAGAGCAATTTGAATTGGGAAAGGAAACAAATATGTATACAATGCCTACTATGTGCCAGCCACTGTGCTAAGTAACTTTCAAATACTTTATCATTTGATACTCACAACAACCCTGGGAGGGAGATGCTATTATGATCCCCATTTTAGAGTAGAGGAAACTGAGGTAAACATAGACTAAATAGAGTATCCAAGATCACATAGCCAGTAAAGTGTCCAAGGCTTGATTTGAACTCATGTCTTCCTGACTCCATGCCCAGCACTGTGCCATTTAGGCCAGTGGGAGTAAAAGTCAGATTATATGAACTTAAAAATAGAAACAAAGAAAAGGAAGCAGAAGTAGCAGGCTTGTATCAAGTCATTTTGGGGAATATAACAGAATCTAGAAAATGTTTTCAAGGTGGATGATAACTGTATTCTTGAAATCATTAGGGAAGAAAAGATTGAAGATTCTGGAAAGATGATAATTGTGTTTTTTTTTTCTTTTTTAAAAAATTTTATTTATTTAGTTTAAGTTTTCTACATTATTTTCAACAAGATTTTGAGTTCCAAATTTTCTCTCCCCATCTCTCCTTTCCCCCTGCCCCAAAATGCCTTGTATTCTGATTACCCCTATCACCAATCTGCCTTCCCTTCTAATACCCCTCCCTTCCCTTATGCTCATCTTCTCTCTTGTCCTGTAGGGGAAGATAAATTTCTATTCCCCATTACCTGTATTTCTTATTTCTCAGTTGCAAAAACAATTCTCAATATTTGTTTCTAAAACTTTGAGTTCCAACTTCTCTTCCTTCCTCCCTCCCCACCCATTCTCACCGAGAAGGCAAGCAATTCACTATAGGCTATATATGTGTAGTTTTGCAAATGACTTCCATAATAGTTGTGTGGTATAAGACTACCTATATTTCCCTCCATCCTATCTTGTCCCTCATTTATTCTATTCTCTCTTTTGACCTTGTCTCTCCCCAAGAGTGTTTACTTCTAATTGCTTCTTCCTCCCATTTGCCCTCTCTTCCACCATCCCCCCCTTCCTGCTTACCCCCTTCTCCCCTACTTTCCTGTAGTGTAAGATAGATTTTCATACCAAACTGAGTGTGCATGTTATTCCTTCCTTGAGCTAAATATGATGAAGGTAAGCTTTACTTATCCCCTCTCACCTACTCTTTTTCCCCTCCATTGAAAAAGCTTTGCCTTCCCTCTTTTATGAGAGGTAATTTGCCCCATTCCATTTCTCCCTTTCTCCTCCCAATATATTCCTCTCTCACCTCTTAATTTTATTTTTTTTAGATATGATCCCTTCCTACTCAACCTCCCCTATGCTCTTTATCTTTCTGTCTCTATCTTTCTCTGTCTCTCTCTGTCTCTCTGTCTCTGTCTGTCTGTCTGTCTGTCTCTCTCTCCCCCAAAGGTGTGTGTGTATGTGTAATCCCTCCAAATACCCAGATACTGAAAAAAATTTCAAGTTACATATATTATCTTTCCATATAGAAATGTAAACAGTTCAGCTTTAGTAAGTCCCTTGTGATTTCTCTTTCTTGTTTACCTTTCATGCTTCTCTTAATGCTTGTATTTGAAAGTCAATTTTTTTTTCAGCTCTGGTCTTTTCATCAAGAATGTTTGAAAGTCTTCTATTTCATCAAATCATCATTTTTTCCCTGAAGTATTATACTCAGTTTTGCTGGGTAGGTGATTCTTGGTTTTAATCCTAGCTCCTTTGACTTCTGGAATATCATATTCCACATGCTTCAATCCCTTAATGTAGAAACTACTAGATCTTGTGTAATCCTCATTGTGTTTCCACAATAGTAGAATTGTTTCTTTCTAGCTGCTTGCAATATTTTCTCCTTGACCTGGGAACTCTGGAATTTGGCTACAATATTCTTAGGAGTTTCTAGTTTTTGGATCTCTTTCAGGAGGTGATCAGTGGATTCTTTCAATATTTATTTTGCCCTCTGGTTCTAGACTATCAGGGTAATTTTCCTTGATAATTTCATGAAAGATGATGTCTAGGCTCTTTTTTTGATCATGGCTTTCAGGTAGTCCCATAATTTTTAAATTGTCTCTCCTGGATCTATTTTCCAGGTTAGTTGTTTTTCCAATGGGATATTTCACATTTCATTTTTTCACTTTTTTAGTTTTGTTTGGTGATTTCTTGGTTTCTCATAAAGTCATTAGTTTTCATCTGTTCCATTCTAATTTTTAAAGAATTATTTTCTTCAGTGAGCTTTTGAACCACCTTTTCCATTTGGATAATTCTCCTTTTTAATGCATTCTTCTCCTCGTTGACTTTTTAGACCTCTTTTGCCAGTTGAGTTAGTCTATTTTTAAAGGTGTTATTTTCTTCAGCATGTTTTTTTTTGGTTCTCCTTTAGCAAGCTGTTAACTCACTTTTCATGATTTTCTTTCATTGCTCTCATTTCTCTTCCCAGTTTTTCCTCCATCTCTCTTATTTGATTTTCAAAATCCTTTTTGAGGTCTTCCATGGCCTGAGACCACTGCATATTTATTTTGGATGTTTGGGATGCAGAAACCTTGACTTTTATGTCTTCTCCTGATGATAAGCTTTGTTCTTCCTCATCTGAAAGGGTGGGAGAAAATACCTGTTCACCAAGAAATATAGTCTATAGTCTTATTTTTTTTTCCCTTTCTGGGGCATTTTCCCAATCAGTTACTTGACTTTTGGGTCCTTTGTCAAGAGTAGAGTATACTCAGGGGATCTGTAAGTTCTCAGTTTCTCTCAGGTGGCACAATCAAGGAAGAGGAGTTTACCTTTCAGGGGCCTCCAGCTCTGCCATACTAGTATTCCTCCTTACCCCAGGACTGTGCTCAAGTCTGAGTTCCAGATCAGCTGCTCAATTCCCCCAGGGGTTTTAAGCGGAGAGCTCCAACAATGGATGCTGGCTGCTGGCTGCTTGGTGCTGCCTGCCACAGTCACAGCCTCCACAGCTGCCACTGCCTGCTGCTGCTGCTGCCTCCCTACTGCCTGGGGCTGGGGCTAGGGAAAGACCCTGCTTCCTTATCACTGAGCTGAAAAGGCTTTCTCACAGAACTTTGAAGCTGCCTTTGGTGCTTATGGGTTGAGGGATCTAAGAACCTCCACTTCTTCTGGGGATTCCACTCCCAGAGCCTGCTCCAGTCCTGCTTCTCCCAGTGGTGCATGGCCAAGGCTGGGCTGGGCTACACTCCGCTTCACGTCCAGGGTAACAGACCTTTTCCATCAGCCTTCCAGGTCACCCTGAGCTCAAAATCTCCACTCCATCATTCTGTGGCTTCTGGTGCTCTAGAATTTGTTGAGACTCATTCTTTACAGGTGTTTTATGGGCTGCAGGGGAAGAGCTAGAGTATGTGTGTCTTTTTATTCTGCCATCATGACTCCACTCCCTGTTTCCTCGAAGAAAATTGTTAAAGGGACATGATTCCGGACAAAGCTGTAAGAGATGAGATAAAGGGGTATGGAAGGGTCTTTCTGGGAAATGAGAAGTGCTCCAAATCATTAATAATAATATAAATGTAAAACAACAACAAAAATGAAACAAAACAACTGTCTGGACTTCCAGTGCCCAGATGACAGAGGGATGCATGAACTCCTCTTAGCCTTCCGAACTCACCTCCAAACAACCTTACAAAAATGTCTTACAACAAATTTTGGAATGGTAAAGCAGCTTACCAGTACAGGATAGCTTGGAGACTCAACAGGAAAGGTCTGTTTCTCTGGGGTGGGAGAGGGGCATTTTTAGCCAGAAGCAGTTGCAGGCCTCACCTTGGAGGGGTCCACAGCAAGGCCCTGAGCCCTGGACTAGCCCACCAGTAAGGGGCCACCCCAGTGTAAACAAGAAGCAAGACCAAAGCTCTGAAGCAAGCTGGCAGTCCTTGTAGACAAGCAGCATGGCAAAGTCCCACCCCCAATACTGGCCTGCAGTGAGGCCTCACCCCTAGAATAGTCCAGCAGTGAGACCCTACACCTAGGGCAAGCCAACAGAGAGATCTCACTCTCAGTAAAAGCAAGCAGCAATAACCTCCCTGCCCCAACCAGTGCAAGCCAGCTCTCTGTGATCCCCTCAACTAGACATTCCAGAGAAGGATCAGGAATATCTACACCTGGAAATCTCAGGCTAAACCTAGACCCAAGCCTGATTGATGAGTGGGAAAGGACCACTGCACCCTGTTTTGCTCCCCCCCCCATTATCCCATTTCTTTCTATCAGCCACCCCAAGATGAGAAGTTCTGGGTCCAGGCTAGCTTCCTAGTTTCCTTCCAGCTGAGTCCCAAGGTCCATTGTAATCCAGCAGCAAGGCCCCAATATCCAACACAAAAAGTTTGAGACTGTTTGTCTCAACAGAGCCCAAATTTTACATAAAATTACAGTTATAAAATAGGCAGGAAAATGAGCAAAAAACCAAAAAAGAGCCTGACCATAGACAGTTACTATGGTGATAGGAAGAATAAAGAGACAAACTTAGAAGAGGGTAAAAATGTCAAAACAACTACGTGTGAAACCACAAAGAAAAATTTATATTTGTGTCAGGTCCAAAAAGAACTCTTGGAAGAGATCAACAAATATTTTTTAAAAAACAAATAAGAGAAACAGAAGAAAAACTGGGAAAAGAAATGAAAATAATGCAAGAGGATCATGAAAAACAGGTCAACAGTTTGATAAAGGAAGCAAAAAATGATGGAAAGGGATATACCAAAGCATCACAAAGAAAACAATTCCTTAAAAAATGAATTAGCCTAATGGGAAAGGAAATACAAAAACTCACTGAAGAAAATAATTCCTTAAAAATTAGAATTGTTATCTTCTTGCAATTGATGTTCTCTGCTCCTTTCTCCCTTTCTTTCCTTAAAGATGCTATATAAAGAAGAACATATTTTCTGGGTAAAAAAAAACTTTTGTTGCAAAGCACATTTACAAAAATTGTGTTTCGAGGCACCATGGATTTATTTGGGGATATTTCTTTTCTTGTTATCTCTGATCTGTATGCATTTTAAAGGCACCTTATGAGGTTTCTTGAGCATTAAATTAATCTTCTCTTCATGATCTTTCTGCATTTAAACTTTCTGTGAAATGTCTTTTGTTTATAAATTGTGTTTCTCTGCTGATTCAGAAAAAAATAGAATTGCTAGAACTGGGCAAGTGGACTCCATGAAACATTAAGAAATGATAAAAAAAAATTAAAAAATCAAAAGAAAAAATAGAGAAAAAAAATATAGAAGGAAATATAGAATTTTTTACTGAAAAAACAACTGACCCAGAAAATAGATCCAGGAGAGATAATTTAAGAATTAGTGGAGTACATGAAATCCATAATAATAATAAAAAAGAGCCTGGATATAATATTTCAAGAAATTATCAAGGAAAACTGCCCTGATATGCTAGAACCAGAGAGCAAAATAGAAATTAAAAGAATCCACTGATTACCACCTTAAAGAGATTCTGAAAAAAAAAAAAAAAACTCCCAGGATTATCATAGACAAATTTCAGAGCTCCCAGGCCACAGAGAAAATACTGAAAGCTGCCAGAAAGAAACAATTCAAATATCATGGAGTCATAGATAAAGTCACACAGGATTTACCAGTTTCTACATTAAAGAACAAAAGGGCTTGGAATATGATATATCCTCGAAGGCAAAGGAGACAGGATTACAATGAAGAATTGCCTACCCAGCAAAACTGAGTAAAAATCCTTCAGGGGGAAAATGAATATTTAATGAAATAGAGGACTTTCAAGCATTCCTGATAAAAAGACCAAAGCTGAATAAAATTTTTGATCTCCAAATATAAGACTCAAGAAAACCATAAAAAGGTAAACAGAAAAGAGAAAACATAAGAAATTCAATAAGGCTAAACTGTTTATGTTCTTACATGGCACGATGATATTTGTAACTCAAGAACTTTATCACTTTAGAGCAATTAGGAGCATGCATAGACAGAGGGTGTGGGTGTGAATTGACTATGATGAGATGATATCCAAAAAAATTGAACCGAACCAAAATTGAGAGGTGAGAAAGAAGATTGCACTGGGAGAAGAAAGAAGGGAGACATAGAATGGGGTTAGTTACCTCACATAAAAGTGACACAATAAAACTATTTCAGTGGAAGGGAAGATGGGAGTGGGGCTGGACTGGACTGAATTTTATTCTCATAAGAATTATCTCAATGATGGAATAACATACATACCAGTTGGGTATTGATATCTATCTTACCCTATAAGGAAGTAAAAAGGGATGGGGTTAAGAGAAGAGGGTGAGAGCTGATTGATGACAGAGTGGATTGAAAGAGGCTGTAGTCAGATATAAAACACTTATGAGGAGGGACAAGTGGAAAGGTGAGAAAGAGAGATAGAAGAAGAAGTAGAAGAAGAAGAAGAAGAAGAAGAAGAAGAAGAAGAAGAAGAAGAAGAAGAAGAAGAAGAAGAAGAAGAAGAAAGAAAGAAAGGAAAAATAAGATGGAGAGAAATACATAGTTATCATAATTGTAAATGTGAATGGGATGAAGTCATATATAAAACAGAATCAAATAGCAGAATGGGCTAAGAAACACAATACACTATTTACAAGAAACACATCTGAAGCACAGAAACACACAAAGTCAAAGTAAGGGACTGGGGCAGAATCTATTTTACTTCAGTGGAAGTAAAAAAAAAGCAGGTGTAGCAATCATAATCTCAGACAAAGTAAAAGCAAAAATAGATCTAATTAAAATACATAAGCAGGGAAATCACATTTGCTTAAAGGTATCATAGACAATGAAGTTATATCAGTACTAACATATGCACCATATAGTATAACAATGCAGTTTTTAAGAGATGTTAAATTAGTTGCAGGAGGAAATAGGCAGTAAAACCAGAATGGTGGAGAACCTCAACTTGCCCCTTTCAGAACTAGAGAAATCTAACCAAAAAATAAACCAGAAGGAAGGTAAGAAAATGAATAGAGTTTTAGAAACTTTTGATACAATAGACCTCTGGAGAAAAACTGGGTAGGAATAGAAAAGAGCATACCTTTTCTTAGGGGCACATGAGACCTACACAAAAATGTATTAATACATGAAATCCTCACAACCAAATGAAGAAAAGCAAAAACGCTAATTGCATCCTTTTGAGATCATAATGCAATAAAAAATGACATTAAATAAAAGGCAGTGGAAAGATAAGTTTAAAATTAATTTGAAATAAAATCGTAAGAATGAGTGGGTCAAAAAAATATAATAGAATCAATAATTTCATTAAAGAGTATAACAACAATGAGACAATATTTATGGAATGAGATGAGACAAAATTTATGGGATATATCCAAAGCAGTACTTAGCAGAAAATTTTTACAAATGTTTACATGAATAAAATAGATCAATGAATTGGGTATGCATCTAAAAACAACTGGAAGATGAATAAATAAAATATCCCCAATTAAACATAAAATTGGAAATTTTGAAAATGAAAGGTGATATTAATAAAATTGAAAGTAAGAAGACTGTTACTAGAAAACAAAACTAGAATCTAGTTTTATGAAAAAACTGACAAAATAGATAAAACATTGGTTAATTTGATTAAAAATTTAAAAAAGATCAAACTACCACCTCCATTGAAGAGGAAATTAGAGCAATTATATGCCAACAAGTCTGACAGTCTAAATGAAATGGATGAATATTTACAAAAATATAAATTGCCCAAATTAACAGCAGAAAAAAATTGAGTACTTAAATATTCCCATCTCAGAAAAAAAAATATATTGGACAAGCTATCAATTAACTCCATAAGAAAATATCCCCAGGGACAATTCGTAAGTGAATTCTACCAAACATTTAAAGAACAATTAATCTTTTCTTATTTTTTTAAATATAAATTTATTTATTTAACTTTTTACATATATTTTCAAAAAATTTTGGGTTCCAAATTTTCTCCTCTTTTATCCCCTCCCCCACCCCAATACACCAAGCATTCTAATTTTCCCTATCACCAATCTGCCCTCTCTTCTATCATCCCTCCTTTCTCTTGTCCCCTCTTTTGTCCTGTAATGACTTTCTATTCCCCATTAACTGTATTTCTTATTTCCTAGTAGCAAGAACAATACTAAACAGTTGTTCCTAAAACTTTGAATTCCAAATTCTCCCCATCCTTCCCTCTCCACCCATTCCCTTTGGGAAGGCAGGCAATTCAATATAGACCATATCCGTGTAGTTTTGCAAATGACTTCGATAACAGTCGTGTTGTGTAAGACTAACTGTATTTCCCTCCAGCCTATCCTGCCCCCCATTGTTTCTATTCTGTCTTTTGATCCTGTCCCTCCCCAAGAATGTTGCCTTCAAATTGCTCCCTCCTCCCATTGCCCTCCCTTCCATCATCCCCCGCCCCCTTGCTTATATCCTTCTCCCCCACTTTCCTGTATTGTAAGATGGGTTTTCATACCAAAATGAGTGTGCATTTTATTCCTTTCTTTAGTCAAATGTGATGAGGGTAAACTTCTTGTTTTTTTCTCAGCTCTCCTCTTTTTCCCTCCACTAAAAAATCTCCTGCTTGCCTCTTGAATGAGATATAATTTACCCCATTCCATTTCACCCTCTTTCCTCCCACTACATTTCTCTCTCATCATTTACCTTAATTTCTTTTAAGATATTGTCCCATCCTATTCAATTCACTCTGTGCTCTCTGTCTCTGTGTGTGCATGCATGTGTGTGTGTGTGTGCACACACGTGTACGTGTGTGTGTGTGTGTGTGTGGTCCCACCAACTACCCAGATGCTGAAAAGTTTTAAGAGTTACAAATATTGTCTTTCCATGTAGGAATGTAAACAGTTCACTTTTGGTAAGTCACATATGACTTCTCTTTGCTGTTTACTTTTTCATGCTTCTTCTCATTCTTGAGTTTGAAAGTCAAATTTTCTTTTCAGCTCTGGTCTTTTCATCAAGAATGCTTGAAAGTCCTCTGTTTCATTGAAAGACCACATTTTCCCCTGAAGCATTATACTCAGTTTTTCTGGGTAGGTGATTCTTGGTTTGAGTCCTAGTTCCTTTGACTTCTGGAATATCCTATTCCACACCCTTTGATCCCTTAATGTAGAAGTTGCTAGATCTTGTGTTATCCTGGTTGTATTTCCACAATACTGGAATTGTTTCTTTCTAGCTGCTTGCAATATTTTCTCCTTGACCTGGGAATTCTGGAATTTGGCCACAATGTTCCTAGGAGTTTCTCTTTTTGAATCTGTTTCAGGCGGTGATCGATGGATTCCTTCAATACCTATTTTGCCCTCTGGTTCTAGAATATCAGGGCAGTTTTCCTTGATAATTTCATGAAAGATGATGTCTAGGCTCTTTTTTGATCATGGCTTTCAGGTAGTCCCATAATTTTTAAATTGTCTCTCCTGGATCTATTTTCCAGGTCAGTTGTTTTTCCCATGAGATATTTCACATTCTCTTCCATTTTTTCATTCTTTTGGTTTTATTTTGTGATTTCTTGGTTTCTCAGAAAGTCGTTAGCCTCCATCTGTTCCATTCTAATTTTGAGAGAACTATTTTCTTCAGTGAGCTTTTGAACCTCTTTTTTTCACTTGACTAATTCTGCTTTTGAAAACATTCTTCTCCTCATTGGCTTTTGGAACCTCTTTTGCCAATTGAGTTAGTCTATTTTTCAAGGTGTTGTTTTCTTCAGCATTTTTTGGGGTTTCCTTTTGCAAGGTATTGACCCATTTTTCATGCTTTTCTTGCATCTCTCTCATTTCTCTTCCCAGTTTTTCCTCCACCTGTCTAACTTGATTTTCAAAATCCTTTTTGAGCTCTTCCATGGCCTGAGCCCATTGGATATCTATTTCGGATGTTTGGGTTACAGAGGCCTTGACTTCTATGTCTTTCCCTGATGGGAAGCATTGTTCCTCATCATCAGAAATGAAAGGCAGGAACATTGGTTCCCCAAGAAAGTACCCTTCTATGGTCTCATTTTTCTTCCCTTTTCTGGTCATTTTCCCAGCCAGTTACTTGGCTTCTGAGATTCCTGTCCACCCCGCTTAGATCTGCCCAGCTAGTGCTTGGGGTGTGAGATTCAAATGCTGCTCCCAAGCCTCAGGGCTTTCAGCAGCAGGAGCAGCTGCTATTCAATATGAGCTTAAGTTCTGGTGCTTGGGTAGGGGCAGGGCCGCCTCCCAGGTTCAGTTCCCTCAGGGACTTTATGCAGAGACCTTCAGTAATGGAGCAGGTGGGGGCAGGGCTGCCTCCTAGGCTCAGTTCCCTCAGGGGGTTTATGCAGAGACTTTTGGTAATGGCCCTGACCTTCTGCCTGCTGATCCAGGAGTCCTGGGCCTCTGCCGCTACCTCTGCAGCTGCCTCCCGAGGGGGCCCGAGTGACGGAGACCCCCCCGCTCCCCCTCGGCCAGCTCAGACGTCTCTCTCACTGACCTGTAATGCCTGTGGGTGGAGGCACCTTCGCAGCTGCCGGAGATTCCATCCCTGAAGCCTGCTCGGATCTGCTCCTCTGGGGTTGTGTGGCCAGGGCAGCGCAGGGGTGGGCTCCGTCTCCGGAGTGCAACAGACCCCTGGGGACGGCTTTCCAGGGCTCTCTGGAACGGAAATCTTTTCCATTATGTTTCTGCGTACCTTGCAGTGCTTCAGAATTTGTGGGGAGTTCTTTTTGCAGGAAATATATGGGCTGTGGGTTCGGAGCTAGCATATGTGAGTCTTTCTACTCCGCCATCTTGGCTCCTCCAAGAACAATTAATCTTAATACTATATCAACTATTTGGAAAAATAGGCAAAGAAAGAGTTCTACCAAATTCTTTTTACAGCACCAAATATGATGCTGTTATCTAAACCTGAAAGAATGAAAATAGAGAAAGAAAACTATAGATCAATTTCCCTAATGAGCATCAATGCAAAAAAAAAATAAGTAACATGATGACAAGGAGATTATGGTGATATATCACAAAGATCTTACACTAAATGGTCATTATTATATGAGATTTATACCAGGAATGCAGGGCCAGTTCAATATTAGAAAAACTATAAGCATAGTTGAGTATTACCAACAGCAAAACCAACAGAAATCATATTATTGTTTCAATAGATGTTGAAAAACTTTGACAAAACATAGCACTCTTTGCTATTAAAAACACTAGAGAGCATAAGAATAAATGGAATTTTCCTTAATATGAGAAGTAATATCTATCAAAAACCATCAGCAAGCATTATCTACAATGGGGATAAGCTGGAAGCCTTCCCAATAAGATGATGGTGGAGTAATGGTGTCCACTGTCACCACTATTATTCAATATTGTGATAAAAACTTTAGCTATGTGAATAAGACAGGAGAAAGAAATTGAAAGAATTAAAATGGGTGATGCGGAAACAAAACTATCACTCTATGTAGATAATATGATGGCATACTTGGATTATTTTAGGGAATCAACTAAAACAGCTAGTTGAAATAATTAACAACTTTAGCAATATTGAAGGATATAAAATAAGCCCACAGAAATCATCAACATTTCTATATATTACCAACAAAATCCAACAGCAAGAGATAGAAAGAGAAATTCCATTTAAAATAACTGTAGACAATATAAAATACTTGGAGTCGACTCAGGTCGAAACTCAGTTATTAATATGGATACAATTACAGAGCACTTCTCACATAAATAAAATCAGATTTAAAGAATTGGAAAATATTAATTGTTCATGGGTAGACTGAGTCAATTTAATAAATTTGACAATTCCTTTTAGATTAATTTACTTATTTAGTGCCAAAGCCATAAACTGCCAAAAATAATTACTTTATAAGGCTAGACAAAACAATGACAAAATTCATCTGGAAGACCCAAAGGTCAAAACATTAAAGCAATCAATGAAAAAATGTGGAAGTAAATGGCCTAGTTGTGCCAAATAAACTGTTTTTTAGAGCAGTATTCATCAAAACAACCTGGTACTGGCTAAGAAATGGAGTGATAGATTAGGTACAAAATACATTGAAGTAAATTGCTATAGTAATTTAATGTTTGATAAATGCAAAGATGCAAGATTTTGGTACAAAAACTTATTATTTAACAAAAACTGCTGGAAAAGCTGGAAAACAGCATGGCAGAAGTTAGGTTTAGATCATGTCATATATCAAGATAAGGTCAAAATGGGTACAGGATTTAGATTTAAAGGGTGATACCATAAGCAAATTATGAGAATATGGAATAGTTTACCTATTACATAGATGGAAAAGGGAAGAATTTAGGACCAAGCAAAACATAACGAATATTACAAAATGTAAAATGAATAATTTTGATTATGAAATATTTTTTAAATTGCACAAACAAAACCAATGTAATCAAAACTGGGGATTTCTTTTATAGGAAGTATATCTAATAAAAGACCACACTTCTCAAATATATAGAGAATTGAGTCAAATTTATAAGAATACAAATCATTCCCCAATTTGTAAATGGTCAAAGGACATTTGAATAAGCAATATTCTTGTGACAGGTTGTCTCTACTCTATGAATATCTCTTTCTGTCTGGTACATCTACTCTGTACCTGGTTTCTATTAGACAGCTTTTAGATTCCAGGCTATGAGGCTCCAGGTTTTGTCAAATAGTGAGATCTGGCCCCAGTTACTGGGATCTTTGGGCTTATCAGACAATAGGTTGTTGTGGTTGTTTGCTTTTATATTTTGTGTAATCAGTCTTTTCCATTAACCAACCTCTCTTTTTCTTAATTAGGACCAAACTGTATTTTTTTTTAGATAATTACAACTTTTAGATCTAGTATTGCTGGACACCCTTCCTTTCAATTTTTTTCCCCACTGATTTCCTTAATTTTCTTTATCTTTGGTTCCTCTTGATTAGTTGTGTTATTCTTTTTTCTGTGAGTATAAAATAATCTTTTACTAGTTTGATTAATATGGCACTGAATTAACAAATTAATCTGGGTAGCATTGTCATTTTTATTATATTGGCCTTGATATGTTCATTAGAAATTAATATTTCTCCAGATGACTAGATTTGTCTTTACTTGTGTAAAAAGTATTTCATAGTTACATTAATATGATTGCCATTTATGTCTCAACAGATTTATTTTAATTTATTTTGTACTTTTTCTTACAATTTTAAATGGAATTTCTCTATCACCTCCTGCTAGATTTTGTGAGTTTTATGCAGAAATAGTGATTTGTGTAGGTTTATTTTATGTCTCTGCTGAAGTTAACAGTTTAAATTAGCTTATTTGACCCTCTTGGATTTTTCAACTATTGTTATTTTTAAAAAGTGATCATTTTGATTCCTCTTTGCCCATGCTTATTCTCCTATTTTTTTGTCTTATTACTATAGGTAGTATTTACAGCACTAAATTGAATAATGTCATTAATAACAGAGATCCTTGCTTTACCTGTAATCTTACTAGAAAGATTCTATCACAATTTTAGGTAGGTGTTTATTCATGTTTTAAATAGAGATTACTTATCCTGTTAAGGAAAAAACCATTTATTCCTATGCTTTCTAGTGTTTTTAACAAGAATGCCTTGATATTTGGTCAATTTTTGTGAAGGTACCATATATCTGAGAAATAGATGTACTTTCTTTTCCCATTAAATGATCTCCAGACGTCTAGCATTTCTAACTTTCCTACAATTTTATTTCTGGATCTTCATTTCTCTTTTGTTTATTGTATTTTCTAGATTTATCTAAGTCTGAAAGGATAAATAGATTCCCTCACTATTATAATTTTGCTATTTCTCCATGTAAATCATTTAACTTTTCCTTAAAATTTTTGAGGCTATGACCCTTTTATAGCCCTTCCTTTTCATTCTTTTTTAAGATTACCCAAAATACAACTGAACACTCCCAGGCCCTATGGCTAATTAGACTCCTACTATGACACCTGTTGATGATAGGGTTCTGAGAGGACGTGTATCATCTCTATGTACTACAAATTAAACATTTTGTCATTTGGTCCTTTATGATTAATCATTCTTCTTCACCTGTGTGCACTTCTCTTAACTGCTGTTTGTATTTTGAATTTTCTATTCAGCTATTGTCTTTTATTCAGGATCAAGAGTCTTCTATTTCACTAACAATCTCATATTTCCCCAATGTTATTATACTCAATATTTCTGGGTTAGTTACTCTTGGTTGATAGGTGAGTTTTTTTTGTCTTCCAGAATATTGTATTCCAAACTCTCCATTCTTTTAGTGTAGTGAAATCTTCTATGGTCTTAACTGTGGTTCCTCAATATATCAATTTTTTCTCTGTTTATGCCTTCAGCATCTTTCTTTCACATAGAGCTTTAGATTTTGGCCAGTATTGGTGGGAGTTTCATTTTGGGGTTTTTTTCAGGAAGTGACTTATGAATTTTTTTCTTTCTCCTTTGCCCTCTGGTTTTAAGAGATCTAGGCAGTTTTCTTTCATGGTTTCTTGTATTATGATATACATACATACATACATATATGTATATATATATATATATATATTAATCATGGATTTCAGATATTCATTTTAGTTCTCCCTCCTTGATCTATTTTCTGGGTCAATTATTTTTTGTATGAGATGCCTTACATTTTTTTCCTATTTGTTCTTCAGTCTTTTGACTTTACTCATGGAATTATTAGCTTCTATTTGATTTATTCTAATTCTTATAGAGGTATATTTTTCTTAAGTAAGGTACTGTACCTCATATTTCAAACTATTACTTGTCTTTCCAAATATTTCTTCCATAGCTTTCATTTTCTCCCCCATTTTTCTCTTTAGCACTCTCATTTGGTCTTGAATTTTCTTTTTTAGCTTTATAAATTTAAATTCTTTCTTCATCTTTTCCAGGAATTCTGGTTGGATTTGTGCTTAGGTGGGATTTTTCTTTGAGGCTTTGCCTTAGCTGTTTTGGAGTTACTATCTTCTTCTGAGTTAGTGTCTTGAACATTCCTGTCACCACAAGAGCTGTTTATGATTGGATTATTTTTTGTTGTTTGCCTTTTTCCAGTGCATCTATTTACTTTGTACTTTAAGTTGGTGCCAAGTTTTGTGAATTTCTGGGGGGTTTTAGGTTTTGCCTTATTCCTCTCGAGTCCATTCACTGTTTTCTTGAGGTATTGAATGTTATGGTATTCTAGGATCCCAGGGACATCTTGAGATATAGATCTACAAGATTTAGTGCTTCCAAAGTGATGTGACCTAGGATAAAATCTGATCATTTCCTTCCTGATCTGAGGTCATCAAGTTCCTGATTCAGGTCTGAGTCTGAGCCATACTCCTGTAGGTTTTTCCCTGAGTGAATGTTACAATGGACTGTTTCGGGATTCAGTTTCTGTTAGTTGACTGAGAAATACTGTAAGTTCAAAGTGATTGAACTGCAAGTTCCACTTTGGTCAGGATTTCTTTCCTTGTTTTTCTACTATAGGTTTCACACTAGACTGTATGCTCTTAGGGCCAGAGACATACAATTACTCTTTGCTTCTGAATTTGTACTTCACTCAGTACACAGATTAGGGCCCACTATCACTCTCTACCCTGGAGCACCACTCTTCAGCTTAAGGTTCCCTCTTTAGTCTGCCCTGGATATGATAGGCTGCTAGATGGTACCTGTTTCTGCATCCTGCCCAAGATTATAGCTCCCTAGTATGGATCTGGGACCTCATTTTGCTTTAGAGCACAGTTTCATCCTTTTTATGTCCCTGAGTACTAGAATGCTTACTATGGTATGTTTCTGGTCAAAACCAATCAACCAATGTTGATAGACTTCTCTGTCTCCATAGTCAACCTGGACTGGAGCGTGACTTACTATGATTTTTCTTGTATTTAACAATCAAGACTTGGTCTGGTACATTATCTAGATTTTGTGGAGGAAGTATGTTAGAAGAACTGAAATATACATCTTCCTGCTTCTCTAGCATTGGTTATTACCACCCCCTGCCATTTGTTTTTAACATTATACCCATCTAGAGTCATGTTCTCATGATGGGCTTCATCCCTACAAGGCTAAGAGTTATATCCAAAGACACATTTAGTTCCTTGGTTTACGACCTCTAATGCTTATCTCTAAACTTTGAACACTGCTGTAGAGTCATTTGAGCCTGCATATTTTCACTATTGCTTTCTTTCTTGGATCATAAAAGACCTTTTGTGGGATGTGGGTCCTGAGCTGAACTTTCAGGAAAGCTAAGGATTCCAAGAGTCAGAAGTGAGGAGAGAAAGCATCAGAGGCATTGAAGGACACCCTTCACTAAGGCACAGAAATGAAAGATGGAATGTTGTACATAAGAATTAATAAGGAGGTTAACTTGGTTAGACCATAGTGTGGGGGTGGGACTAATGTGTAATAAATGTGGAACAATAATTTAGAGCTGAATTATGAAGGGCATTACATGACAGAGGAATCTATTTCTTATCCTAAATGGCATAGAATAATTTTAAATGCATAGAGTCAAATATATTGGATTACAAAAGAAATGAGATCATAATCAAATTTTTTTAAATGTTCATACACTGTAATTAAGAACATTTACTCTAGTAGAATGCATACTCTCTGGCTGCATCACTTCCTCGTTTGTTTATTCAATACCCACCAGCTGGCATAGTGCTTGGCTACTTAAAAACGCTTGTTAATTCATTGGTTGACCCCTAGTCTCTGTCTGGTCTCTGAGATATTTACTTTACCATCTCTGGCTTACCTGGTCAAAGCTTTCACAATATACTCATTCCTGACATTTCTGAAGTCATGGGAGATTGAGCTCAGGTGCAAAATCAAAGAATTTTAGAATTGTAACCAACTTGTGTCATTTATCTAACTCATAATTGTAAAAAAATCCTCCCAATGAGGCACACAGCCTTTGTTTGAAAACCATAAGTGAGAGGAGGTCAACTATCTCCCGAGGAAGTCCATTACATAGTCTCAGAGGGGCTTGTATGTTTCATTCAGCCCAACTTGAGAAACACTACTAAGCTGGTCCACTCAGATGGACTGACCTTCTCAAACCACTTTGAGGCACTATAAATCATACAAAGGTGTTTAATGAAAGTGGAAGGGAAGATCTTAGCAGTGTCTGCCAGCACGAAGTTGGTGTAAAGTTAGCTCAAAAACTAAATGATTGTGATTCCTTAGATAAGGTGTGTGTAACACCCCTGAATCTCATCTCCTGTGCACATCTCCATCTAAATCTCAATACTCTCATAGATTGCTAATATAGGAAATAAGGACAAATTCAACCAAGTTGTAAACAAACTTTTATTGAACACCCCCTAAATTCAAATTTCACTCCTTGGTTCTAGGACAACAAAGATTAAAAAATGACATAATCTCTTCCCTCAAGGAGTTTACAATCTACCAGACTGAATGCATCACATGAACCAATAAGAAAAATACACAGGATTAAAATATGATAGAGGCCATGGAGAGATCCAGATGAAGTACTCTAGGAAAGTTTGAAAAGGGGAAATCTCACTTTCAGCTCGATAGAGCAAGAGAGGCTTTTAATAGTCTCATTATCATATATCAATTTAGCACAAAACAGGGATTTAATCCCAGTTCTCCAGACTCTAAGTCCAAAGGTCTTTTCACTACACCATTGCTGACATCTGGGGTCTGTATTAGATACCCTAACATAGCACATAAAAGAGGACATGTCTGGACACCAGTGGATTCCACTGAGGTGGTTCAGGAGATTCTCCACATTTGGTGACTATTTTCTGCTCAGCCAGCCCTCGCTGAAATGACTTTTGGCTGTGTTGCTAAAAGCACACTATTGAAAATCAATGGGTAGAAAGTGTTTGAAAGGCAAACTAAATCAAATATCCCAATATGGAGGAGTTAATCATCTAAAATTAACCTTATAACGCCAAGTATCAAACTGATGCCTAAAGAAAATCAATGAGATAAATCAAACTGGCTTAGTCCTTTGGGACCCCCATCTTCCTCTCCACCATGCTGACTCCCGCCCCTGTAGATACAAGAATGGCCTGTGGAAAGTTCATCAGCTGGTGAGCTATTTAGAGAAACTCTTGCTGGGCCTAGTTTTCATATTATCTATCTACATAATTTTATATATATATGTAACAAATGCATATACACATACATATGTACATATATAATATGCATACATACATGTATATATGTATATGTGTGTATATATGTATGTGTATATGTATATATGTGTGTGTGTATATATATATATATATATATATATACGTATGTATGTATATCTCCCTCTGCATTTGCTTGACTGCAGTTGCCTTAAATAATATATACTTAGCTGAAAATTGTCCTTCACTGAGAAGACCTGCTGTTCCTGCTGAGATTTCTTATTCAAAGTCATATATTCTCAGGGTTGGAGGAGAGAAGGATGCTCATCAGAGAATCAGCTTTTCTGACATTCAAGAGTAACTCTTGACTAGCTCAGGGTGACAGTTAGGGAGGCCTGTGGAGACAAGGCGTGCCTCATCAGTCCAATGGTCTGCACACACAGTGGCTTCCCCCTTCAGTGCCTGAGGAGAGGGAGGGGGAGGCAGAGTAATTTGGGGAGAAAAGTATTTGAGGATGGCAGGGATTCCAGATGAGGGCACTAGAAATGTGGTCAGAAACCACCCACTCTGTACATAATGTATTATTAACTGTTCACTATGAATGGGTCAGATCATCCTGTTGCATAAGATGCTCCCTGTGAGTAAATTTGGCCCTTTAGGATATGGTGGATTTTTTTTTTTGAGAAGGGGATTTAAGTGACTATTTTATCATACAACATAGGATTTTACTTTCCCTCTCAGGGCTTCAGTGTCCTCATGTATCCATACTTTGTGTGTCCATTATCTAATTTGGCCTTGGGAGTCTGTAAAACAGGATTTGGATCTCTGCTCTTTCACTAAGTGGACATATGACTGTGAGACCACTTAAAGCCTCTTCTGTTCCATCCAACTGAAGGTAAACTCTCCCTTTCTAAAATTTTCCTTACAGAGTACATTGTCTGATTCACTCTACAGAATCTAACATATTTAATCTTGTATAATTTTTTTTCTTATTTATATACATGATGTATCTTCCCTGGTAGATTGTTTGTTAGAACAAGGTTCTAACAGTTTATGTTCTCGGTCCTAATATTCCATTCTCCGTGTTTGAAAGTCTCTTCAAATTAAAGAAAAAAGATGTATGTTCTATGTTCTGATGTCAGTTTCAGTTGCTTTCTTCTAAGGCACTTTTCTGCTATGACATTCTATGCTCTGAGTTCTAAAGTGACTCCCAACTCTAATGTTATGGGATCTAATGACTGAACAATTAAATCTGACTTTTAGGAGAGGGCCACTTCTTTGCGTTGGATGATTTCTTCCTCTGTACTCTGGAGTATCTGTCTCTTGATATCAATGGTCAGTTACTGAAATGAGGTTCCCAAGTAATACATCTTAGGGTTTGGTAGGTTTGTTTTGGTGATGAGAAGAGTGTGATAAGTAATGGAGTGGTGGTCTTAGAATTAGGAAGAGTTGTATTCAAATATGATATTAGGTGATTCTGGGTTCTCCATATCCAGGTAAATCTTTAGATCTCATCTCCCAGATACAACTAGATGGTGATCTACATTGATTCATGGAGTTTCTACCCTGGGAGTTTCGACATTGAAGAATTCACTTATTTCTCACATAAGGTATAATGAATTTCCCAACAGAGAAGCTATACTTGACTATGGTTCCAAGCAGTGGGGCTGGGGAATGCCTTGCCTCCTAATATATTATAGAGCTTGATGGTAGTCATTTGTATTTTGTCTTCTTCATTAGATTGTGAGTTCCTCAAGGGCAAAAGCTACCTTTTACCATTCCTTAGAGCTTAGCACAGTGCCTACATAGTAGGGGCTTAATAGATACTAACTGACTGCCTGACATCCAAATAAGCAGTCTCAGATCTAGGAAGATGAGAGAAATTTGGAACTAAAAGGAAAATTTTCATTTCTTTTTAATATGAACTTCAATGTTTCCTGGAAAATGGATCATTCTTTGGTGTGTGAATTAGTTCTGGAATCATGGTCAAATCTGTACCTCTTTTGGGAAGCAGAAGGATTTGTAGTTTATCCTAGAAGCAAATGTGAGCCACTGAAGGTCCTTGACCAGAGGAGTGACATGTTCAGAAGAGTGCTTTATGAATATTAACTAAGTGCCACAGATTAAAATGTGGGAATGACTGAGGGTAGAGACCAAATAGGAAGTTATTACGATAGTACAGATAACATATGATCAGGGCTTGTGCTAGGTTCATAGTCTTCTAAGCAGAAATGTCCCTTCCTATCCTGTCCCCCAAAAGAAATTTAACACTTTGAGAGCAGGAACTGTTTAGTTTTTTCATTTGTTCGTTTTCCCCATTGTATGACTAGTATAGTGCCTGGCACAGAAGGAGACAATTCAGAAATGCCTGAATGGGTGAATGAACAAATGGATGTTAGTGATACATAACTTAGGAGCATATTAAAACTCTTTTAAAACCAGAGACATATTTATTTTTTATTATTTCTGGAGAAACTGAATAAGAGGAAGAAATTGGTCTCTGACCCTCCCTCCTCTATTCAGAGAGGATTGAGATATTGAGCATGGGGAGACAATCTATTCATTCCATTAGGGGAGTGTTCAAGGAAGGAACTGAGTAGACACTATTCTATTTGATGAAGTAGAAAGTTAAACCCAAATTGTATTTTCACATATTAAGCCATTTCCTTTGTTCAAGATCCCTATAAATGTTATCTCAAATTTTCTTGGGGCAGAGAGACATCCAAGGGCATAGGAGTGGGGGCAGGGAATATATCAGTTTAGGTTTTTCTCTAAGCTACAATTGCTTGGATTTTAGAATAATATTAAAATAATAAAAACTGTTTCTGTCATACTTGCGCTTAAAAACAGTATTACTGATTTTCATTTCATGCTGGTATAAGGAACAGGATATCCCTGTAATTGGTGTACCTCCTTTCAGACCATATCCCATGTTCAACCCCTATTATTGTTTAATTCAAGAAAAAAATAAGCATTATTATGCAAAACAATGTCTTAGGTGTTTCAATCTTTCTGTCAGTCAGTCTCTAAACATGTATTAAGCGCCAACTATTTTCCTGGCACTGTGCTAAGCACTAGGGTTACAAAGGAAAGGCAAAAGATAGCTCTTGCCCTCAAGGAACTCAAAATCTAATGCAAATAACAAAGGTGAAAACATAATGACAAAGTCTACTTTTAAGGTGCTTGTAATATGTTAGTAGGGTATGTAATATACATGTAATCAGCAAATAGAAAATATAGAAGCAACCAAGTGATATAGTGACTAAAACATTGGATCAATAGTCAGGAAAACCTGAGTTCAAATCTGTCTACAGAAACTTAATAGCTACATGGCCCTGGGCAAATCACTTTGTCTCTATTTGCCTTATTTCCCTTGTCTATAAAATGAAAATAATAGAAACAGAGACCTCCAAGGGCTGTTGTAAGGATTAAATGATATATTTCTAAAGCACACAGTGCCTGGCACTTTTTGTTCAGTTTTTTCAGTCATTGTTGGACTCTTCGTGACCTCACTTGGGGGTTTTGGAGTGATTTGTCATTTCCTTCTGCAGCTCATTTTACAGATGAGGAAACTGAGGCAAACAGGATTAAGTGACTCATCCAGGGTCACACAGCTAGTAAGTGTCTGAGGTCAGATATGAACTCAAGAAGATGAGCCTTCCTTATTCCAAGCTCTGCACTCTATCCACCACACCACCTAACAACACTGCCTGGAACCTAGGTACTTAGTAAATGGCAGTCTCTTCCCTGTCTAGTGTGATAGATGACATCCAGACAAAATGTTATAAGAAAATTTGGGGATTAAGGGGTCAAGGAAGGCTTCATGGGAGAGGTGGGACCTGACCCGAACAGTTTTCCTTCTTTTAATCATTTCCTATTTATCCTGTATATAGATTGCTTTGTACATATGTGTTTACCTGTCATCTCTCCCATTAGATTGTAAGCATTTTTATGGCATAATTGGGGATTTTTTTGCCTCTTTTTGTATCCCCAGCACTTAGTACAGTATTTGGCACAAAGAAGGAACTTAATAAATGTATACTGATTGATTGAGCCTTGACAGAGATATAATATTTCAATAGGGAGAAATGAGGAAGAAGTATCTTCCAGAATGTGGGTGAGGGTGACCTGCATGAAGGTGGAGATAGCAGGGTGAAGTTGAGAACTATCTATTTTACCCGGATGGAAGAGTATGTGTGAAATAGGAAATAAGCCTAGAAAGAAAAGCTGGAGTCAGATTTTGGAGCCATTTAGAATGTCATTTTAAGGAGTTAGTTAACGTTTTATCCTATCAGTTCCATTTTATCCTGTCAGTATCCTATCAGAAACCATGAGGCAGCTAGATAGTGCAACAGTTAGAGTTCTGGGTCTGAAGTCAGACACCTACCAGCTGCGTGACCCTAGTCAAATCATTCAATGTCTCTTTGCCTCAGTTTCCTCAGCTGTAAAATGGGGATAATAACCTCTTAGGGTTGTTGGGATGATATTTGTAAAATGCTTAGCACTGGCCCATAGGAGATGGTATATACATATATATTCCCTTTTCTCTATTCTCCTTCTCTCCTCCCAATTGGAGCAAGGAGTGACACATCAAGACTTGCACATGGGGGAGACTATCTTGGCAGCATGATGGATTAGAAAGGGGAAGGATTAAAGGCAAGGAGCCCACTTTAGAGGCTTTTACAGCAGTCCAGGTGAAAAAATAGCAAGGGCCCAAGGCACCAACATGCCAGTAGAAGTTGAAAGATTATAAGAAGCATTATGGGGGTAGAATTGGTGAAAGCTGATCAATGATTGGCTATAGGAGTGAGAGAGAGGAGTAAGTCAAAGATAACTCAGAGTTATTAAATTTCCTCGGAAATAAAAAAATAGTAATTGCAAATAAATCTATTTATATATGTATATATATATGCATACATAGATATGAGCACACAAAAATACATACACAGATGCAGAAGCAACACCCACGAGTAAATAATGTAGTCATCCAGAAGGAAAAAGAACAAAAGTTTCTGAAGGAGGTCACATCCTACCCTCTGAGGAACGAGGCCAACCTGGTAGACAGTTGGGGATTGTGGGAAGCTAGGGCCAGCCCAGCTTGATTAAGAATGCTCCTTTGATAACAGTAAATAGTTTGGGATGAGCTTACAGCAGTCAGCACCCCAGCACGATGAAAAGAACAGTCTTCCACATGATCCCTTCCTGCCACTGCAAGGATGGCACATGGGAATGGTGTGTGAAAAGCAAAATGGTCTTTTTAAATGCATCATTAAATTTGATTCAAATTGAAAATATTTTAAAGAGAAGGATTTTTTATCCCCCAGAATACCAGCTTTCTTACAAATTTTTGCAAGTGATTTTCATAATCAATATTCAGGACACAGAGACCAAGGAAAATTATTTGCATATAGGTGAGCTTCTCTCAGGGAGACTAGATTTGGCTGTGTGCTATAATACAGGGGAAAGATGCCAGGATTTGGGATCAGGAGACCTGGATTCAATTACTACTTCTGATACTAGCTCAATGACACTGAACAAAGAATTCTACCTCTCTGGTGTTTAGTTTCCGTATCTTTAAAATGGGACAGATTAAAATAATACTGTCTCCCAAAGTAGTTGTGAAGACAGTTATTTTTAAACCTCAAGGTCCTAGAAAATAATGTGTTTCAGTTTTTGGTCTTACTCAAGAACTGGGACAGAGGTAACAGTGATGGGAGAGGTGTAACTAGGGTAGTCTCTATATCTACAGAATGGACCGTAAGGATTATTTTATGCTATTAACACTGGAACAGTAGGAAGAGTGATAATAATCTTGAATATTTCTATAGCATTTTAAGTTTAACAGGAATTTTCACCTTCTTTTATCATATATACCCTCACCACAATCTTGTGGGGCAGACAAGCATATATTGTTATACCCACTTTAGAGATGAGAAAACTGAGACCCTGGGGGTAGAGAGATGAATGAGAGAAGTGATTAGCTAATGAGTGGCAGGTCTGGGAATAGAACACAGGTAATATGAACTTTAGAACAATGATCCTTCCAGTTCAAATCAATTCAACAATAGTTATTCAGTGTCTACTGTTTACAAGTTACTAAGGATAGAAAATCAAAAGATAAGTGCAGTTTTGCTTTCAAAGAACTTTGTTATACTGGAGGAATATAATGTATACACAGTTAAGGAGATTTCAGCTAATTTGAGGAGAGTTGATGAAAACACTTAGGAGGAGGAAAGTGATCTGAGTCTTTAAGGTAAGTAGAAGAAGTGCAAGAGTATTCTAGGCTTGGTAAACAGCCCTAGGGGATACTTATGCTTTCTGGCTGGGAGATGGATGGTTATTCAGCAAAGGAGATGAGGAGTTATCAGGCAGGAAAAATAATTTAAAAAAAAAAACAGGGAAAACTAGGAACTAGGAAAACAGGAAATCCAACAACACCAAAAGCTATAGAAAAGTAAAACAATGAAAATGGTAGAGAAAATATCAGTGTCAAAGAAAGGCTTTCTTATCATTTTCTTTGTTGCTTTTTAAGAACTAGGGAGGAAAAGTCAGTAGCTAATGTGAAATTGAAGATGAGAGTTGGGGAGAGGGAATGTTTGAGGGGGCAGGAAAGAGAAAGAGAGGTAGAGACAGAGACAGAAAGAGACACACACGCGCACACATAGAAAGAGACAGAGATGTCAAAGTTTAGAAGCAAGGAGAAGGTTATGTGTAATAGGGAAATCTAAGATGTGAGCATCCCTGTTGATGACTGAGTTCAAGGGAGCATGTAGGTTTGGACAGATGAAGAGATTGGTGAACTGGGAGACAAGACTGTTTCAGGGGTATCACCATGTGTTTTAAAGTACCCTCTAAGGGTAGGGGCTAGAGCTGAGGTGAAAACTGTGAGTCCCATGGTGAACTTCTTGAGAAATGAGGGACAGTAACAGTGACTTAGAGACTAATATAAGACTTTCTAGCAAGGATCTGGACAAAATGATATAGATATGTGCAATGAACTTCAAAGCATGATTAGTTATTAGATAATAATGGAAAATGAATCTACCAATCCAAAAGCATTTATTAAGTGCCTCTTCTCTGTCCAGTACTGTGGTGGGTGCTGTGGATACAAAAACAAAAATGAAATTATCTCTAACTCCAAATCACTTAATTCCGTTGGGGAGACAATATATACATGTATATTAAGTATATAGCTATAGATCTGATAGAAGGTAATTTGAGGGGAGGAATCATAAATTTGAGAGAGTAAGAAAGGCTTCATGTGGGAGGTAGCATTTGTGCTGAGCTTTGAAGGAAAATAAGGATTCTAAGAGCTGGAGATGAAAAGGGAGTACAGACCAGACATGGGCAGGGGGAGGTGGAGCAGCCTGCAGGGAAATATGGATGACATAGTAGATAGCAGTGCTAAACTTAAAGGCAGGAAAACGTAGGTTTAAATCTTGATTTCAGACAATTACTGACTAGATCACCCTGGGCAAGTCACATAACCTCTCTTGGCCTCAGTCTATCATTTGTAAAAGGAGTAAGGTTAGACTAAGTGGACTCAAGGGTCCCTTGCAACTCTAAATCTATGATCTGTTGACCCTCTGCAAAGTTGAGGAGATAAATCTGGAGGTGTGAGTGAGGAACAAGGAACAGGATTTTACTTCCTGCAGTCCAGTGTATCAGGGGACCTGAGGGAAGAAGAGCCGAGAGCCTGAGAGGGTTATCATAAGAAATCAGACAAACAGGGAGGCAAAGGATCAGGGACAAAAGCGGGATTGTTCACAAAGGGTCTGTAATGCCTGAGGATGAGAATATGGAGAAATGTATCAATGGGAAGTTGTTTTGTTTTTTTTATTTTTTGTTTGTTAGCTTTTTTGTCTCTGAGTCCCCATGACTAAATCATAAACAAAAGGGAAGCAAGAGCTTGGAGTCTGCCCACCAAAAAGTAATTGATCGGGACAGCCATCCTTCAGGGTCCTGTGATGGCTGAGCAGGATGGCATCCCACAGTTGGCCATTCTACACATGAGGGCCTGGCATTATACTTGTTTGAAAGAGATAGAAGGGAATTTAATTTGGGAAAATGAGACATAAAAACAAACAAGGAAATCAAAAAACCTGGTATTTGGGATTCCCCAGGACAGGTAGTATTAACATTAAGCACATCCTAAAGATACCCAGCAAAGAGAACAAGTACTTGTCTCCTCCCACCAGAGTATCCAGAAACCCAGGTACTCTAATACATTTGGAACACCTGCGGCTCAGGAGCTCCTATAGCTCTGAGACCTGGGTGGTAATGGATAATGGCTATGATGCCTACTGGACCCTAGATTTAGAATTGGAAGGAACCTCAGAGGCTTCTTGTCCACCCAACCTTCTCTTTTTATGGATGAAGAAACTGATGCTCCGAGAGGTCATCACTCATAGAGTAGGTGGCAGAGGAGGGTTTTTGAAGCCGTAGTCTCTAACACCAAATCTATTCATCTTGCCCCTTTACTACACCTTCCTTTGAACTCACTCAAGCTGCCAGGCTCATTGTTTCACTGAAGGAAGATAAGGGATCAAGCTTACCCAAAAGCTATCCCATGCTTGGAATGGGCACAGAGCTCTGAATTTCTCAGAAGCATAAGCCTTCTCTGTTGACCTGATGCTGCAACTTACAGTCTGGGAGACCTCAGGCAAATGAACTGAACCTCTTTGGCATCAGTTTCCTCATCTGTAAAGTGAGGAGATTGGACTCAATGATCTTTAAGGTCCTTCTCAGCTCTATATCCATCCTGCTGTGAAGGCTGTGAGTCTGAGCAAGCCACCCTCAAGGTTCCTATAACTAAGATTTTAAACAGTGAGCCATATACAACATAGTAAAAACTCAAAATTTCTGCCCTCTCATTTTGCTTCATTCTTGCTATCTACCATCGATGTTCTACTTACTTTTCATGAACTAGCTCTGATTCATAGGCTCATGAGGTTTTTAAAGCTGAAAGCCACCTTAGGGATCATTTAGTCTGTCTCTTAATTTTACAAATGAGGGTGCTAATGTCCAGAGAAAGGAAGAAATTTTTCCCAAGTCATAAAGATAGGACGTGGCAAAGAAGAGATTCAAACCCAAATATTCTGGGTCAAAATCAAATACTCTTGTCAGTCTGACAAGTGAAAGCAGGGCACAGCCAAGTTCAATGTAAAGACAAATGGTTTCTGGAGATACTATCTGCCCAATAATGATCAGGCAGTAGACTCCCCCATGGATTTGAAAGTGTGTGTGTGTGTGTGTGTGTGTGTGTGTGTGTGTGTGTGTGTGTGAGAGAGAGAGAGAGAGAGAGAGAGAGAGAGAGAGAGAGAGAGAGAGAGAGAGAGAGAAATCATCTATACAATCCTAGTTACAGTTTTATAAACTTTTGGTGTGATCTAAGTCATCTCACACCAGTAATCCTGGCAAACAAATTCAATGAAAGCCCTGAACTAGTCCATAGAATACTATGGAATAAGTTAGCGCCTAACTTTTACCCTTCCAGACCTCCATCCTGATTTGTCAGGGCTTATGTGCTCCTTTTGTGCTTCATCTTCCTGATGGAACAGCTGCCTGAGTTGTTCTTAGGTATAATACTACAACTAATATGGATCAACATAGAGTTTACAAAGTACTTGCCATGTGTAATGAAGTGCCGATCTGACCATGTCATTCCTCTCCTCAGTCAACTGCCATAGCTTCCCGTTGCCTCAAGAATAAAATATTAACTCCTCTTTTCAGCTAATAAAGTCCATCACAACCTTGCCCCCCCAAACTATATTTTCAGCCTCATTGTACATCTCTCTCTCTCCCTGCCCTGCTCTGTCTCTCACTCTGTGTCTCTCTTTCTCTGTCTGTTTCTCTCTGTGTCTCTTTGTCTCTGTCTCTCTCCTGACCCAACTGGCTAACTTGGCCATCTCTCTGTTCTTCACATATCACATTCCATCTCCTACTTCTGGGACTTGTCACTAAACATTCCTCATGCCTAGGATGTAGATCTTTCTCACTTCTGACCTATAAAAAGCCTCTCTTCCTTCCAGATGCTGCTCAAGTCTCACCTTCTATGAGAAGTTTTTTCCGATCCCTTCAATTAGAGGAACCTCCCTTTCAAGATGCCTAGTATTTAAATATATACATATATAAATACATTTATTCTTACAAATATAAAACTATATATGATTATATATAAAACTACACATATGCATACTTATGTATATATGGTTTTATATATGCAGATACACATATACACTACATATGTAATGCATATAAACATAATAAATACTAATAATTTTTTTGGGTCATTCTCCAGTCATGTCCAACTCTTTACGATTCCATTTTTTGGTTGTTTTGGGTTTTTTTGGCAAAGATACTGGAGGGGTTTGCTTCTTCAGCTCATTTTACAGATGAGGAAACTGAGGTAACAGAATTAAGTTACTTGCCCAGGTTCATACAGCTGATAAGTGCATGAAGCCAGATTTGAACTCACAAAGATAAGCTTTCCAAAATCCAAGTCTGGGACTCTCATCTACTGCACCACCTAGTGCCCATACTAAGAAATAAAAATAGTTACATGACTACAAATACTATATACAGTATATGTGTATACATACATGTATGTGAGTATTTATATATATAAATGTGTAAGATATGCATATATGTGTTTATGCATACACACACATAACTCTTTGTGAATATATACACAGAGGCAGAATGAGAAGGGGACTGCAGCATTAGTTAATTCAGGTGAGCTCTGCAGAGCCTGGCATGGTTATACTGGCCAGGAGGAGTGTGATGTCACAGCTGTTTCAGCAATGACCTCTTCAACAGCGCCGTCTCTCTCCTGTTTGAATGGGAACTCCTTATGAATAAATTTTATTTCATTCATGGTAGCTGTATCCCTAGAGACTAGGACAGAGTCTGACCCATATCAGACACTTAATAATACTTGCTGATGGATGGATTGATTGCTGATGTGCTAGGCAGCTGAGCTTGGGGTCATTTCTCCTCCTAGATGGATTTCTGTAGTGTTTGTAAGATTTTGACTGAGGTCTTGGCTGACTCCTGTTGCCCCAAGGACATATTGAGACTAGGAAAGGATCCCCAGAGCTCATCAGTGACTCAGAGAACATAGAAACAGTCCTGAAGCTGGTTCCCAAAGCTAGGTACTGCACATTTCCACAAAACAAAGAATAATGGTATCATATTCTAAACCGTGTGAGTTACATTAGCTACGCAGATCCTTCAGGCTTGTCTCTCTCTGGTAGACTGCATGTCAGTGATGTTCTCATGCCCTGAAAATGATTCAGACTCATAGATTTAGAGCTCGGGAGTATCAGAGACAGTATTTGAACCCAGGTGTCTCCTGGCCCCTGGCCCATTTTCCAATATGCCGTATTGACTTTCCATGAAGTCTTCCCCTTACTTTTCATCTTCATTTTCCCTATTTCAGTTCACCCCTACCAGCAGCCTCCTTTTCCTCTACCTACAAATACACACAGATAATCCATCCAACAAAGAAATAAATTAACACTACCTTCCTTTTGATCCTGGTACCCCCGTATCTCTTCTCTCCTTTAAAGCTATGCTTTTCCCTCCCTACCTTGCCTCACAGTCACTCCCTGACACCAAGTCATCTGGTTTCCACCATCAATCATGTACTTTATTAAAACTGCTTTTTCCAAGGTCACCAATTATTAAATCCAAAGATGTTTTCTCATCCTCTTTGACCTTTATATAATATTAGATACCTCTGAAGACTTCATCCTTACTAACAGCTCACATTTCTATAACCCTTTAAAGTTTGCAAAGAACTTTCAACTTTTTGTGAGATACAGAGTAATAATATCACCACTGCCACTTTCCAGTGTTGGAAAAAGAGATTCAGGGAGATTTGTGAAGTATTCATGATCACACAGTAGGTGCAAAAGGGGGGATTCTAATCCAGGTATCATGACTCTAAGTTCAGTAGTTTTTCCATCCTGAGACTACCTCCTTTTAAACACTCTGTCCTTACTAAGGTTCCATGACATTGCCATCTCCTTTTTAATCTCTTATCTCTTTGTTCCTTTTTACTTTATTTTCCTGCTTTCTCCTCCTCCTAAGAATGTCACTGACTTTCTTTGTCTTTGCCACTCTTTTCTGTCTTTGCCACTCTTTTCTTTCCTCTACAATTATTTCTTTGATGGCCATATTTCTAATCACATAGCACCAAGTGCTTGCTTGACATCTCCACTTGAATGTCCAAACTGAAAGCATCTTTCTTTCCAACTTGTCCCTCCTAACGTCCCTATTTCTGTAAACAGCACCACCGTCTTTCCAGTCCCCTAAGCTTAAAATCTTGGATTCACCTTTTATCCTCCTCCACCCACCCACCTCAAGCCCAACTGAGTCCATGACTCCCCAGATTACTTCTCCTGGGTAGGTCCCCACTTCCAGCCCCACCTTCTTGCTTTTCACCTTTCTTTTATGTATTGTCTTTTCTCTCCCAATAGAATTTAAATTCCTTGAAGACAAGAAATATCTTTCTTTTTGCTTACATTTTTATTCACAGCATTTAAAATAATGTCTGGCACCACATAGTACCAGTTTAAAATGTTCTATCTATCTATCTATCTATCTATCTATCTATCATGTCTATCTATCTATCATGTCTATCTATCTATCATGTCTATCTATCTATCTATCATGTCTATCTATCTATCTATCATGTCTATCTATCTATCATGTCTATCTATCTATCTATCATGTCTATCTATCTATCATGTCTATCTATCTATCTATCTGTCTATCTATCTATCTATCATGTCTATCTATCTATCTATCATGTCTATCTATCTATCTATCATGTCTATCTATCTATCATGTCTATCTATCTATCATGTCTATCTATCTATCATGTCTTTCTATTTATCTATCATGTCTATCTATCTATCATGTCTATCTATCTATCTATCATGTCTATCTATCTTATCTATCATGTCTATCTATTTATCTATCATGTCTATCTATCTATCTATCATGTCTATCTATCTATCATGTCTATCTATCTATCTGTGTCTATCTATCTATCTATCATATCTATCATGTCTATCTATCTATCATGTCTATCTATCAATCTATCATGTCTATCTATCTATCATGTCTATCTATCTATCTGTGTCTATCTATCTATCTATCATGTCTATCTATCTATCTATCATGTCTATCTATCTATCTGTGTCTATCTATCTATCTGTCTATCTATCTATCATGTCTATCTATCATGTCTATCTATCTATCTATCTGTGTCTATCTATCTATCTATCATGTCTATCTATCTATCTGTGTCTATCTATCTATCTATCATGTCTATCTATCTATCATGTCTATCTATCTATCATGTCTATCTATCTATCTATCTATCATGTCTATCTATCTATCTATCATGTCTATCTATCTATCATGTCTATCTATCTATCATGTCTATCTATCTATCTGTCTATCTATCTATCTATCATGTCTATCTATCTATCTATCATGTCTATCTATCTATCTATCATGTCTATCTATCTATCTATCATGTCTATCTATCTATCATGTCTACCTATCTATCTGTGTCTATCTATCTATCTATCATATCTATCTATCATGTCTATCAATCTATCATGTCTATCTATCTATCTATCATGTCTATCTATCTATCTGTGTCTATCTATCTATCTATCATGTCTATCTATCTATCTGTGTCTATCTATCTGTCTATCTATCTATCATGTCTATCTATCATGTCTATCTATCTATCTATCTATCTGTGTCTATCTATCTGTGTCTATCTATCTATCTATCTATCTATCTATCTATCTATCTATCTATCTATCTATCTATCTATCTATCTGTTTCTATCTACCTATCTATCTACCATCAACCCTTGGGTTCTATATAAAATCATTTGCCATGTTCTGTTGATTGTACCTTAGCAATATGTGGAAAGTATCTAACCACCGCCACCACCCCCGCCCTCCCTGCTTGCCACCCCTTTTCCTGCCACACTGACTCAAGTCTTCATTTCTACCCAACTGGCCCACTGGAATAAGCCTCTTGTGGGTCTTCCCATCTACTCATCTCTTCCTTCTGCAGTTAATCCTTTTAGAGGTGCTGGATATATCTTCCTAATACACAGATCATATTATTACCTACCTCAGTAACTATCTGTGGCTCCTCATTACGTATAGGATAAAATGTAAATTTCTTACATTCAAGATCCTACATAACCTGACTCCAGCCTGCCTTAAAAACTTCATATCATAGTATTTCTCATGAAGAATTTTTATGTTCCTTCTAAACTGGGCTACTCAACAAACCCTCATCTCATTCTAACCTCTCCCCCTACCCCTATCTGTACATTTGCATAAATCTTCCTGCCTAATTTGAATAATTTTCCTTGGTTTTCACTGAAGCATCCCCAAATTCTTTCTTTCTTTAGAAGTCAAGCTCAGGTGCTATGTCCCCCATTAAGTATTCTATAATATCTTTAGCTATAAATATTCTCTCCTAACTCAAAATTTTCTTGCCACTCTCTGCTTATAATCTTATTCACATTTGAATTTGGGTGCTGAATTGTGGTATATATGTATGTATGTATACATTGTGTAAACACCCACACACACACACCTCTTTGAAGAAGACTTTGAAGAAATCTTATAATTGGATTGAATCTCAATGGTCATCTAGGTCACCTTGTGTCTGAGCAAGAAACCCTCTACAAGTCATCAACCAACTTTTCCTTGAAGATTTGTAGTCCTGACACAATCTTTTAAGGCAAAGTTTATGTATAAATTAGATCATCTCAGTAACTCTAAGGGTCTTTCATATATTGAACACTTAAATGTTATTGCAATAATGGTACATGAATGTAATAAGATATCACTTAAGTATGTTGAATACAGGCAAGCATGGGAAGATCGAGATGAACTGATGCAAAATGGAATAAGCAGAGCCAAGAAAACAATATAGATAGTGAGCACAATGATGTAAGGGGAAAGAACATCTACCACAAAATAATCCAAACTGTATGCTGCAAAATTATAAAGAACAAGCCTGACCTCAAAGAAAATATATGAAAAGATACCTCATTACTTTGTTAGAGTTTAGTGTATATATTGAAATGTTAATTTTTGAGATGTATTACTCAGTTTTTCTGATTTTTTTCTTTCTCTTCTTTCCTTTAAAATTCTTTATTATGAAGAATCATTTCCTGCAAAGGGGAGTAGGAGGGATACAGAGAGAAATCTAGATTTAGACATAAAAGATGTCAATAAAATGTATTTGCAAAAATGAATACTGGTTTTGCTGAATTATTGAAAGAGCTTGTGGTAATAGAAATGAGATAACCAACTGAGCTGTACTGAACTGGGTGAGGCCAAACATTGAATCCTTCTGAGCTGATTTGTTTCTGGGCACAGGATGGTGCAGAAGAGAGTTGACAGAGGGTAAAGAATTAATACTGAGCTTACAGGCAACTCCTTCCTTAGGAATCTACAATAAGAAGCTTGAAATATACAAACTTAACTAATGATTTAAAAAAAATCAATTACATTTCATTTTGCATCATGCCTCCAGCACATTAGAAGGCATGACAGTCCCTAATTCTGTCATCTGCCCAAACGTTTGCAGTTCTCTGTTGTGGTTTATGTTTGGTTGATTAAAAAGTATTTATATTCTTCATTTTAATATTTATTTTTCTTTGGGACCAGACTTATGATTCCATCGATATAGGGAGTTCCTCTTTGAGAAAACTCTATCAATATAGCTTAGCTATTACTCTGGAACTTGTAATCTTAGAGGTCCCTGAGACACCAAAAGTTAAGAGGCTTCCCCCAGGAATACCCAGATAGTATGTGTTGGAAACCAGTGTGTCTTGACTCCAAGGTCATCTCTCTAGATATGATGCCATGCTGCCATCAAATCTCGTTGTATTTTCAACATAGGCATAATCATTTTCTTCAAAGAATAATTTTACCTGAACGATTTAGATTCTCACATATATTCCATGTTGAAGTCTCTTTTCTGTTTTGATCAAACTTTATCAGGAGATCTGTATTCAGTTCTGACCACCACATTTTAGAAAACATGATGACAAACTAGAGAGTGTGCAGAGGAGGATAATTAGGGTTGTGAAAGGACTTGATATGATTTCATATGAGGAAAACTTGAAGGAAATCTGGATGTTTAGCCTAGAGAAGCCTCCGTGTGGGGGGAGGGATGTGACTGATGTCTTTTACATGCTGATGTGTTGTTATGTGAAAGAAGGCAGAAATAAGGAAAATAGGTGGAAATTTTGAAAAAGGAAAAAAAGTAGGTTTGATTTTTTAAAATAGCTTCCTAAAATGAGTCATCTAAAAGTGGAATGGTTTGCCAGGGGACTGGAGTGAAGGGAGGATACAGGGGCAGATAGGTAGTGTAGTAGCTAGAGCACTGGACTTGGAATCAGAAAGACTCATCTTCCTGAGTTCAAATCTAACCTCAGTCACTTATTAGCTGGATGACTCTGGGCAAGTCATGTAACTCTGCTTGCCTTTGTTCCTCACCTGTAAAATGAGCTGGAGAAGGGAATGGTAAACCACTTCAGTGTCTTTGCCAAGAAAATCCCAAATGAGTTCAGACAAGATTGAAAAACATGACTGAACCACCACAGAAGCAGGAGACAATTAGTTCACCTTCACTAGAGTTCTTTAGGGTAAGGCTGAGTGTTGAACTGTAGATATATTGCAGAGGGATTCTTATTTCAATATTAGTTAACCTAGTTGACCTCTGTGGTTCTTGGCAACTATGAGATCCTGTGATTCTCTGATTTATTCTTTGTTAAGGTAATTAGTAATTAATTGAGTAATGCAAGTGAAAGATGCCACAGTCGAGTGACTTGCCCAAGGTTAGATGGGAGTTGTATCCTGTTACTAAAAAGGAACAGCCCAGAGATAGCAGCAACTTGGAGCCCATACCTAGACACCATCCTGTACTGGGCTGCAGAGAAAGGGAGGACCTGCCTAAACTCTGTGTGTGTGTGTGTGTGTATGTGTGTTTGTCCTTCATGGCCGAAGAAGACCATGCCATCAGAGAAATGATGACATGACTTGCACTTGACTTTGCTTTAAGTGAGGGAGGGCTGTGCAGGTCACCAGCCTCACTTCTCCTCTAGAGCCATCTGAATCCAGTGACCAGATATTCATCAGGATGACTGGAGATGACACAGGATGAGGCACTTGGGGATAAATGACTTGCCCAAGGTCACACAGTTAGTGAGTGTTAAGTGTCTGAGGCGTGATTTGAACTCAGGTCTTCCTGAATCCTGCACTGGTGCTCTATCCACTGCACTACCTAGCTGTCCCACTTGCCTAAACTAGGAATCTGATGAAGTCCTTTCAATACCTGGAGAGAGAACTTAGAACAACTTATTACAACATTTTGAGATTTTCATGAATCTGTGCTCTCCATTGTCAGGGTAGTTATTGAGTCATTTCAATCATGTCTGACTATTCATGACCCCATTTGAGATTTTCTTGGCAGAGATACTAGAGGGGTTTGGCATATTCTTCTCCAGCTCATTTTTACAGATGAGGAAATGTGAGTGATTTTCCCAGGGTCTCACAGCTAATAAATGTCTGAGGCTGGATTTGAACTCAGATCTTCCTGATTCCAGGCTCAGAGTTCTATCCACTGCATCACCTACCTGCCCTCATTGTGTTGGGTACTTTCTCCTATTACATGGGTCAAAACCCATTCATGCCTTTTCACCCATGTGATCATTATCCATATTCTTCTTTAAATATTCACAGAGAATATACTCATTGATCAGGAGGCTTTCTTCTAGGTCCTTTTAAAAAATACTTTTTGTATACCATTGTAATACTTGTGCTGTCTATTTGTCATCCTTCTCTCTTGCTACATGACCAGCCCACTTCCTCTTTCAAATTATAAATGACTTTCAGCAATTTCTTCATATCTTTTCTTTTCCACCCCATTCATAAATGTCTCTTCCATCCCCTCCCCAGAGAGCCATCCTTAATAATAAAGAAGAAGAAAGAGAGAAAAAAACATGGTTCAGTGAAAGTAACTTGAGTCTGATAGAATGTATGGTATTTCTTCACTCATACTGACCAACCTCTACAAAGAAAGTAGAAAATTAAACTTTTTTCATCTCTTCTTAAGGATCAACCTCAGTCATTATGATTACCCAGCATTCAGGTTTTTTGTTTATCTTTGTTCTTTCCATTTATATTGTTTCAATTACTGCAGATATTGCTTTTTCTAATTCTGCTTACTTAATTTGCATTAGTTCATATAAGTCTTATAGTTTTTTGCATTCTTCACAAAGATATCTTTAATGATATCTTTTACATCACTTCTAGAGTGAAAATGGATATTTGCACCCACCAAACTTGTCTCTATTTCTTCAGGTTGCCCACAATTCTGATCTTCAGATTGTAGCATTCCATGACTGATAGCTATATAGTATAACTGAGGCAATATTAGCGTTTGAAGGTGGGTTTTTGTGTCAGGGAATGCTGTAGAGTCATTAAAAGTGCTGCACTATTTCTCAAAAGTATTCCAGCCATTCTCCTCATCATATTCAATGTTGTCTATCTGTGGGCAGTTGTGTAAGGATATAAGTATTGATAGACCAACTTAACAGGCAGCCAACCAAACTGCATGTTGTAGTTTGAATAATATAAAATCTTCCTTCTGTTTCTGGGGACTTCTCATCCTGGAATATCCCTATGCTATATCATCCCCTCTTCTCCCACTGATAAATTTCTTTCTCTTTCTGGGACTGTATTTGGGGGAACGTTCCTGACTGCCTTCATTGCCCTTCTGGCTGTACTTCTGACTCTACTGACTTTGCAGTCATGTCCTCCATGTCTTTACCCAGGTACCTTCTCTCTCCCCACTCTCAGTTTTTTTACTTCCTTTTTTTTGGTTTATTTATTGTTTCCCCCCCCTTAAAATGTAAAATCCTTGAGGAGAGGGATTATCTTTCATTATGGTTGTATTTTATCCCCAGCACTTAGCACGTGCTTCACATATAGTAAATACTTAATAAATGTTTGTTTCCTCTTGCCTGTAATCCACTTGGTGTATGCGTGTTACTAATATTAATTCCTATACTTATGTATAGTTCTCTTTGAAGAAAGCGACTGTAATATTTTGGGATTTGATTCAATTAGGATGATGGTACCTGAATACAGAAGCATCTGGAACTTATGGTCTTCATTATAGACACTATATAGGACATGGAAATGGTAAACACATTTGTTGAATATATATTGTCCCATTTGACACTTTCATATAGATAACTAGAAGTTCATTAAACAAAATCATCTCTGAGATTTCTCCCATTAAAGAACTTTGCATGACCTTAGTAAATTTATGGGAGTTATTAATAGATTGAGTTTTACTCTACAAAATAATTTTTTTTATGAAGAAATGATAGATGAAGCATAATTTGCACTTAATTGTATACATGTATAGTAGACTCGGGAAATTTTTTAGCATAAGATTCTTCTCATTTACTTCTGATATTTTCATCAAGGATTCCTCTTATTAAGGCATAGACCACTTATAGAGATGAAAAAAGTAGGTATAATTGTCAATAGTCTTTGATATCTTTTCCATATTTTCTTTTTAAATATCCATGACCCTTCCATTCTTTTGGTATCACACTGTCCTTGAAAATCATGAAAATCAATTTCTCAGTGCCTTAAAAATGTTTCACCTCTACTAGTTCTTCAGAATTTCATCACCTTTAATGACATATCCTTTTCCTCATACTACATAGCACATACAGTCCTAAGGCATTAGAGTCATGTTTTCCCACTGTTGGCCATGTTAATGCTTCAAAACAAAAAAAAAAGCAAGAAAATCTATTCTTTTTTTGCATCACTTTATTATTCTCCTTCCAGTTTCATCCGCATGTGCTGTGGAATGATCTAACACAGACAGATTATCACATCAGACTTTCTTCAATAAGAAATATTTATTAAGGACCTATTGTGTACAAAGCACTCTCTCATGTTCTGGGGAAGGTGCAACATTTAGATAGCAATAAATCAACAAGCATTTATTAAGTGCCTACTGTGTGTCAGACACCATGCTAGGCACTTGGAGATACAAAGACAAAAATGAAAGAGTCCTTCCATCTTCTTACATTCTGTAACATGAAATGACATGCACATGAACAAAATCTACACAAAATAAATATATGATAATAAGCTAAAACTTCTTCCCTCCATCCAAAGAGCTTATAGTCCTGTATAAAAAAATAATGATGAATGTTTATATGAAGGTTTGCAAAGCCCTTTACATTTGCTATCTCCTTGGTTAGTTGCCCAGTCATTGGTTTTTGCCCAGCAAAAGAAAGCAAGACCAATATAGATAGCTATACTACACATAATACTACATGATGAATGAATTAAAAAGGTATAAAACAAAGTGTTATTATATAAGTTATCAGGCAAATCAGTATGAGAGAGTGGGAGAAAAAAACCAAGGAAGGCTTTGAGAAGGTGGTGGCATTTGAGAAGGGATTCCAAGTTTAAAAAAGAATGCAATTGGGGGAGAAAGGGAGTTCTAGACATAGAAACTCAGACTGTTTGAAGTATAGAGTGCATGGAAGGTAGTGATATGGAATATGACTTTAAAGTGAGAGTGGAACAAGATTATGGAAGACTTTGATATTGGCAAATTAATTTGAACTTGTTTGGCAATAGGCAGACAATAGAATTTTTGAGCAGAGGACAGACCTGACTAGATCTGATATCTGTCAGAAGGTTTACTTTGCCAGAGACATGAAGAAAAGATTAGGAGGATGGGGGAGGAAGGACACACAAAGAATTATAGGGAAGATATTATGACAATCATTGGTAGAGTGGTGGCAGAGGGAATAAATAGGAGGTGATGGAAGTGATATATCTGGGAGATGGAATCAATACGATTTGGATTGAGGGACAAAGGAAAGGAAGAATCTAATATAATTCTAATGTTTTGAACACTGGGAGCATGATGGCTGGGACTATCATAAAAATAAAGAGTGAAATCCAAAGTAGCAAGTTTAGGAGGAAATTTAAGTTTGATTATTATGGACATGCAAGGGCATCCTATTAAAGACGTCCTGTATATAGTTGGATACGCAGCTGAGATTCTGTGTAAAGAGTTGCTAAGTTGGAGACACATCCTCAACCTGGAAGGGAGATTGATGGGGAAAAGATTAAGTCTGGCAAGCGCCCTGCCCTTATACAAACGTGGGCAATCTGAGTAAAGGATGGCATGCCTCTTTGGAAACCATCTACACGGATGTAGATAGGTGTAAACATCATTATCAGCGATCAATTGTTAGGATGCAACAAAAGGCTCTAATTAGGAGAATTCAGAAGGAATTAAACGGATGCCTTTAGGGTTCTTAGAAAGACATTCTTTTATTGCAAGTATATATTAAACTGTGTAATGGTTTTCTTCAGGAAACAATGGAAAACAGAAACATAAAAGCCTGGATGAGACCTTTATGTGGCCATGTAGTTCAACTTCCAGGAAGTTTTAAATTTTGAGTTTCAAGTCCTCTACCACTAAATCCTATGGATGAGATACCTGTGCAATACGTTGGATTCATGGTTTGCAAGACATGGATAACAGAATCAAGGATTTAAACCTGGAAGGGGATTTAGAGATTGTCTAGTCCATTCATTTTCATGTGTTCAAAAGAACATGGAGTTCCAGATGGAGCAGATTGGGGAGGTTACTTGTCCAAGGTCATGCAACTAACTGATGTCCCAAGCCAGGACTCAAGTCTAGGTTTCCTCATGTTTAAATCAGGAACCCTCTTTCCACTCCTCTATGCCGCCTATTGTTCCCTGACAACCTCTCAAACATATCCCATCTTTCATAATCCCCTGTTTAGTACCTGCTTCCACAACCTTTGCCTTTATCTCAGTGCCTATGGATAACCAGTCTCTCTATTCTGGTGCAGGTTGTGTCTGCTCCGAAACAGTACAAGCAGCAGATGTCTATGGGACCAATCCAGATATATAGGAACAGTCTATATGGAAGACAGTGTAAAGAAGACATAAAGAGAGAGAGTTCTAGTACTTGGAGCACAGTTTTGTATTTCTCCTCAAATGTGCCGCTCATGATGATCAAATTTGAAATTGCAAAGTCAATTTTGATTCAGCACAATATCTCCCTGCCTCCTTTCATATTCAACTGGTTGTGAAGATGTGTTGATTGTACTTTCTTTAAGCATTTGTTAAGCACCTACTATGTGTCAGGTACTATGCTAAGTGCTGAGGATACAAAAAGCACTGCCCTCAAGGAATTTACAATCTAATGGGGGAAGAAGGCATGCAAACAAATATATACAAAGCAAGCTATGTACAGGATAAATAGAAAATAATTGACACAGGGTAAGTATAAGTTCCAGACTGTATCTTTGAAGGCACTACTTCTGAATAACTGTTCCTTTTCCACTCACTGCTATCATCCTAATTCAGGTCCTCACCATCTCATTCCTGGACTATTTTAATGCCCTCCCAACTGACCTTCCTGCTTGCTCTCTCTTCTCCTCAAACAATTCCCCAAACAGTTGTCAAAATAATGCACAGATTGGACCATGTCATCTATTTGAGTGACTCTTTGTTACTCATAACATAAAATATAAATTCCTTAGCCTGGTATTTAAGATCCTCCAAAATTTGGCTTTAACTTATTTCTTCAGCTTTATTTCATAATATTTTCCATCACATACTATTTTTTTTCTGCCAAAGGAGACTGTTAATTAATCTCCATACTTATTCCATTACTTTCCTACCTCTGTACATTTGCTCAGGTTGTCCCTCATAACTGAAATACATTTTTCTTCCACAATAAAATATTCCCTGGGAAACAGTTTGGTCACTGAAATTATAGGGAAGCATCCTTAATACTCAGAATTGGAAGAGGTCCCAATAGCTATGCCATGTAGACCCTACACAGATCATGAACCTTTTATGCAACATCTCCTAGTGTTCATTCAAACTCTACTAGAACACCTTTCGTGACAATGAAGCATTATAACAATCTCTACTATAAATGGAAGACCATGGGATTCACTGTCACTGATTCAAGGTCAGATTCAAACGTTGGCATTGGTATTTAAACTTTGTATCATCTAAGATAAGTCACTTTCCCCTCAGATGGGTGTTGCATGAGGTACTTTCTAAGGTCTACTCTGATCGTCCCCCACCTTTTGATTCCTATAAGAGGTTTCTTTTTCTATTCCCCAGCCTGAATTTATCCCCTTGACTCTGAGACTAACCTTTAGGGAATTCTTGCTTCACAGAATGCTTGGGCTAGATGACTTTGAACGTCCCTCCTTTCTATTTCAGAAATTCTCTGATTTTGTGACTTGTCACAGGAAATTGGGTAAGAAAAAGGACTGAATGGCTTGTCCTGTGTACTTTCCAAGGCTTCATTATTAAACAATCTCTCCAGAGAAATCATTTAATCTGCAATCAAGAAACATTGACTTCCTGGACAAGCTCCAGCTGTCTGCCGGAGGTGATCTGATTTTTTTTCTTTGTCCCTCTGGTCTCTGTGTATTGAACTCAGTCTCATTCTACCAATAACCAAGTATTCCCTCAATTCAGCATCAAATGAGATAATATTTGTAAAGTGTTTTTCAAGCCTTAAAGCATATATAAATGCTAACTATTGTTGTTACTGTGATTAGTTCACAGAAAGTTATTAATACTTTACTTCCACATGGAAGACACTGTGCTAAACACTAGAGGATACAAAAAAAAAATAACCCTTGCCTTCAAGGAGAACATAATCAATTGTTGAGGAGACTACAATACATACTTTTATAAAATAAATACAAAATAAGAAAGTAATTTCAAGAAGAAGAGAGCCCTAACAGTCAACGAAACAGAACTTTGTGTGAAAAGTGGGTCCTAAGCTATATTTTGAAGGAACCTAAGGGTTTCACAACACTAGATTAAGGAATGCCCAAATCATTGTATGTTAGAGCAGGAAAGGACTCCAGAGATATTATAATCTGCATTGTACACATGTGGAAAAATGAGACTTAGACAGAATTGACTAGCCCAAGTACAGTTAAATACAGCAGAGTATGAACTGAAACTCAGATGATTGTTTGATCTTAGCATTTGTCTGATCCCAAATCCATTATTCTGTCCAGTACATCATGTCCCCTCCACATTGTCTCCTAGGTTCATTGGAACAGCCACTTATCCTTTCCCTTTATAGAAGAACTGGTGAGGAGACCACAACACACACTTTTATAAATAAGTGTACAAATGGCCAACAAGATGGAAGACTAGACAGTTTCTATGATCCCCATGACCTATCAAGACTCTTCAGTGTAGAAATTATGCACAAAAGATGAAATAATTTTAATTGTCACTATCGTATGAGACACTAAGAACCTAACTGAGGTAATAACCCAATGAAGGGCAACATAAAAGGGCAATCCTAAACTAAAAATCAAAACAAAAGAATAGAAGGAACTGGGGCTGGATTTCAACTTGTGAGTGTGTGTATGGAGGTGGGGGAAGGTGGGGCAGGGAGGGTAGAATCTGCCAAGCATTAAGATGGGGGAAGACTGGTATCCAGTTGAGGGAAAAAAGAGGTATTTTACTTGACTACTTAACTGAGAGAGAAAAAGAAGAAAATTTAGGCAACTAGGTGAAAGGAAGGAAAGAAAGAACTGATAAGTTAAGCAAAACAAATGGGTGAAGAGCCAACAGTTAAGGAAAGAGAATCAGTGGGAACGGAGTTGCCTAAAAGTAGACTAAGCAAAAATTAAAAAAAAAAAAAAAGATAAAGTGCTATTTTTATAGGAAAAGGAAAGAAAGAAGAGAAAAATTCCAAATCAGAAAAATAGAGCAATATTTGAGATAAAGGAAGGACAATATAAGCCTATCTCTCATAACTTTAAATGTGAATTGGTTAAATAATCCAATAAAATGAAAAAAAGATCGACAGATTGGATAAGAAAACACAACACCACAATCTGTTTCTTGCAAGAAATATACCTAAAAAAAATGATATAAATGGAATAAAAATAGACTGGTACAAAATTCAGCAGGTCGATAGAAAAACCAAGAGTTGCAATCTTTCTCTCAGATAAAACCAAAACAAAAATTCACATCATAAAAAGAGATAAACAATGAACCTATATCCTTCAAATGTCTTAGCATATAAATTCATAAAGGAAAACTTATTTGAATTACACAAAGACAAAGGCATTAATACAGTAGTAGCAGGAGAGTCTAATGTACTTCTCTCAGTTTTGGACAAGTTTAATGAAAAAAAGAAAGAAAATATAGAACTCATCAAATTTCTGAAGAATCTTGAGCTTTGTAACATCTCTCCAATGGGACAGATAAAGAGTATTCAAATTTCTCATCAACATATGGAACTTTTACAAGAATTGACCATGCATTAGGGGACCAGAATATTGAAAATAAGCATAAAAAGGCAGAAATAAAAAATACTTTGCAAAAAATAATGAAATAAAATTATAACCAGGTCATGAAGTATGAACAAAAGACAGACCAAAATTAATCTTAGCAAAGAAATTTTAGATAATGCATGAATTAGAGATAAAAATATTTCATAGAAACAATTTATAATTATCTGAAAGAAAATGATAATAAAGAACAATACAACAAATTTTTTGGGATACAGCTGAATGAATCCTTAGGGAGAAATTATACCTTTACAAACACAATAAATTAACAAAATAGAAAAGATAAGTGAATTGACTATTCATTTTTAAAAATTGTAAAGCCAACAAATAACTCCAAATAAGCATAAAAAGAGGAGATATTAAAAATTAGAGGGGAAATAGATAACCTGAAAGTAAATAAAAATCCCTATTGAAATGATACTAAAATGAAAAGATGAGTCTTTGAAAATAATAATAAAATTGAGGTTTTTAGCAAACTTGATTAAAACAGTGGGGACAGAAGACCAAATCAGCTAATTAGAATGCAAACAAGATAGATCTTGACAAACCTGAAGAAAGTAAAAGAATTATCAGAATCTACATCAAGCAAGTATATTTTACCAAAATTGAGAACAGAAAAGAAATAGAGGAATACCTAAAAATATAAAATATCCAAGTAACAGAAGGCTAAATAGAGATTTTGAATCATCTAATCTCAGAAAAAAGAAATAGAATTAGCAGTAAAGAAACAGCTAAAGAAAAACAATTCCTGGTCCTGGTAGATTCAATGGAGGTGGCTGTCAAACTTTTAAAACACAATTACTAGTGTTATTTAAAATGGGGATACATTGGAGATTTTCCCAATTAATACAGACAGGATAAAAGTAAGAATGACCTCTCTCTCTCCATTATTATTTGATATACTTCTGGAAATGCTAGCAATAGCAATAAAATGAGAAAGAAATTAAACACATGAAGATATAAAGGAGATAAAACTATTCCTATTTGCTAATGATGAGATGGCTAGTTTAGAAAATCTAGAGAAATTATAAAAAAAGAAAAGAAAATCTAGGGAATCAGCAAAGATACTAACTGAACCTTTAGCAAAATTGGAAAATAAACTCTCAAAAATCAACTGCATTTCCATATAATTATTTTTTTTAAAAATCAAAGAGGCAAAAATAGAAAAGGAAATACAATTCCAAATAATTACAAGATGCATGAAATATTTAGAAATCAATTTACTAAAGTGTACAAAATTCTTGTATAGATTCAATTAAAAATATTCCTTGTTTTTCATCCTCCATTCTCGAAGAGAACAAATGACATCATAAGGGCAATATTTTAAGATTGAGAATGAATTGAATTTACGTGAGTCAGAGTTGTGCAAAATGGTCAGCCTCACTCTGTCCTGCAGAATCATAGAAATTCAGCTGCAAGACAAAAGTCAAGATGACCGGTGAAGGCCCAGTATTCAGTGGGTGACCTTGACCTTTTTAAATTAAGGTCTCTACCAAGTCTCAGTTTGTCTGAGGCCATGCCCATTACATGACTAAGGTCTAGCTAAGACTTGAGATAAAAGATGACCCAATTTACCACCACAAAGACACAAAGATATCAATTTGGGACTTGAAGACACCCAATAGTTTCTGGCTAGAACAGAAAACAATTATAATGTACACTCATGATGAACCACAGTACCTTGGGTTGGGGCTATTATGCACCACTCAAAGAAAGCCAGAGTGTTGTGGCTTTAAAGACTGAGTCAAGTGGCTCCATTTAATAAAAAAAAAAGAACAATTTAAAGAGCTCGAGGAATATTCAATAACCCTAGCTGAGTCATGTCAATATAATAAAAATAACAATTCAAGTAATGTTAATTTAGAGTTTTAATGCTACAGAAATCAAATTATCAAAGGGATACTTTGTAGAAGTCAATAAAAAGATCATAAAATGCATCTGGAAAAATAAATCAAATTTACCAAAGCTATTCAGACATCTAGCCAAGTTAATTAAAATCCCAATAGCCTATGATTGCCTCATACCCTACCATGAGACAGAATTATAGTATAATAACTTTAGAAAGAAATTCTCAAACATTTGTCTGTTTGGAAATTGTTGTTTTCTGGTTCTTCCCTGAAATTTGCCTGAAAAGAAGCACGTTACAGGGGATTTATAGTTTTATTTAACATAAAAGGAAATTCAGATAATTATTTTTTAAAGGTTACACCACCTTTTGGGGACGATTGGAGACTCTGAGGAACACCACAGCAACAAAATTAACAATTTCCACTCTAGAGACCAGTGGCAAGAGTGATGTCTTTTAGTCAATATTACCCAAGTAAAATAGGAAAGTTCAATTAATTTGTCTTAGAAAGAGAGTGAAGGTAGCATAGATAATGAATTAGCATCAGTAATGAAGGCAGATGCACCAAATGGCATGGTATCCAAATTCTTAAAGCAAAATGAGTGAAATAAAGAAATAGAAAATAAAACTGTACTTGTGGGGAACCTCAATTTATCTCTCTCAGATCTAGATAAATCTAAGCATAAAATAAACAAGAAAGAAAATATGGAGTTAAAGAGAATTTCAGAAAAAGTTAGATGTAATAGATCTCTGAAAAATATTGAATGAGAATAGGAAGGAATATACATTTTTTTCTCAGCTGTGCAAAACACTTCACAACAATTGGTTATGTATTAAGGCAAAAAAACCTCACAATCAAATGCAGAAAAGCAGGAATAGTAACACCTTTTCCAAATCATAATGCAATAAAAATTACATTCAATAAAGAGCCTTTGAAGCACAGATTAAAAAAATAATTTGAAACCAAATTATCTAATTCTAAAGAATGAGTGGGTCAGTGAACAAATCATAGAAATAATAATTTCATTGAAGAAAATGATAATTGATGAGGTGCAGAGGCACCAAACTGTTGAGGTGCAAGTTCTGTGTGTATTGTGGTGTTGTCTAGAAAGAATTCACTTAGGCTGTCTCCCAATCAAGTAAAGCCATTTATTCTGGGTAACACACCAAGCACTCTCCTCCTTAAGAGAAGTTGCAGCCCCTTAAGGGAGATGGCTCCTAGCTAGGAGAAGCTAGGGATTCATATAGAGGAACCATGCAATGTGGGCAGGGAGATGAAGCAATCAGGGATGTGCAGGTAAAGGGTCCTAGCTTAAGAGTTTTGATTCCATTTTCCAGTCCATTTGCCCAAGGCAGAGGAGCAAATGTTAATCTCATCATCTCCAGAAGGTTTCAACTAATCTCATCAATAAGAAGCCAATGATCAGGAAACACTTGCAGTTGCAAAGTAATACTTATGAGGACATTCTATATCTCTAAATACTTGGATCAATAAGAGAAAGAACAGATCAATGAATTGGGCATTCAACTAAAAAACAGGAGAAAAAACAAATTTAAAACTTCTCAATTATATTGAAATAGAAAGCCTGAAAATTAAAAGAGAGATTAATAAAACTGAAAGCAAAAGCACTCATTAAGCTAATAAATGAAATTAGGAGCTATTTTTTTTTAAATTGGGGGGGGAAAACAAGACAGACAATTAGCTAATGTGACTGAAAAGAAAAAAATAACTAATATAAAAAATGAAAAGGATGAATGCAAAATCAAAGAAAAATTTTAAAAAATAATTATTTGGAGCTATTTCTTGCAAATATATGTCAATAATATTGACCACTTAAATTAAATGAATGGATATTTTAAAAATACATAAAGTATCCAGATTAACAAAAGAGGAAACAGAATAACCCTATCTAAGAGAAAAGAAAGTGAACAAGCCATAAATGTGCTTCCTAAGATGGAAATGGGGGAGGGGAAGAGGACCAGATGGATTTATATATAAATTCTATCAAACATTTAAAAAACAATTAATTCCAATACTATCTTAACTTTAGGAAAAAATAAATAAAGAAGTCCTACCAAAATCTTTTATGACAAAAATATGTCATATTTTATGACACAAATATGTCCCTAAACCAATGAGAGCAAAAACAGGAAAAACTAAAGACTATTTGCCTTAAAGAATATTGATGTAAAATTTTAAAATAAAATGCTAGCAAGACAAGTACAATAATATATCACAAAATCATATGCTACAACCAGGTGGAATTTATATCAGGAATGAACATCTGGTTCAATATTAGGAAAACTATAAACATAATTGATCATATCAATAATAGCATCAACAAAAATCATATGAAGAGATGCAAAAAAGCTTTTGACAAAATACAACACATTGCTACTTAAAAAAACACACACTAGAAAGCATAAGAATAAAAGGAGCCTTTCTTTAAAAAAAAGATAAGTAGTATCTCTCAAATCAAGAGCAAGCATTGCTTGTAATATGGAAAAACTAAACGCCTTCTCCATAAGATCAGGAGTGAAGCAAGGATGTTCACTATTAGCGTTATAATTTAATATTATATTAGAAATGCTAGCTATAGCAATAAGACAAGCAATATGAAAGAGAAATTGAAGGAATAAGCATAGACAAAAAGAAAACAATATTATCCCCTTTTGTAGATGATATGATAATGTACCTAGAGAACCCTAGAGAGTCAACTAAAAAAACTAGCCAAAAATTTTAATAATTTTTGCAAAGTTGCAGGATATAAAATAAATCCACAAAAATCAACAGCCATTCTGTATATTTCAACAAAACCTAGTAGGAAAAGACATACAAAGAAATTCCATTTAAAATAATTGCAGATGGTATAAAATACTTGAAAGTCTACCTGCTAAGACAGGAACTATATGAAAAAAGTTATATAAAAATTTTCACACCAAAAAAAATTGATCTAAATAATTGGAGAAAAAAATTACTTATGGGTAGGTTGAGTCAATATAAAGAAAATGGCAATGCCACCTAAATTAATTTACTTAGTGTCATATCAATAAAACTACCAAAAATTACTTTATAGAGATGGAAAAAAATTTTTAAAAATTAGTCTGGATGAACAAAAGGACAAGAATGTCAAGTGAATCAATGGGGAACAAGAGGAAAAGCAAGTGGATCCAGCAGAACCAGATCTCACACTATACTACAAAAGAGCAATCAACAAAACAGTTTGGTACTGGGTAAGAAAGAGAGTGGTTGATCAATGGGAAAGATTAGGTACACATTGTATAGAAACAAGTAAACACAATAACCTAGTGTTTGATAAATCCAAAGATCCCAGAAAATGGGGCAAGAACTCACTATCTGACAAAAATTGCCAGCAAAACTGAAATATATAGACCAACATCTCACACAGCATATCAAAATAAGCTCAAAATGAATATGTGATTTAGACATGAAGGTTGAGCGAATGCGGGGAGCATGGGGAAAAATATTTCATATCAGACCTACCTATGAATAGGGGAAAACTTCATGATCAAACAAGAGATAGAGAGGTCCACAGGAGGCAAAATGGACAATTTTAATTACATTATCTTAAAAAAGTTTTGCACAAACAAAACCAATGCAGCCAAAATTAGAAAGAAAGCAGGAAACAGAGGGAAGATATTTTATAACAAATTTCTCTGATAAGGACACATTTCATATATGTGTGTGTGAATGTGTATGTATGTATAAATGTATCTGCACACATAATATATTTATATATGTGTGTATCTGTATATATAATTTACATTAATTATTATATTATATATACATTAATTATATATTATATATAATATATATTATTATATTATATAATATATAATTTACATTAATTATCACATTATATATATAATTATATATAATTTACATTAATTATATTATAGTTTACAAAAATGAGTCATTCCCCATTTAATAAATGTAAGAGAATAATATGAACAGGCAGTTTTCAGAGATAGAAATCAAGCCTATCAATAGTCATATGAAAAATGCTATAAATCACCAATGAATATTAAAACACCTCTGAGGTATCATTTCAAACCCATCAGATTGGTTAAAATGACAGAAAAAGTAAGTGAGAACTACTGGAGGGGTTGTAGGAAAATAGGTACACCAACAGATTTTGGTGGAGCTGTGACCTAATTGAATCATTCTAGAGAACAATTTTATGCTCAAAATGCCATAAAACTGTGCATATCCTTTGACCCAGCAATACCATCACTAGATTTATATCCTAAAGAGATCAAAGGGAAAAGGAACCACTAGGACAAAGATATTTATACTAGCTCTTTCTGTGGCAGCAAAAAATTGGAAACTGAGGCAATGTCCATGATTTGGGGAATGGCTAAACAAGTTTTGGTATATCAGTATGATGGAATATTATTATGCTGTAAGAAATGAAAGGAATGGTTTCAAGAAAACCTGGGAAGATTTATATGAACCGATGTAAAGTGGACAGAATCAAAAGAATAATATCCACGGTAATAGCAGCATTCTAACAATAATTAATTGTAAAAGACTTTGTAACTCTGACCAAACAATGATTCACCACTCTTCCAAAGGGCAGGTGATGAAAGATGTTAAATACCTTTACCAATGGATTCAGAATGCACTATTTTTTTTTCTCTTTTCTTGCTTTTTTTAAAGAATATGGCTCATGTAGAAATGTTTTGCATAATTTCATATGCATATTAAGCTAGGTTGACTATGGGGCATCAGAGCCTACAAAATCAACATAGGGAGGCAGAGACTCATTGAAGAGAGCATTAGTATAAAAGAAGAGAAACATGTATGTGGGGTTGTGGGTGGGGCATGACTCTAATGGCTTCCCTGTCTCTGCATAGCATCCTCATATACATCCACAGACCCCATCTCATAAGGTCATTTTAGTTTTTCAATTAACAATATTGCCAGGGGGGCAGAGGCAAGATGGCAGAATAGAATCCACTAGCTCTTTCCCCACAGAACATAAAATACTTGTAAAGACTCTCAACAAATTCTAGAGCAGCAGAAGCCACAGAACAACAAAGTGGAGATTTCCAGTTCAGGGTGACCTGAAAGGCCAATGGGAAAGGTCTGTCTCACCGGACATGGAGCCGAGCCCAACCCAACCTTGGCCACGCTGCATAGCTCCAGGAGAAGGACCAAGCAGGCCTCAGGGATGGAATCTCCAGTGGCCATAGCAGCAGGTTGCAGATCTCCCAACCCATAGGCATCAAAGGTCAGTGAGAGGGATTTTTTCAGTTGGCTGAGAAGGGAGCAGGGTCTTCCCAAAGCTCCAGCCTCAGGGGGTGGAGGCAGAGGCCACATCTAATGGGCAGCAGCAGCTCCCACAGCAGCCCCATCCATTGTTGGATCATGAAACCCCTGGGGGAACTGAGCAGCTAATCCTTACTTCAGCCCTGTGTGGCAGCCCTGCCCCCACTAATGCTCCTGGGGAAATTGAGCACCTGATCTTTATCTCACACTGAATGGTGGCCCTGCCCACACCTAAAGCCCCTGGGCTAATTGAGCAGCTTATCTGAATCTCAGCCCTCAGTGCCGACTTGGTGGAACTGGAGACCAGGTGGTTGTGGAGAGGAAACTCTATCAGTCACAGATTCTGGGCACAAAAGTTTGTGGTTGCTCCCAGACTAGTGTACACACTTGATTGTATCACCTTGGAGGAAATGAGATCTTACAGATCCCCAGATTATGCTCTACTCTTGACAAAGGACCCAAAAGTCAAGTAACTGGTTGGGAAAATGCCCAAAAAAGGGGAAAAAAATAAGACTATAGAAGATTACTTTCTTGATGAACAGATATCTTCTCCCATCCTTTCAGATGAGGAAGAACAATGCTTACCATCAGGGAAAGACATAAAAGTCAAGGCTTCTATATTCCAAACATCCAAGATAAATATTCAATGGTCTTAGACCATGGAAGATGTCAAAAAGAATTTTGAAAATCAAGCAAGAGAGATGGAGAAAAAATTGGGAAGAGAAATGAGAGAGATGCAAGAAAAATCATGAAAAGCAAGTCAACAACTTGCTAAAGGAGACCCAAGTAAACGCTGAAGAAAATACCTTTAAAAATAGGCTAACTCAATAGGCAAAAGAAGTTCAAAAAGTCAATGAGGAGAAGAATGCTTTCAAAAGCAGAATTAGTGAAATGAAAAAGGAGGTTCAAAAGCTCACTGAAGAAAATAGTTCTTTAAAAATTAGAATGGAACAGATAGAGGCTAATGACTTTATGAGAAACCAAGAAATCACAAAACAAAACCAAAAGAATGAAAAAATGGAAGATACTGTGAAATATCTCATTGGAAAAACAACTGACCTGGAAAATAGATCCAGGAGAGACAATTTAAAAATTATGGGACTACCTGAAAGTCATGATCAAAAAAGAGCCTAGACATCATCTTTCATGAAATTATCCAGGAAAATTGCCCTGATATTCTAGAACCAGGGGGTAAAATAAATATTGAAAGAATTCATTGATCACCTCCTGAAAGAGATCCAAAAAGAGAAACTTCTAGGAACATTGTGGCCAAATTCTAGAGTTCCCTGGTCAATGAGAAAATACTGCAAGCAGCTGGAAAGAAACAATTCCAGTATTGTGGAAATACAATCAGGATAACTCAAGATCTAACAGCTTCTACATTAAGGGATCGAAGGGAGTGGAATAGGATATTCCAGAAGTCAAAGGAACTAGGACTAAAACCAAGAATCACCTACCCGGAAAAACTGAGTATAATACTTCAGAGGAAAAAAATTATCTTTCAATGAAATAGAGGACTTTCAAGCATTCTTGATGAAAAGACCAGAGCTGAAAAGAAAATTTGACTTTCAAACACACAAATCAAGACAAGCATGATAAGGTAAACAGGAAAGAGATATCATAAGGGACTCACTAAAGGTGAACTATTTACATTCCTATAGGGAAAGACAATATTTGTAACTCTTGAACCTTTTTCAGTATCTGGGTAGTTGGTGGGGTTATACACACACACACACACACACACACTCACACACATAGAGAGAGAGGAGACAGAGACAGAGAGAGAGAGACAGACAGAGAGAGAGACAGACAGAGAGCTCAGGGTGAGTTGAATAGGAAGGGATCATATCTAAAAAAATGAAATTAAGGAGTGAGAGAGGAATATATTGGGAGGAAAAAGGCAGAAATGGAATGAGGCAAATTATTTCTCATAAAAGAGGCAAGAAAATGACTTTTCAATGGAGAGAAAAGGGGGGGAGGTGAGAGGGAAAATGTGAAGCTTACTCTCATCACATTTGACTCAAGGAAGGAATAAAATGCATAGGTATGAAAACCTATGTTACAATACAGGAAAGTAGGGGAGAAGGGGACAAGCAGTGTAGGGGGGGATGATGGAAGGGAGGACAATGGGAGGAGGGAGAAATTAATAGTCAACACTCTTGGGAAGGGACAAGATCAAAAGAGAGACTAGAAGAAATGAGGGGCAGGATAGGATGGAGGAAAATATAGCTAGTTTTACAAAACATGACTATTACGGAAGTCATTTGCAAAACTACACATATATATCCTATATTGAATTTCTTGCCTTCCCAGAGGGGATGGGTGGGGAGGGAGAAAGGAGGAGAAGTTGGAACTCAAAGTTTTAGGAACAACTGTTGAGTAGTGTTCTTTTATACAACCGGGAAACAAGAAATACAGGTAACGGGGTATAGAAAGGTATCTTGCCCTACAGGACAAAAAAAGAGATGGGGATAAGGGAAGGAAGGGATGTTAGAAGGGAGGGCAGATCAGTGATAGGGGTAATTAGAATGCTTAGCACTTTGGGATGGGGGGAGGGGAGAGATGGGGAGAAAATTTGGAACTCAAAATTTTGTGGAAATGAATGTTGAAAACTTAAAATAAATTTAAAAAACACTAACGCCTAAAATATAACACATTATATTTTGTATATTTAATCAAACATCTTAAGGTTTACATGTAGAAATGAAAGGAATCCTAGAGAATATCTAGTCCAACCCTCCTGATTTGCCATATGAAGAAAGTGAGAAACAGAGGTGAAAATGTCTTACTCAGTTCTATATCCCTATTAAGTAGCGCAATCAAATTTATCTTCTCTGGTTCCCATTTCAGTGTTCTTTCTCCTGCAACACACAGGGTCTCAAAGGTAATAGGAATACTATCAGGTCCATTTTATGAGGATGAGGAAACTGACTTGCTTGGAGTCCTTACAAGTCAGAAATTGACCAGGCCAAGATTCAAACCCAGTTCTAGATTTCAAGTGATCTTTGACTATGTCACGTTGCATAGAAAGAAAATAAAAGATATTAATTAATCAGCCTCAATAATAGGATAATTCTGGGGAAACCTGATAAATGAAGTTAGACAATCTGCTGACAAAAAAAATACTCTCATATTTTAATGAATGTCCTAAGGTCCTATGAGTTCCTTTTCACTTCTGGGGTTATTACATCTTAAATGTAATGTATTGGTTCTACCTCTATAAGTAGGTTGCTTGGAGGGAGGGAGGAATGGAGGTGGGAAGGTGGAGTGTAGAGAAAGGAGTGTTTCCTTAAATGTAGGGAGAATACTGAGGAAGCAACTTGTCCATTCATGGTTCTAGGGAAATTAGCCATTGTTGGGAATCAAATAAGCAAAAAGTTTAGAGGTGGAAGAACTTGGATGGAACTGAGTCCTGAAAAGCAGTGTTGAGTTGTTAGCAAAGAACATCGTATTAATGGAGTTCAGCTTTAACCAAATAATCTTTACATAGGAGCATCAAGGATTCCTCCCCAAATTCAATAGGGCAGAATTATGGCTTAAAGGTAGCTTCAGTGATGGTGTACCTAGTCAGACAGAACCAACTGTTGGTGTAAATTATTGTGTAGCATATGGGAGAGTGGACAAAGGGTTCCATTTGAGTATGATACCACGGGTCTAAGATCTTTCTTACTTGTCTTCTTGGTGATATGTGTGTAATTTTGGGTACTGTGCTGTAAGAGAAAGTAGTAAGATGGGAAAGCATATAGTGTTTATGTGTTTCCCTAGAGATCTCAAGTTGATTGATAGATTGATTGCCTAGATCAAAGCCAGGTCTTTTGTGCTTAGCAGCCATCCAAAAGTTGTTCTGAGAGTTGAAGATGTGTCAGACTTGGCCTCAGAGACACTTACTTAATCCTCCATAACTGATGGAAGCAACTGGGTGATGAAGTGGATAGAGCCCTGGGCCTAGCATTGAACATAGGAAGACCTCAGTTCAAATCCCACCTCAGACATTTACTATCTACATAACCCAAGCAAGTTCCTTAACCTTTGCCTGCTTCACTTTCTTCAGCAGTAGAACAGCCTCTACTTCATAGAGCTGTGAAAATCAAATGAGATAGTATTTATAAAGCTCTTGGCACAGTGCTTGACACATAGTGGGTGCTCAATCAACACTTACATCTTTTCTTCCCATCACTGCAGAAGATGGTCCTGTGGTGGGCAATTCTAGGACAGACATGGCTAGAGTACTTGGAAAGTCTTCCTTTCTAAGAAAGATGAATAACTATTTTCTAGATAGAGCTGAACTTTTGGTCAGTGGGGATAGACATAATCTCTGGTTGCAGTATTGGAAAACTCATTAAGAAAGGATTTCCCAGTCTTTAAATGACTTTGGGAAACTCTGCAGGTAATCACAGCCTCCTTGGCAGGATGAGACAGCATGATGTAGTGCAGAGATGACTGGACTTGGATTAAATTCCTTCTCTTGCAGCTACGAGCTGTGTCACCATGGGCAAATCACTTGGACTCTTAGTTTCTCCCTCTGTAAAATGGGGATAATTATATATTTCTTGAAACTACCTACTTCACAGGGTCATTGTGAAGAAAATACCATAGAAATGTGAGCTATTATTATAGGGGGAACCCTCAGGCAGCCGTCACAAATTCACATTTTAAACTCACATACTTATTTTTTGTTACCCAGCTACAAGCTATGTAATGCGATTATAAATCTCAGCGGCACAGACCAACATTACTAGGAGAGTCGGGTTTTTCCTCTAACTGATTTTTAGCAGGCCCAGAGTATTTTAATATGTATTTCACCTTTATTTGATTTCATGGGCAATTGGTTCTTTTGCAAAGCAAAAATTATTATTCCCCCCACCCCTTGCTTCCCAGCATGCAAATTTCCCAGGGAAGGGGAGTTTGTTATCTTGAACTCACTGGACCCTCCGGAGATTGCTTTCCCTTGTCCCTCACAACATTAATATTCCAGCCACATTCTGCAGGTCTGGTACCCTACACAACAGAGAAATGCATCACTGCCTTGCACACACTGAGAGTTTAGTCTCTGCAGGGGGCTTGCCTGATTACAGACACCTGGCCTCTTTGGTTCAAGAGGAAAAAAAAATTGGCTATTAGAACAGATGAGATCCATCTTCTCAGCAATATGGACAGCAACGTCTATGTTTGCACTGACAGGCAAGAGGCTGGTTGAAAGATGGGGAGAGAGAAAGTGAAAATCAGACCAAGCTGAACTCAGCTTCCCTGGCCAGTCACCAGAGGTGAGGGGGGCCTTTCCTGTGGCAATAATATTTATCACAGACAGAATCACAGACTTTCAGCCACCTAGATGAATGAAAATCTCCTTTACAGCTTTCCCCTAGAGTGGTCATCTACCTTCTCCTTGAAGACCTTCAGTAACAGGGAGCATATTCCCTCCAGAGACAGCCCATTCAACTTTGGTATAGTTATTAGGAATTTATTTCTTATATTAGATTTAAAGTCTCTCTCTCTCTCTCTCCCAACTTTTATCCATTGTTCCTGCTCTCTGGAACCAAGCAAAACTAGTCTAATTTCAGTATAGGATTGGGATGGGAAGGTGATTTAATTGAAATAAAGAAGTCCCAGATGTGGAAACACCCTCTACCAGCTCAGGCTGACACTTTAACTTTGGGGAGTTTTCTAATGTGGTGGTATAAAACTCAAATAGAAACAAAGGCCATTAAATCATACATAAGGATTCTTATGGGCCACATATTTGCTTAGGAAGCCATATATGTTTATAGATTTATTTTTTAATTAATATCAACACATTAAAATCAGATAGGAATTATATTTTAATCTGGTATGGGCCATGCTCAAGAGTGTTATGTGACTGCATGTTTGACACCTCTGGCCTGTTCAGTTGGTTTTAGTCTCTTTGACCACATTTGCGGTTTTCTTGGCCAAGATCCTAGAGCAGTTTTGCCATTTCCTGCTCCAACTCATTTTACAGACAAAGAAACTGAGGCAAATGGGGGGAAATGACTTGCCCAGGGCTACATAGCTAGTAAGTGACTTAGGCCAGATTTGAACTAAGGAAAGATGGGTCTTCCTGACTTTAGGGCTGGCACTATGGTGTCACCTAGTTGCCCCTTTGGCCTAGAGCAGTGTTAAGTGAGAACAGGATACGGAATTTGCCCAGGCTTCCCACCTAGTGTATGTCAAAAGCTGGTTTCCCTGACTCTGAGGATAGCTCTCTATCCACTGTGCCATGTTACCTCTCCCTCGTTTACATGCCTACTCTCAAATACCTCCAGACAGCTATGATATCCACCCTTCCCTCCACTCCCAGCCCTAGCGCAATCTCTTTTTTACAGCAAAAACCTTTCCAAAACCTTCATCCAAATCTTCTGTTGTGCATGGAACAAACTTAATGGTCTTCCCCATCCTGGCTCTTCTTGGATGCTTTTAAACTCTCCTAAAGTGTAGGCCCTATCCATTATTTGATGCAGTCCATGGTCAAATTACCTTCTCTTCTGGCTACCACATTACACTCATACTGAGCCTACAGTACCCTGAAGCCCTTACATCGTTTTCCAGCCAAGCTTCTGAATTGAGAGAGACCTTGTAGGGAATCAGATGTAAAACCCTCAATTTGGGGAGGAAATTGAAGCTTGGAGAGTTTAGGCGACACACAGCTAGTAAGCATCTGAGGCAGGATTTGGACCTACATGTTCCTGACTCTAAGTCTAGCACTTTACTCACTATACCACCATGATTTTTGAAAACTTAATTATAGAGAGGCATAGTAGGCTTGGAATCTGGAAGGCTTGGTTTGCAGCCCCACCTTTGACAGACACTGACTGTGTGCTCCTGGGCCAGACACTTAATTGCTGTCTGCTTTGGTTTCCTCATCTGTAAAATGGGGCTACTAATAGCACCTACCTCTCAGAGTTGTTGTGAGGATAAAATTTGTAAAGCACTTTGTAAACCTTAAAGCACTAGAAAAATGCTAGCTATTATCTATTATTATTAGGAAAGCTAGATGATACACTCATGGGCCTGGAGTCAGGAAGCCTCATCTTTCTGAGTTGCAATCTTGCCTCAGTAAGGGGAAAAAAAATAAAGTAAAAAGTACACAGTAGAGAATAAAAGAAAACTGAGAAGGAAGCAAAGAAAAGCTGTGTAGCTTTGAAAACAATATGTAGTATTTGCTACAGAGGTTTTCTTGAAATGGAAATTTATTATATCGAATCCTTTTTTATGTTCTGCTCAGTACATGTAAATCTTTTTGTTCTCCTATTTTGTATTTAAATTTAAAATGAATAAAAAATTTACCAAAAAAATCTTGTCTTGGATACTTACTAGCTGTGTGATCCTGGGTAAGTCACTTAACACTGTTTGCCTCAGCTTCCTCATCTGTAAAGTGAGCTGGAGAAGGAAATGACAAACCACTCCAGTATCTTTGCCAAGAAAATCCCAAATGGGGTCACAAAGAGTCAGAAAAATCTGAAAAACAACTGAACAATTGCTGATGATGATGATGATAAGGATTACTTAACATTTCAATGTTCTAGGTAACTCTCTGAAATTATAAGTTATGGAGAAAATGCTGCCAACCTGCCCTGGTATCAAGAGTTTCTGACATCAGTGAAATTACAGGTCCAGTTATATCTCTCTTATATTTATCCTATTAAATTTCATGTAATTAGATTTAGCCCAATCCTCTAGCTTGCCAAGATACTTTCTGGCTATCACGTCTCTGCAGATGGTTCCCAGATCTATGTACCCATCTCTAATCTCTTGATTGAAGTCTAGCCTCATTTTGTCAACTGCCTGCTAGATATTTCCTCTTGAATATTCTATCAATATATTCATTTGAACCCAATTATCTTTCACCTCAGTTTTTCTGTCCTCCCAACTTACCTGTCTTTTGGAGAGCACTACCGTCTTTCTAGTCACTCAGTTTTGGGATTTCAAAGCTCCTCCCTGACTCTTTGTCTTTCCTTACCACTCCATAGCCAGTCAGTTGCCAAGTCTCGTTGATTCTACATATATGACATCTCACATTCTGTTTTCTCCATTTTCACAGCCACTTCTTTGGTCAGGTCTTCATTACTTCTCATTCTGAACTATTCCACTAACCTCTTGATTATCTCCCCTCTTTACAATACACCTTCTGTGTAACTGCCAAATCATATTCCTAAGATACAGTTCTATCTTTCCCCTTCACGAAAACCATTCAAAGGTTCTTTATTGCCCATCACATAAATATAAATTGCTCAGTTTGGCATTTAAATCCACAGTAAAATTGTCCCACACATTGCTGGAGCCAAACCCTTCTGAGTGAAGTCCGAACTAGATTAATATGTAATTGGGAAATATTTAATAAAATAATAACAATACAAAAAAACCATAGATAATGTTGATCTGTGGTTTTCTGAGTCAACATGTGGCTGCAGGGATCTTTGTGAGGTTCAGTAGCCCTTGTTTCTATGCAAGTTTGACATTTGTGCTCTACAGTGTGTCTCTTACCTACTTTTATTTTATAAAATATGCCCCATTATATATTATATGCTACAGATAAGCTGGCCTACTCAGCAAGTTTTCTCTTCTCTGTGTGTCTGTCCAGTCTCCTAAACCTAGAATCGATCTCTCTGTTCCTGACTTAGAATTTTTAACTTCTTCTTGGTTCAGCTCATTTCCTCCTCCTATGAGATGTGGTTCCTAATTTCCTTCTACTTTGCTAAGTTATTAGTCATTTCTCTTAAAATCATTTTATGTTTACCCCTCTGGGTTCCTAGATCACAAGAAGCTAGAACTAGGGATCTTAGGGATCTAATTCAACCCTTGCATTTTATAGATGAGAAAGTTGAAACTCAGAGAAGATGGTTTGCCACCCATAAAGGTCACACAGCTGCTAAGTGAGGGAGCAGTGATCCAAATAGCCCAGATATCTGGGCTCTGAATAAGGTGTTCACTTGACTTGCCTTTGCAAAAATGCTGCCTTGGTGAGTAGGGACTGGTTTGTTTCACATTTATATCCCCAGGACCTAGTATAGGAGGATACATATAATAGGTGTCTAGTAAATGTTAAATCGTTGAATTTGATTTTTTTAATTCTGACTCAGACATTCAACACATTATTCCGTTGACTCCCATTTCCACAGTTTATTAAGTACTTTCCCCATAGCAACAATGTGAAAAGGCTTGTATAATTATTCCTGTTTTACAGATGGAAAAGTAGATTCTCAGAGATCAGATGTGACTTGCCCAAGGTCACAACTTGGGTTCAGACCTGGGTCTTCAAAACGCATGACTAGTGTACTTTCCAATACAGCATTCTGCTCCCACTGTGCAGTGCCTAGGAGGATTCTCATGGAATACAGCCAGAGGCAGAGTTATTGTAAGATATAGCTGAGAATGGGGCTTTTCTATCTAGAGAATCCTAAGAGATACAGGAAGACTCTTAGATGGGAGAGAAATTTCTGAAAGCATCAATATGAAGGGTTTTTGCCAGTCTGAACCAAGAATAGGGTACACAGTGGGAGTACCAAGTGCTGGTACTAAAATTGAGAGGCCTGAGATCAATACCGTCTCTTATGCTTACTTGTGAGGGTACTTTGGAAATACCACTCAGCCTCAATTACACCTCTATATTACACTGCTGTGAATGTACTTTGGAAATGTTAAAGGAATACACACACAAGCTATTATTATCTTCTTAAAAGATAAGATGCGAAGAGATGATGCAGATACGATAGTGCTATTGAAGTATATTATAGACCACTTGGACAGAGAGAGGAAATAGATGAAGAATTCAGGAGAGAAATCCTGAGTCTGACACGGAGGTGGATGACATTGTAGTGAAGAGAGGCTTCAGGTGTAGACAGACATCCATACACAACTTTTTCACTCTCTCTTCCAACAGCAGACCACTTTTAAATTTACTTTGACAATAATTTCAGTCTTCAAGAAGTGGAGAAAATGATCTTGAAAAATTCCATTCTGCATCTGATTCTTAACAAACAGAAGGAATTGGTTACTGAGGGAAGTGAACATTTCTCATAAGGATTTGCAATAGAGAATTATAGCAAAGTTGAGAATAATCTCAAATACATCCTAGATTTTGAAAGCTTGATTGAAAAAAGATCAAGGGGATCCATTGGGCTATAGCCTTAATGAGCCATCAATGTGATATAGCAGGCAAGAGTACTACTGTCAACTCCACTATATTGATTGGGCAGTTTTGTTTTGTTTTGGAGGCAATCAGGGACTTGCATAGGGTCACAGAGCTAGTAAGTATCTGAGACTGGATTTGAACTCAGGTTCTCCTGACTCTGGGGCCAGTGTTTTATCCAAACTTTGCTATAAAAACAAAAGCATAGTATCTAGGACTATAGAGGTGATAGAACCCCAGCAATCTGCTCTGAAAGGAACATAACTAGAGTAATAAATTCAATTCTGCGTAATGCATTCAGCATTGATAAAATGGAGAGTACCTGGATAAGGGCAACCAGAATGGTGAGTTCATATCACATGAAGATCAGTTGAAGGAAAAGAGAATGTTTAAAATAGAGAAGAAATAATTAAGATGCGAGTGGGTCATTGCCTACATTTAGAACCATATTTTCCAGTTTCTGAAGTGTTATCATATGCAAAATATGTATATATATATAAAATTATAATTATATATAGTTGTATATAATTATAATTCTATGATATATAAATAAATTTTAGAGATAGATAACTATAATTAGACTTGCTCTGCTTGGTCCTATAGAAAAAACTAGGAGCATGAAGAGAGATCACAAAGAAGAAAATTTGGGTTTAATGTAAGAAAAAACTTCCTAACATATGTTACAGAAGGGTGAAAGAGACAAGGACTGGTAGGGATGGGAATTAAAAATAATTGAATTCATTATGCTAAATGAAACTTCTGGGGCTAGAAAGCACATACTAATTACTGCCTTTATTCACATATTGTACACGCTTTTAAATATATATATACATACATACATATATATACATATATATATATATATATATATATACTCAATTTGAGGTACAACTATTATAAGGAAATATGTGATATCATTAATAGTTGTTCTATTTGATTCTCCAACAGTTATTTTTAGGCCACTGACTTAAATCTGGAGAAAGAAGTTCTGTACAAGGGGAGGAGAATTTCAGGGTCCCTTTACAAAGCCAAAGGTGGAGGCATTTTTCCTCACGGGGCGTCAAAGGACATTCTGTTGAACACTAAAGGACAGTCACCCTTTTGATTACTTCCTGATTGTGTGTTTTTGTACTTTATACAAAGCATTCATATATTATATCCTTAAAACATATCTCTAAACACTCAAAAGAAAATAAAATATATGATATATACCATATGATATGATACAATATATAACAATATAATATATAATTATATATTATAGTATATAAATGATAAAATATAATAAAATGATAATGATGTTTTGTCTGAATAGCAAAAGAATACATCAAAAATATTGTATCAGTATGAAGAATAAAGCATTATGGGTTTGGCAATTATTAAACAAGTCATCTGAAAGTGCCATACTATATATACTGCCTTTAGTGATTACCATAGTTTTTAATTCAATGCTGCACTCACCTTATTGATGTATTATAAATATGTAACATAGATACAAGTACATAGCATTTGAAGCCTACATGGAAGAACATTCTTTATTTATGAACAGACTGGTCCAGAAAATGGTGACCCAATAAAGTGCTATCTTTACCAGGATGCGAAGCATTATGCATATCCCCAGTCCTAGGTGTCATTTACAGGCCTAGGGAAGACATAATTCCTTTAAGTCTGGATCTATTTTCATAAAGCCATCATATTTAACTTCTTTGGCCCTCAGTTTTCATATCTGCAAAGTAGGGATGGTATTAATTAAGGACCAAGTGGTTTAATGTACGTAAAATATTCTGTAATCATAAAAGACTAAAAACGTGAACCCTTAATATGACTGAAACAAAGAAATTTTGAGTAAATTATGAAGATGCTACATACAGTTAGTGCTACAAAAAATATGTTGTGGCCTACTAATGAATGTAGACATTCCTCATATTTCTATCTGGAATAAAGAAAAGAAAAATAATCCTATATTTGGTTTAATAAACAAATAATAATAAATAATAAATAAATAAAGGTACTTGGCCAGGAAGTTAGCAAACCAAGGTTCTAGGTCAACCTTTGTCACTAACATCATGTGACATTGGAAAAGTCACAATCTCATTTGTGAAAATGAAGAGCTTATATTCAATAACCTTCAAAGGTCCATTCCGTCTCTGACATTCCACTGCTCACATTCTAAGATCTATTCTCACTCCAACAGTCTATTTCTTACAGTGTAAGATACCGTCTGGCTCTGACATTCTATGCTCTATGATTAGAGATCCCTTCCTTCTAACTCTAAAATTTAATTTTCTGGATCACTTCCAGCTCTAAACATTTTCTTTGTTTATGTTCCAAGGTGTACTTCCAAAGCTACCATTCCCTTTTCTATGTTCTAAGAACTCTTTCTTGAATAGTCTGTGTTCTGTGACAGGGATGGGGAACCTGTGACTTTGAGACCACATGTGGCCTTTTAGGTCCTTGGGTGCAGCTTTTTCACTGAGTCCAACTTTTACGGAACAAATTCTTTTATTAAAGGGAAGTTGGGATTCTGAGAAGTATGTATTTAGTCAAAGGGCTTCACTTGAGGACCTCGAAGGTCACATGTGGTCTCAAGGCTGCAGGTTCCCCACCTCTGTTCTGTGCTTTGAGGAACCTTCCAAATCTAACATTTTATTGTTCTGTCATAGCCCTCTACATTTCAGGCCATCACCAGCCATCTTGACTTCTGTCTTGTCACTGGACTTTGAAGACTGGAAGAGACAGTGAGGCTCATGACTTTGTGCAGCTCTACCTCACTTAAATCCTGTTCACTCACAACTCAAGACATCATCCTCATGACATCATTGCTCCCCACCAACAACCAGAACCACAGAATTTAATATATCTACAATTCTCAGTCTTCAAGGCAATGTCAATTACCATAAGGAAGCAATGACACTGAGGTTGACGTCCTTTCTAGTTCTAACATTCTCTGATTCTGTCATTGCCCTACCCTTAGATGCAACTTAGCAATATAGAAGCAGTCATCTTCATACACAGAGTTCACTGAAGCTCCCTCTGGGTACATTCCATGTGGGGGTACATTTACAATTCTCAGTCTTTAAGCCAGTGTCAATTAGCGTAACAAAGCAATGACATCAGAGCAGAGGTATGTCTGGGGGAGGGAGTTTTGGGAGAAGAATTAGGCTCAAACCCAGAGCCCAGGGACTATGAATGAAAGATAAGACCTCCAAATTACACTTATGAACTCACCCTTGTACATACAGAGCCTCTGGGTCTCCTCTACACCGCACCAAATGTTGAGCAATTGATTGACTGCAACACTCAATTTCAACCCAGCAAAGAAACAGGCAGCCTTTTGATCAATATTTTCCACAACAGACCACTTCCATATGATAAATGCACTAGTTGGGAAGGGGAACAGATTAACCTTTCAGCAAGGGTGGCAGGCAGTGACTAGGAAAAAGATGGCTCAATTCTGCAGAGGGGGAAGGATGGGCTCAGTTCCTGGAGCGCTTTGCAGCCATATTTCAGCTCCTGAGAAACATAAATGAGAATCATCCTCGCATCTCGCTCCTAAATAGCCTCCCTCTTTCCCCTCCCCCAAAGAGCACACTGTAAGAACATCTTCTTAGTACTCATCATACATGTTTTTCTTGGAGGAAGTGAGTGAAGAAGAAAGACAAAGAAAGAGGTTGGTGGAGGTAGGAAATGGAGCAGGCCAGACCAGGAGGATGATACATAGATTTCAGGAAGCTGATAGATGGAGACAGAAAGGACAATTACAAGGAGTAGGTGCATGGGGTGGGGAAGGAGGGGGATAGATGAATGATACAAAGAAGAATTCATTCCCATCATAAATCCTTTTCCCACTGACAAACAACAGGGAAGCAAGGTAATTCAGCATTGTGATGGTACCGATAATATCAGGGATTGTACACCCTAGAGACAGCCTGAGCAGGCAGCATGCTAACAGTAGGATGGAGTGAGGAGGTGATGAAAGGGAAGTATCAGGGATCCAGCTGCCGAGGTAGGAAAGATCCCAAAGGAATAAGACAATACAGAAAAGGAAGCAACAGAGGAGGTAAATAGTGCCCAAAGGCCCTGTGTATTGCAACAAGCCACCTCTAACTCCACCATTAGGTATTGATAACTGGGTGGCCTTACACAAGTCACTTTTGGCTTAACCTTTCTGAACCTCAGTTTCCTTATCTACCAAATGGGGATGAAAATATTTATACCCTCTGCCTCACAGAGTTGTTACAAAATAGTGTATGTAAAGTATTTTGTAAACCTTAAAACAATATATAACCTGTAACCTGTCTTTTATTATTGGTACTAGTAATATAATATCAATACACCTTAAATCAATTTATAGATTTAATCACCAGGAGTATTAATGTTTAGATTCTTAATCCTATTGGCTGATAAGAGTCAGCTGCTAGCTGTTCAGTTCACTCAATAGTAGAGAGTGCCTTGGGGAAGCCCCAAACTCTCTGTGGCTACCAGAGAACTAACTACTTCTACCTGAAGGTCCTATCTCTCCCTCCTTGTAGGTAAGAGCACTGGTCTCCTTAGTCTAAGGTTTTTATTTGTGTACAAATATAACCTATTCAACTTATAGCTTATGTCCATACTCATGTTGAGAGCTGGGGGACAAAAGGAAAAGAAAGACCCTGTCCTCTTCTAATGTCTGTGAATGGAATTCAATCATTCCCAAGGAAGGCATTACAAGGGTCAATCACATAAGCATATATTGTTTTTCAGTCAGAACCAGAAAAACAAAAAGGAAAAATACCACCATTTTATTAATACATGAGCTAGATGGCTATAGTTCTTCCCAGCTCCAGGTAATCTAGCTATGTTTTGGTTTATAGGCAAGTCAAACGAACAATTCAGGAGCATAGTTAAGGCCATAGATTCAGATCTATCTATTGCCTTTAGATAAGCTCAAAGGACACACAAGAGTTTAAATAATACAGTTCAGGTGCTTAGATTCATACTTCTTTGAGGTATGCCTCAATAGTGTATATAGTGTATCATAGAGTATAATGTATCAATGCAATAGTGTCTATATTGTGTATATATTTATCAATGGATTCATGAGCTTCTTCTTCTTCTAGAGTGTAATCACAGTTTTATCATGAGATAGCAATTACCAGGACAGAAGCAAGCTTCCTCCATCCCAGTGGCTATCTTGTCTTGTTTGTCATTCTTTCATATCCGTCCTTCCAAAAACCCAGTGCTTAGTACATCCTACATTGCTTCCTTCATTTTAAGCATGATCATGCTCTTGTTTCCTGCATCTATCCCCTCTCTATCAAAGTGTCTATCTTTCTTCTTCCTCTGTACATGGCTCCAGATTTCTGCAAAGTTATGCTCCAGGAAGAGGAGAATGTTGAACAGCTAGTGGTGGTTACAAGAAAGAATTGTATAAAAGCTAGTTATCATAATGGCAGCAGCAGCAGTAGTTGTAGTAGTAGTAGTAGTAGTAGTAGTAGCACCAGCAGTAACAGTAGTAGTAACAGTAGTAGTAGTAGTAGCAGTAGTATGGTAGTGATAGTAGTAGTGTTGATGGTAGTGGTAGTGGTGGTAGTAGTAGTAGTAGTAGTAAGGGTTAGGGTTAGTAGTAGTATTTTTTCCTCACCAACAAGGCAAGATATATTTTACCAGCCTTGCCTTTAGATTTTAGGACATGTTTATTCAACTAATTTTCAGAATTCCCTAAAACTCAAGTGCTTGTTTCAGGAAGACCATGGGGATTTCCTATCCAAATACTCCTGCCACACACACACACACACACACACACACACACACACACACACACTCTGAGGTGAAGTTTTGTTTTGGGGCTTATTTTTGGAAGAAGTTTCCAGTGCCAGATGAAACTCTGGGCAGCCTTTTTAAGAAGTCCCCCGCCTTTGAAAATCCAGATGTTGGTGTTTCTCTCTCTGGTAATGATTTTGTCTACAGTCAGACAGTTGGAAGCCCTGTCTGTTGGTCTTTCTGTCTGTAATTTCTGCTTGTAATTTCTGTTTGTATTTTCTCTGAAGTTCAGGGTGCTGACTTTTCCCCCTGAACTAAGTGAATTATATATGTGCTTGATTAAAGTAGATTGGTGACCCCTCAAAAGTTGCTTTCCTTTTAGAAAAACAATTCTAAGAACCTGTACAGCAGGACCTCCTGTGTATGTTGGGGTCCTTGTTGATACAGATATAAAAGCCAAGTTTTATTACCTCTATTTGACAGATGAGGAAACCAATTGTCAGAGAAGCTCAGTAATTTGCCAGTGGTCACAGAGCTAGAGGAAGAATTTGCACCCAGATCTCATGACCCACATCTATTATTCTTTTATGCTGACATTATGCTGACTATCTTACCTTTCAGTCAACCAGTCAACTCAGTATTGATTTAAATATATGTATATTTATATGTGTGTATATATGTATTGTGTATATGTATATGTTCATATGTACATGCATATGTACATATGTATTGTGTACATATGCATGTACATATGAACATCCCTTCTATTTATCCTTTTGTGGGTCCCTAAGTTTTATATCTTGGAAAGGTAATTCCATCCCAAGCTTGTCCCCACTAAGTCTATGCTTTTATGATTGCATTGTGGCAACTAATAGATTTAGACCCAAAAGGGACCTTTAGCAGCCACTGAGTACAACCCCCTCATTTTACAGATGAGGAAACTCATGTATAGGCACAGCAAGACTAAATATCTTGCCCAATGGAATGGGGCTAATATGTACCTGAGGTGGGATTTGAACTCCAGCCTTCCTCATCCCAATCCCAGTGCCCTGTCCTCCATGCTACACTGCCTCTCCTGTGGAGCCTTGTTCTCATCAATCTCTTGCTTTCTAGTTTTGAGCATGTGACCCTACATTTCTAGTTTCCCTCCACTGGCTAAAGTAAGTTTAAAGGTACACAATAGATATTGGATGCACTTCCCTTGTCTTCAACTGGGGATTCAGTCACTTCTCCCATCACAAGACCATGAGTCACTTGGCCCACTTGGATTTCCTTTCTTGATAGTGAATGCTAGTGAATACTGGTAAGACTTTGACAATAATTACTACAACATGACTGGCAGGGCATCTAGCTTTCACTTATCAAACATTTATTGCCTCTTATTAATCACCTATGTGGCATAGGGCACTTTGATAGGTATTTGATGAGATTTAGCATTTGGTTAAGATGAGGTATTGGGGGTGAGGCAAACATAGTCTATCTTATATATTATGTACCTTATGCAATGACTAAATAATACATGAATATGTGCAACCTATACACATATGTATATATATAAGCATGTGCCTATATACACAACACATACATATGTAAGCATATAAATAGGTTTTGATACATATAATTGCATTGTAAACATATGTTTTACACGTAGGCATGCGTTTATATTGGGCATGCATAGATGCACCAACATATTAACACATATAAGCATATAGGCTTGTCAGTGATGTGTTTATACATATGTGTATATACACATGTATACAAATATCCACTGTGGCTATGTGCACATAAGCAACAATAAGCAGAAAGGAGTGTTATGTGCATGTTCATATATTTATGCAAACACAATGTATTATATATGCATGCATGCACATGTGTATATCCACATGTAGATGCACAACAACATGTATATACGTGACTATGTAAATGATTATGTTATGTAAATTATGTAAATGTACACAATTTTGTAAATATATGTATACATGTATACAGGCATATCTATGCTCATATACATACACATGTATGTGATTATGTGTGTTTTCATGTATATGTGTGCAGAGCAGCATAGTGTAGTGCATATAGAGCCAGTCCTGGATCTAGGAAGATGTGGGCTAAAGTCCTACCTTTGATATGCACTGGTTCTATAAAAACCTTATCAGTCACTTAATGTCTCAGTGCAGCAGTACAAGATTTATAATTTGCAGAGAAGGTACTGACCTTTATTGGTATTAGGAATTTCTTCATCTAAGAGCACTCCTCAAGACTAAGTTGAAATCCCACTTTCTGTGAGAGGCCTTTCCCAATACCCTCAAGGCTAATGTCTTCTTTCTGAGATTATCTTCCATTTACTCTGTACATATCTTGTAGGTACACAGTTCTTTTTATAATGTTTTGTCCATTAGAATCTTAGTTCCTTGAGGACAGGGACTAGGTTTTCACCTCTTTTTTTTGGTACCCCCTAGAGTGTCTTACCACAGTGCCTAGCATATATCAAGTGCTTAATAAATCATCATTTTCTGGAAGCTATCATGAGGAGCTACTTGTAACCTTTCTCATTTGATGAGAACTGCTTGAGTCTGAGCTCTGCTGGCATAGGCTTTCAAAGCCAGGGTCACCTCCATGCCAGGATGAGGCATCAAAGGAAGATTTTTACCAAGTTGCATCATGTAAATTGGTTACTTGCATCCTCCAAATCAATGTGAATTGCAATCTATTGCAGTCTCCTCACTCTAAATCAAGTATATGTTGTAACTATGTGGATAAAAAAGAATTCTAGATATAAATCAAGAGGAAAGGTCATCTAAAAAAGAAAAAATTCTGAACCTTGAGTTGCATTGGGAAGTATTTCACCAGCAGCAAAAATGTACCCTCTGTTTCAGAAGTCCCTAGAACCAAGCATCTCTCTCCCATTAAGATGCCTGGGATTGGATTGGAATAGGAAGGGGGGCATCTTGAAACCTTTGTAGCAAGTAGCCTTACAGATCCCAAGCAGCAGAGTATAGTGGATAAAGCACCAGATTTGATGTCAGAGGACCTGGATTTCAGTCCCACATATGGTACCAGATAGCTTGGAGACTTCAGGCAAATCATTGCACTACTCTGAACCTCTGTCTAAAGACAGAGCAAATCTCAGAGTTGGGTGAAGCTGTGAGATCACGGAATTTCAGATTTTGAGAAGAAACTATGACAAGTCAACTAGTTCAACTCACACACCAAGAAATCCACATTGTAACATACCTGATAAATGGCTTTCCAGCCTCTGCCTGAAGACCTCCAAGGTGAGACAACCTGTTACTCCTCAAGGCAACCCATTCTTCTATTGGACAGCTCACATTATTAGGAAGATTTTTTTCCTGACCCCAAGCCTAAATTTCCATCTTTGCTCCTGCTTCTGCCTTCTGGGGCCAAACAAAGTGGGTCCAATCTTTCCTCTCTATAGCCCCCCAAATACTTAAGAAAGCAGTCATGTCTTCCCTTAGTCTTTAAACATACTCAGTTCTTTCAGTCAATTCTTCTTTGTGATGAACTCCAGACACTTTACCATCTTAGTTGTCTGTCTTTGAATTTTCAACAGTTTATTCGTGTTCTTCTGTAGCATTAAGACTTAACAGAACTCCATGCCATCCAGTCTATATCTAACCTACAATCTAAGTGACTCATTAATGCAGGATGGTTAGGTTGAACTCAGTTGAGTCCCAGAGGGTGGTCATCCAGCCTTTGCTTAAAAGCCTACTGTGAAGGGAAAACGTCACTTCCCAAAGGACACTGTTTCATTTTGTTCAGCTCTAATTGTTGAGACATTTGACCTTCTATTGAGCCACGCTTATACATTCCACTTCTCAGGGTTTCTGTGTAGATCACATGAGATGATAATGCCCAAAGAATCAAATAAAATGTGAGTGTTTCTTATCATCTGTCACCATAATTCACTGATTTCCAACTTTGCTATCTCCTTCTACATGACATCTCTAAAGCTCCCCAGCCCATACTTTTCTTAAGATTTTGGTATCACATAATCACTGATTTTCCTTTCCCCAACATTAATTTCCAGTGCACTTGTAGCAATCTTCCATATCACAAGTTAATTAAATACTCCAGCAAAAAACTAGAAGTAGATTAAACATTGATGCAGCTATGTATTGATCTGCACATTTCCTTGACTTTGTGCGCAATGCATCAATAACATTAAATAATATCTTAATAAAATATCCTCAAATTATATTTTTTCCCTTATTTCACTCTTTTGAAACATAATTACATGGAACATAACTATTTCTTCCTTAAAAGTTATCAATAAGTGCCTAGCAGGGTAGGAAGTATAGATTAAGGGGTAGAGACTCTTAAAATCCATTGTTTCTTGGTATTTCACTATATTATAGGGGGAAAATGTGGATTTAGGTGGTTTGATCTCCTAGAATAATGGACTCAGAATTGTAGAATGGAAATGAAGTTTAGAATAGAGAATGTAAAAGGTTGAAGCTGGGAGACATCTCACAACATAAATGATCACAACTGGAAGGGATTTTAGGCTGCAGAGCATTGAATTTTAGACTTAAATGCAGGCTTGTGGTTTTCTCCTTCATTCATTTCAGTCATGTCTTACCCTATTTGGGGTTTTCTTAGCACAGATAATGGAGTGGTTTGCCACTTTTTTCTCCAACTTATTTTACAGATAAGGAAACTGAGACAAAAAAAGGTTAATTGACTTTCCCAGGGTCACACAGCTAATAAGTATCTGAGATCAAATTTGAGCTTAGGTTTTCCTGATTCCGGGTCCAGGTCTCTATCCAGCAAGCAGCTTTAAAGGTAATCTAGTACAGAAATCACATTTTACAGAGAAACAAAGTGAGACCCAGAGAGGGTGAGGGAAGGGCTTGCTTGAGGTCACACAGCTGGTAAATGGTAGGGAATTTTCAAATTCCAAATATAGTGTGTCTTTTCTACTGCAAAGATGACCAAATTGTATGACACTATGTAAAGGGAAGGCTTACTACTGAATGTCAAAGACGAATCCTCTCCAAATGACCTTATTCTTAGGGTTGCCTCTAGAAATACCAAGGCAGAGTGTACATTTACTGGGTTTTGATTCTGACACTGTATTGTGGAGTTCTGAAAGGATTCGGTTTCAATATCATCATTATTTTCAGTGAACTCCCCAGGCTGCTTCTTGTCTCAGGCAGTCATACTGGACCATCCAAGGCAGTGTTCACCAAAATCTGTTGAGCTCAGGTTCATTTTTTCTCAAGATAAATGTCACTAAAGCCTTCTTCTTATTCGTTTTCCCCTTGCCCATTAAACCACTGGTCCTTTGACATTTTTTTCACTTTACTTTTTCTTTGTTTTTGCTTTTTGGAAGGGGTGGCAGTAGAAGATGACTAAACCACACTAAAGTAGTATTAGGGGAAAAAAAGCTATGACTTCATAATAATCTTCCCAAAACTTGAAAAATGACTGGCCTGTGGTTATGAATAAAATAGCTGGGAATTTAGAATACTCTTCAGTCAACTGGTTGGTGGTTTGGCTGATTTCTTTTTCCTTTATGTGGTGAATTCTTTCTAAACGGTTGATTCTCCAGCCTTCAGTGGACAAAGATGTAGATAACAGAAAGTTATCATGTTCTCTCTCTTCCAATGAGAAACAAACCTAATCAAATCCATCCCTTTGGAAAAGAGTAGGAACAGTACAGTCTAGAATGGAGAGGATGGGGATGGGTGGCCTGGATGTGACGGGAGAACTTCCAGCTGGAGAGTTAAATGCCTCTCTCTAAAACTTAACCTTTTCTGGTACACCTCAAAAGTGGTCCTGATCCATATGTAAAAGGCCTGTCTTTTTTCTCCATTGTTGTTTTTAATTTCAACCAACCAATGAGCAGTCCACTTTATGCCGGAGGCTTCTACTCTGCCATTTTCATTTCAACTTGCAAAATGTTCATGAGTACTTTTTAGGGTCTACAGCCCTTTCCCTGGTCATGCGCCTGTTAGTCCTAAGCTACTAATGGTAATAAATGATAATAATAATTACACTAATAGCTAACATTAAATTAGGACTTTAAGATTTTAAAGCACTTTATCATCTCATATGATATGTACAACAATCCTGTGAGGTAGGTGGAATCATTTTTCCTATATTTTATTGATAAAGGAACTGAGGATAATGCAGAATTTGAACTCATTTTCTTGATTCTAAGACCAATGATCTATCCACTATACTCTCTGATTGCCTTGAAATTTCAGCACCTGGGAGGGATGGAAGTAAAAGTGGAATGAATTTACAAGCCATCAGAATTAGATTTCTAGTTATCCCTTGATCTTCTCCTGTCCTTTCCTACTATTAAATTAAATTGTCCCTGATAACTGAGACATGCTTTCTCATTTACAAGAGTTGAAATTCTACTCGTTCTTCACACTTTAGCTCAGATGTTGCCTTCTTCATGAAGTCTCCCAATTTTCTGGCTGAAATTTCACTTTGATTATTACCTTGAGATATCAAATTTCATTAGTTCACTTTGTTTGGCTCTAATGAATCATTTATTTATTTGTTTTTTGCTGCTGTTCAGTCATTTTCAATTATTTTTTACCCTTCATGATCCCATTTGGGAATTTCTTGGCAAAGATACTGAAGGAATCTGCCATTTCCTTCTACAGATCATTTTCTAGCTGAGGAAATTGAGACAAACAGGGTTAAATGACTTGCCCAGAGTCACACCGCTAGTAAGTGTCTGGGGTCAGATTCAAGCTCAGGAAGATGAGTCTTCTGGACTCCAGGTCTGGTACTTCCTCACATATAGAAAGTGAATCATTTTGCCTCATCACATTCTGCCAAATTCTCCTTTACCTCGCCATACCCTAATTCTATCATACTTATTTGTGGGTATTTTGCATCCTCTCTAGCAGAGCTTCTCTCTAGTGTAAGCTCCTTGAGGGTAGAGATTATGCTTTTTTTTGTCTTCATATCCTCCACAGGTAGGTCAATAACATACTACAGGAGCTACAATAATAAAAATGTGTTGAATTGATCCATCCCTAGGGATTGTTTGGTATCTCCTAACTAGAACTACCTGCAGAAACCCAAAGCCTCTTTTTTTATACAACTTGGATCCTCTCACATGGTTGCTTTCACCAGAATTATCTTTCCTTTGGGAATTTGTCCCTCTTATGTCCTCTCAATATGAAGCCAACAATGGCTTTTAGCAAAGGTTTATTAAAAATTTCAATGGAAAAGCTAAACCCTATAAATATTGTCCATGTGGCACAAACACTTTATAAGTATTGAGTACTTACTAAAAGCAAGAGTCAGGTTCTCTGCCTAAGCCCTTCCCTCTAGGGATCAGTGTAAGCTTGCTAGTCCAAGTCAGGCTCAGCTTGGTCCCATCCAAAAGTGGGACTCAGCCGGTTCTGCTAGAATATATAGCTCTATTACTCCTTGTGGGGTTCAATAGCCATCACTCCAAGTCATTAAAGTATTCCTCCTTCACAGTAGTTATCAGATATGGGTCATTGCACATGATCAGAATATGCACCAAACTCTTCTGACATCATATTAACCTTACATGATAACAAACACCCCGCCTGCCAGTTCTAAGGTTTGGCAGAAAAGTCCCTTTATTTACATAGAACTTTGTCTTCTTCCTTGAGTAAGTCTCAAATGAGATCATTGAAAATTAAGAGTGCTTAGCACAGTATCTGGAACATAATAGGTGCCAAATGAGTGCTTATTCCTTTCTCTTCCCCTCTCTATCCGTGGGAGTCTTCTGTAGTTTATATTAGCCAATATAGGGAGCCACATCAGGACTGCAATCATAGCATCATGGAGTTAGGACTAGAAATAACCTAGAACAACTCTTGCTTTACAGATAAGGAAACTGAGGCCCAAGAAGGTGAAATGACTTGAACAAAGTTACAAAAGTAGTGAGTGAAAGAAGGCTATGAACTTGTTCTCTAACTCCAAATACAATACTGTAGAAATACAATTTCCATCATACCTAATAAAAGATCTTAGGGATAAAAACTCAATCTTTATTTTAGAATTAGGCAAGGGTCCAATTTTGCAATATATCCTTCTTGGAAGAAAAATGTATTCACAGTGGTTAAATTGGGAAAGTTATAGTCTCAGGGAATCAATGAAAACATTTCTGTTAAGTCGTATTATACCATGACTGGGCAATCATAGATTTAGAGATAGTAGAACCTCAGAGATCATCTAGTTGATTCCTCATATTGTAGAGATGAGGAATTGAATTCCAGATATTTACCCAGATACAAACAACATGAAACAAAATCTAGTAAATAGCTGAATTACTGGTAAGTAACTAAGAGTCTAAGTTAGGTTCTCTGACTCCAAATCCAGCATTCTTTCTATTCAAAGACAATGAGAAGAGGAATCTATCATCTGCAATGATTAAAGGGAAGGAGAATATTTAGCAGAGCAGAGAAAAATCAAATTGCTCCAAAAGAGGTGAAATGTCTTAATTGACCATAATGAAAAGGAACTTTAGAGAAGGCAATATAAAGTGATGGAAAAACTAGGAATCAGAAAATCAAGGAGTTAATCATGGTTCTGCCAAAAAAAAAATTGGGGTCTTGGGCAAGTCATTTCTTTGCCTCTGGACCTCAATTTTCTACCTTGTAAAATGAGAGAGGGAGGCTAAATAATCTCTATGTTTTTTTCTTGCTCTGATTTTGATTCAATGACTTCAATTAATTTAGAAAAGCATAGATGCTACTGAAATCTGTCCCTGAATCTCTGAGTCCTTTTGACCTGAGTTAAGAATTAATTATCCTATGTTTCTGTCTGTGAACTTTTGCCATGTAGCAAAGATAGTTCTTGCCTTCCTTCAACTCAGCAGGGTGTAAAGTAGTCTAGAAGGTTCTCTTGTGTTCTGCAGGCTGAAAGGCAGTATGGAAATGGAACTCAGAGAAGGATGGAGAGAGACACCAGTAACTAGGGTTTCAACAATTAAATAACCAGCCCCCTGACTCCTTCCTGCTATCTTTAAAGGGCTTTCTAATTGCTTTTTATTCAGTGACACTTGCCTCAAGGGATTTAGAGATCTTTTGAGGAGGCATACTTTGGGAGTAAGAGGCAGTGTGGTGTGCTAGAAAGGGGGCATGGTGACTTTCAGCAATCATGCACTCACATTAATATCAATCATAAGGTATATATTCAGAGCTGGAAGGAAGCTTAGAAATCATTTGTTCAACTCCCTCATTTTTCAGATGAAAAAAAAAATTGAGGCTTGCAGAGGGTAAAGATGTGGCTAAGGTCATGCGACTGCTACCAAACTACAGTGGAATCACAAGAACTGGTTTCAAATCCCAGCTCTAAGGCCATATCCTGGTCATATAGTCTATACTCTAAAGTCCTTCCCAGTTCAGTTCATATTCTAAAGATTTTAACTATTCTGACTTCTAATATTCTATATTCTAAGGTTCCTTCCAGCTCCAAATTTCTATGTTCTGAGGTTGCCCCCAGCTTTAACATTCAAAAGTCTTTTCCATCTCTAATCTAACATTTTATGAGTTTATAATTTGAATGCCAAGACTTCCCTTACCATGTTACAGCAAATCGAGCTGAGAGTATTTTGAAGAGACAACTTAAATTCCATTTCTATTTCTGAGCCTCTGTTTGGACTTGAGCTGATATTGAAGAGTTTGGCAGCATCTAATCTCTGCAATAAATTTTCCTAAGTGCTGAAATCTTCACTCTCAAGAGAAATGGAGGCATTCTAATGGCCAGTGACTTTGGGCTGCTGGGAGGAGAGAGGGGAAAGAAATGGCTGGTGAATGAATGAGTTTCCTTGAATATGAAGACAGTTCTGATCTTTGTTTCATTTTCCTATAAGCTCTGAGAGTGATAGCCCTAACCATAGCTGCATTTCTGAAGCAACTGCCAACTGGGAGAGTTAGCTATCCTCCCCCAAGATTTCAACCACATCAACACTTCCATTACCTATCTCAAGGGTCAGCTGAATAGACTCCTTGAAACATACTCCTTGGTAACTGATAGCAGAGTCTATCCTTATAAATGGAGATATTGACAAAGTGACTTTCAGGAATTATGGGCCAGCAATCATCAATCACAGGATCAGACATAGAGTTATAAGGCAACTCAGAGGTCATTTAATCCAAATCCCTTCATTTTACAGATATGGAAACTGAAGACCAGGAAGGACAAGTGACTTAGGTCATTCAGGTAGAAGCTAGCAGAGATGGGATTTGAACTCAGGTCCTCTTACTTCAGACCCAGAAGTCTTTCTACTATACCATATGACTTCTTCCTCTAATCACTGTCACATGGATCTGTGATCACAATATGGGTATTCATCCACTATAAGTAACAATCCATCTACTCTCTTTCATACCAGGTGCTTTGTATTTATGTTTGGTCCATCCAATATCCTAAGGTTCTTCTTCTAGGTCTCTTAATATTAGGTGGGGGACCCCTGGACTTTAATCAAACATCCCTCAACTTACTACATTACTAGAAGTTTTCTTTTTCAGTCATAGATCTTTCTGATGGTATTTTTTAAATGAAACTCTTCCCTGATAATGTGCTACAGCTTGTTCACATCCATGAGTGACCCACACATTTTGATCCTCAGAGATTATGGCATTTCGTGATTCCTATCTACATAGCATCACTGGAAAAATATCTATTTGAAGGAGTTTGTTTCATGGAGAGAGGCCATTAAAAGCACTGTACAATTTCCAAAATGCAATTTAACTTATGCTCCTCCTCCTTCTTGATTTGGGGAACAGCTCATTTTACATGTATTATATCTATCCAAGACATATATCTTGATAGACAAACTTTAGGGGGCATCTATCCAACTGCATGTCATAGAATGACAGTTTTCTCTTCCTCCACTTGTTTTTTCTTGTGTGAATAGCTAGTCAAATTTTCAAAGAGAAATTATAGGTCTCATTTAGGAAATGCTGAGGTATTCTACCACTTGATGCAGTCAAAAAAATGTCAAGCACAAATTTGTACTATCACATCCTATATGACAGTGGAAAATACCTTTGGTGAATAACTTTCCCATTATATGACTAATTTTAGTAACAAGCAGGTTATCAAACATAGTCATCTGTTGTTGAGTATTTCTAAGAATCTTATATGATCGTAACATATTCAAAGTAGGAGGTTTGTTGGACATCAGTCGCTTTTGGTAATTCATCATTGATCTCACACCCCAAAACTGTGGGTTCTGTTCTTTTCTGGGTTGTCTTCTCTCTCCACACTCTACACAAGTTGACTTCTTGAATACCCAAGAGTTCAATCCTTTTCTCTGTGCAAAGAACTTCAGCCCTGGTCTCTCTCCTGAGCTCTGGTCTTACTGTTAAACATTTCAAACTGAATGTTCCAAAGATCTATCAGACTCAACATATCCAAAAAAGAACTTATTTATTTTTGATTCAAACTTTCCATTTCCATCTAAATCATTCCCTTTCCCAACGTTTTCTATTGCTGTCTAGGATACTACAATTCTTCTAGCACGCCAGATTCACACTTTTGTTATTATCCTTAACTCCTCATTCTCCCTTGCCCCACATATACCCAGGCAGTTGCCAAATCTTGTCATTGCTACCTCCACAAAATCTACCACACATGATACTTTCTCACTACACAACTGCACTCACGCACACAGGCACTGCCTTCAGTCCCTCACCACCTTTCACCTTGGTTATTGTAGTGACTTCCAAATTGATCTCCTTGTGTCAGATCCCTTCCCATTCTAATCCTGACCCCACACTACCCCCAAAGAGACTTTCCTTAAGCAAAGCTCTTCTATTTTGCATCAGTGCCTTATTTTTTAAATTTATTTTATTTGTAATTTATGGAATAAAACAAGCAATTCCATAGCATAGCATGATAAAAAAAGATGAAAAATGATTACACATAAAACCGCAAATCTATTATGTACAACTTGCTAGTTTTTTTAAATATATAATAAAATTATGTAACTTTCTTTTTTTCTTCCCTTCCCCTCTGCCATACTCTAGAGATCTCTACTACCTGCCATGTCATTCATTCTTCTATTGGTTTCCTATGGCCTTCTCAATCAAATACCTATTTCTTTGTTGGTGATTTAAAATCCTTCACAACTTGGCCCTAACCTATGTTCCTAGACTTATTAACATCATTGTCCTTCCCTCATTCTACAGTGCAGCCAGACTAGCCTTTTTGGTATTCCTCACACACCGTATCTCTCTTCTCATAATTCCACTATCTCCTCACTTGCACCTCATAGAATCCCTTACATCGTTCAAGAGTCGGATCACTTGGGGGGAGGAGCCAAGATGGTGGAGTAGAAAGAATCACGTATGCTAGCTCCGGAACCCACAGCCCATAAATTTCCTGTAAAAATAACTCCCCACAAATTCTGGAGCAGTGGAACCCGCACAACAACAGAGGGGAGGAGATTTCCATTCCAGAGAGCTCTGAAAAACCAACCCCAAAGGTCCATCACGCACCAGACAGTGGAGCCCAGCCCTGCCCACGTGGCCCTGAGAGGAGCAGATCCAAGCAGGCTTCAGGGACGGAATCTCTGGGGGCCTCAAAGGTCCCTCCACCCACAGGCGCTACAGGTCAGTGAGAGAGAAATCTGGGATGGCCTAGAGGGGAGCGGGTGTCTCCATAACTCAGGCCCCCTTGGGAGGCAGCGGCAGAGGCAGCTGTGGCCCGGGACTCCCCAAGCAGGCAGGGGCTCCATTGTTGAAGATATCCGCATAAAGCCCCTGAGGGAACTGAGCCTGGGAGGCAGCCCTGCCCCCACCTGAGCACCAGAACTTAAGCTCACATTGAATAGCAGCTGCACCCACCACAGAAAGCCCTGAGGCTGGGGAGCAGCATTTGAATCTCAGACCCCAAGCACTAGCTGGGCAGATCTAGGCAGGGGTGGAGAGGAATCTCAGAAGTCAAGTAACTGGCTGGGAAAATGCCCAGAAAAGGGAAGAAAAATAATAGAAGGGTACTTTCTTGGGGAACCAATGTTCCCGCCTTTCATTTCTGAGGATGAGGAACAATGCTTCCCATCAGGGAAAGACATAGAAGTCAAGGCCTCTGTAACCCAAACATCCGAAATAGATAGCCAATGGGCTCAAGCCATGGAAGAGCTCAAAAAGGATTTTGAAAATCAAGTTAGACAGGTGGAGGAAAAACTGGGAAGAGAAATGAGAGAGATGCAAGAAAAGCATGAAAAATGGGTCAATACCTTGCAAAAGGAGACCCAAAAAAATGCTGAAGAAAATAAGACCTTGAAAAATAGGCTCACTCAATTGGCAAAAGAGGTTCAAAAAGCCAATGAGGAGAAGAATGCTTTCAAAAGCAGAATGAGCCAAATGGAAAAAGAGGCTCAAAAGCTCACTGAAGATAATAGTTCTCTCAAAATTAGAATGGAACAGATGGAGGCTAATGACTTTATGAGAAACCAAGAAATCACCAAACAAAACCAAAAGAATGAAAAAATGGAAGAGAATGTGAAATATCTCATGGGAAAAACAACTGACCTGGAAAATAGATCCAGGAGAGACAATTTAAAAATTATAGGACTACCTGAAAGCCATTATCAAAAAAAGAGCTTAGACATCATCTTTCATGAAATTATCAAGGAAAACTGCCCTGAGATTCTAGAACCAGAGGGCAAAATAAGTATTGAAGGAATCCACTGATCACTGCCTGAAGGAGATCCAAAAAGAGAAACTCCTAGGAACATTGTGGCCAAATTCCAGAACTCCCAGCTCAAGGAGAAAATATTGCAAGCAGCCAGAAACAAACAATTCCAGTACTGTGGAAATACAATCAGGATAACACAAGATCTAGCAGCTTCTACATTAAGGGATCAAAGGGTGTGGAATAGGATATTCCAGAAGTCAAAGGAACTAGGACTCCAACCAAGAATCACCTACCCAGCAAAAGTGAGTATAATACTTCAGGGGAAAATATGGTCTTTCAATGAAACAGAGGACTTTCAAGCATTCTTGGTGAAAAGACCAGAGTTGAAAAGAAAATTCAACTTTCAAACACAAGAATGAGAAGAAGCATGAAAAAAGTAAACAGCAAAGAGAAGTCATAAGGGACTTATCAAAGGCGAACTGTTTACATTCCTACATGGAAAGACAAAATTTGAAACTCTTAAAACTTTTCAGTATCTGGGTAGTTGGTAGGACCACACACATACATACACACACACGTACACGTGTGTGCACACACACATACCCACATGCATGCACATACAGAGACAGAGAGCACAGAGTGCTCTCTGAATAGGATGGGACCATATTTTAAAAGAAATTAAGGTAAATGGTGAGAGAGAAGTGTAGTGGGAGGAGACAGGATGAAATGGAATGGAGTAAATTATCTCTCACTCAAGTGGCAAGCAGGAGACTTTTTAGTGGAGGGAAAAAGAGGAGAGCTGAGAAAAAAACATGAAGTTTACCCTCATCACATTCGACTAAAGGAAGGAATAAAATGCACACTCATTTTGGTATGAAAACCTATCTTACAATACAGGAAAGTGGGGGAGAAGGAGATAAGCAGGATGGGGGGGATGATGGAAGGGAGGGCAATGGGAGGAGGGAGCAATTTGAAGTCAGCACTCTTGGGGAGGGACAGGATCAAAAGACAGAATAGAAATAATGGGGGGCAGGATAGGATGGAGGGAAATACAGTTAGTCTTATACAACACGACTGTTATCGAAGTCATTTGTAAAACTACACAGATATGGCCTATATTGAATTGCCTGCCTTCCCAAAAGGAATGGGTGGGGAGGGAGGGATGGGGAGAATTTGGAACTCAAAGTTTTAGGAACAACTGTTGAGTATTGTTGTTGCTACTAGGAAATAAGAAATACAGTTAATGGGGAATAGAAAGTCATCTGGCCCTACAGGACAAAAGGGAAGAAGGGGACAAGAGAAGGGAGGGATGATAGAAGAGAGGGCAGATTGGTGATAGGGAAAATTAGAATGCTCGGTGTATTGAGGTGGGGGGAGGGGATAAAAGGGGAGAAAATTTGGAACCCAAAATTTTGTGAAAATGAATGTAAAAAGTTAAATAAATAAATTTATATTGGGGGCGGAGCCAAGATGGCGGAGTAGAAGGACGCACATTTACGAGCTCCGAAACCAAAGCCCATGGAATTGGTGTAGAAAGAGTCCCCCATAGATTCTGGGTGAGTGCAAGGTGTGCAGAGGCAGAGTGGAGGAGATTTCCATTCCAGGGAGCCCTGAGGACCCGTCCCCAGGGTCCGGCGCGCCCCGGAGAGTAAACCCGACCCCCAGCACTGCCCTGGCCGAGGCCTCAGAGAAGCGGATCCGAGCAGGCTTCAGAGACGGAAGCTCCGGCAGCCGGGAAAGTCCCTCTGCCCACAGAAGCAGGTCAGTGAGAGAGGCCGGGCTGAAGGAGAGGGGAAGCGGGGCGTCCGTGACTCGGGCCCCCTCGGGAGGAAGCGGCGGGGACGGGGGCAGGAAGCGGAGGCGGAGGTGTGGGCGGCGGCTGAGGCGGCAGCGGCCCAAGACTCAGGAATCCCCCAACAGCAGGCAGGATCTTCATTACGGAAGATTCCCGCATAAAACCTGACGGAGCTGAGCCTGGGAGACGGCCCTGCCCCCACCCCACTCTGTTGCTGAAGGCTTCTGCTCGGGACCCCCAGGGGAGCTGAGATTGGGAGGCGGGCCCCCCACCCCGCCCCCACCTGCTCCATTCCTGAAAGTCTCTGCAGAAAGCCCCTGAGGGATCAGTCTCGGAGGCAGCCCTGGCCCCACCCCAGCACCTGAACTAAAGCTCACTGATTGACAGCCAGCAGGAGGAAAGCCCATTTAAATCTCAGAGGCCAAGCACTAGCTGGGCGGATCCAGGCGGGGGTGGAAAGGAATCTCAGAAGTCAAGTAACTGGCTGGGAAAATGCCTAGAAAAGGGAAGAAAAATAAGACGTTAGAGAGTTTTTTCCAACAAATGCAAATGATCCCGACCTTCGGATCTGACGAAGATGAGGACGTATTCTTGCCATCAGGGAAAGACGTGGAGGGCAGAGCCTCAGTACCCCAGACACCCCAGGGGGGTGGTGGGTGGGCTCAGGCCCTGGAAGAGCTCAAAAAGGATTTTGAAAAGCAAGTTAGACAGGTGGAGGAAAAACTGGGAAGAGAAATGTCAGAGATGCAACAAAAGTATGAAAAACAGGTCAATACCTTGGTAAAGGAGACCCAAAAAAATGCTGAGGATATTAACACCTTGAAAAATAGGCTCACCCAATTGGCAAAGGAGGTTCAAAAAGCCAATGAGGAGAAGAATGCTTTCAAAAGCAGAATGAGCTAAATGGAAAAAGAGGCTCAAAAGCTCACTGAATTTAATAGCTCTCTCAAAATTAGAATGGAACAGATGGAGTCTAATGACTTTACGAGAAACCAAGAAATCACCAAACAAAACCAAAAGAACGAAAAAATGGAAGAGTGTGAAATATCTCATGGGAAAAACAACTGACCTGGAAAATAGATCCAGGAGAGACAATTTAAAAATTATGGAACTACCTGAAAGTCATGATCAAAAAAAGAGCCTAGACATCATCTTCCATGAAATTATCAAGGAAAACTGCCCTGACATTCTAGAACCAGAGGGCAAAATAAGTATTGAAAGAATCCATCGATCACCACCTGAAAGAGATCCAAAAAGAGAAACTCCTAGGAACATTGTGGCCAAATTCCAGAACTCCCAGCTCAAGGAAAAAATCTAACAAGCAGCTAGAAAGAAACAATTCCAGTACTGTGGAAATACAATCAGGATAACCCAAGATCTAGCAGCTTCCACATTAAGGGATCGAAGGGCATGGAATAGGATATTCCAGAAGGCAAAGGAACTAGGACTCAAACCAAGAATCACCTACCCAGCTAAACTGAGTATAATACTTCAAGGGAAAATATGGTCTTTCAATGAAACAGAGGACTTTCAATCATTCTTGATGAAAAAACCAGAGCTGAAAAGAAAATTTGACTTTCAAACACAAGAATGAGAAGAAGCATGAAAAAGTAAACAGCAAAGAGAAGTCTTAAGGGACTTACCATGAGTGAACTGTTTACATTCCTACATGGAAAGACAATATTTGTAACTCTTAAAACTTTTCAGTATCTGGGTAGTTGGTGGGACCACACATACACATGTACACGTATGCACACACATACACACATGCACACACATACAGAGATAGAGAGCACAGATTGAACCGAATAGGATGGGACCATACCTTAAAAGAAACTAGGGTAAATGGTGAGAGAGAAATGTAGGGGGAGGGAAAGGGAAGGGGGTAACTATATGTCATTTAAGAGGCAGGTAGTTTTTCTTAGTGGAGGGAAAAAGAGGAGAGCTGAGAAAAAAAACAAAAAACAAGAAGTTTACCCTCATCACATTTGACTAAACGAAGGAGTGAAATGCACACTCATTTTGGTATGGAAACCTATCTTACAGTATAAGAAAGTGGGGGAGAAAGAGATATTGCAAGGGGGGGGGATGATGGAAGGGAGGGCAAAGGGAGGAGGGAGCAATTTGAAGTCAATACTTGGGGAGGGACAGGATCAAAAGACAGAAGAGAAACAATGAGGGGCAGGTTAGGAGGGATGGTAATCCAGTTAGTCTTACACAACACGACTGTCAGGGAGGTCATTGGCAAAACTACACAGATATGGCATATATTGAATTGCCTGCTGTCCCAAAGGGAATGGGTGGGGAGGGAGGGATGAGGAGAATTTGGAACTCAAAGTTTTAGGAACAACTGTTTAGTATTGTTGTTGCAACTAGGAAAGAAGACATACAGTTAAGGAGGAATAGAAAGTCATCTGGCCCTACAGGAGAAAAGAGAAGATGGAGACAAGAGAAGGGAGAGATGACAGAAGAGAGGGCAGATTGGAGATAGGGAAAATTAGATTGCTTGGGGTATTGGGGTGGGGGGAGGGGATAAAAGGGGAGAAAATTTGGAACCCAAAAATTTGTGAAAATGAATGTAAAAAATTTAAATAAACAAATAAATTAAAAATAAAATAAAATAAAATTCTACCTTCTAAAAAAAATAAAAAAAAATAAATTTATATTAAAAAAAAGAATCAGGTCACTCTCCACCTTCCACATGCAATCTTTTCTGAGCCTCCCCAGTGACTAGAGCCCCCCCTCTTTTACTTGAATGTATCTTGTATATACCTATACATTTACACATTGTTTCCCCTCATGGAATATAATCTTCTTGAAAGTAAGCACTATTTCTTTTTCCTTTTCTTCTCTATATTCTCAGCTTTGATTACTATTAGTTACTCAGCAAATAGCTATTGATACAACTATTGATTGGAAGAGAACATTTAAGATGACATTTTATTCTACCGAATTATTTTTTTTCTGTCATCGACTAACATTGAGCAGAATGAGACTTGGATTTCCTGTACATTTCAGGCAGTGTTGACTGGGAAGACATCATTCACAGAAGTCTGGCTGTTCTTTGCTCATCAAGGACGTCCTTGATATACATGCTGATTACTATCGTAAAGATTTAAAGAGCTGGGCAAGTTGGCACATAGGTCAGTAGTTATGGGTGTTTTCTGGATCACCTTCTTTCATTAGGAATAACGTCCAAGTTTTTATTCTTTTTGTCTTCTAAATGCTTGGTATCCTCCCCTCTTTCAAAGAGCTTGGGAATTGATCCCTCAAGAGTTTTCAAAATTTCATTGCCTCCAGTTTCCATTAATATAACACTTAATATCCATTGTTGATTCCTTCCTTGTAAGGGAAATAGAGGCACATATTATTATATTCAATTTACAGATAAAAAAGTGAGGATCCAGAAAGTTGACTGATTTTCCCAAGGTCATGAAGCTAATAAAAGGCAGAAACAGGACAGAAACCCATCTCTTTGACACTGGGCCTCCTTAGTGGCAGTTACTTTAGGACGTAGAATTTTTAATAGAAGAGGTAGACCAGGCAATGATGCTTTTTCAAAAGAGTCCTTATTAGGACTCATTTTCATTCACACGAGGAAAGACATAAGGCCTATGGTGAGATAATGAGGAATGGAAAGGAACAAGGAAATCTAATAATTGGGGTTTTTCAGTCATTTTTTAGTTGTGTCTGACCCTTTGTGAACTATCTGGGGTTTTCTTGGCAAAGAAAACTATGCTACATTATACACATACATACACAAAATACATATATACACATTATATTTATATATAATATATAATTTATGTACACCTATATACATATGTGTGCATATGTGTATATAACACATATAAAAATAATAAATACAATTACATTTTCTTGGGTCATTCTTCAGTCACACCCAATTCTTCATATGACCCCATCTGAGGTTTTCTTGGAAGACATGCTAGAGTGGTTTGCCATTCCCTTCTTCAGTTCATTTTACAGATGAGGAAACTGAGGCAAACAGGGTTAAGTGACTTGTCCAGGATCACACAGCTAGTAAGTGTCTAAGGCTAGGGACCCAGATGGCTCAGGAGAAGAGAGTGAGGTTGGAGACCTTGCACAGCCCTCCCTCACTCAAATCAAAGTCAACTGCAAGTCGTGTCATCATCTTGATGTCATGGCCCTCTTCGAGAATGAAGGACAAACAAAACAACAGGCTAGATTTGAACTTGTGAAGATGAGCCTTCCTGACTCCACATCTAGTGCTCGTACACACTGCACCTCCTAGCTGCCCAAAAAGATAATAATGGGCATTTGAAGAGACTTCAATGCTTGCAAAGCACTGAGCATATGTTATTTCACTGAACTTCACAACAACAAGGGGTAGACATCATTTTTATTCCCATTTTATAAATGAGGTGATTGAGACTCTGATAAGTTAAGGGACTTGCCCATGGCTGCACATGTAGATGTGTCAGAGGTGGGACTTGAATGCAAGTGTTTTCTGACTTCAAGGATGGCATTTTATCCTTTCAAGTTCACTACCTTTGACAAGGTCGGGGGCAAAAGGAAAGTCCAGGGGCACTCCAAAGGACAACCACATGTGGCAGTCAGGACAGGGCAACCTCTAATAAGTTCCCCTAAAGTATAGAGAGCTTAGCACAGTGTCTGACACATAATAGGTTCTATATAAACATTATTATTACTTTGGAAGTATAGGAAGTTCAGCCTGAGTTTGTTAAGGGGCAGCAATATTTCACTGTTGCGTCTGATTAATCACTGATGATGTCATAGGCAAGGAGATTGTTTAGCAAGGCCCAGGTAACTGTCATAGGATTAGAGTTTCCATCATAGCACCCTCTGGACTTAGAAGTTTCCAGAAAAGGGTCAAGGTAGAGATGCTAGATTCAAAAAAGGAGCATCCCTAGAGCAAAAGCAGCATGGTATACATGAAACTTATGGAACTCAAAAAGTATCCCCACTCTCACCAAAACAATAACAAAACCAGGTGTTTTTAAACAACCATTAAGTCCAATGGTCCTTCAGTTGTACCAGTTTGTCTTTCTATCATATTAGCAGTAACCTTCCAATGTGAACTAATGATCAAAACTGCCCCTGCCCAGGCCAATAGTCACAGAAGGGGTAAGTGGCAAAGTTGGCAATTGAACCCGGCTACTCTGTAAATCCAGTGCTCTTAGGTAGGACCTCATTATTCTATATTGGCAGAATGTTACAACTAGGAAAGGGGAAAAAAAGGAAAGAACCAGCTAAAACTTTTGCATTAATGAGTCATATTAATGAATATTTTTCTGCCTGTGTCTCTCCCAACCCAGTTCACTCTGAAGCTCATAGATTGGACTACTCCACTTTGGCTATATTTTGGGACCTCCTGGCTTAGAGTGAACGTCAATGGTAACTCTTTCTCTTTGGAACAGCAACCCTGAGAGTCTTCCATTCTCAGGTTGATTTTTTTTTCTTTTTTTCTAATTAAAGGGGCCATCCCTTTACTCACTTCTTAAAGAGGCCTATTCACCAAATGGGCATTACCTCACTCTTAGTGAGTACCTGAAAAGGCCTTAGCCTAAAAGGGCCAGGGTCTCCCATTGCATCCTGGGTCATTTCCACTCATTCTGATGAATATCTGGTCACTGGATCCAGATGGTTCTGGAGGAGAAAGTGAGGCTGGTGACCTGCACAGCCCTCCCTCATTCAAATCAAAGTCAACTGCAAATCATGTCATCATTTCCCTGACATCATGGTCCTTTTAGAAAATGAAGGACAAACACAACAAGTTCTTGCAGGCAAAGGTTGTCTCTCTTTTTGCATTTGTATCCCCAGAACTAGAATAATTCTTGGTACATAGTAAGGGCTTAATTAAAAATATGTTGGCCCTATCAGACCAGAAAAGGAAAATAAGTGCTAAAGGGGATGTAGAAAAATAGGTAGACTAATGCACTGTTGGTGTTGGACTTGCTGAACTGGTCTTACCATTCTGGAAAATAATTTGGAACTGAACCCAAAGGGCTATAAACTGTGCATGCCTTCTGATAAAGAGATCAAAGAAGAGGAAAGGACCTATTTGTACAAACATATTTGTAGTAGCTCTTTTTGTCATGGCAAAGAATTGGAAATTGAGGAGATACCCATCAACTGGGGAATGACTGAACAAGTTGTGGTATATAACTGTGATACCATTGTGCTATAAGAAATGAAAAACGGGATGGTTTCAGAAAAACTAGGAAGATTATATGAACTGATGCAAAGTGAAGTGGAGAGAACCTGGAAAACATAGTACCTAATAACATTGTAACACAACAGTACCTAATAATATTGTAACAATGATCAACTGTGAAAGATTTAGCTTCTCTGATCAAGATAACAATTCAAGACAATTCCAAAGGACCTTTCAGGGAAAATGCTCTCCAGAGAGAGAACTGATGAACACAGGATGCAGATTGAAGCATTTTTTTTTTTTAAACTTTCTTTATGTTCCTGCTTTTTATCAACTTTTTTTGCAACATGGCTCATATGGAAATATGTTTTGCCTGATTTCACCTATATAATTGATATCATATTTCCTACCTTCTCAATGAGTGGGGTAGCGGAGGAGAGAATTTGGAACTTAAAATTTCAGAAATGAATATTAAAAATAAATAAACAAGGAAAAATAAACAGATATTGGATAGATTACAAAGTAGATAGAGCGCTGGACTTGGAGTCGGGAAAATCTAGGTTCAGATCTTAGATACTTACTAGCTATGTGATCCTGGGCAAGACACTTAACCCTGTATGCCTCAGTTCCTTATCCATAAAAAGCACTGAAGAAGGAAAAGACAAATCACTCTAGTATCTTTAATAAGGAAAACACAGAAGGGGTCATGGAGAATTGTACAGGATTGAAATAACAGAACAACTATGTACATACATATGTGTGTATACATATACATACACACAAATATTATATATATATGTAAAGGGCTTTGCAAATCTTAGAGTGCTATATAAATGTTATCTATTATTATTATGTTTTTATAAATATTCTCTCCCATAAATAATGTCAGTATTGAGATCAAAATAGTTTTTGCCTCTGGGGGTCCCTAAAACGGTCACAGGGACTCCGGAGATCTTCAGACTACACTTTAAAAACTACTGTTAAACCATGACGTATCTGATCCACTCAGCATCCCAGTGATTTCCCAAACCAAAACACTCTATCAGTCAGTCAATAAGACATATATTAAGTGCCTGTGGTCACCATGAGCCTGTGTGCTTTTTCTCTCCTGTTGGCCTCAGCTTCTTGAATGTTATGCTTTCATCATGTCTTGAATGTCATACTTTTGTATTTGTAGCCCCTGAAATTAGCATAATCTCTGTCTCCCTCTCCATCTCTCTTTGTCTCTCTGTCTCTTAATCTCTGTCTCTCCATCTCTCTGTCTCTTGGTCTCTCTCTGTCTCTCTCTCCCTCTGTCTTTCTCCATTTCTCTCTCCATCTCTTTTTGTCTCTGTCTCTCTCTCTGTCTCTCCACCTCTCTGTCTCTGTTTCTCTATGTCTGTCTCTCTCTGTCTTTGTCTCTCAAAAAAAACGAAAACATTTGATGCTATATCACTGAGATGGCACACTAACCACACTAGATCTCTAACATTAGAGAAACATTGATACTCTCTCCTAGCCTGAAGGTATATAATTAATGATTCAGGTCGTCTTTCTCGTACAGCTGCCTGCCTTACGCCTTAACCTCAACCAGCTCTCTCAAACATGCTTGCAGACGGGTTTTCAGATGGCCCTGAGGTCTGGCCTATAGCTCACTGCTGAGGAGCTAGTCTGTAATTAGCGTATGCCTCGATACCTTCTCAAACCGTTGTCTTTCTTCTGCCTAGCAGGGTTTCAGATTCCAAAAGTCTGATGCTTCACAGGATTATCGTACCATGAGGTTTGATCTAGTTACCTCAATTTGCAGGTGAAAAAACTGAGGCCCAGAGAGTTGGAACGATTTCCAGAGGTCACATAATGAGTCAGTGGAAGATTTGGGATTCATTCCAAATCCAGTGCGCTTTCCATACACACACACACACACACACACACACACACACACATCTATATATACACAATACACACATCTAGGTGAATATGCATAAGTATGCATGTATATGTATGTATCAATGTACACACATGTATGTGTATATATGCATGCATGTGTATATGTATGTGTGTATATGTTTGTGTGTGAAAAACCCAAGTTTCCTAAGCCCAAGAGCCCTGGGAGTGATGTTAACCCACTCCCTCACACTGTTACTGTTGAGCCCCTTCAGTCATCATGCAAAGAGTAATTCCCTATGGGGGGAACCTGGTAACTGCTTCTGTGGTTGCTGCAGTCAGAGCTAGCAAAGACCCATAAAAGACAGTTCTTGCCACTGTCAAAGAGTTCAACATCAGAAAGTGATAAGATTTTAGCAGTCAAATGAATTGTTAAAGACCATATGCTTTGGTAGTGTACCCTGACGGAACATGGGACTTTTCCATCTGACTTTCAGCTGAACCTTTTTACAAGTGGGATTCCCCAATTAGAATGTGAGCTCGTTGGGGGCAGGCAAGGACTATCTACTGTCTTGCTTTTCTGTTTGTATCCCCAGAGTTTAGCACACTTCTTTGTGTATAGCAAGTGCTTAATAATTCTCACTCATTATAGCAGCATGGTTTCAGTCACAGACAAGAGAGACTCATTCTTCATATAACACTATATACACATACAACCCACTATTGCCTTTTCTCTATTTCCGGCTTTCTCTTGCTCTAACCTTCTTGCCACTTGTTTCCAGGATCAGATGGCTGTAAGAAGCCCTATGGATATTAAATACATATCTACCTATATATATTTATATACAGATATATGTATATACACACATATGGGCATATTTATATATGTATATGTTATATATATACACACACACATATACTTATACATATACATACACACATATATTCATCCTTCTATTCTTCCATGTTCATAACCTCAGTATTATCCTGCACTCTTCATTTTTATTTACCTCATATATCTAATCAGTTACAAAATATTGTGCTTCTGCCTTCACAACCTCACTCCTATCAGACACCTTCTCACCACTCACAGAGCCACCCTCTTAGTTCGGACCCTCATCACCACTCATTTAGATTATTGCAACAGCCTCCTTATCAGTCTCCCTGCCTCCAAGCTCTTCTCTTTGTCCATCCTACACACAGCTGCCAAAGTAATTTTCCCTAAGCACAAATCTGACCATGTTTCTCCCCTAATCAATCAACTCTAGTGACTTATTATGACTTCTGTAATAAAATGTAAACTGTTCTGCCTTTAAAACCTTTTGTGAAGTATTCCCAACTTAGCTTTCCAGGGTCATTGGACTTTATTCCCATTCCTGCACTTTGTGATCCAGCCAAACTGGCTTTCGTTCTTCTTCTCATAGGTCACTGGGTCTCCTGCTTGTCCTCTCATTGGCAGTCCCTAATGCCTGGCTTGTACTCACTGCTTACTTCCACCTCATAACCTTTAAAATGTGCTGCATCACCATTTTCTTCACCTTTCTCAGTCCTTCCAACTCCTAGTGCCCTTCTTCCAAACTGCCTTTTATGTATTTTATTTATTCACTTTATGTGTGTGTGTATGTGTGCGAGTGCGCGCACACCTGCGAGTGTGTGTGTGTGCGCGTGTGTGTATGTGTAGAGAGAGGCAATTTGGTGACTCCGTGGATAGAGTACTAGACCGTGAGTCAGAAACCTGAGTTCAAATCCACTTAATTCCTGTGTGACCATGGACATGTCATTTCATCTCTGTTTTCCTCAATCCATTGGAGAAAGAAATGGCAAACCATTCCAATACCTGTGCCAAGAAAACCCCATGGAGAGTATTGACATGCTATAGTCCCTGGGATCATTAAGAGTCAGACATGACTAAATGACCAAACAAAAACAACATAGAGAGAGAGATTACATGGTCATGTAATGCTGTAGGAATCAGTTCCCACTAGGCAACTAGTATCTGACTTAGTGCCAAGTCTGGAAATGTAGATTTCTCAGGATTATTCTTTGCCAGTTCTTGCTTTGGGAAGGACGCAGGAAGGCAGAAAACAGGTAGCCAATGACTCAGGCTTACTTAGACAAGCATATGTTTATACTGTCATATAATCAAAGTCACCAGGGCCATTGGAAGTCCACAGGAGAGAAAGCACTCACTGCATCATATAGGAACCTCAGTTGTTTCTCCTGAGCTCATGTTACAACCCAGAGACTGAGTGTCTCTTCTGGGCTCAGTTATCACTCCTCTTTGGCACAAACCCAGTCATGAGGATGCTGCATTAACTCAACAAAGTGCATGTCTTTCCACAAAGGTCAGAATGCCTGTCCCATAGAAGGGGCCAAAGTGGAAGCTTTGCTCCACACGAAGTACTCAAGGAGCTCCCTGATCACACCTGACATGTTGGATGTAGAAAAGCAGTTTCCATAAGGTTCCCTTTCTCTCTCTACATGTGAATTCTGTCCCCTCTTGCTCAGTTACCCTCAGTTTTTATTCGGTGAGATCCACAGAGTCTTCAGCTTTCCAGATGATAACTCGAAAGATGACTGGAAGTTGGGGAGATGATGTCACAGACTTTGCAGATATATAGAATCATAGATTAGTGAAATGTTGGAGCTAGAGGAGAATTTAGAACATAAAATATTAGATCTGATATCTTAGAAATATAAACAAAATGTAAGAGCTGGACTGAACCACAGCATATGGAACATAGAATGCTAGATCTGGTAGTGACTTTAGCTTATAGAACACAGAATGTAAGAGTTGGGGGGAACTTTAAGTCATCTAGTCCTTACCCCTCCCTCATTTTTCAGATATAAAAATTGAATCCTGGCAAGGCAGCTAAATGAATTCATTTTAGTGTGCTTAGTAAGTATTTTCCATAGAGCTCTATCACAATGATAGGGCATAGCATTTTTAAGATGGTGAATTACTTCTTTTTATAGTGGACAGGGACTCATAAGTCCTAGGTTCTAATACTGATCTGCCACTGATTAGCTCTGTGATGGGTGTGTAACCTTGGGCTAGTCATTTAACCTCTGAGCAGTATCTGAAAAATGGAGATCGTGGGCTCCCATGTGGCAACTCATTGTTCTTTAACTTCCTATTGTTATTCTTCTTCCCCTGTGTATACACACGCATGAACACATGTAATATACATTCATGTATTGCATGTTTGTGTACATGCACACCACATACTATATACATGACATACATGTATATATGATATGTATATTATATACATATATACACATATACACATAATATGTGTGCATGTGTATATATGTATGTATATGTATATATAAAATATCTTATACTTTCTCCTCTACATGTCCTTGAAAAGGTATCATGGTATCATCCTAGTACATACAGTTCAATTTGCTATCTGTGTCATGGACAATGAGGCTCCGTGACCTCTCCTGGAAACTCTTCCTGGCAGATAAGCCTCATGAAAATTTGTCTGCCCTACGCTGTGGAAGCTATATCATCCAGGGTCTCTCCTATGGGGTCCTTTGGAGAAGGTAAATCAGAGGAAGGCAGAAAGATTTTCCTTGCAACCAGGATGAGATATATTTGTCTGTCTGTCTATCTATCTATCTATCTGTCTGTCTGTCTGTCTGTCTGTCTTTGTCCTTTGTTGCTGAAGAAGACCATGTCATCAGAGAAATGATGACATGACTTGTACTTGACTTTGTTTTGAGTGAGGGAGGGCTGTGCAAAGTCACCAGCCTCATTTTCTCCTCCTGAGCCATCTAGGTCCAGTGACCAAATATCCATCAACGTATCAGGATGACTGGAAATGGCCCAAGATGCAATATATAGATAGGTAGGTAGATATATATATATATATACATATATATACACATATCTATACTATATATGTATATATATAGATAGATGATAGATAGATATAGATCTAAAGGTATATCTATATACCTATCTTTGTGTGTTTATATATGTATATGTGTTTATACATGCAAATGTATATATGTATTATATGTGAATATATGTATATATACATAGTATATGTATGCAGAAATATGTAGGAATTTACATATATTTATTGCCTAGTCTGTTTCCCTTACAAAGCTAATATGACGGACAAGTGAGATAACGAATATCAAAGTTATATAAAGTATGATACTCATGTAAAGCAGCTTTTTTATCTTTCTCCCTACCAGGACATGGCTGAGGCATTAGAAGGGAACAGGGCAAAGTTTGACTCAGTAATTGCACCCTGGTGCTCTGATATTTAAGGCAGAGGGACAGAGACAAGGGGGAAATTAGAGCCGGATCCCAACTTGTGTCTCAGAGAAAGGCTCTGATGAAGTGTCACCAACATCTGGGACCCGGGGCACCAGATATTCTCATTTTTTCTTGTCTTCTACGAGCCAATATAACAGAGGAGGGGGAACTAGTACTAATTTACAGGGAAGGAAAACCACATTCAGTGTAATGGCTCAATAGCAAGGAAGCTATAAAGGGTGTCCGAGAAGTTTTAGCTTGGTTTTTAAGCTTTAGTAGCTAAAAACTATACTAAGACTTTTTAAACACCCCACATAATAAGCTCAAACATTTCTATTTGTTTAAGGGAGTAAGGGCCAAGTGACTCAGATACAAGGAAAAGAATTTTGAGAAGGCAGGCACCTGGGGCATTATTAGTACTTCTCACAAGACTTCCTAGTCAGGACAAGCTATGGTCACCATTTTTCTTACAATTCTTTACACCAGAGCTCTTCTCTCTCCACTCATACCGATGACCATTGCTAGGTTGCTAGATGTACTTGCTTCAATGCTTCTGTAACGAATGGAAATTCTGAGGGACAGTCTCTAGGTAATTAGTAATTTATTAATTAGGCTAGCTAATAAACAATATATTGATGGTCATTGGTCTCTCTTGATAGTCAAAGATACCTAATGGAGAATCCTGAATGCCTTAATATACTTTTAGAGATGGGCAATGGGGTGCTCCCTGATAGGTGAAAATCAACCCTGATTGGTGAATAAATTAATGAGGGGTTGGTGTGGGCTAAAAGTCTTTACCTTCCGTTCCTGAGAATATGGCTTGGTCATGAGACTCAGTCACCTCCAGCAATCTGGACAAAGGAATTCATCTCTACCCAGATCACTCTGGTTGGTTCTCTCCTTCAAGAGCTGCATTACCCTAAACTCCAATGAATGGGTGTAAGGGCACAAACTTAATACTTTAGGGCTAGAATTCACCTAGTTTAGGTGCTGTTTACACTCTAAACAGAAGCTAGATCTCCTAGCTGGTTGGAATCCTGCCCAAGATTAGAGAGCATGCTCCCAGAGGATTTGGGGCAATCTCATCTATCAGTAATGTCCTTCAGAAACTGAATGACTGGCCTACAGGGACTGGTCCCTGAATGAGGGAATAACAAACCTGGATCCTAATTAATAACTGGTTATTAATATAATAAGGAAATAATTTTCCTTACTTGTAGCCCAAATTGATCATGAGTTTTATTTGTTAGCACTCCCCTAGTCTAGATGATGGGACTTAGGAGCCCTCAGATCTATACAAGGGCTGATGATAGCTAGACCAACATTGTGTTTAATCAGCAGCAAGCCAGCATATTCTATCTGATGGCTCAGATCTCCCTCATATTGACCAGAGATAGACACAAAAGCATTGGGTCCCCTTCCAAGAAATCCCCGTTCTCAGGCAAGATGATGTATCCTGGACCCAGACCCAGATGAAAATGAGCAGGTTCTAAGGGAGGCAAAGCCTTACATGTCATTCAAACAGACATCAGTATTTCAGCTCCTCCGTTTACATTGTCTTTCCATCACTGTCACCAGCTAGCTTTCAAGTCAATGATAAACTGACCTGCTGAAGCAGAGGAGAATACCAGCATCAGGGCACGCATGGGCCATTGCCTAGTAGAAGGGAAGGAGCATCAGGTGGTAAGAACCTTTTTCACTTATCTGGATATTGGCCCTTCTCTCCTATCCTGCTCCTACACATTTGAGCTTTCTCTATACTGGCATTTTAAAAAATTACTTCCTCCCCTAAGTTTCCTTGAAATAGGGACATGACATCATCCCGGTACGTTCAATTCTGTTTTCTATCCCTCCCATGTCAGGGTACCTGCATCATTAATACTGGGGCTCTGGGACTTCTCCTGGAAACTCTGCCTGGCAGATGGACCTCATGAAAACATGTATTTCCTGTGCCATAGAAGCTTCCCCTTCCAGGGCCCTTTGGAGAAAGTAATCAAAGGTAGATAGGAAGGTTTTATCTGTAATCAGGATGATATATTCCTTCTTTCTACAGTTGACACTCTTGTGTTCTATTTTCAATCCCATTTCAAGCCTCCATGATATGTACATGTTAAATATATTTGTTGAGATGGAGAGAAAGAGAAAAAAGGAAAAGGGAGAGGAAGAGAGGAGAAGAAAGGAGTGGGAAGGAAGAGGGAGAGAAGAGGATAGGAGATGGGAGGGAAAATGAGAGAGAGAGAGACAGAGACAACCAGAGACAGAAAGAGACACAGGCAGACAGAAAGAGAGAGAGACAGACAGACAGGAACAGAGACAGGCAGACAGAAAAACAGACAGACACATAGACAGAGAATAAGAGAGACAGAGAGATTGTTTGATTTATAAGGTTTGGGTTAAGACTTGTGGATATTTACTGAGAGAATAGGGCTTATTCCTAACTCTGCCCCCTATTAGTTGTATGACCCCGGGAAAGTCAATTCCTATGTTTGTGCTATGAAAAGAGTACTGGAACTGGGTTCAAATCCTACTTCAGCAATTTACTACCAATGTGATTTCGGGCTAGTTACTTAATCTCATTCAGTGAAAAGTAAAAAGTGTTGGGGATATGGCTAGAAGACTTCCAGGGTCCCATCTAGCTTTAACTCTAGGATCCTCTGATTCCTCTTTGGGCCTGAACTCCTCCTATGTAAAAAGGAGTTGGATTAGAGGATGTCTGAAGTTCCTTCTAGGTCTCATATTTGATGTTCCTTTTCTGTTTTTTATTCTTCATTTATTCAATAATCATTTACTATCTCTTACTCCCACTGCCCCATTCCTGAACAATCTGAAAACAAAACAAAAAACTAAACCCTCAAAGATGTTCTGTTTTTTAAGTTCTCTTCAGACGTTGACATTCAAGAAGTCTCTGATTTGCTAATGCCCTGATCAGAGCAGGATCAAATTTCCCAGAAGGGATGGTGGAGTTGGGCAAAGAGAAAGTGTCAGAAAGTGACAGTGCACATTGAAGAGGAAACTAAGTCATAGAGATGGGAAATGACTTGACCAAGGTCACACAGAGAGTAAGCAACAAAGGCATAATTCCAGTGGATCCCCTCTGAATCCAGCTCTGAAGAGGAAGGTTCTGGGCTTCCACATGATTAAGGTAAGAGGGAGGAGGGGACCAACTTAAAACCCAGACTGAGTAGTCTCCATTTCCCTACACAAAGGTTTATTTGGCCCGCGGCAAAGCCAAACCAATTTTCCAACACAATCTGCTAAACAAGTCTGCTATTTTACATGCCTAATAAACAGTCATGTGTCTATTTGGGTTCCTCCTGAAAAACGGTTATTTTAATTGTCTGGAGGAAAAAAAATTCTGCTGGCTCTGCTTATCGAATGTTTCATAGGAAACACCTTCTCCCTTACTGACTTCCAGTAGAACATATTCCCCTCTCCTACACCCACACATCCATTAAGGCCACACTGACATTAAGGCACACTGACCTACCCAGAGTAAGTCCACAGGGTGTTGGATTGGATATGTGGATGTTTGTAATAGGGGTCAGTAGGGAGAAAGGGGGGCAGGAGAGAAAGAGCTAAAGACAGAGAATGAGAGAGAGAGAACACATTTTTCAGAACTTTTTCAGAATTACAGTGTTGAAGTTGGAACTGCCCTTAGAGATCACATAGTTGTAGAAAGGAAGCAGTAAGTCCCTGGAGGAAGGCACATCCTGGGGTTTCAGAGCTCACCCCCTAATTCATACAGACCGTTAGCTGCAGACGTTCCTGGGCTCATCAAGAGCTCATAATCTGCTTTCAATTTTCCTGGGGGCCTACAATGCTGGCTCTGGGTTTTAGCAAATGACCTTGATTCATGACATATTCCCAGGCTTCAGAGACTACTGATGAATATCTACTAACAAGAGTTGAACTGCTCCTAGCTCTCAACAGGAAAGTAGATGACCAAGCCCCGCAGCACTTTCAAGGTACGTATCAGGCTGGAAGGAAGAGAGAGAGTGTGTCATGTCTTGCACAGAACACTTGGTATCAAATACAGTCACAAACTCTGCTACCTGGGGTCCTAATTAATATTTATCATTCTGTTTAACTCAGGTTTAACTGGAAAATACTTTTGGCTTTGAGGCTCATCAAAACAAAGACTTTCATTGTAAATAAAAATCCTCTTTCCTACCACCAATACTAAATATATTCAAATAAGTATGATTGACTCTTCAAAGGATGACTGATCATGCTAAGTAGGCTTCAAGGTCTTCATTCTGACCAGGTCTAGAGAGAGAGAGGCAGTTGAATACAGTTGAAAATCCTGTCTTAGGAGTCTAGAGACCAAGGTGCAAGGTAGTTTTCTCACTAGCTGATGGCATAATGGAGAGAGTTTTGGACTTAAAGTCAGGAACCTGAACTCAAATCCCACTTCAGATACTTAATAGGTATGTGACCCTGGACACTTCTCTCCATCTCAGTTTCTTCATCAGTAAAATGGGGATAATAATAGTACTTATCTCAAAGGGTTGTTGTGAGCCTCAAAGAAGATAACATGTAAGTAGCTTGCTAAAGTTAATAGTGTTTTACATATAATATTTCATTTGAGCCTCACAACAACTTTGTGAAGTAGGTGCCACTATTACCCTCATTTCACACATGAGAAAATAGAGGCTCAGTGAGGCTAACTGACTTACCTAGAGTCAATCTATTAGTAAGTTTTTAGGATAATATTTGGATTCTCGTCTTCCTGACCCCAAGTACAGAATTCTGTAGTCTATGAGGTATTGGAATAGATATGTGGGTACTTCCCTTCAAACTTTAATATCTTATGTTCTAAGTAGGTCCCTAAATTTCTAAAGTTCTCTGTTCCATGTCCTAAGGTTCTTTACAGTGTTGACTTTCTGAATCCAAGACAGGCTCATGGCCAAGTGGAAATTCACCAAACAGAAACATACAAGGCTAGTACCACAAAGGAACTTATGAGGTCATGTAATCCAACCTCTTCATTTTACAGAAAAGAAAAGTGAGACCTAGAGAGATAAAGTGACTAGGGCAATGTCCAACAGCTAAATATAGGCCAACTGGAGACAAATCTAAATCTCTTGACTTCTCAACTCTTTGAAAGACATATAATAATAACTGACATTTGTTTATATAATGCTTTATAAATACTATCTCATTTTATCTGCACAGCAACCCTGAGAGATAGGGGCTATTATTATTATCTCCATTTTACACATGAGGAAACTGAGATAGAGAGGTCAAGTGAGTTGTCCAAAATCACACTGTGAGTGTCTGGATTTGAACTCAGGTTTTCCTGGCTCCAGGTCTAGTACTCTGTCTACTGCCACCTAGCCGCATACATTTTGGGGTATGGCTAAATGTGCGAATTTATTTTACTGGACTATGCATGTCTATGATGAGAATATTTTTATTTTTCATCTTCTCTTGATCAATCTTAGGGGCAGTAGGATGGACAGATTATAAATGAATATAAAAATAAAATATTAAAGCAAAAAAGAAAATGGCTTGGATGAGAAACAAAACCTTTTTGTCTATTCAAACACACCTTGATGTCTCATAAGAGGCTTGGGAGGTGAAAGTAGGGATTCAGAATGTGGAGCCCTAAAAATGGTGAGCCGGGGATCATAACATGTTCAGGAAATGCAGAGCTCTTTGGCAAAGAGGAAGTGAATAAAAGCCCTAGATGTTCAGGGGATGACCATTGTGAGGAGCGAGAAGGGTCTAGAAAGGGTGATGGGAGAATGCCGAAGATGAAATTCAGTCATTTCATGATTTTAATGAAATGTGGCCTTGCCAGAGGAAAAAAAATAAAATACTTTTTTTTTCTTGATTTCAGAGGAAATAGGAGGAGAAACAAAGTGTTGAAAGAAAAACTAGAGATCCATGTCCCTTCATCTATGTAGGCAGGAACCATGTAATCTCAGGCAAAGGGAAGAGGAACCATTATGATTGCTAGACAGCCCATCATAGTCTCCATTGTCCCCTGATTATTAGCCTGTGAGACTTAAAGCTATGATTTGTAGAAGTAGAAAAATGTAAAGAAAAAACACTGGACTCAGGGTCAGAAATTCTAGCCCTGGTGCTGGCCAGACTAGCTATAAGAGCATAGCCAAATCGCTTCCCTTCCTTAAGCCTCAGTATTTACATCCATAAAATAGGGATAACACACAATATTTATATTACTTAGCTCACAAGGCTATAGTTAGAAAAGGACTACATAAAAAAGTGAGCTATTAGAATTGCTAATTTAAAAACAAGGGTGAGATTTACACATTAAACAGTTCTCCCACTGGTTCCCTTGGCAACCATCACAAACAGGTTTAGCTACCTCTTGTTCTCTGCTTTTAAAGGGACCCTATCTCTTATTCTTAGTTACCAGCTAAAGCAAACTGGAACATAACATTAACAACCCCTTTTAAAATACCGTAAGGACAATTTCCAAAAGAGACCCAAAGTGGTTTCTTCACAGATGAACATTAAGACCCCCAGTATAGTGGTCCAATGTGAATTCTACAAGGAAAGAAGGAAGCTAGAAAAATAATCCCTAGCACCAACCAGTCAATTTTGAGGGATCTTACCATAAGGACATCTCATCATTGGTCGAAGCATACTAGACTTAGAGTTGGAAAATCCCTTAGAAGTTATCCCTACTAATTCCCTCGTTTTATAGGTGTGTACATTGGATGTCCCTAAAAAGTTTAAATGGTTTGCCCAAGGTCACACAAATAAAAAATGGGAGCGCTAAGTGTCCTTTACCTCTGTCATAGCATTACCTCCCTGTTATCATGATCCTCTTGGAGAATAAAGGACAAATGAAAACAACAGCACAGATTATCAGAGTGGGAGGAACCTTGAGTCTAATATAGTCCTCCTCCTCCATCTTTCTGATGACTACTGAATATCTGAGAAATGAGTGACTTATTTTAAAGTCATACAACTGTCAAGAATTACATCCAGGACTGGCTGCCAGAGATAATGTAGAAAGATCAGTGGTTTTGGAGTCAGACAACCTGGGCTCAGATTTTACCTCTGATACTTATTACTTTGTCTTCTTGGGTCCCAAGGTTCTTCATCTGGAAAAGTAAGGACTTTGGAGGTCTCTTTTAGCATTTAGATTGAAGAACCCATGGCCCTGTGATCCTATGACATAGGTGTGAATCTCATCCCTTTTACTTATAATCTGTGTAACCTTGGTCAAGTCACATAATCTTCTTGGTCTCATTTTCCTTATCTATAAAATAGGTTATTAAAAAAAGGGAGAAACAGAGGAAGAGAAAAGGAAGAGAGATCTATAAAATTAAAGGGATGAGGTTTCTTCTAGTTTTAAATCTCCTGATCAAAAACCTCTCCTGACCCAAAATCCAGCTCTGTTTCCACCATACCCTACTGTCTCTTTGTTTTGCTCCCCTGAAATATCCAAGGGGTAACAGAATAGGTGTTAAATTATGTTTTAAAGTAGAAGGCACTGAATTTGGTTCTTAGTAGAATGACTGATGATTTTCATTCATTCATTCATTTAATTTAGTCATTCAGCTATTTATTTGTTTACTTATCATCTATCTACTTGCTTTTGTCAGCTCTAAGCAACAACTGTGAGTTCTAGCACCCAGACTGAAAAAATGCCTATATTTGGGGTGCCATTGTCTTTCTGTTTCCAAGCAGACAGACTTTAAAAAAAATGCTATTTTGTGCAGCAAAAAAAAAAATAATAATAATAATCCAGAACCTCCTCTCTTTATCAGCCCAAGAGCAGGAATCTGGCAGTAGAGGGTGCTTGTGGTGATGTGGGAGGGATCTTCCCTGTCAGGGCCACTTAAGTTGGCACCAAGCCCATGTCACAATTTCATTAGATCTGTTTAATACCAGAAAAGAGCTTTGGATGCCAGCAATCAATCAGGAAGCACTTATTTACTACCTACTGTGTGCCTGGCAGTAGGCTAGTCACTAAGATAGAAAGAGAAACATGAATTTGTCCCTACTGTCAAGGCGTTTACATTCTATTAAGCAAAATAGCCAGTCCACATATAAATGTACACAGAATATATGAAAAAAAAATATATATATATATATATATATATATATATATAAAACATAAGAAAAGTATTTGTTGGGTAGAAGGAAAGGAGATGTGTTAGTAGTTAAGGGAATTAGGAAAAGTCTCACATAAGAGATGGAATTTAAGGGGAGCTCTGAAGGAAAGCAGGGATTCCTTCCAAGATGTGGAGGTGAAGAGGACATGCATTCCAGGTAAATGGGACAGCCTATGAAAAGGCAAAGGTATGGCAACCAGAATACTGAATGGAGGAAAAATGTGAAAGCCATTTGTGCTTGGCAGGAGAATCCCTGACCCTTCCCCTTGGAGAGTAAGAATTTAGGAAGGCAGAGACTCAGTTTCCCCACACATATTTTATATCCTTATTTTCAACCCCAGAAACTGGGATGTTCTTTCCCCTTTTCCCTCCTACTTGGAACTGCCTGTGATGTCATTGACCCTCTTAAAAAAAAAAAGATCATTTGATCTTCATAACTACCCTGAAAGGTAGGTACTATTAGTATACCTATTTAACAGAGAATGAAATTGAGGCTGAGGGAAAGTAAGTGACTTGCCCAGGGACACACAGCTTGAAAATGATTGGGCAGAATTTTAAGTCAGGTCTTTCAGATCCACCAAACCATTTAGTGGCCTTATTTTCCTGCTCTATTGCTTTGATTGATTAGAAGCAATATTGCAGAGCAGCACTGGCCTGAAAAGCAGGAGACTAGGACTCTAGGCCTCACCTTACCTCTATCTACCTAAATGTCTGATCTTACCTACTCATTTCTCTCATAGGCCCTCCATTTCCTCCTTTTTAATAAAAGGGTTGGGTTGGGTAGCCTCTGAGATCCCTTACTACATGTATTGCTCTTCTGTGATTTTACAATTCCAGAAATTAGCATGGGGAAAGATTTGAGTCAGACCCTGGATTTAATGGGAATGAGATTCTTTGTGCAGCTTACTCACTGAAACCAACCCAGTACCCCCTTTTGCTTCCAAAGAGCTTAATAAGATGGTCTCTCTAATGTTTCATTCAGTCACACTCAGAAACTGCTAGCACTTATTCTCCTACTATTGAAAACACCTGGTCAATTTCAGAATAATTCAATGGTAAGTGGCCCAAACTGAGTAACTTAAATTCACTTTGATTTCTTTAATGGGGCCAAAGGAATGGGTCAGATAGTATGGACGACTCACCCCTGAGTAGCTTCTATTTGGTGCAAATTCATAGAAGGACATGGATCTAACATGAGTTTGTTTGGTGCCTGGTTTAGTGAAGCTATACTGGAAATTGATTTCTCTTTTTGTGCATTCTCCTCCAGTGGCAGGGGGAAGTCTCTCCTCTGAGATGTGCTGATCAGTTTAGCAAACTGCCAATAGGATTATGCAGAATTGCTTCCTTTGCTTTCCAGTGGGGAATTGGCCTTTGGAAGAAATGAGAGGTTGCTCCTTGAATGGAGAGTTAATGGGATTTTTAGCTCCAAAGTCAGGACTGGGAAAACAAAGGAGAGGAAAAAAAATATATCACAACCCATACATAAACAGAGTCAAAGCTATTTGAAAAACATTTGAATTTCAAACACTGCATTAGTCTGATGAAGGTTCTCAGCAGCGAATGGCTTTAAGACATGAGCAGTTTATTAGAGCATTATCCAATTCCAGTGGTTATACACACATCCAGCTCAAATCACATTTGTGTAACGCAAATAGAGTAAAATTAACAAATCCAGAATTTCAGTCAAATGCTATATAATGGGAATCTGAGGCAACATGAAAAGGGAAGACATTGCACAATGTATATTCTATCACTTCCTAGAAAAATATAAACAGATTTGCAGTCCCATTTCGCAGGTAGGAAAATGAAGGATAAAAAAACAGAACATCAGGGTCCTTTGCTTTCAGTCTTCCAGGCTCATTCAGTATTTGATACATGATACATAACCGTCCCCATGGATGCTCCAGAGAAGAGAGTTCAGAAGATGTCAAGGTGTGGCTGTTAAAACACAGAGTCATCACTGCCTGGCCCTTTGGTGTTGTCTGAGCCTCAGATCTCAGGCAGCTCATTGCACAGGCCAGTACATAAGAGTTTGCTCAAGGAATAAGAATGGGAATGATAATACCTCACATTTGTCCAACACATTCGCAAGGAACTTTCCTTATAATAGATCAGATAGGAAGAAACATAGGATCATAGATTTGGAGTTTAAGGAGATCCAAAAGGCAGCCAGGTGGAATACAGTGAATACAGCACCTGTCCTGGAATCAGAAAGATCTGAGTTCACATCTTCAGACACTTACTGTGTGACCCTGGGTAAGTCATTTAACCCTATTTGCCAGAGTTCTTCATCTGTATAATGGGGACACACTGAAGAAGGAAATGGCAAACCACTCCAGTATCTGTGTCAAGAAAACGCCACAGACAAAAGTCCATGGAGTTATGTGGAGACTGACGCAACTGAACAACAACCAAAGGTCATCTAGGGTTATGCTAGCATTTTTTGTCTTAATTTTTCAAGTAAGGAACATGAGACACAAAGCTGTTAAGAAATGCATCCACTATTATACAGTTGTAAACATGGAAAGCAAGATTTGAACATAGGTCTCCTGACTGTAAGTCCAGGACTGAACACAAATCAAGATATATAATGGTGTAAATGGCAAGTAAAATAGGATCTTTTGCTGTTTCTGTTTGACTAAAAGTGCCTCTGTTTGAATAATGTGATTAAGGAGGATCTTTCCCACAGGCCTGTCCTTGGGGAAGCTTGGGGAGTTATTTTGTAGGAGGGTCCCAAGTATTTTCTATTGAGGCACTGGGTCAGAGGGTTATGTCTTCTGGTTCTAAACACCGTAAAAATATTCTGAGGGTGAGGTTTCACTTTGGTGCTTACTGACTGAAAGTATTTCTTTGGCCAGAGACACTCTGGGAAGTCACTTAGGAGCCCTGGCTAAACCCAGAACTTGATGCTTCCCTCTCTGGTAACTCTGAGTGTATGTAATGGTCAGACATTTTGGAAGTATATCTGTTGACTTTTGATTTCTCTGTATTTTCTCTGAAATTTTGATTTTCTCTGATACCTATGCTTGATTAAAGTGATTGTTAACCCCTTGAAAGTTGCTTTCCTTTTATGAATGCAGATCTAAGAACCTGTGGTATCAGGTCCCAGTGTGTATGTTGGGGTGCTTCCTGATACAAATGGAAGCCATGTAGGCAATTACTTAGGTCCCTCCAGGCTCCGTTGCCCTACTATGAAGAAGTCTTCTTTCAGCTCCATGGCTCTCTCTCCTATCAACACATGTAGACTATAAAGGCCAGTTTAAAGAAGATCAGCCCATAAACCTGGACTTTTCCTGCTTTTACGTTCTTCCCATAGTATTCTCAGAGTAGGAGATAGAGTACTGTCCTTTCTAGGGCTTTTGGGCAACAGCAGCTTTCTTTCTGCTCTTCTAGCCCTCCTTCCCTGTCTCTCTGATCACAGTAACACAGGTGAAAATGGAAATAGAATTTATTCCAACCCAAGTTTTTGAATCACTGTTGCTTATTCCAAGCACCCAAGTCATCATTGATGAGTGTGAAATCTATACAAGGATATGGACAATAAAATTTGAAAAATAGCCTCTAATTCTAAGTGTCATTTCAAGAGTCTACGAGTCATAATAGAAATCCTGGCACTTGGGACAAGCATGGGTTTGGTTTGAGGGAGAAGTAGGAGAGGTCATAGGAAGGGAGTTTTTGGCACTGTTCTGGAGCTTTTGCCAAGAAAAGGATTAAGGTGGGATGGGGTCATTGAGGAGTTCACCTGAAAAGACCTCAGGATCTCTTATATGTGCTGGCTTTCACCTTTCTTTTACTTTGAAGTGAATTTTGTGAGAGATGCTCAGGTCAGGTACAGCTGTGCCAGGGTAGGTGTGGTTTATTGTCTCAAAGAGTCTAGCATGCATTTCTATAACTCAACCGATGGCCATCAACCTTTTTTTTTTTTTTGGAGGGGTTTGTGGAGGGGTAAAGAGAGATGAGGAGGGAGTGCCTTTCAAGTGTAAGGGATGATACAAACACATAAAGACTCTAACTGGAGTGTCGTGTAAAGCTCAGTTGAAGAGCCTGGGAGAGACAATAGCATACAGTGAGGCTAGCAATCTAAGTTTGGGCCAGCATATAAAGGGATTTAAAAGTTTAATGGAGGAATTAATATTTTTATCCCAGGGGTGATAAGGAGCTACTGGAATTGACTGAGTTAGGAAGAAACTCAGTCAGCTATACATTTAAGGAAAGTAATATTACTAGCCGTGTGAAAGATGGGCTGGGCTAGGGACTTATGGCACAGAGGCCATGGAGGTGTCTACTTCAGCTAGCTAGGGGAGAGGTAATGAGCACTTGTGCTAAGGCAGCAGCTGTGTGTAGGGAGAATGGATTGGATTGGGAATATGTTATAAAGATAGAAATGTCAAGACTTGGCAACTGATTCAATGTGCAGGATAAAGGAGAATAAGGAGTTTAAGCATAATGCCAAGGCTACAAATCAGGAAAGCTAAAAGAATCATGGTGCCTTTGACAAATAGGGAAGTTTAGAAGAGGGATGGGGTTGGGAGGAGGAAGGGAGAATGAAATCTCTTTTGGATATGTTGACTTTAAAATGGCTTAAGAACATTCACTTTTATTTGTCCAGTAGTCAATTGAAAGGAAAGGCAGGGACTAGATATATAAATCTGTGAGTGATTGGCATAGAAATGGTAATTAAATCCATGGGAGATAATGAAGTCACCAGAATTTATCAAGAAAAGAGGAGATCTAGAAGAGAATCTTGATTAGCATCCATGGTTAAGGATAAGGTATGGATGATTTAGCAACAAGCTAAACTGAAAAGGAATGACCCAACTGGTAGAAAGGAGGAAAGAGTTGGAAGATGATATCAAAGGATTCTGAAATGAAAAGAAGCAGAGCAGAGGGAACTCAGGCTGAATGGACACAATTTTCTCAGAGGGTTAGTCCTTGGTTGGGAAATGTGAGGGGCGGGGGGAAGCTCCATGAAAGGCAATTTGACAATCTGAAATCATTTCTATATGGAGTATGATAAGGACTCAACTGGAGAGGAATAAAATGACTGTTTAACCGTAGTGAAGACCCCATAAAAGTTGAATAGCTTGAATTTACAATGTACCAAAGCACAGTTCAGAAGCATTCAAGTGGGAACAGGAAAGAGTAATCCAGGAATGAGTTTGGCCAGGGATGAGAGGAGAGCAGACAATGGAACCAGAGAGTGGAGAACAGTGTATAGCTGAGTTCACTACCTCGAAGGGTTGAGCAGAGAGATAGGGAATTGAAGTCAGACCAGAGGAATAATGGCCTGAGATAATATTGAGTTAGGGAAGGATTAAAGGAGATTTCATGAAGGACAGAGAATAGGTTTAAGAAGGATGAGACATAGGGAAAGATGGAATAATAGGAAGTTATAGTTAGAATGACAGAAATTTTCATTATTGAAGTGGTTACAGGAACCACTTTTAATCCTAGAGTCTTCTCTCTGTTAACTATTTCCTACTTGTCCTGTATTTAGTTTGTTCATATATATGTGTGTGCATGTTTTCTCCCTAATTAGATCATAAACTACTTGAGAGCAGGGACTATCTTTTGCCTCTTTTTCTATCCCCAGCACTTAACACAATGCCTGGCACACAGAAGGCACATAACAAATGCTTCTTGATTACTTGATTGGAACGCTAATGGGTAATAGTAAGATCCTGCGTGTGGCCAACCCTATGTGTGATTCAGGTAGAATAAAGGAGTAGGTCATGGGATTTGAAAAGATTAAAGAACTGACAAGTTATATATTTTTGAAGGAGCATCAATGTGGATGTTGAAGTCCCCTAGAATAAGGGTAGAAGTTGGAGAGGGGAGGAAGAGTTTCAACCAGGGGCTGAACTTCTTGAGAAAGAGGAAAAATGTTCCAGTTGCCAGTAGACAATAATCACCATGATCAGGCTGACACAGAGTAGTTCTTGAATCCAACCTGTTCTTTCTACTCACACAATCACCATATTTCTTCAGACCTTCATCACCTCTCAACTGGCCCACATGAATAACCTAATTGATTTCTCTGTTTCTGGGCTCTCCTCTTTTTGATCTGTTTTGAGTCGAAATCATTATCCTAATACATAGATCTGACCATGTCTTTCATCTGCTTACCACAAACAAACCCGCCACCTTCAATGATTCTCCATTGCTTATAGGATAAAATACAAACTTCTCAGCATGCTATATAAAGCATCCAACATTATTATTCCAGTCGGCCTTTCTAGTCCACTTTACAAACACTACACCACAGCGATATTGGATTACTTCCTGTTACCCAACAACAATCTCTGGTCTCTGTGCATTCTTACAAGTCTTCTCTCGTGTCCAGATTGCATTCCCTCCACACTTTTGCCTGGTAGAATTCCTAACTTCTTCCAGTACTTAGATCCCATGCCACTTCTCATGGGATGCCTTCTTTGATGCCCACAGTAGGCAATATTTTCTCCCTCAATTTATTTTGTGTTTATTTATCTATGTGCATGTACATCTTCCTTCATCCCAATAGAATATTTTCGTCTCCTTGAGGGGTTAATTTTTTCCCCCAAACTGTATGTTCCAAAGTGTTAGTGGGTCAACAAGCATTTGTTAAATGCTGACTTTGACCCCAAGTACTGGGCTGGACACACCAAGATGGGCGGCACCAAGGTCCCTGCCCTCAAGTTGCTCATGTAATGGGGCAGCCAAATACGAACTATCATATACATACAGTATATAGAGAGAGTAAATGGAAGAAATTAGAAGCCTGGCCAGGGGGGCTAGGATAAGGAGGACCAGCACAGTATCTTGCACAGAATAGCCATTTAGTAAATGCTTGCTGTACTGAATTATTTGGATAATAAGAAACTATTCCCAAAACTCTGGGAATATTTTGCTCATTGTTTTCTTTCTTTTCTCCTCTTTCCAAACAAGATGCAGAATGAAGAGTGCAGGATGACACGGTCCAGCTCCCCGGGGAAGACAGTCTGAGGGAGAGACAATGCTTTTCTTTGACACAAAACACCCCATTCATTTTGATGTTCAATCCACAGTGGCAGGTAGTGCCTTCGACCTGCCTTGGCCTCAGCCTTCCATCTGTCCCCGTGAGCCCCTGGGGCTGAGGTGAATGAGAAAATGGCTATTGCCAGTCATTTAAAACTGGCAAATTGTCGGCTGATGGCTTGTGCTCTATCTATACAAATGGGGTGAATCAGCCAGGTTTGAAAGATGGGGTTACTAAGATTTATGTGGTCTGTCTCCAAGGCTGTGAGGCCCCAAAATAACGTTTTCATTCATTCATCCAATGTACTGCCTTAACTAGCAGTGCACTGCAGTAGGTACTTACTGACCTGGGCTCATGGAGACCTGGGTTCCAGGATGGTTTGCTACTAATTCTCTATGTGACTTCTTCAAGTCACTTCTCTCCGAACCCTACTTCGCTCCCGAAATGAGTGACTGTCCTGGAGTATAGCTAAGGTTCTTCTTAGCTTTAAGATCAAATGAGATAATGGAGGTTCAAGCAATTTGAAAGCTTGAAAATACTGTACATGTGTTATGCATTATTTTCCTATTTTCCTTTTATATTCCATATGAGTTGCTAGATAACTTAGAAGATGCTACACAGAATGTATGTTCTGGAAGGGAACATGGAGATCATTTAGCTTATTTCCTTGTTTTTTAGCAAGCATCCTACTAGGAAATGAGAGCATTGGGGTGGGCGTGGGGCAGAGGGGAAGGGGCATTCTCACCAGAATGGCAAAAACACATGCACACTGGAATGCACACACACATACACACACACACACACACACACACACACTTCTACCTTCCTTACATTTCAAAGCATTCAAGAATTTATCAATTGGTTTCTTCAAATGATAATTTCCTATCAACTCATATTCATTAATTAGATTTTGATTGAGGAATTTAGGCTTTCTGGCAATGGAATCATTGTTTCTTTGTAAGACTATTTCAGCAGAAGGAAGAGGGAGAGAGACAGAGGCAAATAAAAAAGAGGGAGGGTGGAATAATCAGAGAACAGAGGGGGGAAAGGCAGAGAGCATAGTAACATAGATTTAAGCCAGGAATTCTTTACCTTTTTTGTATCACAGACCCTTTGACAGTCTGCTGGATCCCATGGACTCTTTCCCAAGTGCATAAAATAAAATGCATAGGAATTGCTAAGGAAAGCAATACATAGTAAAAAATAAAGATTTTTTTTCTCCATCCAAATTCAGACATAGGAATCTGTATCCCTAAGATTGGCACTCATGATTTAGAGATAGAAGGGACCTTAAAGATCATCTAAATGCATAAATTAAAATACATAAAATCACAATGGAAACCAATTGGAAAGTTATCAAAATAACATATACATTCTGTACACACATATATGTATGTGTGTATGTATATATTTGTATGAGTGTAGATAGAAAGATAGGTAGACAGATGAATAGATAGATGGATAGATAGATAGATAGATAGATAGATAGATAGATAGATAGATAGATAGATAGATAAAATCCACACCTTTATAATATGAATGAAGAAGCCAAGTAGCATTGAGACTAAGCAACTTGCCTAATGCCACAGAGGTAGTATTTAAAAATACTGACATTCACATCTGTATTCTCTGACTTGAAACCTAACATTCCCCCCCATACCATGTTTAAAAAGCAGCGTGTGCGTGTGTGTGTGTGTGTGTGTGTGTGTGTGTGTGTGTGTGAGAGAGAGAGAGAGAGAGAGAGAGAGAGAGAGAGAGAGAGAGAGAGAGAGAGAGAAATTTAACCAGCATTTATTAAAGGCTTACTGCATGCCACACACTGTGTTAAGTGCCAAATTGATAGAGGCAGAGAGATAGAAACAAAGCTAGAGAGACAGAGAAAGGCAGGAGGAAAGGAAAAAGGGGGAGGTGGGGGGTAGGGTTTTTTTTTAGATGATCTTTTAAAGACTCTTGTTTGTCAGGGCTGCAGAGATGCACTACTTTTTCAACAGCCCTTTTCTGGAACAGCCAACGTGTTTAACCAACACAGGGAAGATGACTATCAACCAATGGTTTTGTAAGAGGAGTTTTTTTTTTCCCCTTAGGTAAAATTGATTTTATGTTTGTTTGTTCTGACCTTGAATTTTCCCTGTTGAGACAGCTGAGAAAGTGCACTGGATATATAAGAAGATATGAATGTGTCAGCGCTGGGGCTGCATTATGAGTGACTATGAGAACAAACTGCAGTTAGGCTCGGAGGCAGCACAGAGAGCTGGCCCTTGTGCTGAGGTCACTGATCAGGGCTAATGTTCTCCATCTAAGGGTTAGGGCTCATGGCTCTCCTTTGTTACATGGTGACACCTAGTCATCCATTCATTTATTCATTCCAAAATACATTTTAATTATTAACTCTATTTTTGAGCTCTCTACTAGCTGAGGATAGAGGAGATATAAATGCACAGAAGTGCCATGGACAGCCAGAGCGCAGTTTGAGATCTGAGGGCCAAGGTCATTACTGACCAGGGGTCTCCAAGAAGACTTTTTTGAGGAGGTGGCATTTGAATAAGGGTTCGGAAGAATTCAGTCAATGAAGGAGGAGAAAGAGTTCCTCGTGCCAAGATGTAGAGTTCGGGATGATGCCTTTCTCTGGGCATGTGCTTCTCACCACACTGCCAACCACTGACCCTTTTGCTCCTTACCACCTCCTAGTGTCCTGCAATCCATAGTCTTCTCAACTGAGCTGACTTCCTAATAGGGAAAAGTGGATCTTCTTTCACCAGATACCATTTCCCCTCTGCCACCATAGCTGGCATAGAGGAGATCATACTGGCAACAGTAGCTGCAGCTTTAATGCTTCCCTTCCTCCATTCCTCCTCAAAGTAAACAGAACTACCTTTGACCAGTATCTATCATCCTATGACCTTCATTTCTACTCTTGAGTCAACAAACACTTAAAAGCACCTACTGTATACCAGGCAATGTGCTAAAAGAAGACAAAGAAAGGCAAAAGACAGTTTCTACTCTTAAGAACTTCACAGACTAATGGGGGAGACAACATGAGCATAACTATGGACAAACAATATATATTTGGGATAAACTGGAGATGATCAACACAAGGAAGACAGTAGCATTGATGGGGACCTAGGAGAAGCTTCTCAAAAGATTTTCATCTTAGCTGAGACTTGAAGGAAACCAGGGAAGTTAGTAGGCAGAGATAACATTGTGACTTCTTTATTTCTCTACTGGGGTATAGTATAAATTTAGAATTGACTTCTGTTAGAATCCTGACTCTCCTTCTTACTATCCGGATGACCTTGGGCAAGTCATTTCTCCAAAATGGATCTTAATTTTCTTCTCTGTAAAATGAAGGAAGTTAAAAATGATCTCTAAGGTCATTTTCAGGTCCAGTTCTCTAACTCCTAAGCTTCTAGACCTCGCTTCTCTATTCATTCCCTTTTTCATTTCTAATTTATTTATTTTTAACTTTTTTTGTTTTATTGAATTCCAGATTCTTTCCCTCCCTACTTCCCCACCCACTGAGAAAGTAAGCAAAATGATATCAATTATATGTGTGAAGTCAAGCAAAATGTTTCATATTAGCCATATCAGAAATATATGTACACACATACATATGCACGCATGCACACATATACATATATACCTCAATTTGTACTCAGCATTAATCAGTTCCCTCTCTCTGGAGGTGGGTGGCATGTTTTTCATCACAAGTCCTTTGGAATTATCTTGGATCACTGAATTGAGCAGAGTAGCCAAGTCTTCCACCTTGACTACTTCTACTTCCATCATCATAACACTGTCATTACTGTCCACAATGACTTTCCAGTTATTCTTACTTCACTTTACATCGATTCATATAGGTCTTCTTATGTTTTTGTTTCTGAAACCACCCCCTTTGTCATTTCTTTTAGAAAAATAAACTTTACTCTCTGGTTCTAAAATATCAAAACAGGAATATTATAGCCAAATTCTAGAACTCTTAGGTCAAGGAGAAAATACTGCAAGCACCCAGAAGGAAACTATTCAAAGACTGTGGAGCCACAGTAAGCATAATACAAGATTTAGCAGCTTCTATATCAAAGGATAAGAAGGCTTAGAATATGATATTCCACAGGGCAAAGAACTAGGATTACAACTGAGAATCATCTACCCAGAAAAACTGAGTATAATTTTTGGGGGCACAGGGGGAGTGTTTAATGCAATGGTGGACTCTCAAGCATTCCCAGTGAAAAGAACAGAACTTGACTTTCAAAACAAGACTCATAAAGGGAAACATAAAAAAGTAAACAGGAAGAGAAATCATAAGGTTAAACTGTTTGCATTCTTACACTGAAAGATATTATTTCTAAGAACTTTATCACTAGTAGGACAGCTATGAGTGTACATAGAGAACGAGCACGACTGTGAGTTGATATGATGAGATGATAGCTTTAAAAAAAGAAAATTAAGGGATGATGAAGAGGAATGAACTGAGAGAAGGGGGAACAGAGAGGTAGAATGGAATAAATTATCTCTTATAAAAGAACTGAAAAAAGCTTTTACAGTGGAGGGGAAGATGGGAGAGGTAGAGAGGAGTGCTTGAACTCTTCTCTCATCTGAATTGTCTCAAAAAGGGAATAACATACACACTCAATAGCTGAGTAGAGATACCCTACAGCAAAGTAAGAGGGGAAGAGGATAAGAAAAAGGGGAAAATGTAGTATTCTGTTATAGCTCTGTCAGGATATGAAAAGGATGAGGACAGTTCTAGTCTCCTCATAACTGGATCAATAGTAGTGGGTAAAAAAGAGGAATCAGGAGTAATATCTTAGATATTTTGGGACCCCTAAGCCTGACTGAAGGAAACATAGGTTAAGGACTCCATTATCTCCTTAGCCTGAGAGCAGGGAATATTTAAGGCTCCATCTGAGTCATACCATTCCAATCAGATGTCTAGGCTCAGTCATTTACTATGTATTTGACATTGGGCAAGACACAATATCACTTCTCTGGATTTCTTTCCAAAGATTATAAGATTTTGACCTGAAAGAGACATTAGGTAAATGATCTAGTCTGACACCTTCACCTTACATATTTGTAAACTGAGGCCCAGGGAAATGAGGGGATGTGTTGGCGACCACACAAGTAGAAACTTAAATATCAGAGCAAAGGGTCTTCCAACTCTAAATTCATTACTCTTTCCACTACTCCATATGCCACTTCCTGTTTTGATCTAGAAAACAAGAGAGTAGAATCAGATGCCCTTGAAGCTTTACATGTAATGCTCATAGGATCATTCTTGTTGGTGTATGGGAGGGACTTCTCATTAGTGGCTTAGGCTGTGAGTGACAGCCCCCAAAGTGTAACAGGGAATGTGAGGAAGACTTTAGACATTTCTCTATGGTCAACAAGAATTTCACTATTCACACCAAAGGCAGGAATACATCTAGAGCAGGTCCATTTGAGGATCAGGGTACAGAAAAGACCCTCAGTAATGGAAATGGGGGAATCAAATGAATTCTTGGCCATTATTTTTACTAAAGAGAGGTTCACATAAATAAAAGCCTTTTAAGGCAGAGGAGTTGGAGTTACTCAGCCAAATTTTCAGGATGCTATAGACCTAATCGACAAACTAGATTTGGATAAATGGCCCAGACGAGATGGCAACCACCCAAGTGTTTTGAAGGAACTCAAGGGTGAAATTGGGGAACTGTTGTCAAAATGTGGAAAGTATCAGAACAAACAGCCACTGTGCTGGAAGGTTGGAGGATTGCCAGCATGACTTCCATCCATATGGGATGAGTTCCAGAGTGGACTCTGGGAACTACAGATCACTGAGTTTTCCTTTTCCTGGAGGAGCTGATGGAATATTTCATTAAGGGAAGGATCACTGAGCACTTACATTAATTCATATGAAGTCATAGAGCTGAAAAGGAGCTTAGATACCAACTAGTTTGACCCTTTATCATACAGAAAAGGACATTATTGAAGAAATAAAGTGATTTTTCCAAAGACACATACCTCATTAGTGTCACAACTAGGACTAGGACTCATAACTCATGTCTTCTAACTGCCAAATGGTGCCACTTCCACAGTACCATGTTGAAGTGAACAGGACCAATCTGAAAGAAAATATCAAGATTTCATTAAGTACAAATCATTTCCAGCTAACACATTATTGCTTTCTGAAAAGAAAAATATATTCATATTCATCAGGAAAAAAATCAGTGGATATGCTGTATATATGTATATATTTTATTTTATTATTTTTTATTATTTTTAAATATAAATCTATTTATTTAACTTTTTACATTCATTTTCACAAAATTTTGGGTTCCAAATTTTCTCCCCTTTTATCCCCTCCCCCACCCCAATACACCAAGCATTCTAATTTTTCCTATCACCAATCTGCCCTCTCTTCTATCATCCCTCCCTTCTCTTGTCCCCTCTTTTGTCCTGTAGGGCCAGATGACTTTCTATTCCCCATTAACCGTATTTCTTATTTCCTAGTAGCAAGAACAATACTAAACAGTTGTTCCTAAAATTTGAGTTCCAAATTCTCCCCATCCCTCCCTCCCCACCCATTCCCTTTGGGAAGGCAGGAAATTCAATATAGGCCCTATCTGTGTAGTTTTGCAAATGACTTCGATAACAGTCGTGTTGTATAAGACTAACTGTATTTCCCTCCATCCTATCCTGCCCCACATTGTTTCTATTCTGTCTTTTGATCCTGTCCCTCCCCAAGAGTGCTGACTTCAAATTGCTCCCTCCTCCCATTGCCCTCCCTTCCATCATCCCCCCCACCCTGCTTATCTCCTTCTCCCCCACTTTCCTGTATTGTAAGATAGGTTTTCATACCAAAATGAGTGTGCCTTTTATTCCTTCCTTTAGTCGAATGTGATGAGGGTAAACCTCTTGTGTTTTTTTCTCAGCTCTCCTCTTTTTCCCTCCACTAAAAAGTCTCCTGCTTGCCTCTGGAATGAGATATAATTTACCCCATTCCATTTCACCCTCTTTCCTCCCCCTACATTTCTCTCTCTCACCATTTAACTTAATTTCTTTTAAGATATGGTCTCATCCTATTCAATTCATTCTGTGCTCTCTGTATGTGCATGCATGTGTGTATGTGGGTGTACGTGCACACATGTACGTGTGTGTGTGTGTGTGTGTGTGTGTGTGTGTGTGGTCCCACCAACTACCCAGATACTGAAAAGTTTTAAGAGTTACAAATATTGTCTTTCCATGTAGGAATGTAAACAGTTCACTTTTGGTAAGTCCCTTATGACTTCTCTTTGCTGTTTACTATTTCATGCTTCTTCTCATTCTTGTGTTTGAAAGTCAAATTTTCTTTTCAGTTCTGGTCTTTTCATCAAGAATGCTTGAAAGTCCTCTGTTTCATTGAAAGACCATATTTTCCCCTGAAGTATTATACTCAGTTTAGCTGGGTAGGTGATTCTTGGTTTGAGTCCTAGTTCCTTTGCCTTCTGGAATATCCTATTCCACACCCTTCGATCCCTTAATGTAGAAGCTGCTAGATCTTGTGTTATCCTGATTGTATTTCCACAATACTGGAATTTTTTCTTTCTAGCTGCTTGCAATATTTTCTCCTTGACCTGGGAATGCAGTGCTCCAGAATTTGTGGGGAGTTCTTCTTGCAGGAAATATATGGGCTGTGGCTTCAGAGCTAGCATGCATGAGTCTTTCTACTCCACCATCTTGGTTCCACCCTTTTCTGGGCATTTTCCCAGCCAGTTGCTTGACTTCTGAGATTCCTGTCCATCCCTGCCTAGATCCAACCAGCTAGTGCTTGAGGTCTGAGATTCAAATGGGCATTCTGTGGCAGAAATGGCTGCTATTCAATGTGAGCTTAAGTTCTGGTGGTTGGGTGGGGGCAAGGCCACCTCCCAGGCTCAGTTCCCTCAGGGGGTTTATGCAGAGACCTTCGGTAATGGCCCTGAACTTCTGTCTGCTGCTCCGGGAGTTCCGGGCCTCTGCCTCTGCCTCTGCTGCTGCCTCTGCCGCTGCCTCCCTAGGGGGCCTGAGTCACGGAGACACCCCGCTCCCCTCTTGGCCAGCCCAGACGTCTCTCTCACTGACCTGTAGTGCCTGTGGGTGGAGGGACCTTCACGGCTGCCCTTCGTCCCTGAAGCCTTCTCAGATCTGCTCCTCTGGGGTCATGCGGCCAGGGCAACACAGGGGTGGACTCCGCTGTCCGGAGCGCGACAGACCCCTGGGCGCAACAGACAGCTCTCCAGGGCTCTCTGGAACAGAAATCTTTTCTACTGTGTTTCTGCACCGTTTGCAGTGCTGCAGAATTTGTGGGGAGTTCTTTTTGCAGGAAATATATGGGCTGTGGGTTCGGAGCTAGCATACGTGAGTCTTTCTACTCCACCATCTTGGCTCCTCCTATATGTATATATTTTAAAGGAATTTTGGCATAGTCCAACATTAAAGGCTATGTAAAATAGAGACCATCATAGCCAGGCTGAGACAATGGTACTCATTGAGAGGAATGTGAGCCGGATGGTAAGAGAGCTAGAATCCATGCCATTTGAGGACTGGTTGTAGGAAATGACAACTTTTAATATAGAAAAGAAAACTTGTGAGGCATATGATAACTATCCTCAAGTATTTGAAGAACTGTCACATGGAAGACAGGCTACCCAAGAAAAATAGAATCAATGGATGGAAGTTATATAGAAAAAGGTTTTAGCTTGACAGAGGTAAAAATAACTAAACATTTGAGTTGCACAAAAGTGGACTGGGGTGTTTTGGGATGTATTGAGATCCTTATGCCTAGTGGTATTTGATCAGTGACTTCTTGACCATTAGTTGGAAATGTTAGGGATGCTCGGGCCTAGGGTAGGGTTTGGACTAAAGAGAAATTAAGATTTCTATCCATTTGAAATCTATTAGAGGAGTCAGTGATAGAACAAAGCTGAGGGAACAGTTATTTCTTTGTATGGATAATGGAAATGATAGGGAATGACCTTATTTAATACTCAAAGGATAAAGTGCAGAACAAGTTTTAATTGATATGTCTACAAATGCCCTATTAGACTGCAAATTCTTAGGGGTGGCTATTGGGTTATTTTACTTTTAAAATATATCTTATTGATATATTTTGATTTTATGTCACTCAACATTCCCCCTACATCCCTTCCTCTTTTTCCCTATCCCAAAGAATTATCCCTTATAATGATTTCTTAAAGTAAAAGAAAAGGAAAAAACTCAGCAAAACCAATCAATGCATCAAAAACTATTGGACATTATATGCATTGCTTCACACCTTGGTACTGCCTATCTGAAGAGGGCTGGGGAGGAAGGGGTGGTATCTTCTCATATCTCTTGTTTAGAGCCAAGCTTGTTATTTATACTTTTATGACATTATTTTTTATTGTTTCGTGGTTGTTCTTGTTCCCATTTACATGGTAGTTATTCTGAATATTGGTTCTTTCTGGCCCTGCTCATTCACTTTGCATTTGTTTATGAAAACTTTTCCATGTTTCTCTGTATTAATCCTACCCATACTGTCTTATAGTATTATTGCATTGCAGTTATTTGTCACAATTATTAAGACATTCCCCAATTGATGAGCATATAATTTGTTTCCATTTCTTTGTTAACACAAAAAGTGCTGCTACATTTATTTTAGTTTAAATGTAGTCTTTATTTCAATGATCCTCTTGTGATATATATGTATCAACATATATAACAGTATACTTAATCTCTTCATTTATATAATTCAAAATTGTTTTTCACAATGGCTGAAATAATTCATAGATCCACACGTGATGCTGTTTTTCCATAACCCCCTTCAGTAATGACTACTCACAACATGTGTAATCTTTGCCAGTTTTCTGAGTCTAGAGCTCCTTTACAGAGGTCTTCAATCTTTTTTTCTCTTTTGTCTTTTCATTTTAAAATTCTTTGTCATGAAGGATGGCTGTCTGGTATGAAGGAGGAAGAGACACGAGGAGATATCTAGATTATATTAATGCAAAAGTCTTGGGTAAAACAAATTTATTTCAGAATAGATATGTGAACACTTCTTGATAAAGGGCACCAGAAAATATTACTAAATATCAAAAGATTGTGTCAGGGCAAAGGAAGAGCATAAAGGATTCTAAATTTCAGTCTTACCTGAATCAGGAGAGGGTAGAAGATAATGTATACGATACAAACACATACATATGTACTTATCAATTATACATTGAAAATAAGAAAGAATAATGATTAAAATAAAATCAAGATATTGGATTTGTCAAGAAAATAGAAAGAAGGATAAATAGTCCTATTTAGAGCAGACTGGGATCAAATTAGTGTAAATAAAGCTAAAATCAGAGACCAAGTACCAAAGTAAAAGAAAAAAGGAAGAAATTAATGCAAAAGAAGCAGAAGGAAATATCAACCTAACCATTCTAAACTTATATATAAAAGGGTTAACCTCCTCAATAAGACAAAAAGGAATGGCAAAGTGAATAACAAAGCAAAATTCAATAATTTACTGCAAATAAAAAACACATTTGACAAATAAAGACACGATCAGAATAAAAATAAGAGGCAGGAATAAAATTTACTAAATGTCAAGCAATTCCAAAAAAGTAAGAGTTGCAATTATGAGCAAATCAAGGCAACAATAAAAATTTACAAATGATAAGAAGGTTGCGTGGTGAATCTGCGTAATGTTTAAAATCATCAAACACCATAAAGCGGCATCATTTTAAAATACATATTTGTACCAAAAAGTTCAATGTCGAACATCATAAAAGCTAACCAAATTGTATAAAAAAGGAACATGGATAGCCACACAATAATTACAGGAGACTCTATTTTTCTTCTTCTAGCACTAGATAAAGCTAATTGAAAGATGAACAATAAGAAAAATTGCAGAAATGAACAGATTTCTGGGGAAAAATTACATTTGACAGGTACTTATGCTAGACTACAAAAAAATCATAAATAAATGTAAAAATGCAGAAATGTTAAATAAATCCTTAATTTATCATACTCCAGAAAAACTATTTTACACAAAGCATAACCAAGAGATGAACAATGAGAAAGTCAAGGAGTAAATCATAGACATAATTGAAAAACTACGTAAAAGAGAATGAAAATGAAACAACACACCAGATAACACAGGCCTCAGGGTAGGGGATACACACACACACACACACAAACATATACATATGATTGCATATGTGTGAGTGTGTCTGTATATGAAAAATTTTTTTTAAAGCTTTTGTTAACAAATCAGAAAGAGATGATTGAGGAAACAAACATAGCAATTTTAAAAACTCTGACAATCACCAAATTAAAACCTCCTCAAATCATGCAATGTAATTAATCATGAAAATCAGAGTAAAAAGAAAGAAAGAAAATTACTATTGGACTTTTTAAAAATTTAGAGTTAATTGGTGCAGGTAGGTGGCACAGTGAATAGAGTACCAGCCCTGAACTCAGGAGGACCTGAGTTCAAATCTAGCTCAGACTTACTGACCCTCAGCAAGTCACTAAATCCCAACTGTCTTGTAAAATAAATAAATTAATTAAAAAAACCTGAGAGCTATTTCTTTCAGTAGGACTAACAAAAAACAATAAGCCATTACCTGATATCATTTTTATAAGAGATAAAAATTAGTTTATCAAAATTAGAAAAAAGTAAGGTCAATTTATAATGAATACTGAGGATATAAAACATTTTTTGAAACTAATAGATAATATTATGTGCTGGCAAAACTATAAACTCAAAAGAATTGGACAGCCACCTACGGAAATATTAAATATCCAAAGTAATGAAAAAAGAAAGAGATTTTAAATATCTCAGTCTCAGAAAGACAAATTAAACAAGCAATAATGAACAACCAAAATTAATTCTATCAAATATTCAAGTAGCATATAATATCTTGGAAATAGCTACTTAAAGATCTAGAAGAATGATATTTTTCTAAGGTACTTTGATGAGTACTTTTATAATCATAGAACTTGATTCAGGGAGGGATAAGTTCGAGAAAGAGAATTATCAGATAATCAATTGCCCCAATTTAACCATTTTCAATGAAATCTTAGCAGAGGATACAATACATCTAAAAAATCATTCACTCTGACCAAATCATATTTATGCTGATAAAATATTCAACTATATAAAATAAATAACACTATCATTTAAACAATAAATAATCTCAATAGAAACAAAATTATTGTGTCAATAAATGTAAAAAGCTTTTGAACAAATTCCACAGTAATTTATCTTAAACATACTAAAAATGTAGAGATGGGAAGGCCCTTTAAAAATACAATAACTTTTCTTGAAAACCAAAAACAAGTATTTATTACCTGTATCAATAAAACTCTAGATACTTTTCACCTTATAAATATGGGGGGGAGGGAATCAAAGATTATTTCCTTTACTTGACATAGTTTTACATAATTCTAGAAATACTAACTATAGCAATAAAGAAAGAGAGAGAAAACTCAAAGGCATAATTATCAGTAAAGATGAGACAAAATTATTGCTAGTTAAAGATGATATGATAGTTTACTTTGAAAATTCCATAGATTCATTGTATAAATTAATTGAGACAATTAAAATATTCAGTAAAGTAGCAGGACACAAATAAATCCACAAAATCATACCATTTCTATACAGTACAAGAGAAAAAGAACTAAAGGAAATAATAAAAAAATAAATTACTGTCAAAATAACCATAAAATGCATAGACTCTCTGGGAGTTAATCTATCAAGATTGACTCAAATATAAACACAACTATAAAACATTCCTTACCAAACTACAAGAAGAGAAATAGTTGGAAATAGAGTCATTTTTCATAGTTAGGATATACCAATATATTAAAAAGTATTGTTCTACTGAAATTAATTTATAGATTTAGTGATATCTTAATCAAATCACCATGGAGTTATGTTAAAAAAAAACACAACTAGGTAAAATAGCAAAATTTACTTGAAAAAAATGAGACATCTAAAATCTTAAATAGAATAATAAAACTTTAAAAGTGAGAGATGTATTGTCCACGTTGTTTTCTTCATCCTCACCTTGTGATCAGCCTACCTTGTTTTGTCTGTCATACATTTCTATGATGACATCCTTTAATCCCTTTTGTATGCAATATCTGAGTTTGTTGTTATATATTGTAGCCTGATGAAACTCACCTTGCCCACCTTGTATTTATCAATTTCTCTCTGTATAACATTCATTTTCAATTATCCAAAAACATTTTTAAGTATCTCTACTAAATATTTTATATTCTACATATTATATACAAATACATGGAAGCAACACAATACTATAACAAGAGTCATTCCTCAACAGATAATTGAGCAAAGGATTATGTAATTTTCAGAAGAAATTCAAATGATCAACGACCAAATGGAAAAACTGCTCTGTCACTCATAATGAAAGAAATGAAAATTATTTGGCTCCAAAGTATTGTTTCATAGGCTTCAAAATGGCAACAATGATAGAAACCAGAATAGTTAATGTTGAAGAGGCTTTGAGAAGACAAGAATACTAATAACTCTTGATAAAGTTATGCATTTCCCTATTCTAAAAATCAGAAAATTGGAATTATCAAAGTTTCTAAGGACTTCAAACCCTTTGATCTAATAATTCTACAATTGTGGGTATAGCTCAACAGAAAGACCCTATATACAACAAAATCATCATTGTAACATTTTGTGCATGAGTTTAAAACAATATTTAGAAATAAAATGAATTCTCATTACCTGGGGAAATTGTAAACACATTTTATATGTTAATGTAATGGAATAATATTGTTCCAAAGGAAGCAACAAATACGAAGAATTCAGAGAAAACTGAAATGGTATATATGAAGTACAGTAAAGTGGGGAGAAAACCCAGAAATGAGAAAAATATACCCAATTACTATAATACTGTAAATGAAAACATTAAAAACAATTGAATTCTAATAAATTATACTAAGCCCTCTAGGTCTTAAAGAAAAGATAAAGAAATACACGCCTCATTTCAGCATAGACGCAAGGACTATAGATGCCCAATGTGATATGCATCATTGGATTACTATTTGGGTTCACTTGGCTTCTTTTTAATTGTTACAAGGCAGGTTCAATGGCAATTATAAAACTGTAAATGATGGTTAAAGGGAAATGATTGCTATAAAAAAGAAAAAAAGAGGAAGAAAAGAAGAGGAAGAAGAAGAGGGGAAAAAGAAGAAATGATTTTCAAAATACCATTATTATACGTCATAAGAGAGAAGAGTGTTCGCCTTACTTAGCTCTACATGGAGGCTTAATTCCCTCCCCCTATCTCCAATCTCCCTATTCAGAGGGCAAAATCACATGAACCCTGTCAGGGCAACTGAGAACTATATCATTGTCAGTCATGAAGCTTAATTAATCAAATGACACCTAGGTACAGACGAAATAGCACCTGATTAGTCCAGAATAGCTAGACTGAAGTTTCCTGACATCAGGAGCCATCTAATTTAGTCATTACTCAAAACATGAATCTTGTCAATGATATATAGGGTAAGTATATAGCAGCTATTGGAACACCTCTGAGAAAAGAATTCACCAACTCACAAAGCAGCCCAACACATTATAGAGTATTTGAATCTTTGAGCTGGAAAGGATTTCAGAGTTATTTAGCCTGACCCATAGCTTAAAAAAGGACCTTCTATAACATCCATCTCAAGTAGTCATGCAACCTTTACTTGGAGACTTCCAATGCTGAGAAGCCCATTCCCTCCTCAGATTGCACATTCCACTTTTTGGATAGATACAGGAAGCTTTTCCTCATATCAGGTCCAAATGTGCCTCTTTGTGACTTCCACCCCCTGCTTTTATTTGAGACTACTGGAGCCAACTAGAACATTTCGTATCTTTCTACTGATTTTCTTTCATATATTGAAAAGCAGTGATCCTTTGCTTGATGATCTCTCCAGTCACCTCTTCTACAGTGTCCTCTCTAACCACTTCACTGTTCATTCTGGAAATCATACCTTGGAGGAACTTCCACTCTAGGGACCTGACTTTCCTGATTCGTGACTGCCTTTCCCAGAATACAATTTCGAGAGAGTCCCATTCATAGTTCAGCTCACTTCCTCCTCTCTGGCCACAGCCTCCACAGTCTCCTCATCATTGGTTTGGCAGCTGAATCCTTTCCTCTTTCCCTATTTCCACTCCCTCTCCAATAACTCATAAGATCCACAGGTGTCTGAGACTCACTTCTCTGGTCAAGAAAATTTAAGCATTGTGGAAATGAACCTCATACACCAGTGAATCTCATGAGTTTTTGGACAAATGGGACTTCCCTAGCAAAAATGAAGGAAATTTGAGACCAGTTTTTAATTCCAAGTGGCAGCATTTGTGGACAAGTTACTAAGAAATGAATTTAGGCCAGAGGATCATAGTTTTAGATCTGGGACAGTGATGGTGAGTTGGAGGAGGAAGAGGGGAAAAAGCAGAAGAAGGAGGAGAAAAAGAAAAGATGACAGTTTTTTATGATGATAACCACCTTTGTTATGAAAAAAATCTTGTGAAAGAGGCACAATAAGTTATTACTCCCTTTTGACAGTTGAGGAAACTGAATCAGAAATGGATAATGACTTTTTTAAGGTTAAACATAAAGCAAATGGCAAAGTCAAGGCTAGAAGACAGATTTTTTTACCCCTCAAGTAAATTTTATTCCCATTATGCAATACTGACTATCTAAGTTCTGGAATGATGAGACTACTTCAGCTAGGAAAGATGAATATAGATTCTATTTCAACAAGCATTCATTGATTCAACAACCAATCAGGAACTCTAACTAGGTGCTAGAGATATGAGGACCAGCATGATAACAGTTCCTTCTTTCAAGGAGACATAATTCTGTGATGCAAACATAGCGGTTATCATCTTTGAAATCATTCAGGGTAGCGAAAAAATAAACTCTAGGTCATTCACATTAATCTTGGTAATGGGGCAAGAGACAAGATCTAGAAACTTGAAGAAACTGAGTTTAGAACAAGAAAAAGACAGTCCTACTTCACGGAATGGTACAAAAGCATGAGAAGAACATAGGACCATTGATTTAGAGCGGGAAAGGAACACAGAAATCATCTAATCCAATACCTTTCCATACATATGAGGAAACTGAGTCCTCAGAAAGGAGAAATAACTTACCCAAAGTCACACAGACAGTAAGTGGCAGAATCTAAGTTTTTTGACTCCTAATCTAGCACTCTCTCCGCCACACCATATCAATTCCCTAAGAGGTAGTACAGGTTGAGAGCAAAAATACACAAATGATAAATCCATTAAGGACTCTTAAGGAAACCTGAAGGACTTCCTTGCCTTGGAGGTGATGGAAAACAGAATAACCATGCCAGTGGAAAGCGCACAGCATTGAACTTCCAGTCCCAACTCTGCCACTGAATGACTTTATAATCTTGGTCAAGTTCCTTCATCCCTCTGACTTGGTTGCCCCATCTGTAAAAATAGAATTAGATTATACGATGATTGATGTCACTTCCATCTCTGACAGCCTTCTATTCTTAACTACAAGTCCTGTAGAGTCAAGTCAGTGTCAGAATATCAAGCAAGAATGAGTCCAGAATCTGGGGAGGAAATCATGTCTAACTGACTTGTCTGGATTCTTAGGTGGATAAATAAAAATGAGTATAAGAAAAAGGAAAGGGCTGACAATTCTCACAATAAGCCACATATATCAAACAGAACCCTTAAGCATTAGATTAGTGTTGACAAGCCTTGATTTTTGTTTTGAAGGACCATTCCCTCCTCCTCCCCAGACCATCTCAGGAGGTTATTCTTATCATGCCCTCCACCTTTCGATAGACAGATATATATCATAAGTTTCCAGAAGAGCCTACCTCAATTGAAGGTATGGAACTCACAATTAACACAGTATCTAGTTACTCTGAAAACCAGGGCTGGAACCCTCAAAGAGAGTCCTGAGGGAAAGACTTGGACTCAGTGTGCTAGGACTCATGATCTATATCATAAAAGTTTCCCCATTATCTCTCCCTCATGGATAATGAATAGTTTCTAGTATAGAGACAACTTCCCCTGACTTGTTGCATGACAAACTTAGTGTGGGAGATAGGGCAAGTATTAATGTGCCCATTTAAAAGATCAGTAAGCATTTATTAAGCTCCTACTATGTGCCAGGCTCTGTGTTCAGAGTGATTACATGACTTACCCACCATCATAAAGTTAGCAAGTAGCATAAGGGGAAATACTAAACCAGATCTTTGGATTTTTAAATTCAGTTTTTTCCTTAATATTATATCCCCTTTAATGTGGTTTCCTACATAAACTTAGGAATAGAGTGGCTTCATTAACTACTTTCCCTCAAGAAAGTTTTCCTCAAGTTAGAATCAAACATCTTTTTCTGGAGTTTAAGAACAGTGTGTTCTATTGAATCCACATGGAGAGAGAATCATTAAGGCCTCTTTTTAAGAGCCACATACAGTGACCTATCTAGAAAGAAATGTATCTTTTGACCAGATTAGAGAAAAATGTATCCCATGATGTACCCAGTTCAGTCATGTAATACATAGGCAGAATTCGCTAGTCCCAAGATGTGGAAAACGTTCAGAAATAGATAGATGACACTTCCCTTTCCTCCCAAAGCATCCAGGAAATGTCCAAAAAAGCATACATCCAACAACATTCTCAGAAAGAAAGTCACCCAGTGAACCAGTATGAGAAAAATGGATACAGTGGTCTACCAAAAAATAAATGTACCTACCAGTATACTACAGCAAAAAGAGCACTCGATTCAGAGTTGGAGGATATAGATTCAAATCTCAGATCTTCTCCTTATTAACTACACAATCCGAGACAAATGATTTAATTTTTCTGGACCTCAATTTCCTCAAGTGTAAAATATAGAAGATTGGACTAGATGATCTCTGGAGTTCCTTCCAACTGTGTTTATGATACTATTCAGTGAAACCAATGACTTACTGAAGGTGAAAAATATCCAGTAACTGACCCAGAAAGAAACGTATCTACTCATTGATCCAGTGACCCATCTGCACAAGAATGGATATGACTTACTCAGAAGGATATTAATCCTTTGAACTTCTCAGAACACACACACAAACACACATTGACTTTGTGAACTACCTAAATAGTAATCCATCCTGGTAACCTACTGAGAAAATAAATTTGTATCTTCTCCTTGATCCAGTGATATAGTCATGGAGAAATGGGTTCAGTGACCTCTGCGAACAGAAAGGAATCTGTTCAGCTATTCAAAGATAAATGTATCCCATGACCCACTCAGAGAGAAATGTACATGGAAAGAAATGTAGCCACCAATTCCCCCATGCAGAAATGTGTACTATAATCTACCCAGAAATGGACCCAGTGATTCACTCAGAGAAAACTGTCTCCCATGGCCCATTCAAAAAGAAATTGATATAATGATCTACTGGGAGAGAAATGTACCTAGTGATTCATTCAGGGGCTAAAGTATTCAGTGACCTCTCCAGAAAAGAAATGCATGCAGTGACTTATCCAGGAAGATTTCCATCCAATGATTCACCGGGGAAGACAGATATTCAATGACCTTCTCAAAAAGATATGCATCTCATGATTTACCTAGAGAGATCTACATCCAAAGAAAAAACCCACATATGCTACTTCCACTCCTTCAATAGGGAAAAAATGAGAAATGAAATACAATTTAGAAATGATTTTCATTGGCCCATCTCTGCCATTCTCTTTGCAGATATCTTACAAGTCCTGAGACATTTGCTGAGTAGAACTGTGTAGGTACCTGCCCCTAGAGGCAAAAGTATTTAATAAACTCTGGGGTATTAAAGACAAGCAACAGCCCCTAACATTAATTTCAGTCACAGTTGACCACATCATGTCACCCTATAAATACCTCTCCACTTTCAATTAATGTTGCTCTATCTTCTGTCTCACAGAATATTATATTTAACCAATGTAAGAGGATCGGTAAAGAAAGTTTTCACACTTCAGAGGAATGCATAATGAAATAATTATACCTATCCATACAAAAGATATGAGGGTACTACATAAGTAGCATTAAAGTCATTCAGACCAGAAACTTTTTACTGAGTCCTAACTGGAAGCTTTGCTCCCTGGACCTCTACAAAGGCACTTCCTAATTTCCAGTGATTTGAATGCAGGTCATTTTATAACTCCCTATTACTGTTTTGTGGACTTTTTTATAGATTACTAATTCAGCTCAGGAGTCACTGTGAGTAGCTCTGGACAGTCTGATGATCAGTTTGCAGGGACACTGGGGTGAGGATACCTCTACTTCCTAAGCCTAAGGAGTAAGACTCAAATTCCTGGCTTTCTAGCATACTCAGAAAGGGCAGAGAAAGAGAAAATCCATAGGAACAGCAGGGAGAAGCTTCTGAAACTCTTAGAAGGAATGGGTACCCAGAGCATAAAAAGAAGCCATTTAGAAATTCCAAAAAAAGAAAAAAGTAGAGACATAACTGTGCCTCAGTTTCCTCATCTATAAAAGGGCTGAATTAGATGCCTTCTGAGGTCTTTTCCTCAGGTACTAGTTTGTGAAATCTACAAACTCTGAATAGGGGAATATAAAGGAAGGAGCTTTTAAAGCAGAGGATTCTAAAAAGACAGGGCAGAAAGTGTTCTTAGAATATAGGATGTTAGGATTAGTAAGGACATTAGAAGAAAGTTATCCTCACCAACAATGATACTCCACCACTGTCACTAGCATCTATACAGTGCTTTAATATTTGCAAAGCACTGTAAAAATATTATCTCATTCGAGCCTCACAATATACATTGGGAAGAGATGCTATTATTATCGCCATTTTATAGATGAGACTGAAAAAGGTTAAGTGACTTCACTAAGGTTGGACAGTTTGTATATGTCCCAGGCAGGATTCAAACTCAGGACTTGCTGATTTCAAGTCCAGCATGCTATCCACTCTCTCTACCAATTGCCTTATGATAACATAAAATTTTAGAGCTACAAGGGGACTTGTGGCATAGAAATAAGAATGACAGAGCTAGAAGCAACATTAGAGTACAGAATATTTATATTGAAAGTGAATTTGGAGTAGTGAATGTTAAAACCAGAAGGGAGCTTAGAAGGTAGAATATAAAATGTTAGATCCAGCAACTAGCAGTTTCAAAACCAAAGGACTTTGGATCTCCTCAGTCTAGATATTCACTCCAGAGAAATGCATGTTACAATCCATCTTTGCCTTCTCACCCTGTATGTGTTTTGTTCATTTCTCCCATAGAGTGCGGAAACAGGCGCTGTCCAATGTACTGGAGGTTTTTTTTACCTGAGGTTCCCCACCTGCCCCCCAGGCTATGTACTTTCTGTGGATAGGGATGCATCCTTGGGTTGTTAATCTATCATTCTCTTCTCTCACTACATGGTCCTCTCACCTCCTTTTCCCATTGTGTATTTCCTAAATTATATTAATATCTTGTACATAGTGAATACTTAGTATTTCATGAATGAATGAAAGAATGAATGATTGAAAACCTAGATCCTGATATTGCATGTAAGAGATTCCAGATAGCTGAGACCTGAAATGGAGGAGGCATTTATTTGAGAGACAGTATCATGGAACAGAACTTAATCTGGAAGCCATAATTATGTTACTGGCTTTTCCTTTAAATTCACCATATGGCCTTAAGCAAATCATTTCCTTTATCTGAGCCTCAATTTCCTCAACTTTCAAATTGGCCTAATAATTGCTGCCTTATCTCCCTCAGAGGATTGTTCTAAAGCTCCAATAAGATGATGGATGTGAAAGCATTTTGTAAAATGTGAAACACTGTAAAGCTGTGAGAGCTGTCAGAGATGTAACCACTAGGGCATTTGGGGCATTACTTCGTATGTGGAAGTCTGAGACACAACTGAAAAATCTTTTCTCTTTCTTAAATACTAGTATTTTTATGTGTTCTAAAGCTGTTGATGGGGACTTGTTTGTATAAATTTCCTAAAAAGGTCCCTACATGGGTGGCTACTCCTCCTCTTCCTTCTCTTCCTCATTAACATCATCAAAAAACACTAGTCTTTATGTCAGGAGACTAGAATTCGAATCTAGTCTCTTACTGGAAGTATGATTTTAAGCCAGTCACTTCAGGTTACTAAACCTGAACATTCTCATTTGTAAATACTTATTCAAGTAACTCTGGGATTTCATATATGTATATGCATGTGTTTGTCCTTTGTTGCCAAAGAAGACCATGCCATCAGAGAAATAATGACGTAACTTGCACTTAACTTTGTTTTGAGTGAGGGAGAGCTGTGCAGGTCACCAGTCTCACTTCTCCTGCAGAGTCCTCTGAATCCAGTGGCCAGATATTCATCAGGATGACTGGAGATGACACGGGATGAGGGAACTGGGGTTAAGTGACTTGCCCAAGGTCACATAGCTAGTGAGTGTGAATTATCTGAGATGAGATTTGAACTCAGGTCCTCTTGACTCTTGCACTGGTGCTCTATCCACTGCACCACCTAGCTGCCCCATATATGTAGGTATTATTTTCATCAATACACCTTCTTGTGTGATTCTTGGTCCTGTTTTCTCATAAGTTGATTATGGTGGTCCAGCTAACATACTCGGAGCCCTCCCAGGTTTCTCCCGACACCTCCAAAATATCAATGGAATACTTGGGTTATCCATGTAGTTGCCTCTTGCTCTCACCATGTGACCAGCGCATCTTCTTTTTTGCTCACTCATTTCATGGATCATACTCTTTACTGATCATGAGCACTAAATAACAATGGTCTAATATCCCATGAAATTAGCATGGGTTCTTTTTGCTGCCTTTGGATGCACAATAAAAAACAGCTTTGCCAATCCCTGTATTTGCTTCTACAATCCTATGAATCATCTTTTCATATGATCTGTAATTTCTGTAATTTCTTTTTTTCTCTTGATTTCATATGTTACAAGACTGGCTCAATTCAGTTACCACACTAATGTGCATTCATTGGCCACTGGATAAAGACTTCACATTTAAATTACCTATAGGTAATCTCCTGTGTAAAGAACAATCTAAAAAATATGTGATTCTTAGCACTCTACAATCCCTTTTCTAGCATTCTGTCATCATCATTGCTGAAATACAAGGAGACAGAACAGGGCTAAAGGATATTTCAGTCAATGAATTCATCACCAAATACCAGTCTACTTGTACTGAATCTTAGTCTACTTCTTGGAAAGCAGACATAGGTTTGTCTTTTTTTTTCCAAGACAAGAGTCAAAGCTTTTCTTTGATAGAAGCTATCAGGTAACAAGGTTCATTGCTATAACCTTAGAGCTCCTTCCATATTGTAAAAAGGTTTTAGATACATGTACAACCTCTTTCCTAGGGTGGTTATGAGGAATAAGCTTTGTGAACCTAAAAACACAATAAAATGTGTGCTATTGTGATCATTATCATCATCATATGTATAAAGAGTAACAAAACGGAAAGATAATAAAAATAATTTTTGTTGCTCCAGATCCCATGAGAAAGCTTTGCACTGCCCATTAGGCAGCAAATGGGAAAAAATCTGAGATGTTATACTAGTTGTGAAATCTGGAAAAGACCAAGAGATAACTCCATTAACTGCGGTATTCAGGGCATGGGTTGGACAGGCCAATAGAATTGTGTAGTGAACCAGAAAACTTTGTCTTTTTTTCTTGTAGCTAGTTTTCTTGTATTTAGAATCTCTTTCTTTTTCTTCTATAAGTAAATCAGATTTAGTGAACAATATTTTTTCTTTCTTTTATTCTGTTTAATTATCTTAGGAGACTTTATTGGACTATTTCAATAATAAAGATAATACTGAGTCTAAGATGAGAGATAGCTGAAAGTTGTTTGTTGCTGTGATTGGTGTTTTATATTATCAAATGCCTGGTGTCAGACTGTATGCTTGTCATGTGCCTTTGCCTGATATGGGAGAAATTGCAAACAATGAATGCTTCTGGCAAAATGAATGCTGGATGATTAAGATTTGACTGTTCTATGTCAGGAGTCTCCCTGAAGACATCATCCTGGTCTTCATTCTGTTCTGAGCTCCACTTTTTAGACCAGCCTAAGGAATTTGCATTCTATCTTTGTGGTACAAGAGAGTTACAGAAGATTTTTTTGAGCAGAGATGTAATGTAATCAGATATGACCATACCTTACAAAAATAATTTGGATAGCTGTATGAAGGATAGACATTCTCTGTTCTAAGTTATTCTTTTATTTATTTATTTATTTATTCTGATAATTTATTTACTTATTATTCTGATAATCTATAGGACATATTCTAAAGTTCAGTGCAATTTTTATTTTATATTCCAAAGTCTTTTCCAAATTTAATAGCTTACCTCCTGAGGCACCTTATAGTCTTAACATTTTGAGTTCTAAAGTCCCTTACCAATTTCACAATCTATCAAATTGTGGAGAATGGAGAATTATAAACTGTTAGTTAGAGGGGACCTAACTAGTTCTTGGAAATGCTTCTTGGAATCTGAGCTATGTCCAAGTCTGAGATATTTCTTAATACTAGTTCTAATACCAATTCTCATGAAGCACTTGCAAGAAAGTCTTTGTACAATCCCTCTTCCACATTTCCTATCTTATCTCTTCTTTACTTACCATCCCAACCCCAGCTTCTCCATGATTTAAAATTGAATCAGGAATGCAGAGAAAGGGAAGAAAGGTCAAAGAACCAGCAAGAAGAAGCTGCAAGAAAAGATTACAAAAGGGCCTTCTTATTTTACAAAGAGCGATAATAAGCAATGACCAGAGAAATTAAGGAACTTGCCCAGAGTTACAGAGTGAATTTTGACTTTTCCTCTTGTGGGTTCTTCTTGTTGCTTTTCTGTCTGTCTCCAACACATAAGCTTTCTCTAAGCCCCATGTCTACACTGTTGTCCTACTTTTAAGGGCCACTCATTTAATGGTCCTTTATTTCTATCATAATTTCTTCTCCAGTTTCCTGAATGAATGCCAACACTGTCAAATCCTCCCTTTGATGTTTCATTGCTTAATTATCAGTTCACTCCCCTAAACTTATGAAATGAGTTAAACCACTTAGAAGAGAGATCACCATTCAGTGGTTTCTGGTTGAATGACTTCAATCAGGCAACAGCAATAGCATTGTCAGCTGAGCAAAGGAGAGTCCCTTTCCAAGGGGGTCCTCAGACCCAGGAGTTAAAATACTCCCTCCAACACCTTCCATATAGTCTCCCCTCCATACAATAATCTTTCCACAGGTGGAGTCATCTAGGCAGACCTCAGACATACGACTGCCAGGGGTAGGATTAGAGAAGCCCTAGTTGGAGATGGGACAACTTGACACTCCAAAGCCATTCAAATGAGGTTTTCTTTTGAAGGTACTGTGAGCTGACTCTTCAGTTCATTGAACAAATATTTACTGACCATGTCTGATTTTTTATCGTCCTCCTTACAAATACACACACACACACACATGCACCATCACCACCATCATAACTACCCAAAGGAATTGACCCACCATCTGGGGAGAAAAGAAAATTCATTTGAACAAATAACTATTAAGGGCTGTTGTATAGGTAAACTCCCATGCTTAGGTTGTAAGGGAAATAGAGGGATGAGTAGGCCATAGCTCCTACTGACTTCATATTTGGGGAGAAGAGAAATTTAATTCAACAATCATGCAAATGTTCATTAAACATCCATTCCTAGTGCTGTGATAGTGTTGGAGATATAGACATGACATAGCCCTTCCCTCAAGGATATTACCCAGTTGTTGGATGGAAGGCAATTCAATTCAAGGAATGATTAATCAATGTCTACTAGGCTAAAGGCCCTGGGACAGGCTCTTACAGCATAATCAAACCTAACAAATGCTGCAAGGTACAAATGTAAGAATTTTCAAAACTAAATGCTTTGTGTGGTCAAAGGATGTAGAAAACCCTTACAGCTGGAAGAATCAGGGAATTGTTCATGAAAAAGGAAATATTTGATCTGGTACTCAAAGGAAAAGGACACATATTACCATTTTTTTTCTTTGTGTCATTCTTATAGTTTCATGAAGACAGGTACCATGTATTAATTAAACTTTCCATCACTCCCAATACCTAGTACAATATGAAAAAAAATGGGATTAGGATAGAGACTGGACCTGTGATTTCACTAATGTTAGGAATTCCCACTGAGGAAAACTCCTTCTATCCATGTAAGTCAACAATTTCTCTGAAACTTATAGTCTTAAAGAGTTGCTTTGGGCACTGAAAGGTTAAGTGAATTCTCCAGAATTATATAGACAGTATGGGTTTTGTCAGAGGTAGGACTTGAACCCACCTCTTGACTTCAAGGATGACTATTTATCCACTTTAACAGCTATAATACTATAAAGGGTGGCAGAGTGGATAGAATGTCAGCCTAAAATCAAGATAACCCAAGTACAAATCTAGCCTGACACCTAATAGTAATGTGACCCTGGGAAAGTCACTTAGTCTCTATTTGTCTCCATTTCCTCATCTATGAAATGGAAATAATAATAAACTATAAACACTGAGCGCAGTCTAGCACAGAGTATGTGCCATATAAATGTTAGCTATTATTATTATTAGCTATTATAATATGATGCTGCCCATAACACACAATTAATGATTAGTAAATGTTTGTTGAATCTGAATTTGTGAAATAAATATTGATGGAAGCCGAATAGAGGAAAAAGAATTCTACAGCAAAAACTGTGTGAGGAAATCACTGTCTAACACAGGCTCACTGAGTCCAGATATGCTCTCAGATGACTTAACCACTTCACCAGTGACTTTTAGGCTCCATCCCAAGACTTTGAACAGTACTTCGTCCTTAGAACTTCAAGTGGCTGAAGGATTGGGGTTCATTGAGATATTGAATGAAATCCAGGAAGAAGGGATAGATTCAAGCCCATTTACTAAAGAGTTATAAAGCATCTCCTATGTGACCAGAGCTATGGTTGACATTAGGTATAAGATATGGTCCCTGCTCTCAAAGAACCTGCACACTCGTTGGAAAATCAAGATATAAAGACATGAACTATGTAGAACATGTAGAATAACTAGTATCAGTAAGCATGTGATCAGTTGTTGGAAATGCCACCCAAAATGGGATCTTTGTAGAAGTTTAGAAATAAGAGATCCAGGCTTGGGGAAGGAATAAACTTTAGTGTATCTACTCACCTTAGAAGGCGAGTGGGATTCTGGGAGTAGGAGGAAAATGGATACAATAACCAGTCTGGATCTCTACCTTTACATACCACTCCAAGTTGGGGCTACTTAGTCCCACTTAAAGTTTATGATGGTAGGATATAAGTCCGGAGGCTAATATGATCAACAAACCATAAACAGATAAGGATCGATAATTTACCTACCAGCGAGTCTTACTTCTGGATCTACTTTGACTTTAGGCTCTCACAACTGTTAACAGAGTCCTACTGGTGATAGCATCACTCATTTAAGAAAACAAAGGGAATATGGACAGTAGGCAAAGATTTTCTGTAAAAGAGGGTTCCATTATGGAATTCAGTGAACAGAATACAGTCATCCAGTGATAGCAATTGATCCTGCCTTTATCTTGGTTTTGATGATTCAAGCCTGAGTCAGCTCTTACATCTCAAAGATATACTTCCATACAAACTAGCTTGTACTTTGTAAAGTTTGTTGTGAAACAGAAAAAAAGAGCCATGAATTTCCTACTCAGCTGCACTCTTTTGGATTTTTCCATCATGACCGCCCCCCACAAGAACCTTAGCATCAGAAACCTCAGTGTCATTGAAAATCGTATTAGTCCTTGTACTCACACTTCATCAGTACCATTTTCCCCTCTGACTGGAAAGTGGAGCCAAGAGCTCCTTACAAAAGGTTTTAAGGGCAGGGACTATCTTTCATTTTTTAATTTCTATTTGTATTTCAATTTTCACTTTTATTGTAATTTATTGTATTTCATTTTTGTATTTCATATTCTGTGTTTACATTTTTCATTTTTATTTTCATTTTTGTGTTTATATTAGCACATGCTCTGGAAAACAATATATGTTTAATATGCCTAATAACTGGCTAACTGATTGAAGTTGAAAGGCCTAAGTTCAAATTCTGGTTCTACCATTTATTTTCTGTGTTACCTCAGGCAAGTTCCTTCCCCTCACTTTTCTTCTCTTTGCTTCAGTTGCATGAGAAAATAAATTTATAGCTGGAAGGAACCAGAGAGATCAAGTTCAAAGCAATCATTTTAGAGATGAGGAAAATAAGGCCCAGAAAAATCAAATGACTTATTCAGAACACAAAGCTAGGAGGTATCTGAGGTGGCTTTGGAACTCAGGTCTTCCTGACTCCAAGTCAATCACTCACTCCATACATCATGCTATCTCCCCTTGTCTGTAAAATGGGGAAAAAATAACACCTTTGGTATATGGCTACCTCATGTGATTCCTGAGGTTCAAATGAGCAAAAACTATATAAAGCACTTTGCAAATGCACTCTACAGTGTGTCCCAAAAGTCTTAGTGCAGTTTAAGCTATTAAAGTTTAAAAATCAACTATTATAATGGTTGTGGCTGTTGCTGTTGTTGCTATCGTTACCTGTGAAGACTGTTTCCGTTTCTTCATGATATGCTAGTCAAGCTCAATATGTCTGTTCCTTTCATTAGTTCCTAGCTTTTTGGTAGAATGAATGATCTCTAACATATATTCTAGTTCTAAATACAATGACAAGAATACTGCTGGATTTGGAGTGAGAGAAGCTGGGTATAAATTCTAGCCTTGCTATCTATTATTTGCATGCCTTGTACAAACCACTTTTCCTCTCTGAGCCTCAGTTTCTTCATTTGTAAAATGAATGAGCTAGACTAACGGACCGTGATTGAATTCTTGTCCAATCCCTTTACAATCTTGGTGACTATCCTATTAACGTACACTATTTTTTTTTCAAAATTCTATATAAAATGTGGTACCCAGATCTGGACACAACACTCTAGATGTGTCCTGATCAGGTTAGATTATGACAGGACCCTAATATCACTCATTCTATGTTGCTATTCACATAGCCTCAGATCATGGGAATGATGGGATTTTCTTTCTTTTTTCCATCAGAGACTTTAAAATCCCTTTCCCTAGGCATAGTGTTAGCTCTGGAGAGAAGAGTAAACAAGTCTGTTTGATAAAGAATTTAAGTTCTCCACAGAATCATGGATGTCTATTCCTGGAAAAAGGACCTCAAGAGATTAAGGTTAATAATGATACTAACCAACATTTATATAGTACTTTGGGGTTTGTAGAATGCTTTGCATACATTATTTTATATATTCCTCCTTCCCACAGTAACCCCATGAGCTAAGTGCTGTAGATTTTAGTATTTCCATTTTACAGATGTTTATAGTTCCAAGGGGTTAAATGAGACAGCTCAAACTCAACATGTCCAAAACAGAACTCTCTTCCCCCCTAAACTATCCCTTCTTTAGATCTTTCATTATTATAGAACAGTAGTTGCTTACATTCATCTTTGACTCCTGACTCAGATTCCCACCACATCACTAATGTCTTGTCTTTCCTCCCTTCACAGCATCTCTCGTCTCTATCCCTTTCTCTCCATTCAGACTGTGAACATCATGGAGCAGGTCTTCATTTTCTACTGCACTATTGTAATAGTCTTTTGGTTTCTTTTTCTGCTTCTAGTCTCTCCTTCAATCCATCCTCCATTTAAGTGCCAAAATGATCTTCCTAAAGAGCAAGTCTGAGCATTCTCCCCCTTCTCCATTCAAAAAGATCCCATGGCTCCCTATTACTCCCAGGATCAAATATAAGATGCTCTGCTTGACTTTTAAAATCTTTCATAAACTGGCCCTTTCCTACCTTTCCAGTGGTCCTACATTTACTCCCCTCCACACACTATATGATCTAGGGATATTGGTCTCCTTTCTGTTCCTTACAAAAAACTCTCCATAGTTCAGCTATGCTTGTTATTGACTGTTCTCCATGCCTGGAATGCTATCCTTCCCAGTCTCTGCCTTCTGGCTTCCCTGACTTCCTCCAAGACTCAGATCAAATCTTACTTTCTGTAGAAGATCTTTCTGGTTCTCCTCACTTCTTATCAATGCCTTCCCTCTAAGCCAGCCTCTTTTTATACTATATAAACCTTGTACATCTGTAGTTATCTGTATGTTGCATCCTCCATTAGAGAGTGAATTCTTTGAGGACAAAGACCATACTTTACCTTTCTTTGTATTTCTAGCACTTAGCCCAATACCAGAATATATTAAGCACTTAATAAATGGTTGTTGACTGACTGGTCCATAATCCCCAGAGATAATGAAGAGATTGAAGCAGAATTTTTAACCAAGAACTCTCCTGGTTCTAAATCTAGCATTTCTCCCCCCACCACTGTTCCAACCCCTTACCCTCTACTCCCTGCCTCTAAGCAGAACTGATCAGAAAGATGGGTACCCATTCTATAGTTCCAGGGAAGCAGAATCTATAGCCTCCTTTTATATCTCACCATGCTGCTTAACTGCTGCCACCGCTGTTCTAGGATAGAAGTTCAGGGTCCTCAATATCAATGGTAGCAATCTTTTCTCAAGCAGGCCATAGAACTGAATGAGGAAAATGTCAGAATGTCGCCCAATAACACACATGATAATATGGGAGAGGAAAGGGATATCTAATGAGAACTAGCAATTGGTCTTACACTGAAATTTCTAGGTCAGTGGAAACAGGCAAATCCATTTTTAAATGTTTTTTACAAATGAAGGCTTCATTTCTTCCCTATAACCACAAAGACATAGAAGTATAAGCATTTCTACAGATTAAAAAAATTAGATTACCTCACCTAGTATCCTGTTGGTCGGTTTGACTCCAGAAAGGTCACTTGACCAACCAGATACATCAGAGAAAGAAAGAGGGGATTAAAGAAAAGATGTGAAGTAGTAATGGAGAAATAAGGGATGGGGGTAAGAGAGATAAAAGAGATATAAGGATGAAAAAAGGGTAGAGGGAGGGAGGCAGAATAAAGAGACATATGGACAGATGGGAGAGGGATGGAAGAGAAGAGGGAGATGGAGGATGGAAGGATAGGGAGGGAAGAAGAAGAAGAAGAAGAAGAAGAAGAAGAAGAAGAAGAAGAAGAAGAAGAAGAAGAAGAAGAAGAAGAAGAAGAAAGAGAGAGAGTTGAATAGATTCTGCTAGCAAAGAACAAAGAGCAAAGATGTGGCCTCTGACCTGTCCACCAGGAAAGAGAACCTAAAAGGAGACAATGTCCCCCTTCTGCCCCTCCAGAATAAAGGGTATGTCCTAGAGGGAAGCTTGGTTTTTGGCAGAGTCAGATAAAAGGAAGAGAAATGTTATGGCTAGGAGTTTCTCCATCTACTAGAAAAGAGAGAGGGAAGAGCCAAAGGTGAAAGCAGGAGCATGCATGTGTGTGTGAGTGTGTGTGTGTGACTGTGTGTGAGTGTGTGCGTGAGTGTGTGTATGAGTGTGTGTGCGTGAGTATGTGTGAGTATGTGTGAGTGTGTGCAAGTGTGTGTGCGAGTGTGTGTGGGTGTGAGTGTGTGTATGAGTGTGTATATGTGAGTGTGTGTATATGTGAGTGTGTGTGTGTGTTTGTGTTTCTGACACCCTTTCTGCTCTTTCTGGTCTAGCCAGTCATACGTAACCACTTGCCTCTAGATAGAATCTTTATACCCTGTTTTCTAATCCATGCTGAAAGTTGGCAGTCAAAATATTTCTGCCTTCTACATAGACTCTTAATATGTTAAATCTGGAAATGTCCTTGGATGCTCCTTAATCCAACTCTGTCAATTTACAAATGAGGAAACTGAGGCCAGAGAGGGAAAAACCATTTGTTGAAAGACAAATAGCTATCAAGTATCAGAGCAGGAATCCTAAATGTGTATTTGTTGTGCACCAGGTGGTTCCATACATGTCTATGACTGGGATTCAATTCAGTTGTTAAGGGCTAGGGATATAAAAAGAGACAGTCACACATAAGCCTTCTGACTTCAAGCCTTGGGCCCTTTCCATGATGCCATTCTGAGCTTCAAGGCAAGTCTGATAGTCATTCAGGAAGGTTCCTACCTTTTTTTCCTTTTTAAGAGGATGTCCTATTAAAAACAGATATCTGCTGCCAGTCCACGGAGGGTTTCTATGCCTTCAGAGCCATAATTAGCAATTTCTACACCTGAAGCTAGTGACATAAAAGTGTCCCTAATTGTACAGGGACCCAGGGAATGGGAGCCACTTCTGAAGTCTGCTCTAGAGAAGGGATGAAAATGTTGCAGGATGAGAAAGAGGCTCCCTTCAACTTACAATCTAGTTTACATTTTTAAGTTATTGGCCTTTTGTTTTTTACCTTATCTTCATTTTCCAATGCATAGCTCTTGGAGAGTCATCTCTACAAAAAAAGACTAATAAAAACAAGAGAAATTTCAGCAAACCTAGCCAGCACATTGAAAATGCATAAATTATATACAATGTACTGTACTTATTGTCTCACTACTTCTGCAAAGGAGGGAAGAAGGTACCTTCTGCCTTTGGGACCTGATTGACCAATATTTCCCTTGACTTGACTTCTTTCTTTTCACCCCTACAAGAGATAGACACAATCCTGAAATAGGAACAGTGTTTTCCCAAAAGCAAACTAAAGTTCTCCTTGGAAATTGGTTGACCTCAGCTTCTCTTAAGCAGCTTCCTGATCACCTAGAGGAATAAGAAGTTGAGCCCCCCCAGACTTTGGTGGGTGCTTGAGATAGCTCAAGTTGCCATACCCTGCTCTGATGACCTGCTGACTGGATGCATTTCCATAAGGAGATAGAGAAAGCTGTATTTACCAATGTTGAAGATAAGTGCCACTGTATCCTTGTCATTTATTTTTATTGTGTTAGGGGAAAGGAGACCTCCCTTTGGTTAACTGTTCAATGGTTCATCAATGCCGTTTTGTCCCCAAATCAAACCAGAACTGAGAGTTCTAGATGAAGTGTAGATTAGCCTCTAATATTTGGTTATTATAATTTAATAGCATTCATTTTCAACTTTCATGCTGGTGCTGGTGTTCTTTCTCTTTATATTGCTGTGGTTGTTGTGTATATTATTTTTTCTGGTTCAGATTATTTTACATTGCATCAGTTGCTTCTCTGTGTGCATCATGTGAATCATTTCTTGCAGTATAGTAATATGTAATCTATTTTATTAAATCATTTTTTCTAAATAATGTTATTGTCTTCTTCTGTGCTTCTGTACTGATGAAAGAATGAAAAGTGTTGCCAGCACCATTCAAACTTGGTACCTTTCAATTTTGTTACCCTGTGGCAAAGCCTCAGCTGCCCCACCATAGTTACGACTTTTTATCTCCCTTTCTAAGACCTGTTTTTTTCTGGAAGAAGGTTTTTGGGGAAGGGAAGGAGTAGAGGGATTATTAGGGGACATCATTTTAATACTGCCTCTTCCAAGAAAGGATAATGAGTTATGAATAGAAGGAAAAAAAGGAACTTAATAAGTTTCCAGGTCTCGTTTTCATAATCTGGGTAGAACTGGGACTGTTTAACATCTAAGATTTCTGCCAGTTCTGAGGAGAGGGTATTCCAAAAGTCTTAGTGCAACTTCAAGCCATTTAAAGCTTTAATAGAGTTAAATTGCACTAAGACTTTTGGGACACTCTATGTTATCATATGATGATACTATGATAACACATCCCACTGGGATGATAAGTTACTAAAATACTAATCTTATGGTCAAGAAATCTGACCTCTAATAGTTTTCAGTTGTGTGACCTTGGATAAATCACCCCCTTCTCTGGTCTTCAATGTCATTTAACTTCCGTAGACTTCACTGTCACTTAATTTAATAGACTTCAATTTCCTCCTCTACCAAGTGAGGGGAGTATTTTCTCTTTCACAAGGTCATTATGAGGATCAAATTAAATAATGGAAATGAAACCATTAAAGTGCTAGAAGAATATAAGGAATTGCTGTGATTAATAACAATGAATGTAACTTAATATTAAGAATAATCACTAGAAATTAGTAATAACATATAAAGACAAAGATTATCTTAAAGCATAGCCAGCAAGGAGGACAACAGATAAAAGGATTTTTTTCAAGGTACAAACCACAACTTCTATGTTATGTATCAAAAAGAAAATAAAAAGGTCAGTCTTCACTTTCATTGGAATCTACTAGTTATTATCCTGACCTATAGTGTCTGCTGTCTCCTCATCCAGGAATCTGGCAACTGCTTGTCTTTCACAACTGCTCTATGATCAGCTGCCAATGTGATATAGTGTGAAGAATAAGAGATTATAATTTCACTGTTCAGTCATTTCAGTCATGCCCAGCCCTTTGTGACCCTATTTGGGGTTTTCTTGGCAAAGAGACTGGAGTGATTTGTTATTTCCTTCTCCAGTGAATTCAATTTTAAGTGATTTGCCCAGGGTCACATAGCTAGGAAGTATCTGAAGCTGGGTTTGAACTCAGGTCTTCCTGACTCCAGGTTCATTGCTTTATCCACTGAGCCATCAGCTGCCCCAATAGATTAAGATGACAGGTTGTTATTGAGAATAGATTATTATAGAGTAGGTTATTATTAATATAATATGATAAGATGTGATATAATATATTACTATGGAATTAAGAATAGATTATTATAGAATAACAGAATAAAATAGGTTATTATTAATGTAGCAAGGACACAAATATAACAAGGGCTGGCTTCTGCAGGTAGCATGGAGGTATCATTGTGCAGCTTGAAGGGAGGCGAAATAGACATCTCTAGTCTCTTCTCCCCCATACCCTCTTCCAGAGGACTTTATTCCCTGTCAAGAGGGAAAGCAGGAGGGCAGGGGCCAGAGGTTACCACTCTGCTCTCCTCAGATATAAGGGGCTAGAATTGTCTATCTGCTCCCTTAAATATTATTGATCTAGGGGATGTGAGTTTCAGATTCAAGCTAAGCCTTTCAATATGGTAAGGTGGGAGAATCCAAACTCTACGTATGACTTGGCCCTTTTCCCTCTAAATTCCACTTCTAAATGAACACACACATACCATTAATCCAAATTAGTAGCATAGTAGACACGAGAAAAGGTATACAAAGAAGAATATATACCAGACAATACACAGTGAAGGAGCTCTCCTATTGGGATTGAGATAACTTAGCTCAACCCAGAGAGAATCCTTGATCTGCTCACCCAAGGAGAAATGTCTCCCTAGGTCTCGAAGGCACCAATCTGGAGACAAGGCCATTATGGAGACTGGTGGCTCCTCTCATGTCTTCTCAGAGTCTTTTCTTTCAGGAACTTGAAGCATATCTGGCCTTTTCCTCAGAACATGGAGAGTATTCATCTTCACCAATGAGGAGAATGGCCTATTCCAGTTGGCTTTGGGACTACGGTTACATTAAGAATAACAGATCATAATTACATAGCATTTCTAGGTTTATAAAGTACTTCCCCTATAGTAATATGTGGGGTAACTTTTGCGAGTGTTATCCCCATCTAATGGATGAGGAAACTGAAGAATTTCTGGCAGATTTTTCTGATTACCACACAACTAGTCACTGTGTAATATGGGATTTGAACACATGTTTCCCTATTCCAGGTTTGATTCTTTATTTACCAGATGATGATGCTTCTTTGAGAGCTGAAAGATGTGGATTTGATTCCAATAGAATGTAAATTTCTTAAAGGCATGGAAAACTTTCACTCTGATCCTCATATCCTGAACATCTAGCACAGTCTCCGCAACATTCTGAGTGCTTAATAAATGTTTATTAAATTGAACTGAATTGTGTCTTCACTTCAATGATCAAGAGATATTTGACCTTGGGCACATCAGTTTGCTTCTCTGAACCTCAATTTTTTTCATTTGGAAATTGGGGATCGTGAGATGACATATGTGAACATTGTGGCCTTCAAGCAGTGTATAATTAAGAGCTGATGTTATTGTACTTACAGAAGCAGTATGGTATAGTGAATTGTGGGAAGGAACCTGAAAATCAGAGGTTATTTCTGCTCTGCTGCTTACTAGCAGCTAACTTAATTTCTCTGAGACTTTATCATTTGTAAAATGGGAATGATACTTGCAGAAGTGTATTTTGAGAAAAGTATTTTTCAAACTTTCTAAATGCCAGTTCTTACTGGTGGGACTTAGATGGAATATCCACTGATTTGGCCTCCTGTCTGTTAGGCTAATTGTTCCAATGAAAGCTTGTCAACAGTAGAGTATAGCAAGATGAAAAAGAATATTTAAAAAAACAGAGAAAGTCTTAGAGATGGAATCATCAGATAAAATGGGAATGTCAGCACATTAATCTGATTTCCTTGCCCTGAGAAAGGGAGTGTTATGGCAACCAAATTAACTGGATGTAATCATGAATTAAATCATGCACATTTATAAAGGATATTGAGGCACATCTTTCATCTTAATATCATGACAGGAGTCTTCTGACTTGGAGGTACAATTAGGAGTGAAATTGTGGATTTGGCTCCTTATTTCAACTCTGAATGGAATCTGTAATAAAATATCAGTTCCCCAGTGAACTAGCCATCTTCCCAATTCTCTTCTGTCTGCCTCATTATTTTATTTCACAACCTGATAGGTTGAAAAATTGCCTGCAAACTGGTTAATTAGGACTAACAGTGCTTAGTAACTTAGGAGACAATTGCAGTTCAAAAACTTAATGACAAAAATATGGAAGTCCATGATTAAATCAATTAAGGCATACATATCCAATGTTAGAGCCATTTCCTGTTGCAGTGATGTTACTGTTAATTCTGCCATCTGTCTAGGAAGGGGATTTTGGTAGCTTACTTTCCCTCCAGGGTCTCACTCACCTACCCATTTAGAAAGGCAAATAGCCCTAACTCAGAACTAACGTGTGTCTGTCTTCCCACTTGGCCTGTAAGAGACACAGCATAATGAACTCCCCACACCTTAGCTGACTTTACACTACCTACAGGCCCCCAATGCCAGCTGCAAGAATATACCATTGCTCATGGGTCCAGGTGAGCTATTAGCTCCCTGTGTGTTTGGAGAAGGGATCTTTGATTTTTGTACCTTCAGAATTTGATGTCTTTGGAAGAATCTAAGATATACTTACTTTGTTCAATCTAATGTTTCCAAAGTTAAAATGCCAAGAAAATTCTACTTTGGTAGACTGTGTACTCTGATTATCCCTGTCAGAGGACAAGATGGCCTGAAAGAGTTGGCAAAATATAGAGTGGTTGTGACTTCAAAGAAAAAGCTGCTGTTAATATTGTCTTGATAAAAATGGCTAGCACCATGGTCAGCAGCTGTAGAAGCTCTGAGTTTTTGACTAGGTCAGAAATGAAATGGTAGACTGTGTTGGTGTGCTGGGGGTGGAGAATGATGTTACAAGGTATATCTTACAAATGGATGGTACCAGAATGAGTAGATGTAATTACATTGGCCCAGTTTTTTGCCCTTATATGGTCTGGTGACAGCAACCCTCAAAAACATGAGGTCTTTGGGTTTCTGAGGAGAAATTTCCCTGACATGAGTAGGTTTCTGTCTCTTCATAAGTGCACTAACCTGAGAAGAGTAGTCATGCTGAACTAGCCATGTCATGCTGAACTACCCTTGTCCAGTCATGCTAGACATATGAATAGTCATGTGTCTTTCCCCTGTGTGTCTGATAGTTTATTTGACATTGGTGGAGAATTTGGCATTAAATTATTTGGCATTAAATTTGGAGATTTTGGAGAATTTGGCATTAAAATATCAGTGTTCTGATAAAAAGGGAATGAAAAGGGAACCACCCTTTTACTGCCTCTTTCATAAGGCAGGGATGGAATCTATACTATAAGGGCACTTCTGCTGGATGTTCTGAGTATTTCAAAGCCAACATATCCAAAATCATACAAATTCCATTCTCTCCCTCTTCCTATCCCCCATAAAATCCATTCTTTCTCCAAACTTCCCTATTTCTATTGAGGACACCACCATCCTTGCAGTCACCTAGTTCCCAATTTTGGACTCCTCTGACTTTTTATCTCCCTCACAACCCCATCCCTAGTCAGCTGTCAAATCTTGTTGATGGTACCAACAAATACTTTCCTTCACTGAGTTGGTATTATTACTTAGCATTGTTGTACTAACAGAAGTAATATGGCAGAGTAAATTGTGGGAAGTGATCTGAGAGTCAGAGATTATTTCTGCTTTGTTGCTTAACTTAATTTCTCTGAGACGTTATCATCTATAAAATGAGAATAATGATGCTTACAGAAATGTATTTTGAGAAATGTATTTTTGGGACTTAGATGGAATATCCACTGATGTGGCCTCATCTCTGTTAGGCTAATTGTTCCAAATGAAAGGATCCCCTTCTCTCCAGTTATAACATCATGTCCCTGTTTCAAGTCCTGATTACCTCTTGCCAGGACAACTGCAGTAAGCTATTCTTAATCTGTCTCTCTGCAGTCAAGTGGCACAGTGGACAGAATGCTGAGAGACTTGACTTTAAATCTGTCCACAGACATTTACTAGCTGGGTGATCCTGGACAAGTCACTTAACTGCTATTTTCCTCACGTTCCTCCTCTGTTAAAGGAGAATAATAATTGCAACTACTTTCCAGGGTTGTTGTGGCAATCAAATGAACAATAATTTTAAAGCAAATGTCTGATTCATAATAAGCATTATATAAATTTTAGTGTATAATTGTTATTATTTTATTATCATCATCATTATTATTACTTTCAATATAGTCTAATTCATTTTAATCAATCCTCCCCATAACTGCCAAGCTGATATTCTTAAAACACAGATCTAGTCATATCCCTGCCCTGCTCAAAAACCTTCAATGATTCCCTATCACCTCTAGGTTGCATCCAAACTCCTCAGTCTTCCATTTAAAGCTCTTCACAGCCTGACACTCATTTACGTGTTCTGTCTTACGGTATATTATTCACCTTCATAGACTCATGACTGTAATCAAACTAGCTAGATAGCTGTTCCATGTACGTGACGTTCTAGCACCTGTCTGCTATCTCTATCTTGTTTGCATAGGCTTTCCCATTATCTGAAATGCACTTCCTCCTTGTGGATGTTTAGTCATTTCAGTCATGTCTGAATCTTTGTGATCTCATTTTGAGGTTTTCTTGGCAAAGATACTGGAATACTTCCTCCTCCAGCTCATTTTACAGATGAGGAAACTGAGGTCAACAGGATTAAGTGATTTGTCCCTGGTCACAAGCTATTAAATGTCTGATATTGAGTTTGAATTCATGAAGATATCTTTCTGATCCCAAGCCCAGTGTTCTATCCACTGTACTATCTAACCACTCTTTACCTCTGCCTTATAGAAACCGTAGCTTTCTCCTTCAAAATACAACTCTGGTACCACTTTGATTCTCCCAAGTCATAAGTATTCCTTCCCTGACCCCTTCAAATTACTTTGTTGGTTTTTGCAGTATGTATTGCATTATGTATATACTATGCGTTTATTCACTTAAATACATATTATGTTTCACCAATCAAGTGTAAGACCTATGAAGGTAAGGCTGGTTTTATTTGGCTTTGCAGCTCTCTCAACTGAGGCCTCTGCCCTTTGTCATATCTACTATATTGAAAACATAATAAGCATTTAATTTTTAAAAATTACTTGACTTAATTGTTGAAAGGCTAAATGATATTCTCATGGAAGCATCCTACTGGAGTCTGGCTAAAATAACAGTAGGGAAAACTAGGTGGCAAATTTCAGAGGGTCTGACAAGAATCTTGTCTGGAATCAATGTGAGGTAAAGGAGCCAGAAACCAAAAGAAACAAAGGGTGAGGAAGAGGAAGGATGGCACCATGGAAAGAGCACTGATGGTCTGAGTCCTAAATCATGATTCTCAATATTTATGTAGCTTTAGGCAAACAATTTCCTCCTTCTTGGCCTGATTTGCCTTCTCTACAAAATCAAAGGGGTATAAGCATGATGTCTAAGATATTTTCAAGTTCTATGTCCTATGCGAATGTGGTCCAGGGTCGCAGGATGAATGTCAAAACCTAACAGGAAACCTAGAAGGCCATTAAAGGAACAGTATCATAGCCACTTGAGGGAAATTGCTTCTGACAAGGTTTAAGTGTGCATTGAACCCTTTTGACACCAGTTCTCCAGAAGCCCTAATCAACTACCATGCCTTGATCAGCATCTTCCATAATGAAGGGGCTAGGCCTTGATACTACTTATTGAATAGTAAATAGTTTGAGAACTCAAATGTGGACACTTTCCCCTTGCTCTTGGGCTCTTCATGATCCTACACTGTAAATCAAAAGGGAGATCAACTTTTCAATGTTCTACATTTACCCGAATAGTGACACTACTGAAAAAGATGACAGTCAGGCCTTCCACAAGCTAGAACAAAAAAGAATCTCTAGAAAGAAGCGGTATAGAGAGCAGGAAGAGTACTGGCTTTTGAGTCAGAGGACCAGGGCACAAATCTAGCCTCTGATGATCACGGAGCATTTCCTCTAGGATATCGCTAACATGTACTCCAAATCGAGAGTTTTGTCCCCAGAAGGCCACTACTACTCCCAGGTTCTGGGCATATAGTCTGTGATCTTGGACATTTAAAACTAACGGTCAGGAGCCCAACCAGTGTTCCAATTAACTGTCTTATCAGTAGATACAATTAAGTCAAAACAAAAGGATTTACTAAGATGGTAGAGCATCACCAGTAATTATAAAACTCTTCAACCATACACCTGGAACATTCCCCCAAATGTAAACAGCATCTATGTGGGAATAGTGGATATAAACATGTAGAGGATGCATATAATTCAGATAAGTCAAGCCTCAAGTACTATAGAAACATGGTTTCTTTCCTCATGGAGTCCTCACAAAGATACTCACCTGGGTTCTTGGAGTCTGTTCCTCTATGCAGTGATGCTATATTATCAGGGTTTTCCCTCTCTTAAAGTTCAGTATCTCCTTTGCTACCAAAGGTCCTATTCCTCAAAGTTATTTAAATGATGCCTCTCTGTATCCATCTGTCTGATGTATATTTCTCTACTTTCTGCTAGATACAGTGTCTTCTACCAATCTGCTTCAAAGTAAGATGGTTCATGGGAGGTAAAGAAATCTCCCTGTCTTCATCCCCCTGAAAGTGACTCTCTTAGAAGCCAAGTTCTTCCTTCACAACTGGCTCAGGAGCTGGACTGCCTTGAACTCTGTAACTACGTAGGCTCTCTCTAAGCTTAGCTATTTAAAGGGCCCAAGAAAGTATGGCTAATTTCTTCTTGGCTTTGCTACCTTTAATTCCTTTGGGGGGAAAAATAGATTTTCATGTTTTATAAAAGGATCACTAGGCATTAACACCTTTGTAAATACATTAACTTGATCTCATAATCTGTGATTATTTCTCAGAGGGTGGGTATGGGAATTAGTTGATTAAAGATAAATGCTGCCTTTTGTATTTACTCCCTTTGTAAACTCTGGAAAGTCAGCAAGTAACTTAACCACTTTTATTTTCTTACCTGTAAAATTAAAGAGCTAGACTAGAAAACCTCTGTGGGTCCTTATAGTTCTAAATCTATGGTCTTATAAGTAATATTTGTGGCGAACTGTAGATTAAGCTGAATGAAATTCCTCTTCAGATTCACCTTCTGTTGGCCTGAATCTTTTTAATATGTCTAAGTTCCCTTTCTTGCTTTGGAGAAACCAAATTAATGTATTTTTTTAGGGCATATAGGTCAGATGCCACCTCCATCCTCTCCCAATTATTTGTTTTACAAGCCAGCTTACAGGAAAAACACATCTTGGATCAGTGAGACAATAATTTTTGTGACATCTACTCTAATGTATGGCAGCTAGATGACATAATGGATAGAGTACCAGGCATGGAGTCAGGAAGACTGATCTTTCTGAGTTCAAATTTGGCCTCAGACACTTACTAGCTGTGTGACCCTGGGCAAGTCACTTAATCCTGTTCAACTCAGTTTCCTCATCTGTAAAATGAACTGAAGAAGAAAATGGCAAACTGCTCCTGTATCTTTGCCAAGAAAACCACAAATGGTGTCAGGAAGAGCCAGACAAGACTTAACAACAATAACAAAGGTTCTTGAATGTTAGGTGGAAGGGCAGAGCAGAATCCCTATTCTGTTAGCAACTCAAAGCTCAGAGATCCAGGCTTAAGGTAAAGGGTTCACCATGTTGAGAGCATATTCTGTAAGAGATAGAATGGACCTTAGGGATCATCAAATCCAATTTCATTTTACAGAAGAGAAAAATGAAGCCCAAAGACACGAAAAAAATTTGTCTAAAGTCATGCAAAGTTGAGAGTAGAGCCTGCCTCCACCCCAGGCTCTTTTTGACTCCAAGGGCAGGATTCTTCCCACTATACTATGCCCTCCCCCTGTTTCAAATGCCTCATATTGTTCACTTAACAAAAAAGGCATAGTAAACTGGAGAAGGCATTGAATTTTATGTTAGAAATCCTGAGTTGCACTACAATAATGGAAATGGAAATACACACACCTACACACAAATCAAAAGTGAATATTGCCAAATTATAAAGAGCAAGCTTGGTTCAAAAGAAGAGCTATGAGAAGACTCTACAATCTCAGCCTTTTGCAGAGGTGGGAGGTCCAGAAGTTTTCTACATTATACATATTTTCAGACTTTTTTTCATGTATTGATCAGTTACGCTGACTTTCTTTTTTGTTTTAAAAATGCTATTTGTTATATAAGACAGCTGTCTCCAGACAGGCAGGAGGTAGGATACTGGGGAAATTATAGTGATATAGAAACAAAAGATTAACAAAAAATTTCAAACAAAAAAATAGAAGAGCTAGATTGGAAGGTTGCTGGGCCATTTGCTAACTACATTAAACTAGTAACTAATTGTTTTTGCCTCAGTTTGTCCCTAAGTCAAATGAAGACTTGTACTAGGTGATTTCTAATATGTCTCCCAGTTATCATCTTCTGTGTTCTATGATTATGAAGTTTCTTCTAGCTCTGTCTTCCTTTGTCCCAGGTCCCTAATTTCCTCACAGCTGTGACACTGTGTAGTAAAGGTTCTAAGGTTCCTGACAACTCTAACATTACACATGCTTGTATGAGAGAATAGGATTAACAAAAGGAGAGGTAACTAGCTTATTGGTAGTTGAGATTTTGTCCCAAGTTCTTTTACTGAGTTTCTTGAGTATGGGTACCCAAAGCACTATGGTTTAAGTGTAACCAATACTAACCATTTACCATAGAGAGACAGGACATGTTAAGAACGTGTTGATAAAATATTTTGTTTATTCCAATTAACTGGTGCATGGAATATACTCTCCAATAATAAATCACAGAGTTAATCACTAGGAGGGGAAAAGTACCATGCCAGGTTTCTACATGACATAATGAAAAATAGCTAATGCTCTCAAGGTTAATAAGTTGTGATTCTCAACAAGGAATTATGCCACCCAAGATATATTTAACATTGGAAATACTTCATATCAAATCATGTACCTATAACTTTTTCAATATACCTGTGATATCTCAAGCATTCCAGATAGAGGAAACGGAAATTGCAAAGAAGCTTTTTCTTGCTGTGGCATCTATACTATCTCTAGTTCCTTATTTTTGACCTAAATAATCAAGTAGGTACTCAGAACTCAACATCTGTCTTTAAATAAAAGTCCATTGAATACTAGTAATTAATTCTTTTTCTCTAACTGAAAGTCATTCCTGGCCTCAGGAACATCATTCTCAATGTCCAGGATTATGACATAAGTGAATGAAACAGATATAGGAGCTTAAATTTGTCTATTTGGCCTCAGTGAGGGAGAACTGGGGCCAACAGATAGTATTTTCAGTAAGACAGCTTTTGGTTGTACTCAATGATGTTTAACCCTAAGAAGATGACACTCAAGGGGTACACGAGAGTTATTTTACATATTTAGAGGTCTGTTATGCTGAAGAAGAATCAAACTTGTTCTGCTTCTCCCTAGAAGGTAGACCTGGTATTAATGGGTAGCTTGTTATAAGGAAAAACATCCAAATGATTAATATCAAAAGGCATGAGATCATTTAAGATTATGAATTCACCATTACAGACAGTCTTCAAATGCTGGATGAGTAGTGATGGGGATGTTGTAGCAAGGCAACTTTGTCCATTTAAGAACAAGATGTCTGTAGCTGACTACTGAGGACCCTTCACCAAGTGAGAAAATCTGTGATCCCATGATATCATGAATGTGTTCTGATGCTATACAATACATGGAAGTTTAAACAAAATCCCTGATGTGAGGGAATTTTTTTAAATTCACTTATTTCTACTCAAACAGGACTGTAAAAACACAGCATCAAAAACTGGGAGAAGTCTTTTATATTAAATAAGATTTCTAATTGGCTGTGTTCTGGCTACAGAGTCAAGGATTTATGGAATCTCAGCAATGTAAACTCCCTTAGAATTCATCTACTCCAATTTCCCATTCACTTCCAGAACTCTTTCTTCAAAACACAATATTAGAATCATAAATGCAGATTCTCAGTTATAAGCACTTTAGTGGTCATATAGTCTAACCCTGCCCACCTAATATAGGAATCCTCCTCTATAGAATACTGGATGCATGGATATACCTTCTGCATTGAAGCACCTCTAACTGTAGTGAGGTCACTAATTCAGAAGACAGACCATCTCAGAGCTGGACAGCTCCAAGGGGTCAAAATGTGCTCCTCATATAGAAGAACTCCCCATAACTTATATTTATTGTTCCTAGTTCTTCCTTTGGGCACTATCCAAAATCAATCTAATCCTTCATTCATATGACAGCTCTTCAGGTTGATCAAGGTCTGACTTAATAATCAGTATCTGAATGGTAAATCTTCTGAGTAGAGGGGGAGAGGGAGAGAGAGAGGGGAAGAGAGAGAGAGAGAGAGAGAGAGAGAGAGAGAGAGAGAGAGAGAGAGAGAGAGAGAGAGAGAGAGAGAGAGAGAGAGAGAGAGAGAGAGAGAGAGAAAGAAAGAGGAAGTTAAGAGGGAGGGAAGGAGAGAGGGAAGAAGTGAAGGGAGGAGAGGGAAGGAAGGAAGGAAGGAAGGAAGGAAGGAAGGAAGGAAGGAAGGAAGGAAGGAAGGAAGGAAGGAAGGAAGGAAGGAAGGAAGGAAGGAAGGAAGGAAGGAAGGAAGGAAAGAAAAAACTTGCCATTAGAGGAATCAAGGAAGTCTCCTAGAACTGAAATGGTCTTTTCCAAATGTTGCACTCATAATCCTAGGCAATCTAGTCTGGATAGGAGCTTGCAGGTAGTATTAGAATTTTACTCCCTAGTCCTACCCTCAGACAAATTTGTCATTGTCATTTTCAAAAGTCAGGAAGGTTGGGGCCAAAAAGCCAGTAGAAGGTTCTGTTACTGCTTATATTCCCTGGACAGTTTTGAGGCGATGCATTAAAGAGATAAAATAATTTCCCCTGGTTAGAGACCAACATTTCATTTAATAAAAGACACAATGAAATCAGCTTGGCTCAGTCTGTCGGCCTGAAACTTTGCAGCATTTTCTTTTTTTTTTCTATTCTGGAAGGAGACGGAGAGGAATCAGAAAGAATAGATTAAGCTTGTGCCTGATTTGAATTTCACTTCTTTCCCCATAATTCTTAGCAGAGGTCAAGGAGAAAGTGACAGGTGAAAAATGTTCCTGGGAAGCAACCACCTGGAGGTATCAGCAAATGCATTTCCTTCCCATCAATACACAGGCAAGGGGGAGGACCTTGGGAGGGGATCCACAGAAATGACTGCTTCTGGACACTAAAGGATTGACTCAGGCCATAGCTTTTTTTCTTTGTATTTAAATTTATTTATTTAAGTTTTCAACATTCATTTCCACAAAATTTTCGGTTCCAAATTTTCTCCCCATTTCTCTCCTCCCCCACCCCAAAACACCAAGCATTCTAATTGCAGGGCAAAATAAATTTCTATACTCCAATACCTGTATTTCTTATTTCCTAGTTGTAAGAACAATACTCAACAGTTGTTCCTAAAACTTCGAGTTCCAACTTCTCTTCATCCCCTCCTCCCCACCATTCCCTTTGGAAAGGCAAGCAATTCAATATAGGCCATATCTGTGTAGTTTTGCAAATGACTTCCATAATAGTTGTGTTGTGTAAGACTAACTATATTTCCCTCCATCCTATCCTGCCCCCCATTTCTTCTATTCTCTCTTTTGATCCTGTTGCTCCCCAAGAGTGTTAACTTCTAATTATACCCTCCTCCCACTGCCCTCCCTTCCATTATTGCCCCCATCCTGCTTATCCCCTTCTCCCCCACTTTCCTGTATTGTAAGATAGGTTTTCATACCAAAATGGGTGTGCATTTTATTCCTTCCTTTAGTCGAATGTGATGAGAGTAAGCTTCATGTTTTTTCTCTCACCTCCCCCCTTTTTCCCTCCACTGAAAAGTCTTTTACTTGCATCTTTTATGAGAGGTAATTTGCCCCATTCCATTTCTCCCTTTTTCCTCCCAATATATTTCTCTCTCACTGATTAATTTCATTATTTTAAGATATGATCCCATCCTATTCAATTCTCCTTGTGCTCTCTGTCTCTGTGTGTGTGTGCATGTGTGTGATCTCACCAACTACCCAGATACTGAAAAAAGTTTCAAGGGTTACAAATATTGTCTTCCCTGTAGGAATGTAAATAGTTCAACTTTAGTAAGTCCCTTATGACTTCTCTTTGCTGTTTACCTTTTCATGCTTCTCTTGATTCTTGTGTTTGAAAGTCAAATTTTCTTTTCGGCTCTGGTCTTTTCATCAAGAATGCTTGAAAGTCCTCTATTTCATTAAAAGACCAGTTTTTCCCCTGAAGTATTATACTCAGTTTTGCTGGGTAGGTGATTCTTGGTTGGAGTCCTAGGTCCTTTGACTTCTGGAATATTCTATTCCATGCCCTTCAATCCCTTAATGTAGAAGATGCTAGATCTTCTGTTATCCTGATTGTATTTCCACAATACTTGAATTGTTTCTTTCTAGCTGCTTGCAATATTTTCTCCTTGACCAGGGAACTCTGGAATTTGGCCACAATGTTCCTAGTAGTTTCTCTTTTTGGATCTCTTTCAGGAGGTGATAAATGAATTCTTTCTTATTTATTTTGCCCCCTGGTTCTAGAATATCAGGGCAAGTTTCCTTGATAATTTCATGAAGATGATGTCTAGGCTCTTCTTTTGATCACAGCTTTCAGGTATTCCCATAAATTTTAAATTGTCTCTCCTGGATCTATTTTGCAGGTCAGTTGTTTTTCCAATGAAATATTTCATATTATCTTCCATTTTTTCATTCTTTTGGTTTTGTTTTGTGACTTCTTGGTTTCTCATAAAGTCATTAGCCTCTATCTGTTCCATTCTAATTTTTAAAGAGCTATTTTCTTCAGTGAGCTTTTGAACCTCCTTTTCCATTTGCCTAATTCCGCTTTTTAAAGCATTCTTCGCATTGGCTTTTTGGACCTCTTTTGCCAATTGAGTTAGACTATTTTTTAAGGTGTTATTTTCTTCTGCATTTTTTTGGGGTCTCCTTTAGCAAGGTATTGACCCACTTTTCATGCTTTTCTTGCATCTCTCACATTTCTCTTCCCAGTTTTTCCTCCACCTCTCTTGCTTGATTTTCAAAATCCTTTTTGAGCTCTTCCATGGCCTAAGACCATTGAATATTTATTTTGGATGTTTGGGATACAGAAGCCTTGACTTATATGTCTTTCCCTGGTGGTAAGCATTGATCTTCCTCATCTGAAAGGATGGGAGGAGATATCTGTTCACCAAGAAAGTATCCTTCTATCATCTTATTTTTTTCCCTTTTGTGGGCATTTTTACAAGCAGTTACTTGACTTTTTGGTCCTTTGTCAAGAGTAGGGTATACTCTGGGGACCTGTAAGATATCAGTTCCTCCAAGGTGGCACAATCAAACATGTACTTGTCTGGGCACAGAGAGGGATTTTTGTGCCCAGAATCTTAGCAGTTACCTCTCCACAGCCACCTGGCCTCCAGTTCTGCCAAGTCAGCACTGGGGGCTGATTTTCAGATAAGCTGGATGGGCAGGCCACCAGACAAAGACCAGCTCCCCCAGGGCTTCTACACAGGGCCCAGCCAAGAATCAGCTCCTCGGTGCCCCCAGGGTTTTTATGCTCCAACAATGGATGCAGCTGCTGTGCCTGCCAGTGTGGTCTCTATGGGCTCCTACCTGAGGCCAGAGCTATGGGAAGGCACTTCTCCCTTCCTGGACAACTGAAAAAACCCATCACTGACCTTTGGTGTCTGTAGGTTGAGGGATCTGTGAACCTGCTGCTGCTGCTGCATCTGGAGATTCCATACACACACCCCACCCCCGAGGGCTGTTCGCGAGGGCCAAGGCTGGGCTGGGTTCTGGTCCATGCCCCATGCAACATACATTTCCCATGGGCCTTTCAGGTCACCCTGGGCTGGAAATCTCCTTCACTCTGTTGTTCTCCACTTCTACTGCTCCAGAGTTTGTTGAGAGTCCCACTCTACAGATATTTTATGGGCTGTGTGGGGAGAGCCCACATATGTGTGCCTTTCTACTCTGCCATCTTGGCTCCATTCCAGGCCACCTCATTTTAACCCAGGCACTTAACGCCAACATAATTAAGAGGGTCTTACCAGGCAATGGCATGCAAAGCAAATATATACACATATGCATATATGTGTATGTGTGCATATTTCTATAATATAGATATACATAGAATATATAATTATGTATATACACATGTGTACATGTTCCTGTATACAAAAACATATGTCACTGTATGTATATGCACATGTATATATGTGTGCATGGTGTATGTATATACATTTATGAATGCATGTAAGTATATGTGTATAGGCATGTGTATAGATATATACACAAATATCTTTAAATGTCTTCTGTCCATTTTAAAGTTGTCAAGTCTCCAGTTTCTCTGACAAACAAGGCTGCCTTAGATGGTATATGAATCCAAGAGAGACAAAGAAGGCAAATGGTTAGAGCTCTCTCTATAACTGACTCTCCAAGTAGTCTTCTCCATTTTCCCAGTTAGTTAATTGACTTAAATTTTAATTTAAAAGGGTTAAATTTAAACCAGTGTTGTTTGTAAACAGGGGAGGGAATGAATTTTAGGGGTCTTTCAAAAGGAAGCACTGTGCAGTTTAGTCAGAGGTTTTAGGTCCAGATGAGCCATGAACTCACTATGTGACTGAGCAAGTCACTTCCTTCTCTGGGTCTCACTTTCCTCCTCTGTAAACTAAGGTACTTCAGCAAAAGAGTGTAGTAGAAAAAGCTCTCTACAAGGAATCAAGGGAACAATGTTCAAATCTTGCCTCTTACAGTCTACTGTTTGGATGACTTTGGTCAACACTTAATACCTAATCCCTGGGAAACGGTAAAATCCTTGAAAGAAGGATCTGTTTCAGACTTGTCTGTGTATTTACAATGTCTAAGCATGGTGCCTGACCCAGAGAAGTCAATCAAATTCCTACTGAACTGAATTAAGTTGAATTAGCATCTCTCTGCTTCAGTTTCCTTATCTGTAAAATGAGAGGGGGAAGGGATTTACAAGATTTTCTCCAAAGTCTTCCAGTTCTACAGTCTATAAAGAAACGAGTTTTACAATCCCCTCAAACTCCAGTATTCTATTATCTCAATGTCTAAATATCAGTTATGCTTACTCCAAGGTCTCCTCTTGGGGAGGGGAGACCCTCTGCTTACAGGATCCTAAGCATACCCAACTTTTAGAACCATATAGATGACTTCCTGTGGTCTGAAATATAGTTAGTTCTAACAAGCTGGGATATGGTTTGCCTTCTCCATCCTGTAATTTAGAGCTGTCACCACCAATGCCTTGGAACAATCAAATCTGGAGTCTGGAATCACATCTGGTGAAACCCAGGAGTAGTTTAACACCCTACACCAGCCGAGGAGAAGCAATCTGACATCGCCTTGTCTTGCACATTGAGTCCAACGTCCTCCTGGAGGTAATTGAAGGATTTTATTATAATGGGGCTTTCGGAGACTCACTCAAACCATCAAAATAATTGTTTGACTTAATGTGAAATCTGAGTATCACAGCTGTGGGAGACTGTGCCACTGTGTAACTGTTCGGAAACAGCTCCTGGCTGGTGTATAATATTCAGCTGCATATTTCAGCGTCTTGAATTAGCTACAGTTTGGGAGTCTCCCTAATTAGTTACAGAGCAGATAGAGGTGCCATTTATTTTTTTTTCTTTATGAGCCAAATAACATATTGCCGTCTAAGTTTCTGGAAGACAGGGAGCTATAAATAAGATCATGATTTACTTGAAGTCTATCACAGAGACTTACCAAGTTCAGAAGTTTTCATCTGACTAATGAGATAAAACTTTCTCTGGGAAGCAAAACATGTAGGCTGTGGGTATTAATATCACTTTGTTGTACTGGGGACATTGTTTTCTAATAGGGCCCAGGGAAACAGCCAACCTTGAAATTGTAAATTCCTTGTCCAAAAGGTGTTCCTTATGCTCTCCTAAATCTGGGATGCTCTCTGTCCTCACCTGCCTGCTTAGAATCTCTAGCTCCTGTCAACTCATCTTAGGTGTCACTTCCTGCATGGGGTTGTTCCTGATTCTGCCCAAACTGTACTCTCTCCTTGGCTGAAATGACTTACTTTGTCTATACATGTACTTTAATTTATCTACAGATATAGTGTATCCCATCCCCACTCCCATGGGAATATACACTCCAAGAAGACAGAAAAGTCTCTTTTTTTGTCTTTCTATCTCTTCAATCTAGCACAATTCGGGGTATCATGGAAGCATTTAAAAAACAGCTGGTGAATACCAAATGAATGTTATTTGCCATCTCAGTCCTTCTGGCTACCAACTAGGACCAATGAAAGGGAAGCGTTTATTACTCATTCTTTGCCCACATCAATTCAATAAACATTTATTAAACATCGACTGTGCAAGCTGGCCAATTTTCCCTTTTAGACTTCCCTCCAAGCCCCTCTTAGACAGTAAAGCCCCTGAGGAGATGTTGTCATTTGCTGTAAAAATATTTATCTGTTACATTATAATGAAGATCTCACATCATCCAGTGAGCTGTAGCAGAAGAAACACACAAATCCTAGGAAGTTTTCAATTACTTATCGGTTCTCAAATGATTTCAGAGAGATATACTCAAACTTGGCCTTCATGAACCACACATCTCCAAAGACTACATCTCATTAATACTGCCCAGTGTGAAGTGTCACCTCTTATACAGTCAATTTCTGCTCAACTATGAAACCGTATGAAAAGAACAACTTTTAAACAATCAATATGGAATTAAAATGATTGAAAAGTTCATCCTTCAGCATCAAGATTTCAGCTGCCAGCACAAGGATTTCTCTGCTTTGTGCTTCAGGAAGATTATCAGAGAGTCAGAGAATTGGAAGCAAGCGCAAAAGGTCACTCAGCCTTTTACCCTGCCTCCAGGGAGGACTTCATGTGATAACAGCTGACATTCCCACAGTGCTTTACAGTTCACAACAAGCCCGAGAGGTTCATAGTGAAAAAATTGCTACCACCATTTTACAGGTGAGAAGACATTGAGATTCAGAGGGTAAGGAATTTGTTCATAACTGTATAGCATGTGGGAGTGAGAACCAGAACCTAAATCCAGGTCTTCTGACCCAAAGATCATTGTTCTATCTCCCACAACATACTGTCATATAGGTCACTGAACAGATGGATGTGGAAATGCAAGTGAAATATTCCTGGATAACAGTGAGATCTATGGTATGACCATTCCTGTAAATGAATGAGGTAAAGAGAGGTCATGGGAATGAGAAACTGGAGTGCTGGAGAGAACATCCACATGTATATTGAAATCCTCTAGTATAAGGACAGAAGTTGGGGAACAGAGAAAGAGGGTGAGTCAGGTACTGGCTTGAGAAATGAGAGAGAATGACTTGGAGGTAAGTGGACAATAGCTACCATCTTCTGAATTCAATGATGATTTTTGATAGAGTGAACTCCAAGGAGGAGAGGTGGTTGAGTAATGGACACAAAGGTAGACTGGAAGTGATAATAAGGAAAAAAGAATATTCTGAATCCTCTTCTAGGACCAAGGAGATGGATGTATGAGAGAAGCTATAGTCAATCTAGAGAGAATACCTAGGGATATAGTGTCATCATTTCTCATCTTCTCAATGGACAGGAGAAGGGTTGAAGGAAAGGAGAGAATTAGGGACTCAGAATTATTTTTTAAAATAATGTTAAATATAAATAATTTTCAAAAAGAAAGAAAGAAAGAAGAGAATAAATGGCAATAATTCTCTACCCAATTTCATTCATTTCAAAAAATCATTTCTTAAGGGCCTACTGTGTGCATGGAGTGAGCTCCTTGAAAGCAGAGCTTTTGTGGGGTTTGTTTTTGGCCTTCCTTGTGTCCCCAGGTTAGCTCTGTGCTAAGTGCTTTACAAGTATCATCTCATTGGATCTTTACAATAATCCTGCAGGGTAGGTAGGTGCTTCATAAATGCTTATTAATGACTGACTGTCTTGTTAGGTGATGGGGCTGCAAAGACAAAGAATGACAAACATTGCCTGCCTTCAGAGAGCTTATACTCTCTTATTACTTTATAAATGGAAAGATTTCTTATGAATTACCCCTTAGTCTCCCCCTCTCCTGGTTGCCTGACACATATTTATATAGCTTTGCTTAAGAAGTCTGAACAGCCAGACCTGTGGTCACCTGGCTGCCTCCTCTCCTATTTCCATCTCCTAGCTGCTGAGGCCTAGATAATATAGGAGGGAAAAGATGATATCTATCCATCACAAACTAGCAATAGCTCATCCTTATAAAACACTTTTAAGGTTTACAAGGCACTGTCTCTACATCAACCTAGTGAGATGGGTGCTGTGAACTAAAGAAAAGGGAGATCAATTTGCCCGTGGTCACTGAAATAGTAGACACCACAGCCAGGATTTGAGTTGGCATAGACTTGGAGTGAGAACTAGAGAGGTAAGATAAGAAATAACTATTTAAGGATGTCGGATCCCCTTAGGGCCATGAGGGAAGACTAGGCCAGAGGTCAGACTTGGTTGGGTAAAGGAAGAGAGGACCAACCATGCAGGGAATAACTTTAAAAGATGTGTCTAGTAGGCTGACTCCTAACAGGAGATTTGATTAAAATGTCAAGTAAATGGGGTGGTGATACAGACAAACAAAAGACCCAGACAAAAATCAGTTGAGTTAAAAGAGGGGTAGGAAGCCAAAAAAGCACATCAGAAATAGGAAAGATGGGGTCAAGATGATAAGGGACCAGCTGCTGAATAAGTCAATTGGCTTTTTCTTGTCATTTCCCTCAGTCTCACCTTCACAAAATTAGAACACATTAGAATTGCAAGCTCGCCTGAAAGGCTCAACAGTTAGCTGCTTCAGTTTACAGTGGGAAAACTGAGGCCTAGGAAGAATAAGTAACATAAAACTTCTTCAATGTGATTCATGTTTACTCAAAAAATTCAGTCTAGAAATATAAGTGAAAAAAATTTAGTGCAAAGAAAAAAGAAAAAACAATGACCCAAACTTGTTCAGAATCTGACATGGTCAGATGGCCAGTTTACTATGTGTCTCATTACAAGTATCTGGGTTGCTGCAGACGGACAATGGATTGGGTCCACAACTGACCAGAGAGAGGTTTGGATGTCATGCAGGAAATGGCACATCTTCAAGCTACTCTCTAGCACAGAGAACTGTATTTCTAACACAAATGTTCAGTTAATAATGGTAATGCTTTTATGGTTGAGAGCCTAGGTGCAATGATATATTAAGTCTGAGGGTGTCCCAAAGAGTTATAACGGTGGTACCCATGGGGGAGGCAAGTTCGCTGTGGCGTATTTCCATCCATGACCTATGTGCGGAAAGTGTTAAAAAGAATACAAGTGCCATCAGCAAAAGAGGCAGTCCAGGCATCCAGAAGAACGGCAACAGTCTGTAGGTGCACATACAGGGGAATGGTGAGAAGACCAGAGAGGGAACTGGGAACTCTTGAGACTGGTGAAAGAGAGATGGCAGGAAAAAAAAGGAAGAATCTGAGAGCAGACAGTAGGTGAATCCAAAGGAAGTTGGATAAACTTGTTTATTTATTATATTTCAATATAATTGGCTCCCTTTGTTACCTTATATATTTTATTTTATACACCATGACACTAAAGACATTAAGACCATCTGCCTTAGAGAGATAAGAATAATGTTTTAGACTTTATTCCTTCCTTTTATACAAGGAAGATGGCTTCAAAAGATGGAGATCAGAGAACCTGAGTAACTTTTTCTCATCTTGAGGGGGAAGCTGCATTGAAGGGAAAGTGCTACACAACACAGGAGAACTTCATTATGAGAAATCCCAAGACAACTAATTATCATCATCATCACTATTATATAGAGCCTACTATGTGCCAGCACTATGCTAAACCCTTTATAAATATCTCATTTGATACTCACAGCAACCTTGGAGGTTGATACTATTATCATCCCAGTTTTATGGTTGAGGTAGAAAGAAGTGACTTGCCCAAGGTCACACAGCCAGTAAGTGTCTTAAAGCCAAATTTAAATTGAGGAGTTCCTGACCTCAGGCCCTGTGCTCTAGCCATGGTCCTAGCTAGCTGCCTCAAGATAGGGAGGAGATAGAAGAGCACAGGATACAAGCACACATACACACACATATTTGTCCCATCAATCATGACCTCTAACATGAAGGAAGCAGTAGACAGACAAAGAACCTGTGGAGGTCTTAGTCAAAGAACCCCCTATTGAACAGGTGAATCATTGATGATTTATGCAAATCTGTGAGACGAAAAGCTGTGCATTCGAAGTCTGTGGTTAGTTTGGCTTCATTTTTCTGTGACAATGTATTGCATACTCAGAAGTGGGGAATCATTTCCATCAGGGATGTTCTCAAGTTTCCTGAGTGGGGGCTAAGAGGCAAGAACTGTGAAGAAATACCCCAAGTCTACTCAGTTACTACGAATCTGACAGAATGGTTAGGGACAACACTGGGTCCACAGTCAAGAAAACCTGAGTTCTAATCCTGCCTCAGACATTTGCTAGTGTGTGTGACCCTACACAAATCACTTGAGCTCTGTAGCCTCAGTTTCCTCATCCATCAAATGAGAACTATAATAGCACCAACCTTATGGGTTTGTGGAAAACAGCTGAGATAACATAAGGTGCTTTTCATACCTTAAAGCACTAGATAAATGCCAGCTATTAAGTGACCAGCTATTCTCAGTTCCCGCCCTCCCAAAGCCCCCCCAAAATTGATGTTGTTTCTCTGACAGTCCATCATCTCTAGGAAAACCTCAGATATTCCTTTTGAGTCTTTCTGCATATTAATTCTACAAAGATAAGACTCTCCTCCTGTATCTTCTGATCTGCCCATAAACTACATTGCAATGCTTTCCCAGTAAAGCAGACGGGAAAGATCTACGGACAAATAAACCCAAACTGAGCTGAGATGGGGTGAGCTGAACAGAGGGGTCAGCCAGACCAGGAGAATATGATTGGACAGTGGTGGGGGCAGAGCCAATAGCTATGGGCTCCTAGATCATGGTACAGTCAAATTTAGAGTAAGGGAATAAGACCCGAGTACTAGGTCTACCATATCCTAGCTATGTCACCTACTGGCATACCTCATTTCACTCCTGTGAGCTTCAGATTTTTCCTTTGTCAAATAACCATGATTATACTTTTATGAGTTCTCTCATAGGGTTTACATGAATGAGGAAAGTGCCTTGTAAATATGAAAGTATCATCACCATCATCATTATTCCAATCATCCTGAGAGTTTGACCCAGAAAAGAAAAATAAAATTTGGGATTGATTCAGAAATTCCCTTTCCTAAGTTACATCTTTTTAAATTATTTTAGATTGTTTTTTGTTTGCAAATAAGCTCCAAACCTACCCTCCTTTATGTAAGACCGGTCTGTGCCCTCCCCTGGAGTCTCCCAAGAAACAAAAGAAATACAGCCAGCATTGCTTCCTGAATAATATTTTTTCTTGGGGAGAGGACCAGTATAAGCCTCATTTTTTCCTTCTCTAATAAAGTTATATATAATAAAGTTATATAAAGTTAGTATCCCAAAGGCCCTTTCTGCACCCAATAGTCTATGTTCTAACAATCTTACAGTACATTCTATATTCTAAGGTTCTGCTACTATAGAATCATGATGCAATATTAAGCCCAGAATTTTCACTCATATAGCCATAAATGCTGGTGTTGGAGTGAAGGGGACAAGAAGGGACAGAGGAAGGGAAGGTGTGAGATAGAAATACAAAAGCTGTAAAAATCATCTTCGGCTATTTGACCACATAATTCTCTTCTTCTTGTGCTGGGTTATTCTTTTTGTCATTTAATAAACTGACTCCAAAATTGCATGAGAGAAGAAATTACAACTCCATGTCCTTTGTGCACCCTGAGGGATTATGGGATTTTACATAATTAAATATGAGCCATATAATTTTCCAGCTGCTCCCTTACATTGTATGTTGCCCCTTCAACATTTTTTCAGATCCATTTAGAGTGAAAAACATGATTCCTTTTGACTAGAGCTCCCTCCCCCTTGGCTTTCTGGGTAGAGTACACCCCTTCCTTCAGCTCAACTCTCTACAGAAAAGCTTTCTGCTGACTTTCTGTCACCCCTCCCCTCTCTTTCAACAGAATGGTGTTTCCAGTATTACCAAGGTCTTTGTGACTCAGTGAATGTAACCTTAAAAATCATATACACCACCCCAGTTCCTTCATTTTACACAGGAAGAAATGGACTTTTCCAGAAACATGCAACATGAAAGTGTTAAAACTGTATCCAGAGCCCAGCTTCCTTGAGTCTCAACTGTCTCCTGAAACCACAGTACTAGAGCCAAATTCAGGCTAATAATAATAACAACATATTTCGATCATGCTGTAAGGTTGACAATACACTATATTCAATAACACCCTGTCAGGCAGATAGCACAGGCATTATTATCCTCATTTGACAGTTACTATATTGTGTGATGCCAGAACTAGAAGGTCAACTAGTCCAAAGCTTTCATTTTACAGAAAAGGAAACTGAGACCTAGAATGACTACAGGGACATATTCAGTAAGTGGCAAGGCCAGGAACTTAGGTTTTTTCCATATTTAGTAAGAAGACTTTCTCTGGCATAATAAGGAAACTGAGACCCAGAAAGGTTGAGTAATTTGGACAAAGTCATGCAGCCAATAAGTATCTGAGCCAGGATTCAAGAATATCCAGATTTCATGAGCTCTTCTTATTTAGTATTTGAGGTTTGGGCAAGCTCCACAGGCTAAACTCTTAAGTAATTTATTCATACTTATTCATTGTTGCATTTGGATGCCAGTGGGAGTCACACCAGACATGGTGTTCTGGCATTTCCATCTTGATGCCAGAGGGGCTATGTTTCTGAACTATGGAGACCCAGATTTGTGGGACTTCCTTCCTATTTCCAGATCATAGGAACTAACTGGAGGGAGGAGATCATATGTTACAAGAGACAGACCCAGCTGTTCCGAAGAGATGCTTTATACAAAGCAGCCCTCTCATTGATAGGTAGGCTGTTGCTGCTTGCTCTCATCCTAAAAAGGATACATGGTCATTCTGGTCATTCATTTCATCTTTCTCTGTGTCTCTGTCTCTCTCTGAATGTCTCTGTATGCCTCTTTCCTTTTCTCTTTTGCTTCCTTGACCTGGAGTGATATCTCATTTTTTATCTCTTCTGTTGGTCCCTTGTCAACTCCCTCACGCCTGCCTGCTTCCACTGACTTCTATGGAGATGTGCAGCAGAAAGATCGGCACAAGCTCTGGGGGAAAGGATGGGAGATTTCTTGTAGAAGAGTCCTGGGAAAAGGAGCTAGCTTCCCATCCAAGAATAGAAATAAGGTGCCTGGTGGGCAATTCTGATGAAGGAAAGATGTAGGACAGAGAAATAAAAGGAAGAGTAAGACAAAAGGAAATAGGGAGAGTCAGAGGAGGAGAAATAAGTGTAGAGCAGAGGGTCAGACAAAAGGGTGAGGAAGGGGGGAAGGGGAAAGGGGAAGGAGAGGAAGACAGGAAATGAGATAAGAGGGAAGAGGGGAAGAAAGATGGAGAGATGGAGACACAGAGTTAGATAGAGAGGATACAGAGAGGCAAGTGGAGAGGGATAGTTAGAGGAAATGAAAGAACCATAAAATTAGCAACAAAGAAGGCAGACGGAAGGAAAAGGGGAGGAGAGACAGAGAGGAGGTAAAAGACATAAAGAGGAAGGGAAAGTTGAGGAATAGAGAAGGAAATATAGAAAAATAAACAAGGCAGAGAGAAGAGGGGAAATGGGAGGAGGGAAGAAGGAGGAGAAAGCATAGAGGAGGAGAGAATAGAGGCAAGATGAGATTAAAGAGTAAATCAATATTCGCATCCATCTTCCTTTCTGTATCTAGTTAGGATGGTTTTTTCCTCCCTCCTCCCTTCTCTCTTCTCCATACCCCTGGGATACTCCACTCCCAGCCAGCCATCCTATCCTCTCAATTTCCCAGGATAATATTTGCCTGCAGCCCCTGATGGTTCATTCCAAGGTGGGCATCCCTCTCCCTCAACCCCCATCTTTTCCAAGCTCCCTCCCACCCCTTCTGCCCCCCCCCCCCTGCTGCTTCTGGCAAAGGGAAGTGTGGTGGTGACAAGTTGTTAGCTTTCGCCTTCTCCTTCCATTCACACTTTCCCTTCTGTAATGGAGCTAATGACAACACATGAGCAGAAATCTTTCCGAAAGGGAAGAGAGAGAGAAAGAAAGAGACTGGAAAATAAACCTGTAATTTGAGCTGCCTTATTATTTCAGTCCTTAAAATGCAACAGATCGTGGGGCACAGAGAGATGAAAAGCAAAGTACTTATTTTAGCAAATGCCAGGGGAGGACATCCGTCCTCAGAAATCTGGGTTTGAGAGAAAGAAAAAAAAAACACAAACCAGGCATTGAGACCCCAGAAGGGAATTGAGAGAAGAGAGACCTGTATACAAAGTCTCTCTCTATTTACCCTCATAGGTTAGATCTGATGTAGGATATACCAAGCTCTAATGAATGTGGCATTATTACAAAATAAATATAATTATATGCTACAAAGAACATTGGGCAGGGTTTGAGGACAGGCGATAACACTTACAGCTCCGTGGCTTTAGACAAGTCATTTAACCTCTCTGAACCTTTGTTTCTTATGCAGTATCAAGAGAATGATGACAAGAATTTGCTGTGCCTTTCACAGAGAGTGGTTGTGAGAAACAAAAGAACACAGAGCCCTAAACAGAGTAGGAGCACAATAAAGCCTTATTGACTTGAATTGCTTTGAGATGGGGAATCTAAAGTACTTTGCAAGCATATGTCACTGAGTAAGTGGAAAGTGTTGCTAGATGCCTTTAAACCCCATCAGTAGAATACAGAATTTGAACATGTTTCCAAACAGTGGAGTTCAATTATATGAAGCCACTCACACTATATCTAATGGGATACATTTTTACGATCTAGTAGGAGTGGGGGTATGTAGTGAAAAAGTCTTTGGGTATGGGACAGAGGTAAAGTAACTTGTTAGGGGACTGTAGTATAGGGGGAAATAATGGGGACTTGCATGGAGAATGCTTGCTGTCTTCAAATATCTGAAGAACCATCATAAGGAAGAGGGACTGATTTATTCTTCTTGGTCCTGGAGGACCAAACTGGGATCAATCACAGCTCAAAATAGGAGGGGAAAAAACTTCCTAACAATTGTAGTTGACTAAACGTTTATTCAGAATCTTAGCAGATAAGGAGTTCTTCATCTCTAGAGGTTTCAATCAGAGGCTAGATGACCCTTTCTTCAGGATGTCAAAATAAAATACTACTGTTACTATTACTACCAGTAGTACTACTACTACTACTGCTACTATTACTACTACTAAAAATAACAGTAATTAATGATGATGATGGTGGTGGTGGTAATGATGATGACGATAATGATGACGACAGTGGCAACAAATCAGAATAATGGAGGGAATTCCTGCTGAGTTTTGGTTTGAATGTTGAAGATGGGATGTTAAGAGCCAACTTTGAAGCAAAGAATGCTATTGTTGAGTCATTTCAGTCATGTAGAATTCTTTGTAATCCCATTTGGGATTTTCTTGGCAAAGATACTGAAGTGGTTTACTGTATCCTTCTCCAGTTTATTTTTACAGATGAGAAACTGAGGCAAAATGGTTAAGTGACTTGCCCAGGGTCACACAGTGAATAAGTATCTGAAGTCAGATTTGAACTCAGGTCTCCCTAAATCCAGGTCCAGTGCTTTATCCATTGTGCCACCTAGCTATCCCCAAAGTCAAAAATACCTGTATTCAAATCTTTCCTCTGAGTTACTGGCTGTGTGACCATCAAAAGGTCACTGAACCTTTCAGTGCCCTACTCTTTTAAGACTGTATGTTTTAAAGGTGCTCACTTGCATTGGTTAAAGGAGTTTCTTCACCTGGGAATTCCCTATAATGATGAAATCACAGATCCAGTCCCTATTTCCTATCTCGTGATGCTATGAATCCTTACAGTCTGTGTTTGTTTGGGAAAGCACAGGATCCTCAAGGCCAAAGTGCAGAAAGGGATTCCAAGCTTGTTTCCAAACAGTGGAGTATGACATCATCAGAATTGGGAAGCTCTCCATGTCATCACATGATTGAAGAGAATATTTTCTCCCCACTAAAGATATGATATGGGATAAAAAGTCTGGTTGATTCATCAATCAATAGACATTTATTAAGTGACTACCATGTGCCAAGTACTAACTAAATAGTAAGGGTTTCATAAGAGCTGATCGCATCAACATGTTACCATCCCTTGCCTCCTTCATGTCAACTCTGTCTCTGTTGCTTTCTTCAAAGTCATAAATGGCAATAGTTTCCAAATCAGTCACTTCCCATTTGATTTCTTCCTCTCAATCATCCTACTTTGAATTTGTATCTTTTTCAACCCATACTAAAAATGCTACTAGAATAACCTCCATGCAACCTAATTCTGATCACATCACTCCACTATTAAAAGTCCCTCAATGGCTCCCCACCATCTTTTGAGCGAATTGCAAATCATTACCCTTTCTGGATTCCCTCAGCTAAAAATTATCTGTCTTTTATCAATTTTTTCTAGAATGTTTTCCAGCTCTCTTATTTGTCCTCGTCACACCCCACCCAATGTTCTACTTAAATGTGGCACAGCCAATATTATATGCAAGGTATTATACCAGCTGATGAGAAGTTAAAGACACAAATGAAATTGTCCCTACATTTTAGTGGGGTGTTTTGTCTCTGCCCGTCTCTCACTCCCTTGTAGACTGTCAACTCCATAAAGGCATGAATTATATCTATTTTTTAAAAAACTTTGCCTTTCCAGCAACTAGTACAGTGTCACCTTGCACATGTAGTAGGTGCTTACTAAAGGTTTAGAGAATGGTGGATTACAAGAACTTCAACTTCATAGTTCTCCATAACCTGGCTCCAATCAACCCTTTTATCTATACTTCATCCTTCTTCCTTCTTTACACTGTTCTTTGGCTGAAGTGGACTGCTTACTATTTTCTAAACTTGCCCAGTTGTTTCCTCCCTCCCTGCATCTGGATGTTCTTGCTATCATCTGTGCCTGGAATATTCTCTTCCCAACCATACATGTTCATATTATTATCTTTTGAAATCTAACTTCTTCTTTAAGACTCAGCTCCCATGCCATTTCCATGCAGTTTTCTATGATTTTCTAAGTTAAAAGTGTTGCTTGCCTCTCTCTTAGTCCCCTTTCCTGACTTCTCTTATTCATTTAAACTGTTGTTCATTCATTTCAATCATATCCAACTCTTTGTGACTCCATTTGGGGTTTTCATGGCAAAGATACTGAAGTGGTTTGCCATTTCCTTCTTTAGCTCATTTCACAGATGAGGATACTGAGACAAACAGCATTAAGTGACTTGCCCCCATACTATCTATTACATAGATAGTAAGTGTCTGAGGTCAGATTTGAACTCAAGAAGGTGAGTCTTCCTAATTCCAAGGCCAATGCTTTATCCACTTTACTATCTATACACTTAAATTCTATTTTGAATTGTAGGTACTTGTCTTTCTTGTATCTCTTCTGCAATTATAGTTTCCTTGAGGTCAGTTAATGTCTCTTATTCATATCTGAATTTTCCCTATTACCTCAAATATGGCAGGTATTTAATAAGTATCTGTCAATTCAAATTGATTTGGATAAAGAAGAAGTATCTGAACAGGAGATGAAAGAGGCACATCCTTCTTCTGTACTCAGAGATCTATTCCTTAGCTCCTCTTGACCCTTGTGCTTTTTAGTTACTCAGTTCAATCATAGGATGATGGAATCAGAGTTATATCTGACAAGGATCTTAGAGGCCATTTAGTTAAACCTTCTTATTTACAGATAAGGACACTAAGACTGAGAGACATTAAAGTATTTGCCCAAGATTGCTCCATTATCACTATTTCTGTCTTCTGGGGCCAAGGAAAACAATTCTAATCACATTTCCACAAGCTTGCACTTAAAGGAAGCTATATTGACCCCAAAGACTTCTCTTCTTTAAATAAAACATCACCAGGTCCTTCAATTACCCTCCTTGAATGGTGTGATCTTTCTTCTTTCCACCATCTTAGTGATCTTTATTTGAATATAGTTCTCTTTATCAATGCCATGTCTGAACTGGATTCCCCAAAACTGAACATGATACTCCAGATATGGCTTGACTGGAGTACAATTGGATTATCAATCTCTAGGATAGACTCTCTACTTTTCTTGATAAAGCATAAGACTACATTAGCTTTCTTAATGATTATATTGCATTATTGACTCATTTTGAGCATATATGTACTCCCCTAAAATCTCTAGGCATTTTAGTTAACTGTTGCCTAGTGATGCTTCTCTAATCCCACCTGAATTCCCCATTAAATTACTGAGCTCCATAACCTCGCCATAGAGTTGCCCAACTGATATCAGAATATTCATCCCATGTAGAGAGTCTTGGTAAGAAGGAGAGCACCTTCCGAGCTGAGGGAGGAGGCACTTGAACCTGGGGTTGGAGGGCAACACAGGGTCATAAGTCAATTCCATTCAGTACAATTCAATTCAACAGATATTTATTCAATATTGGTTATATACAAGGCATAAGTATCCCTAAGTATAAGGCACAGACAATATAAGGTTTCAGGTAGAGAGACATCAAAATCAGGAAGATCTGGATTCATGTCCTACTTCTCACACATACTGACTGTGTGACTCTGAACAAGCCACTTAATCTCTCTAGTCCCCAGGCAACTCTCGAAAGCCATGAGTTGTAGAATGGGTATAGATTTATATTAGAAGAAGGGATTTCTTCAATGTTAGTTCCCTATAATAATGAAATTACAGATACATTCCAAAAAAATGGTAATCAGTATATTAGATAGATAGACAGATAGATAGATAGATAGATAGATAGATAGATAGATAGATAGATAGATAGATAGGTAGGTAGATAGATATAGTATCAGGCCTTATACTAGTTGCTGGAATATAAAGACATATATTCCCTTTCCCTTCAGCAGCTTACATTACAATAAGGGGAAAGACATGGGTATACTATCATCCCCTCTTGTCCATTATTAGGCATAATAGAGGACCCATGAATAAATTTGTCTCCTCTTATACAATTTAAACTCAATAGAGATGCAAGTCTATTAGTTTCTCCCAACTGAAATTTTCCCATTCTTCTCAAAAGGGATTTGCTAACTCAAATAGCTGCAGGGTATAGGGCCTAACAGAGGAGAAAAAAAAAGAGAATCCATTCCTGACACCTACTTTTTTATTGAACCTCAGGGATATATCTAATCAGAGGATAGACAACACCGAGGTCATAGGGTCATAGTTTTAGAGCTAGATGTGACCTAGAGGTTGTTTACTACAATGACATCATTTCACAGATGAGGAAACTGAGGCCTGGAAAGAATGTGTCTTGTCCAAAGTCACACCTGGAGTAAATGAAAGAAGATGATCCAACATTGAATTTTCATCTAGGAGAGTAGTCTTAGTTCCCCTGATTTCATGTCTTCAACCACAGGATGAGAAAGAATCATAGATCCAGAGTTGGAAGGGACGATCTATCTAGTTCAATCCCTTCATTTGGCATCCCAGCTCTCCCTCACTCAAATAAAAGTTGACTGCAGGTCATGTCAACATCTTGATGTCATGATCCTCTTCAAGAAAGAAAGGGAGACCCATGGAGAGAAAGATTAAATGACAGGTCTAAGATGACACAGAATTTGAATCCAGGACCTCTTCATCCAGAGCCAGTACATTCCACTTTGCCATATGCTCTTCCTTCTAATATACTAAGAATATATCTTCATGTAAATGGAGTATATTATGGTGCAATGAGGGAACAAACATTTTTGGAGGCATTAGAGGTACTGGATTTCAGTTCCAACTCAGACAGTCATTAGGTATATAACTATAGATTAATGAGGGCAGCTAGGAGGCACAGTGGATAGAGCCCTGGACCTGAAGTCATAAATACCCATCTTCCTCAGTTCAAATGTGGTCCCAGATACTCATTAGCTGTGTGACCCTATGCAAGTCACTTAACTCTGTTTGCCTCAGTTTCCTCATCTGTAAAATGAGGTGGAGAAGTAAATGGAAAAGAAATGCTAAGAAAACCCTCAGTGGGGTCGCGAAGTGTCAGACACAACTGAAATGACTAAAAATAAATCAAGGATGTCTCCATTTGGGCCTCATTTTCTACAGTGGCAAAATGGGAGTGACACTCTTTGCCCTATCCATGTAAAATCTTGCATGTCCACCTCATTCTTTCCTGTGACACTGCCACATGGGAAGGCCTTCATCACCCCAAGTCTGTAGTTTTCTAACAGCCTGATGACTGGGCTTCCTACTTCAAGTGGCTCCCATTCCATTCCAACTCCTACTCAGCTGTCAGTTTGATCTTCCTCACCATACTATTCCCCTCTATAAACCTCAGTGGCTCATTATTGCCTCCAGGATCAATATAAAATCCTCTATTTGGTTTGTAAAGCCCTTCATGATCTGGCCCCTCTGTACTCTTACGGTCTTCTCATTCCTTACTCCCCTCTAGGTACTCTGTGTTTCAAGGACGTTGGTCTCCTCACTTTTCCTCAAACACAAGACTCACTTCCCTGATGGCATTCTCACTGTCAGGCCCCCATTCTTGGTTTGCCCTCCCTCATCATCTCCTAGCTTCCCTGACTTTCTTCAAGTTTCAGCTCCCCATCCTTCAAGAAGCTTTTCCTGGTTTTCCTTAATCATAGGAATTTCCTTCTGAGACCATCCCCAATTTATCCTGTCTGTGTCTTATTTTTACATAGCTGCAGCATGTTAGATTGTGAGCCCCTTGAGAGCAGGGGATTATTTTCTGCCTTTCCTTGACTCTCTAGTGCTTAGCATAGTTCCTGGCACAGCAGAGGAAGTTAATAAATGCTAGCTTACTGACAACAGAAATGTAATGTGAGTTATTATTGTTGAAAATGAGACCATGTGTCTGAAAGGTCTTGGGAATCACTAAAGCATTTTCCATATGAGGGGCATAATTATCATCAAAGCCTCCTAACACCCTGGCACTTGCCCCAGCTCCCCAGTCCAGTGAGAGGGGGACCTACTTATCGTTCTCCCAGCAATGATGTATGTGACCGTAAATGCCATCCCTTGATGATGTAGCACTGTGCAGGGCCTGATAAAATATATTCCAGGAGTGATGGCACTTAGTGTTGGACAATAGATCATTTCAATGACAGAGCGCTGATGATGGATAATTCTGTAACCAACCTGACCCCTTTGGTTAAACGGGCCTTACACCTCAGTGAGCAATGGGGCAGTAATTCTCAGGAATAGAGAGAGACATGACACCAGAGGCTTGGTTTTCAGAAATGATTCCTGGAGGGGCGAGGAGGGACACATATCCCAGCTCCACCTGGAGACAAAGCAGAGGAACTATGTGGGGCCATGGCTTCTTTTCTCACCTTCTGCCAGGCCTGAGGGATAGAGAACCAGTGATAAATGAACTGGCTGAAGACAGGGTGAAAGTCACCTCCTTCAAGGTTTTTGTTCTGGTTTCGTTGTTCCAGTCATGTCTGAGTCTTCATGAACCCATCTGGGATTTTCTTGGAAAAGATACTGGAGTGGTTTGTTATTCATCCAGCTCACTTTACAGATGAGGAAACTGAGGCAAATAGCCTTAAGTGGCTTGGCCAGGGTGACATAGCTAGTAAGTATCTGTGACCAGATTTGAATTCAGGCCTTCTTGATTCCGGGCCCAGTGCTCTATCCGCTGTGCCACCACTACTGCTCTAGCAACCAAAATGTATCCTTCCAGCCAAGGGGCATACTTAGGTTCAAAAAAACAATCGTTTGAGTATGGGATAAGGCCAATAATGTTGAACAACTGTTAATTTGAAAAGGAGTCTGAAGTTCTAGGGAGCTACCATAGACTGGGTGTGATTCTCAGTGTAACTAGATAGGAAGTAAAAACAGAAAGACTTGTAAGATCCTAGGCTGAAATAGTAGAAATATAATGTCCAGAAAAAACAAAGTAAAAGAATATAGGCTTTAGAATATGAAGGGATCTTCATTCAAAAATCTCTTTTTTTGATAGAAGAAATGGAGACTGAAAGGAAGAAAATGAATTTCCAAGTTTACCTAATGGCGGAACTGTGGTTTGATCCTATGGGCTTGGTCTCATGGTATTCTATCCTAATCAGACCACATTTAGAGTAATGTGGCAAATTCTGAGTGACATATTTTAGGAAATCAGAGTCCATGGAGAGGAAAGTGCCCAAAATGATAAAGCGTTTGAAAAATATCACACTTGAAACTGTTAAAGACACTAGGGACTTAGTATCGTAGAATATTAGAGTTAAGAGAATGGTAGAGGAGTCTGTCCAACCAAATCCTTACAAAAATGAAGAAACAGTAACTTCTAAGGGTTACAATTTGCCGAAGGTCACGCAACAAGCTAATGGTATGATTAGTCTTTAAATATCTCAGGGGCTCCCATGTGGAAACAGAATCACCTACATTCCACATAGCTCAAGAATGCAAGATAAAAAACAATGGGTAGAAATTATAGGAAGGCAGGTTATTGCTTGAAATAAGGAAGATCTTCCTTATAATCAGAGCAACAAAAAAAAAAATAGAAATTAAATTTAGGAAGTTACAAGGTAGCCAAACCTGGAAATACTTATGTAGAAAGACTCAATGGCTACCTCTTAGCAATGACGTAGAAGGGATTGCTTTAGGGGTCTGGGCTTTCTGGTCTCCAGGTTCCCCTTCAGCTGTGAGATTCTATACTTCTACAGACGCATCTAAATTCCAACTCACTGCAGAGAGCCGATATGGTGCCAAGTGTGTAAATCATTCAGAGACCCACCAGCCTTCCGGTAATCCCTCATCTGAGGGAAGTGCTCCAGGTGCATAAGGATCTGTTCCATAGGTCATCTTGTAAATAACCACTGCCCACAATGCCACATACATTTATTAAACTCTTACTAAGCAAAGCATCCAATTCTCTCAACTCAATCAATCCTTATAAGACAAAGCTTTGCCTCAACAGAAATATTCTTCCTAAGATGTGATGACCAATATTCAGCTTCCAGTTCTATTCTGTCACTAACTGCTCTTTGACTTTGGGTAAGTTTCTCTGAGTCTCACTTGTTTATCTGTATTATGATAGCAATTTATTATATCAGTGGTGTCAAACTCAGATTGAAATGGGACAACTGAGCTATGTGTAAGGATGCTTCTGGGCCACATATTGACTTGGGAAATTAGATATTAACGTTATCTACATTCAATTGTATTTTTAGTCATTGTGTTAAATGTTTCCCAGTTATGCTTTAATTTGGCTCAGGCCACACTTGTTACAGTTGCTTGGGACCTGCAGCCAGTGTGTTTGCCACTTCTGGATAAGATGGTGTCTAAGAACCCTTCTGACTCCAAAGTCCTTCCCAGATTTAACGTTGTATACTTTAAAGTACTAGTTTTTTGTTTGTGTTTTCCGCTTACTCTTGGATCCCTGAGCTAAAAAATGCACTTTGCTGTCAATCTGAGGTACTAGGTAAGCAAGGTTGGAATTGTGCTGGATCTTCCCTGTCCACCATTTTCCCAAGGATTTAGCAGAGTATCTTTGATATAGTAACGTACCTATAAAAGATATTTGTGTTTCCCTCATTTTTTCTGCAAGGAAGAGAAAGAGTGCTTCTGTGATGGCCTGTTTCCAAAAGCACCAGCCCTAAATTATGGGCTCTCCTGGGACTTAGCTAAGACTTCTAAGGGGGAATTTTCCAGGTCTTCACAATCTTCATGGTTCGATCGTTCTCCTACCAGAGTTGTTTCAATATCACCAACAACCATATTCCCCCCACTGCATTCCCCATGCCACAAACAGCACACACTAGTTGAGCATGGGACAATTTCCTTCCCCAAAGGAATCACTATTTCCTGTTTTTTTATCAGGCTCTTCTGAGGAACCAAAAACCTTGTTCCTAAATTCTGACAACACAGGGTCAAACGTAAGCTACACTTTTCTCCTTTAGCCTTTACATACTACAAGGGCAACTTATAACTCATGCCATTTTTAACAGTTGACACTTTTTTCTAGCAAATTCCTATGTATACATGGCATGGGGGGGCAGGGGAAGAGGTGGTCTTGGAGTCAGGAAGACTTCAAGTTCAAGTCGGACTTCTGACACATGATCCTGGGCCAATTATATAACCTCTTAGTATTTATTCCTGGCCATTTCTCTGAGGCTTTAGATTGCAGAGCAGGGGTCTCTCTGGGCTGCTACTCACCAGAGAGCTACCAAAATTTACCTCACCAGGAGTCCTCTATACCATTGAAATCCAATGTGCTGTCTTTTGTTTCTATCTTTCTGTGGCTGTGTAGTAATAAAGGACCAGTGTGGTATCGAACACCTCATTAGCTACTATGGAAACAACAGAGCTGTTTCTCAATGCTTTATAAAAGCTGGTGGCTGTGGAGCGATAGACTATGATTTCAAAAGCCTTTCTCATCCCCAGGCAGGAGGAAGACATTTTACAGAATATCAGAGCTATAAAGGAACTTAAAAGATAATCTAATAACATATTTCATAAAATCATAGAGTTGGGATAGACTTCAGAAACTAACAGTTCAACCCACTCCCCACCTAGGATCCTCTCTGCAAAACCCCCAATAACTTGATCATCCAACCCATGCTTGAAAACTTCCATTTGCTTAAAGAGGTTTTCTCTATTCATGACACAAGGACTGAGTCTGTTTCTCAGTAACAGCCACACAATGCTCCTAATACTCTCCTGTGGGCCAAGCAGAAAAATCTAATCCTATTTCCCCCTAACAGTACTTCATCAACATGAAGAAAGTTATCATGTCCTCGCTAAATCATCTCTTCATTTCCATTTCCTTCAATATATTGTACGATACGACACCCAACCCCTAAACTAAGGTCTAATTTTTTTTAATCTGAACTGCTTCAGGATGGTGGCAATGTGACTAGATAAGTATTTTTATTTTGAAAGACACAGAACTTTTGGTGTACCATAAGCTCATAGGAGTCAACAGAGTCTCGTGGTTGTCAAAAATTGGATGAGACTGTAGACTGCTCTAACAGAAACAGACTTTTCGAAATGAAGAAGGTGGTTGCTTTGCTGGATTCTGTCCTACTGGATTCTGCCATGGACAGGCCATATCTGGAATATTATGATTAGTATTGGCCATCATGTCTTAGGAAGAACATTTCTGTTGAGGCAAAAGCTTTGTCTTATAAGAATTGATTGAGTTGAGAAAATTGGATGCTTTGCTTAGTAAGAGTTTAATAAATGTATGTGACATTGAATTGAATTGATGCTTCAAATAAAGAAAAGTAGATGCCAGAGGAATATCATAACTGTTGTCAGAATAGCCCTTGCTATCCCTTCTGCCAAGGATATGCAGGATTGGAAGAAAAATCCTACTGAATGGAATGGAATTCTCTAGCTTGTTACTTCCCATGGTCCAAAGAGGCTGAATTTCAAAAATTCATCATTTCCCATCACCTAGAAAGGTTATCAGAAGAGACAATGAGGAGCTCCAGAAAAGAGTTGTGAGTTTTGGAGGAGTTCCCTTTAAAACTCAATAAAGATCCTAGAGAAGTATCGGAAAGGCCACCACAACCAAAGGCTACCACAACTTCAACTGCAGTCATGGGAGCCATCCCACAAGGATGCAGAAGACTGGGAAAAGAGAGCCTAGGTGGGAAATTCCACTAGAGTTGTGTAAGCAAGAGTGAAGTGGGAAGGAGATGAATGCTGGAGAGACATAGTAGAGGGGTGGCCATGCTTGATACAACTGGGCTCCACTGAAACTGTCATCAATTATGTTTCCCAGAGCCTGACAGAACATTTGATGCTGGGTAAGCAAGAGAAATGTTTGATCGGTGGTGACATTCCTCCAACTGAGAATCCATATCGATGGAAAATGGCTCTTCCCTTTCTCTCTTCTCTGAGAAGGCATATGTCTCTTGCAAAGTTCTTTTTTGGTTTTTCTATAAGTTTGTTCATAATCCTTGATTTAATTAGTGTTTTAATGCCAGCTAGATAAAATATGATTGATCTTAATTGCTTTTTATTTGGGTTTTATTATTTGTGAAGAGAGAATTGCAAAAGAGAGAAAGAGTGACTAGTTTTGGTGTATATAAATTTGGATACTGACTAGGGGATGAGGAATGATATGACAGAAAATGGTATTGATTTATTTTGTTTAATAAACATTCCAGAGTGATTTAAACTGAGTCGAGGGCTTTTGCCCTTAAGTGAAAGCAAGTCAATAGTCATTGACATCTGGTAGAAGGCTGGGTTTTTTCAGTCACATCGCCTCCTCCTTTGAGTTCCTTTACCTTAGATGTATATGCAGAGAAAGGACCCTAAAGGCAGGTTTTGAGGAAAGCGACTAAAAAGTAAATTATGCCCAAATTATAGGAAGGAAAAGGAGTGTCTAGATCTAGCCAGAAATGTCCACATTCCCAGGGTGGGTCGGAGCAGGGAAAAAACAGTGCTCATTTTTGTTTTGACCAAACAAATCTCTACAGACAAATAGTACAAAGGCTATACAGGCATTTAAAGGACTTCCATGTGAAATAAGGGTTACACATGGTCTATTTGGCCCCAGAGAGGAGAATTAAAAGCAATGAGTGAAAATTAGAGGGTGGCATATTTAATCTTGATTCAGAGATGGGGCAGATGAATTGCCTAAAAAATAGAGCTATCCCTGAAGGCCAGCTACCTCAGGAAACACTGGGTTCTCATCATTACAGATAATTATTAGCATTTATATGACACTTTAGGGTTTGCTAAGTACTTTGTATACATTAACTCATTTGATCCTGGGAGGGAAATGCCATTATTATATCCATGTAACAAATGAGGAAACTGAGGCACAGAAAGGTTAATTGACTTGTCCAAGATCACACAGCTAGTGTCTGAAGCGGGATTTGAATGCAGGTCTTCCTGCATTCCTATGCTTTGGAGTCCCAAGCTCTAACCACTGCACCACCCAGCTGCCACTAGAACCTGGAGGACCATTTGTCAGAGATTATAGAGGGAGTTCTTCAAATGTCATTTGACAAGTATTTATTAAGTAGTTGGTCTCTGGCAGGCACTTTCCCTACCTAGGAATCAGTAGGGGTGAGACTCAAACCCACATTTTCTAGCTCCCTGTGATGGTCTTTCCCCTGCACCTCAATGTTGATTACCTCTGAATCCCCTTCCACCATGGACCTTCAGGGTTCTAAGCTCTCTTCTAGGTCTAATGTCTTGTGATTATATTCTAAATTTCATTCCAACTTCAACATGCCACATTTCATGTTGGAAGTGTCCTTCCAGCCTTTCTTTGAAGAAAGGCATTCTTTTTTTAATATTGCTCTATCTCTGATATTGTATGTACAATGTCCTAAGGTCCCTTCTGGTTATAGTGCTCCATGATTATACTCCCTTCTCCAAATGCTACACAATGATAGTGGTGCCACTGAGACTCTGGGAGCAGGTGAGACCTTAGGGAAGCTCAAGCCTCTGACCCTTTTTCCTCTATCAACAATAATGAGTCCTTCAGCTGGATGGGATGGAAATTGCTTGTATTTGAGCCACATCAATGCACTCAAATGGTTCACAAATGCAAACAGAATTCTGTAGTATCCTTTCCAGGCAGTCACATTTTCAACTGATGGCCAAGAGGAGGGGTAAACAAGGTAGGTACAGATGTAAGGCAAGCTACCGTAGGTATGACAAAGTGGAGCAGCAATGCCTATAGTGAAATACAGAAGTCCTTGCTTTCTGAAAGGAGCTGGGGGAAAGGGCAGGACTGACATTCCAGGAGACAACTAGGATGATCAGGTCTCTAATGACAAATTTAGTAGAGGTTCATCCTGAAAGCTTAGGTCTTTACCAAACTGCAAGCCTCCTGACATGTTCAATTTTTTATAGTTAATAAAAATAGCTGTTTTCACCAAACTCTTGGCTGTGATCTTCCAGTTTTTCTGGTCATGAAATAAGGGAGGAAACCCTCATTTGAGTACTGGCTCTAACACTGTGATCTTAAGTTAGCTCACCTCTGCAGGACTATGGGGAATAGGTTGGGTTTCAATAATCAGAGGTTCTTTAAATAAGAATCTGTGACCTTTTTTAAATTTTTTTTATTACTGTATTTTAATATAACTGGTTTCCTTTGTAATCTTATGGATTCCAGTTTATGCATTTAAAAATGTTATTCTGAGAAAGAACCCATATGTGTTATCAGATTGTTAATGGGGTCCATGACAAAAAAAGCTAAGGACCCTAGACTAGATGGTTTTTAAGGTCTCTAGAATTTTATATTTTATATTCAAATTTCTTTCAGTTTTAGAAACCTGCATTCTATCTTATGTTCTATGTTCTAAGGTTCCTTTCAGCCATATTTTTTTTATTCTAAGGTTCCTTCTAGCTTTAACCCTTTACGTTCCATGTGTTAAGATCTTTTCTTTCCCTACCATTCCACTACAAAAAAATTATCGCCCATTCTATCCAAAAAGGAACTGGAGGAATAGCCGGGCATTGCATCGCCCTGGGCTCCATGGTTGGTGTTCAATTGTTTTTCATTTGTGTCCAAATCTTCATGACCCCTTTTGGGGTTTTCTTGGCAAGGATACTAGAGTGGTTTGCTTCTCAAGATCATTTTACAGATGAGGAAACTGAGGCAAACAGGGTTAAGTGTGACTGAGAGTCCAACAGCTAGTAAGTGTTTGAGGTCAGGTGTGAATGCAGTTAGATGAGTCTTTCTGACTTCAGGCTCAGCACTTTATCCATTGCATCACCTAGCTGCTCTGTATCAGTATATATGTGTGTATACATGCTTACACAATACCTACATATATACATATACACATATATACACATACATACAAACACATATACATGTAAACATACATACACATGTAAATATGTGTTTATATGTATATTGTGTGCACACATACTTATACATATATGTGTACTTGTATGTATGTTTACATGCATGTATAGCTATGTATGTAGATGTGTGTATGTGTGTATGGATAGATAGATAGATATGTGTTTAGATATAGATATACATGCACACACACACATACATATATACTGATTTCTATCCCAGTTGTGTAGGAGTTGAGAGATTACTTCAAATTTGGAGCTGTTGGTTCTGGCCCTAGTTTGAGGAGCTCATTGGATTTTTTTTTCTCTACCTCCATATCACTTTAGTTGTCCATAATTCAGTTCAATTATCTTTTCTTTGAGGATTCTTCTCATGCACAGCCAATATAAAAGAGCCTGTTGCCTTCAGTGTTGACTTGGCTTAGCTGGTTCCTCTTCAAAACCCTTTTCCTCCTACCCCCAGATTTGGACAGAGTTGGGGAGAGGAGAAGTGCACAATGGAAGGTAATGTAACTGCAGGCTCATTGACATGTTCAACTATTATTATCTGATAAGAGAGAACATAGATTAGTAGCTAGAGTTCTAGATTTGGAGTTAGGGGGAACTGGGTTCTAATCCCACTTCAGATATTTAGTAACTGGGTAATCCTGGGCAAATCATTAACCTTCCAAAGCATCAGTTTCTTCATCCATAAGGTAGGAATCGAGGGCATTTAGGGTTAGGGTTAGGGTTACACCTATCATTGGACTATTGTTAGGATCAAATGAGATGGTATGTATAAAACATTCCTCAAACCCTAAAGTGATCTCTGAATGTAACTTTTGCTGTCACAGGTCTCCGAAAGGAAATGGGTTACAGGAAGCTTTTATCATTATTTTGAGGGGATGGAGGGGAAGGAAAGAATGAAGGAAAGAAGGAGGAATGAATGGAGAAAGGAAAAATGGAAAGAGAAAAGAGGGAAGGGAGGAATGTGGTGAACAAAAGATGAAATGACTGAGGAAACAAAGCTTCAATCTTCCAAGAATATACATTTGGAAGGGAAGAAAATATTTTTCCTAGATCTCAAGAGTTCAAAGAGACTTTCCACATCATCTGGTCTGAGAACTCTATGTTATAAATGTAACTTGGTTTTGAACAAGGAATGCACAGAAATGCCTTGCCTACTTCCAGACAGATGTGTGTGCCAGCTTAGTGTTTGATTGTCTTGGGAAGGATGGGGATGATAAAGTAATTCCCTTAACAGGCACGGAGCAAGAAGTTCAAGATTCAGGAGAATCCTGAAGACCAGATTCAGTAGACCATTAAAAAGAGAATCACTTTTCCCTGTTGTTCTTTTCCTTCACCCTTTTGTGTGGCATCATATAACTAGAACTTCCTGTGACGTGTGGGAGAAAAGCAGCTTGTCTTTTTTCTACCTTGGCCAACAGGCAGACATGAATACACAGCACCTAAGGTTCATGTCCTGACTATGCGTGCCTGAGACTGAATGTAAAAACATTTGCTATCTTTTCAGTTCTGTATTTCTTTCTAGAGGAGAGATAGATGATCTAATATTCAAATACTGACCTTGACATGAATGTCTCTGGGCTTAGAGGTGACATGTAAATTCAAGAGGTTCAGAGGTTGTGGATCATTTGGTTGGTGATAACTAGTAGTAAAAGGAGTTTCTGTATCAGTGAAAATGATCCCCCCAAAAACTCATCCTTGTCAGACTGCCCAGAGGATGGATTTTGAAGGAGTATTATACAGCTAAATTGAAATATAACAATGCCTCATCAGCATTCCTGAAAATTTCTATATGTCCTGACCAGATTCAGTTACCATCTCCCAGGAAAATATAATGACAATTATAAGTTGCTCAATCCTGTTTTAAGTCTTTCTGTTAATTCATGCTTGTGTACTTTTCTTAATGTAGCATTTCTTTTGTAGGAAATAAGTATCTCTCCCATGTTTGATTTGTCATGTATATTGAGGACTTTTCTATCTTCTCCCCAACTCTCTCTGCTCTCCCCATTTAGGATGCCTTTATCATGAACCCGAAGCTAGGTTTTAAAGAACTTCACCCCAAGGCACAAGGTTGATGTTGTAATGAGTCATAGAGTATAATATAAGAATTCCCAACTCCATCTTATTACAGACTAGGTTTTTCCAAAACTGGATGTGGTCTAGACACCATACATGGGTTCAAAGTAGATGGGTCATATGATAAAACTAGAGATAGTTCTTCCAGGCCCAGGAGAAGTTTCTTATGGTTAAATAAAGAAATGTAACCAGGGAGGGAATATAACTTATCCAAAGGCACATAGAAGGCTAATGACAGACCTGGGAATTCCATGCAAGTGTCTCATCCTCTATCCTACTGTTTCTATCTCCAATGCATGCTCTTTTCTCTAGGTAATAACATCTCTCTGTGGACAAAACCACAAATAACTATGTCAGACAGAACAGCTACCAGTGTGCTTCCCAAGAACCACAGACATTCCATCTAAGTTGCAACAACTCAATGTAAACTTTTGAGTAATACCCTCTTCGATTCCCATTGTACTAGAAGAATAATTGAATCATAAGTTTAGGACTTAAAGGGATCTTTGAAGAGGGCTCAGAGAGGGGAAATGATTTCTCTTGTTTAAATGACAAAGTAGCCCAAATCCAACAATTCTGGAAATAAGGGCAAGCAAGGCAAGAGAGAAGATACAGGTGTAGGAAGCATTGGAAAATAGCTCCTCAAATTCCTACCAATCATCTTTTCCCTTGAGAAAAAGAGAAGCAAATGCAAAGGGTATTTAGAGGATTCTAAAATTGTGAAAAAGGACAGAGATTTAAGCTGGAGAAGTGGAATTCTAGAATAATTCAAAAAAGAAGTTGAAGGGGGGAAAAAGGACTTGGTGAGGGTGAGAACTAGAACTAAAAAGTAGGGAGATGGTTTGAGAAGAAGAATAATGACTTCAAGGATGGTGGAGAAAGAAGAAATGGAGAAAGAGGGGAAAAGAGATTGAAGAGGAGAGGGAAAGGGGGATGCAAGAGAAGAAGAAACTTGAAAACAAGAAAGAAAAATATGAAAAGGTGAAAAAATACTTAAGGAGAGTGAAAGATCTGTGTCTAAAGGCCAGGGAGGGGGCTTTGAGCTTAAGGAAAAGATGGTATAAGGGAAAGAGCACATTTAGGGTTGGTTCAGATTCTACTGTGTGCCCATCTTACCCTCAACTTCCCTGGGCTTCCTCTTCTTTACTTGCAAATGTATTAGACTATTGGTCTCTGAGGTCACACAGTTCTTGAACTATGCTACTATGATCTTATAACAGGTAAAGAAAGTAGGAAGAAAAGAAGGAATTGAATAAGAGCTTACAAAGAAAAAGGAGATGACATGGAAGAAAAAGCATCATGTCTGATACCTAGGAATCCCTTCTGATTCTGGGCAAATCACATCCGCCTGTGCCTCATTCCTTCATCTCTTCTAGCTTTACATCTATTCTACTATGATTCATTGACCTTAAAGAGAAGGAGAGAGAGATGGGGAACTTGAGAAAGATTTGGGGAAGGATTCAGACTAAAAGAGGAGAGAGACCTGAGAACAGGAGAAAGGAAAAAGAGAAGGAAGTTTCTCGGACAAAAGAAAGGGAATTTAGGACAACTTTTCAAGTCTCCAGATTATTGGGGAAAATGGAGCTCTCCTAAACAAAATGGAAGGAAGACATTGAAGGTAAAATGAGGTTGAGAGAAAAGGATCAAACGAGATAAACCCCAATTCTGAGCTGGAAGGTAGGAGGAAAAGGAGAAAAGTGACCCAAAATTTCCCAGGAAACAAAATCCAAGGGCTAACAATAAAACCCATCGCTTCAGTGCTGAAATACGGAAGAATCAAGTACAAGTAGTGAGAAAGCTGCACCAGACAGCCTAACAGGAGGAGCCAAATTTCATACCACTGGGATCACCTGAGATGTCGAAGGATGAGACGGTGTCTGAAATACATCTCTCAAAGGACAGACCTCATTCAAAAGAAACACTGATACCAATCCCCTTTTCCACCATCAGACTTAACCTCCCATCTAATAACACACTCATGGTCTAAATTGCTCCTTTAGCAAGGACTCCCAGGTCTCTCTTAGCTCTGAACTAATGGGAATGAACTATTTCCTCTGCACTCCATCATGCCAGTTCCAATAGGATCCCATCTTCCTGATTCAGTTGGGTGACTGCCTTCCTTGCCATAAATCTTTCTTCTCTAATTGTTTGCCGACATCCAGCCAGGTTGTGGTTGTGCTAGCTGCCTGAATTTTCCTGTTTTTCTTACTCTGCTCAGATATCTCTAGCTAGTGCCACTAAATCTTGTCCAAAGATAATAATCACAAAATTACAGAGTCTCGGAGTTGGAAGGGACCTCAGAGACCATTTAGCGAACCCCCTGCCTGTAGAGGAAACTTCTCTATATCATATCAAGCAAGTAAACAACCATCTGGTCGTGATGGAGTACGGACTGAAAGCCAGCAGGAATCTTAGAGTTCATCCTAGAGCTCCAGTCCCTTCTTGGGACCACAGAATCAGAGACCAAAGGGATGCCTCAGGTCATCTAATCCGACCTCCTCATTTCACAGATGAAGAAACTGAGGCCCAAAGATGATGAGTTGGCAAGGTTGCACAACCTCTTTTATAAGTCCATCTTTGAAATTTTGATCGATGCCTTCTTTCTGTTGCATTGGATTCATTTCGGTATACATGCCTCCCCCCTCCTTCCTAGAGAGCTATCCCCTTGTAACATCAATTTTAAAAGGAAGAGGAGGAAAGGAGTTTAACAATACCAAGCACTGTGCTTACTATGTCTGGCAATATATGGAATATTCCGCATCCATAGTCCTTCACCTTTACAGTGGGCAAAGGAAGGGCACCTGCCTGCTATATAACAGACACTGTGCTAAGAGCTTTACAAATGTTATATCATCTGATACTCACAACAAACTCTGGGAGGTATATGCTACTATTATCCCAATTTTACAGTTTAGGAAACTGGGGGTAACAGAGATTAAGTGACTTGCTCAGGGTTACACAGTATCTGTGATTGGATTTGAACTCAGGACTTCCTGACTCTAGGCTCAGTGCTCTAACCACTACTCACAACTGAAGTATTTCCGCACATTCTAGGAAACTTACATTACTCCTGTTACCAGTCTGGCGGTGGATCATGGAATCCTGGATTCAGAGTCAGAATGTACCTAAGAGACCACGGAGTCCACACCCTTGCCTCATTTGACTGAGGAATGAACTGAGGGACAATAGAGAAAAATGAATAGTCCAAAGTCATGCCCTGATGCTTCTCAAAGTGCTTTCACCTTGTGAAACAGTTCAGTAGCCATTCTCATCCCTATCTGATAAATGAGAAAGTGAAAATTCAGACGCTTCCATTGGAGGAAACAGCTCAAGGTCATCAAGTCAGTGGCAAAGTCTGTGCTTGAACTCAGACCTTGAGTTGCAGCCTTGTATTTTTTACTCTACTGTATCATGCAATTCCATTCTAATAATGAAGTATAAAGAAACTAGAAGTTATTCTCTAGATGGTACCTCCCAGGCTATTTGAAAATACTAACAATGAAAAGGATGACGACGAAGATGATGATGATGATGATATCTAACATTAATTAAGCACTTTAATATTCACAAAGCATTGTCCTCCCAACAGCCCATAGAGACAGGTAGCATAAATAGTTTAATGCCCATTTGATAGATGGGAAAACTAAGGCCAAAGTGGTTAATTGAATTCCCCATGGTCAATGACTAGTAAGTATCAAAGCCATATCTCTGATTCCAAGATCTGTACTCTTTGCAACATACCAACACCTCTCTAAAGTCAATGTTGAATGACAAAAGTATACTTCTTTGGACAGGCTACCAAGTCACCTTGATCTTAATGCAAATATCTGAATTTTGGAATATTCTTGTGCTACAAAACTAACAAATGTAAGAAATACGGAGAAGCACAGAAAGACATGCATGAACTCATAAAGAACAAAATAAGTCAAACCAGGAAAATAATGTATGTAATGACTACAACAATATGAATGAGAAGGAAAAAAAGAAAAAGTTGAATACTGTGTAACTATAATGATCAAGTTTGTTCTCAAAGAAAAGATGAGAAAATATCTCTCCCTCCCTTCTTGGAAGAGGTGGCAAGCTCAAGGCTTTGAACTTTATATGAAGTCATACTCAGTTGATATGTTAGTAAGTTTTATTGTTCTGTTGTTTTTTTTTCTTTTTTGTTACAAAAGATTGGGACTGAGAAAGGGGGAAGAATACATTCAGAAATGAAATGATATGAAAATTATTTCTTCTTTTAAAGAGAAATATGTAGATGAAGGGGTTGGAAGAGATTATTTCTACATCTTCCCACTCCAAATCTAGGATCTTCCCTTGTTGCACTGTATCCTAGAGAACGGTCCCCATTTTTCTACATACTCCATGTGCCCCAAACTCTGCAAACTCTGTGTGTCTTGGGGATTACCCACTATGTTGCTATTTCATTTCAGTTGTGCTTCTCAGCTCATTTGCAAAACAAAGATGATGGACAGATCCTGAACTTAATAAAGGATCAAACATTTCCTTGCCCTAACCAATTTCTCATGTTCTCTTTAAAAATCATTCCTCAGTTGTCCCCAAGGGATCATCCCGTAGAACTGGTTTCTCCAGTTTTTGTCAGATAACAGACTTAATTTCCACCAAGGGAGGAGATGGGTCCTTCCCTCATGGGGATACATAAAAATAAGTAGAAATTCAACATTCTAGAGCGTGTCAGAAAAGGAAAGCTAGACAGGATTGTGTTCCCAACGCTACTCACCAGTCATGGAGTAGATGGATTTATAAATGAACGAATCTCATTCTTTTTGTAGGGAACCTGGTGACTCCCTTACTTTTTGGAATGTAAAAGTCCTTTTCTCCCAGAGGAAGCCATGGTACTTCATTCTAATTATGCCGCAAAATAAGTTCCTCAAGAATATTAAGTAAATAATGTTAGGTGCATGGGGAATTTTTTAAAATAAAATACCCACACTTGGTAGAGTTGTGCTTTCCTACCTATGTTTCTTTGTTGATGCTTACATCTAGAAGGTTATCCCTTCCCTGCCTATTTGAATTCCCTGCCTATTGAATTATATATATAAAATAAATAAATAAAAGCAATTCAACCCAAAGCCACCTTCTCAATGAAACATTTGCTGATTCCTATTTTAGCGAATGATCTTTCGTCTTGAAGCTCATATAACAACCTGGCTACAGCTTTCTAGTCCACTTTGCATGTACATAATGTTATATATTATCATTATCACCACTGTATCTCATCCCCACATGACTTGTAAAGAACTGTAAGTTCTCTTCTTTAATTAGAAATTATTTTCCCTAGTGCCTAGCATGGCGTTCAACTGAATTCAGCTACTTATAATAATAATAGCAGTTCACATTTATATAATACAACATGCCCATATATACATATGTGTTTATACAATGTTATTTAAGGACATTTGAAGGGCATTAAAATGCTCGTTTATTAGTACACCCTCATTCCCCCACCTCGGACCAAGGGCCTAGCACGGTATATTCATGGCACACAGCAGATGCTTAACAATACTTACAGAATGAATGAAGAAATGAAAGTTATGAATGGATATTATCTCCCAAAGCCTTGTCTGATTCAATCCTTCAGAGGCTGTTGTTTTATACTCCATGAAACAGGATGTGGGAGTTCACTATCTCTCCCCCACTTCTACTGCATGGAACAGATTAGATTCCCAAACTAATAACCACAAATATGGCAGAACATAAATAACAGCCAAAGAGCGGAGAGCTTGACAACCCCTCCCTAAAGGAGATGGTGAGAAAGTCAGCAGGACTATTTACTGCATAGCAGGTAGTCTAAAGAACAAGCAGAAGAGGGGGTTACAGGGTTCCAACACTCATGTCTTAAAGACAGTTTAGTTACTTCCAGATACTCCACCTGGGAGGTCTCCAGGCTATAGGATGCCATGATTCAGAGTTGATGGCGACCTTGGAAGACACACTGTCCACCCCACCCTTTTTTGTTTTGCATAGAGAAAAACTGAGGAAGAGATTTTCCCAGGGTTATGACTAGTAAGCAGTCAATCCAGGATTTAAATCCAGGTCCCAGTGGAATTCTAGATCATATAAAGATCTCCCCCTTTTTTGCTTTCCAAAGAGAGACAATTTTGAATCTGTTTAATTGCCTCAACCAAGGGAAGTCTCTTTTGAATCTTTATAAAGTTATCCATTTTAAAATACTTTTGTTTGAATTTATGAATGTCTAGAACAAATTAAAACAAATTTGTGTCTTGATGTACTTTCTTGAAACAAAATAGCAACCAAGAAATGAAGAGATAGAGAAGGGAGGGAAGGCAAAAGATAAGACAGACAAGATATAGATTGACAAAAAATAGACAGACAAGATTCATAAGATATAGACAAGATATAGACAGATAGACAAGATAGATAAGTTATATATGTATATATACACATAGACATAAAGAGAGATGTTATAGAAAGAGAAATATAGATAGATAAGATAGGTAAGATATAGACAGACAAGATAGATAAGATATAGGTAGACACAGAGAGAAGTTATACACAGAGAAATATAGATAGATAAGACAGACAAGATAGACAAGAAATAGTTAGAAATAGACAAAATTTACATAGATAAAAAGATAAGACAGACAAGATAAACAAGAGATGACAGATTGATAGATTGACTGATAGATAAATAGCACATGCTTATTATGTTCTGAGAAGTGTGTTTGGAATATAATAGTTGATAGAATTTCATAGAATATTTGAGCGAGAAGAGAGCTTAGACCCACGGCCACCTTCCTAATCCTTTGATTTTACTGATGAGGCAAGTAAAACTCTGAAGGTTGCAGTGACCACCCTAAGGCCAAACAAGTGGTTAATGACAAAGTGAAAGCCTGATCCCTAAATCTATGGGGTAAAAGTGGCACAGTGGCAATGTTGGAAAAATAATTGGGCGTGGGCAGGGAACACCTGGAGATGTTCCCATATATTCCCTTCCCATCCTTTTGATTCATTGGATTCATTCAATAAACATTTATTAAGTGCTTCTTACTACATTCCAGGGACTGCGTACAAAATGAGACCCATCCCCAAGAAGCTTATGTTCTATTGGGATGGAGGTGAGAAAAGTATAGATGCATGTGTTCTAAGTATCCAGGTAAATGACAAAAACAAGTGAGTGTCAGCAATGTATTTCATCTCTGTGGGGTCCAAAGAGGTACCAATGGTTACTACAGAAGAAATTAAGCCAGAAAGATATTGAAAGGAAGACTGCCTGTGTTCATAGAGCTGTATAAGAGGTCAAGGAATGAGACAAGATTGCATATACCAGTATAAAATTTGACCCTGCCCCTTTACCCTTTGTCTTTTTATTATGCCTTTTGCTAGCTGATTGGTTGAGTTTTTGTTTTTGAGGGACAGCTTGGCACTGGGTCCTGGAGCCCCATGGAATTGTATGAAATGGAAAAAGCAAATCTGCCAGTGCACCAAATAGACAATGGTAGACTTGATGTTGCCTCCAAGCAAATGAAGTCCAAGCTAACGAAGGAAAATTTGAGACAGATCTTAGAGAGCTAGGGCACAGAGGTGGCAACCTAATGTTGTAGACAAGCCCGAGTCATTGTGTTGACAAGAAAGGACAAGGAACAGAGATAGAAAAGGGATGGCACCAGGCTGGGTCAGCAAAAAGTTAGTCAAGTTAAGGTTTTGAAAGGGGAAAGTAGTAAGTTGAGTGCCCTCTAGAGGACAATGAAGATGCTGCAAATGTTGTGGAAGTCTATGGAGGTGCCCCATACATACTGACTAAAATCGTTTGGCTAGTGGCTTGAGCGTAGTACTTCCTGGTAGCCAAATTAAACATCGTAATCCCTCGCTGATTAATTAATTATGTGACAACCTGATTTTCTGTACGTTTGTAGAGAGTAGGGCACAAACCTGTGTCACCTGGGATGCCAAATGCCCCCCTAATCTTCACCACTGTCACATATACAAGAAGGAATATGGAAGGAAGGAAAAAGGGTCCCATGTAGGAGGTGATACTTAGGCAGAAGTCTGAAGGAAGACACAGAATCTAAGAGTCAGAGATGAGGAGGGAGTTCATTCTAGGAATGAGGGACAGTCCATACAAAGGTTCAGAGATGGGGATGATAATTTATGTATGGAGAATAGGAAATGAATTAGTCTGATTGTAAGATAAAAGTATGTGAAGGAGATTATCATGCAATAAAATAAACCCTGTTAAACATCATACAAAATGAGCATAAAGGTCTAAGTTGGATAGGACCTTGAATTTCTGAAGCTCTTAGAATTTAGTGTAGAAAAGCACCTTAGAGATCACTTAGTCTAACCTCCTCATTTGTTAAATGAAGAAAGCAAGATCTCCCAAACCCTGCAGCATCTGGTATTTTTTTTTGGGCTCCGCAGGGCAAGAAGAATTCAAACTTGGTAAACTGAGGTAATTTCTGTTGATCAGAAGCCCCCTAAAAATATACTACCCAGTAGTCTTAATTTAAAAAAAAAATTCTTAATCTTTAGAACTAGAAGGAATATGGAGCCAAGAGAGCAGAATTCAGACCAGAATCCAGCTGAACTCTCCTAATATTCCGTTCCAAACAACTTTAAAACAATGCCTCAAATAAAATTTTAAAGCAGTAGAGTCAACAAAAAGTCAGAGGGAAACCTTTTTCCAGAATAAGACAATTTAGGTTGTCTACAGTAGAGATCTGTAACAATGGGGTGGGTGGTGGCCCAGAGTGTGGCAAGAGCACCAGTGGTGGGCCTTGGATGCAATCAATAAGCAGCAGTTTCAGGAACTCTCAGCCCAGAGACAATAAGGAGACCAGACAAATGGTCAAAAAGAGATTTTAAGGGAATCTTTGCTGACACAGGTGGAGTTGTTGCTGACTGACAGTTTTATTGCCCATAACCAGTTCTGGGTCACAGTTCTAGGTAGAAAGGAGTGCTTGAGATCAGTCATAAGGGAATAAAGACCATGGTAACAGTTCTAAGGCCAAGAGCAGTACTAACACTTGCAATTTCAAAAGAGCAGACAATATGGTCATAATGCCATAGCCAAGAGAAGTGTTAGCACTTGTAGCTGCAGGATAACAGGGCACTTGCTGGCTAAACACCAGAATGTAGAACCAAGGGAACAGTGAGTACTCCTCTCCCACAATAATACCGCCTTGAAAGCACCAAAAACTTGCAGATCCCCAGAAGTAGTTCTAAAAGAAGCAGAACAAAAAAGCCTGAATCTTGGGATGATGCTTCCCAAAGACCAGGTGAGTAGACCTGAAATTTTAACATAAAGTTCAAAGTAAAAAAACAGTCTGGGAAAATGAGCAAACAAAAAAGAACGTGTCTATTAAAAGCTACCACAGTGGTAGGAAAGACCAAAACATGAACTCAGAAGAAGACAACCATGTGAAAATAGCTACAACAAAGTCTGAAAGAAAAATGTTAATTGGACACAAGACAAGCAAAAATTCCTGGAAGAATTAAAGAAAGAGACAAGACAGGCAGAGATCAAATTGGGAAAAGAAATGAGAGTGATGAAAAAAAATTCTGAAAAAAAATTAACAGCTCAGTAAAAGAGGCACAAAAAGTCACTGAAGGGAAAAAAAAAAAAACTTTAAAAACAAACTTGGCCAAATGGGAAAAGTTAGAATTAGGGAAGTAGAAGCTAACGACTCCATGAGGCATCAAGAATCACAAAATAAAGTTGAAAAAATGAAAAGAAAATAGAAGAAAATGTGAAATATCTCATTGGAAAATAGATATATTAGTGAATTGTTGGTGGAGTAGTAAACTGATCCTACCATTCTGGAGAGCAATATGAAGCTCAAATGGTCTATAAAACTGAGCATACCATTTAATCCCACAATACCCCTTTTTGATCTAATGACCCTGGCCTCCTTGCCATTCTTCATATGACACACTTCATCTCCTGACTGCATTTTCTCTGGCTGACCTTAGTCTCTGGAATGCTTGGCCTCCTGCCTTCCTTGGCTTCCTTCAAATGCTGGCTAAAATTCCATCTTTCACAGCAAGTTTTTTCTGATCCTGCTTAATTCTACTGCCTTCCTTCCATTGGTTATTTCTAGTTTATCCTTTATGTTGCTTGTCAGTACAAAGTTGTTTGCATGTTGTCTCCCTCATGAGAATTCCTTAAGGGCAGAGACTGTCTTTTGCCGTTTTTCTGCTTCCCTAGAATTTAGAACACGGTAGGAGCCTAATAAATTTGAATTGATTGGCTGAACCTAGGCTTTGTGTTCTCTTTCATCTGTTCCTGGACATATAAACAATCTATGAATCTAAAAGGAAGCTTAAACAGCATAGGATTCAGGTAGAAGGGTCCCTAGGGATTATCTAATGTAATCACACACTCTTCTGTTATGGTGAGGAATCTGATGCCTACTCCTAATCTGAATAGGGTAAATCACATTGCTCAAATTCACACAGATACATTGTAACAAAGCAAGGGTTAGAACCCAGGTGTCTTGGACTTTTTTTTTCTTAATCACACCATGCTACATCTTGTCATTTGGTCCAGTCACCTATGGTTTAATCAAAATAGGAACCAAGTAAGAGAGTACACGTTTCCTGACTCACAGCCCAATATACCAGACTGCTTCCCTTATAAAACTTCTATAAAGTGGGTATAAATATATCATGTGCATTGATCATCCGAAGGACTCCAGGGTACTCTAAAATATATATACAGCCCATAGAAAACATAACTCTTCTGGATCATAAATCTGAACTAAAACTAATATACTTCTATCACAATCACTAAACATTTAATTAACAATAACTTTGCCACTGCCTCAGAAATTAGAAATGATTTTGTAAAATGATTTGGATGGCCCAGGGCTCCTAAAAACCTTGTCTGGGAAAGTTTGCACTAACACCTTATTTTCTGGCAATAACCTACTTCCTTAGAGGAATATACCTTCCCCCCTACTATTACTCCTCCAAAATTTGATCTTTTTAGCATATTCAAATATAAGATGGCCTCTAAAGTTTCTTCTAGTTCTATTTTTTAAATACAGTATTTGTTTATTTTAAACATTCTTTGAATATAGGGAATAAGGTATAAAAAGTGTGGAACAATATACTTAGAGTAAGAAGCAAACTTAGAGGTCACCTGCTCCATTTTACAGATGAGTGGAAAGACCCATAAAAGTATAATGAGGTAGCAAATGTCTGAACCAGAATTCAAATCCAGATCCTTTGACCCAAAATCCAGTATTCTTTCCATTATGCCATTCTACATGTTCAGGCACAGAGGCCTATAACAAACAGAGAAGAAGTATTTGAGAAATATAATGTAGTACCTGATCCTGAAGGGTCTTGAATGTTAGACAGAAGAATCTGAAATTTACTTAGTTGATAATAGGGAGTTATTGAAGAGTAAAGAGCAGAGGAGTGACATGACTAGATCTGTGAATTTAATGGATTGTTTTGCCAGCATCTTGAAAGCTGCTTTGGAGAGGAAAGTGAAGCCTGAAAGGGGCTGTTAAAATAGCCCCAATAAGTAATAATGAGGACCAAGCTGGTGATAATGAAGATGGTAGTAGTGTGAACAGAGAAAAAGGGGCAGATGTGAGAGGTCTTATAGAGATAGTGTTGGTTAGATTTAGTAACCGATTATCTAGGGGAAGTAAGATAAAAGAATAGTCAAGATCAAAAATAACTTCAATAGGAAATGCCCTCTGCCACGTTTATCTTCCATTGTAATAGTAGTAACAGCAGCTAACATAATAAGCTGATAGGGCACGTTAAGATTTGCAAGTCCCTTGACATCAAAATATCATGTGAAGTAAATGATATTACTATTCCCATTTTACAGATGAGAAAACTACGGCTGAGAGAGGCAAAATGATCCTCGGTTAGACAGCTAGTAAGTATATAAGAAAGAAGTTGAATTCAGATCTTCCTGAGTCCCGAGACCAGCCATTTATCTTGTATGCCACTTAGCTGTCTCAGCTTTGATGGGACACAAGAATAGAAGAAAGTTCTTAGACCACATAACCTGTGGATTTAGTAGGTAATAGGGAGCCCCTGATGATTTCAGAACCGAGAAGTGATATACCCAGAACTAGGAATTTGATAGATTGTTTTTGTCAGTAGCTGGAAAACTGGTGTAAGGAGAAAGCAGAGGCTGAAAGGGAGCTGTTAAAATTGTCCAAATGAGTAATAATCAGGACCAAGTAGCTAATAATGAAGATGGTGGTAGTGGAGAGAGATCTTGAAAGAATTTCTAGATATCTGGCTCAATTCGATTCTATTGAATATAGAAAGATGAAAAATATTGCAGTACACAAACAGATATAATAGAAGGTAGAATCTAATAAGGAAAAGGGGAGGGTCAGGAATGAGACTTTGAAGAGGGAGAGATGTCTTTTGACGTCCCAAAGCACCTCACTAAAGTGGGTTGTCTCTGGATGTGGGTGGAAGGAGTGAGGGTGAAATGCAAACATCTTGGATATCAGATTAGAGGATCCTGCTTTAAAATCCTGACTCATTTATTTGCTACCTGTGTGACCTTTCTTGTCATCATTCAGTTTTTTTTAGTTGTATCTGACTCTTCATGACACCACTTGAGGTTTTCTTGGTGAAGAAACTGGAGCGATTTGCCATTTATTCTCCAATTCATTTCACAAATGAGGAAACTGAGACAAACAGGGTAAGTGACTTACCCAGGGTCCTACAGTTAGTATCTAAAGCTGGATTTGAACTTAGAAAAATGAATCTTCCTGATCTAGTACTCTATCCAATAACTGCCCATTATCTCTCTGGGTATCAGTTTCCTCATCTGTAAATTGAGGGGATTGGATTAACTGCCCTCTAAAGTCCCTACCAGCTCAGAATCTATACTCCTTAAACTGGCCAAACCCCAAAGCCTCTGTCATTTTTAACAGGCTCCAGGTCTCTGGGGGTTACCTAGATGGATTTCACAGGGCTCCTTAGGTTAAAATTCAGGAAACTAAGGTTATTTTTGTTGACTTGGAAATCCCAGTAAGAAGAAGGTTAGTCAACTGCTTTGATTAAAAAAACTTTTAATTTCACATTTCATAGTCTTTAGAGCTAGAAGGAACCTCAGAGGTCATCTTATATTTGACTGTGTAAGGCAGCCTCTTCAAAATGATGGAAGGCAATAAAGAAAGCTGCCTCCTCAAAACCAATTCAGGCCATCTCCTTACAGGAACTCAAGTCACTACTCCATTTCCTAAGAATATTCAGTCAATGAACCTTGATTATATGTTTACCATGTGCAAATACTTTGCTAAATAGTAGAGTTACAAAAATAAAAAGGCAAAAATATGGTCCCTGCCCTCCAAGGTCACACATTCCAACACAAGAGACAAGATAAGATATAGCCAGTGAAAGTGGAAGATGACTTCAGGGGAAGACACTAGTAGTGGGTGAAATTAAGACAGGCCTCCTGTAGAAGGTAAGATTTGAACTGGGTTTTGAGTGGGCTCAGAATGGAAATGAGAACAGAGAACTAATCAAAATACAATGTCAATAGTCAAACAATGAGGTACCATATCTGAACAGCAAGAAGGCCAGTATCATTGAACCCTTAAGGACGTGAAGGGGAGGATACATAAAAAGGCTGGGAAACTACAGGGGAGCAAGACTGTGAGGGTCTTTAAGGTCCAAACAGAGGATTTATATGTGATCCTGGAGATAACAGGGAGTCACTGGAGTTTACTTTTCTAACAGGTCCTATGTTAAAGATTACAATTTATTGAATCACTCATTCAAAAGAAAGCCTCCTATTGCCTGTAATAAGCTAACAGTACCAAGAGATTTGAGGATCTAGAAGATCAATAAGATATATTCCCAACCTGCTTCAGGCCTATAGTCTAGTAGAGGACAAAAGACCTGTGCACACAGGAAAAGTTAAATATCAACAGAGAATTTAAATTACATTAATTCTTTACACTTGCCTAACACTCCCATGTATTTTATATTTGAGTTTCACACCAGCCCTAAGAGCAGTTATAGGGTAGGTATTAGCATCCTCATTCTGCAGGAGAGGAAACTGAGGCCCAGAAAGTTAAAATGGCTTTTCTGAAGTCATACAGCTAGTAGGAAGCAGAAATGGAGCTAGAATCAGTCTTCAGGAATTAAGCCCAGGGTTCTATTTTACCCTATTGTCTCCAGATTGAAGTTAAAATATAAAAGGCTGAACAAGTCAGATTAAGGATGGACTGAAAGAAATGGAAAAGACTTTGTCCTTCCCCCACATGCCTGTACTCCTTAGGCTAGTGCCTCAGGATTGCCTGGATGTACAGTGGACAAAAGTCTAGCTCATTGGATGATAAACTTAGTGCTGGAAGGGACCTTAGAAGCCACCGAGTCCAAGTGAGTCTGTTTGTTCCCCCTTGCTACCCCAGCCCAGCAGGCTCTGGATGCTCTCTCACTAACACAAAGAGAATAACAAATCCCCCAACTCTGCCAAAAAGCATTCAGGGAATGATCTACCCTGGCCCAAAGGTCATTCGCAGCTGCCCTACACTGGGCAAGCAGGCAGCTCCCAGCAGCTGCTCAACAGACTAACACACTGGAGTTCCACAAAAACAGAGCCCCACATGGAAACTTGAGAATTGGGCATTTTTAAGTTTGATAGTTTTTCCCATAAAAACAAACTAGGACCAAGATAGATGGAAAATCTGGCAAAAAAAAAAAAACCTGCCAAGCATAAATAAAGTCTGATGATAAAGGGAAAGTGCAGCTATGAATATTTAAAAAGAAACTGCTGGAGGTGTCATTGTAGGAGAGGTTTTGAAAGCTGCCAGGCTCTTCTGCTTTCATGAGGTATGCTCCATTTGGGGAGGATCCCTACAATCCTCCATACACATCCAAGTATAGAGAAAGCTTTACAGTGGTCATGGGAAGTGTTGGAGTCTACCACCAAATTAACTCTGACCTTCAAGCAAGTTATATCATCTCTTGCCCTCAGTTTTCTCATCTGTAAAATGACAGGATCACATTAGATGAACTCTCAACTGAACTATTGATTTCAGAATGATGGAAAGAATGCCAGGATGAAGACAGCAAGGTTTGAATCTTTAAAGAAGGTTCTAAAATGCAGAACTGGGGATCAGGAGAGACCCTGGGGCTGGACAGATGCATATACATATACATATCAAATACATGCACATGCACATACATGCACACATATGTATATACATATACATGCATATATATGTGTATTTGTAAATATATATATATGGGAGCTGTTGCACAGGCATGATCTTGAACTCATGGGAGATGATGAGGTGATAAAATTTGGAACTGCAAGGAGGGACTTCAGGGATCATTTAGCTCAACCTGTGCATTATGGGGACCGTTGGTGGCACGGTGGATAGAGCACTGAACTTAGAATCAGGAAGATTCATCTTCCTGAATTTAAATCTAGCTGTGTGAACCTGGGTGAGTCACTTAACCCTATTTGCCTCACTTCCTTATCTGTGAAATGAGCTAGAGATGGGAACGACAAAACACTCGAGTATCTTTGCCAAGAAAACCCCAAACGGGGCCACAGTGTCAGACATGACTAAAATGGCTCAGCAACAATGAATTCATTATATAGAACAAGAAAGAGTTGTTTTACAGAGGTCCTTGACAGAAGCAGAAAGAAATAGTGACTTGTTCAAGGTCATCAGCTAGTCTGTGGCAGAACAGATGGTTTTGCTTATCAAATTGGCAGATGACCCAAACCTGGGAGGGATAGATAATACAGTGGGTGAGAGCACAGAGATTCAAAAGGAGCATCACAGACTAAATAGAGGCCAAATCTAACTGGAAATTTAATAAGGACAAATGTAAAACCTTACGTAGGTTTAAAAAAAATCACATTCTGAAGTACACCATGGGGAAGGGAGAGGGATGCATGGCTAAAAAACAGTTAGTTCATTTGTAAAGGAGTTTGGGGACTTTGGGGACTGCAGGTTGACTATGAAGGAATGAAGGGAAGGAAATCAGCATTTACCCTGTGAGGTAATAACCCTGTGAGGCAATAACTATTATTATCACCATTTTACATATAAGGAAACTGAGGCAGACCACAACTAGTGTCTGAGTCTGATTTTGAACTCAGGTCTTCCTGACTTCACACCCAGTGCTCTATTAATTGGGCCAAATAAAATTAAAAACTCATGCAACAGTTGCATTCAGAAAGGTATGTATACTTAACACTGATTAGGAAATGATTGCTTGGTCAGTCTACTTAAGAAGTATTTCCATCACTTCTGTAAACTACGTTTTAGGAAGGACATTGAAAAATTAGAAAAATGCCCCAAGGCAGGAACCCAGGATGTTGAAGATCCTTGTTTGAAAGAATTGAAAAGGTTTAGCCTGGAAAGGAGTAGAATTCTGAGGTTAGTTGTTAACCTGAAATAGAGGTTAGTCATGTTCTGGAGGTGGCATAGTGGACTTGAGTTCAAATACGGCCTCAGATGCTCCCTAACAGCGTGACCCTGGGCAAATCACTTAGCCCTGTTTATATCAGTTCCTCAAGAGCTGGACATGACTGAAAGGATTCAACAGCAACCCATGTTCTACTTGGCCTTATGAGGCTGAAGTTGGAAAAAAGGGGTTGATTTTCTACAGAATAGAAGATTTAGGTTCCATTTAAGAAAAAGCTTCCTAACAAGTAAAGCTATCCAAATGTGAAACAGGCTGCCCCATAGGCTAAGGGTTACCTCTCATTGGAGGTCCTTGAGCAAAAGCTGGATGACCACTTATGTATATTGTTAAGAGGATTCCCTTTTTTGGTATGTGTTGGACCAGATGGTCACTAAGGTCCATTTCAAGTTCAGCAATTATATGATTCTGTGAACTCAGAGGAAGTGCTAACAATTAGACCTCTTTGCCTCAGTTTCCTCATCTGTAAGATGAACTAGAGAAGGAAATGGCAAACCACTCCAGCATCTCTGCCAAGGAAATGCCATATGAGGTCATGAAGAGTCAGACACAACTAAAAACAACATGGCATAAGCTGCTACACGATGCAATGAGTTTCTCATCATTGGATGTGTTCAAGCAGACGTGTTCAATGACCATGGAGAAGCTGTGTTGGGTGGGGGCTTGGGGTAAATGAACTCTAAGATCCTTTCCAACACTGATGTTAAAATGAAATGATTCTACTTGTTGCTTTAACCCAGAGTCTTTGCTCCAAAACATTCTTCTGCTGGTTTCAATAAGGCTATAGAAAGCTGCTATGGTGATTCAGAAGAAAATACTCTGTTCACATTTTCTGTAAGATCTGCTTCCCAATTAAACCCAGTGTTAACTTTTGCTTCTACGAAAAGAGAAGAAAAAGACATGGATGGGGTGCTTACTTACCCTAATGAGTGAGCTCTCTGCTCTGAATTAATCCAAAGCCAGATGCCCGCCCGCACCAGGATTCACTGATGCAGGTTGAGCATGCAGACTAATTTAAGTGGAATAAAAACATATTTTTACATGCTGCCCTGACACCAAGACAGGCATTTCCCCCCCACAAAACAAGTCCAATAATTGTGTTGAGCTTATGCGGCATTTTCTAGCCAGAAAAGGATTTTCCAACATTGTTAACTCTTTTCTGGGTTGCTTTATTTCAGAAAAGCATAATAATATAGAGCCAGAAAAACGTAGAACCCCAACTCTCCCACTTAGCAGTCAGGCAGTTTGGGGCAAGTCACTGCCTCTGAGCCTCAGTTTCCTCATCTGTCAAACAAGGGACTTGAAATATACTATCTGTGAGTTCTCTTACAATCTAACCCTGAGTCCAATGGAGTGGGATGGGGGAGGGGAGGGGATGGTTCTGGAATCTACCTGGAGCATTGATCAGTGCTTTTTCCTTGTTCTCCTGCCCAAACCTTCAACTGCCAAACTTTAACTCTCCATTAAACCTAGCCCAGAGATGAAGCCCAGTGGTGAACAAGCGGAATGAAAAGAGACACACCAGCTGCCATCACCCCCCAATTCCCTCACTCCGTAAACATAACAATGCAAAGAACTTATAATTCAGAAAGGCTGGAGCTCTGGCACATCGAGTAGCCCAGAGGTCAGTTATTTCTAATTACTCTCTCCAGGGAAGAGACTGAAAGCAATACATTAAATATTGTCAATGATGCTGGTGATCTGGAAAGGTTGGCTGTTTTGTTCTGGGAGAAAGTTCTCTCTGGGCTAGAAATGAATTTATAAAATTCTCAAAGGCCTTAAATTCAAGAAGATTGATATTTATAATACCCAGAGACCTAGAAACTCAATCCTTTATTTTAAATTTCATTTTATATTTTTCAATGATCAAATATTTATTTTCTCTACTTTCATATTCCTGCTCCATGAAAGAAAAGAAAAAGGAGAGGAGAAGAGGGGAGGGGAGGGGATGGAAGGGAAGAGGAGGGAAGAGGAAAGGAGGGGAGGGGAGGAGAGGGGAGGGGACAGGAGAAGGGAAGGGGAATGGTGGGGAGAAGAGGAAGTAAGGATGGAGGGAGTAAAAAAAGGAAGGGAGTAAAGAGAAAATTCTTGTAAACCCTTATTTTGCAAATATGCCAAATAAATTCCTTCATTGATCCTGTTCAAAAATGCATATCTAATTCTGAATTATAAATTCATCATCTCTATGTCAGAAATTAGATACTGCACTTCATCATAAGCCCTCTGGAATCATGGTTGATCACTGGTCAGATTAAAGACACCTCTTAGTTTCCAGTTCTTTATAAACATTTTTGTACATATGGGTCCTTTTCTTCTTTGTTTGATATCTTTGGGGATAGAAACATACTATTGGCATCATTGGGTCAAAGAGTTCATACAATTTAGTAATTTGGGGGGAAGCAATTTCCAAATCGCTTTCCAGAAAGACGGGACTAATCCACAGCGCCACCAGTAATGTATTTATGTACCATTTTCCCTCCGGCTAATTTGATAGAAGTAAGGTAGAAGTTCAAAGTTGCTTTATTTGACTTATTAGTGACTTGGAGCATTTTTTTTAAAATAGTGATAAATTGGATCTTTTTTCTATTAAAAACTGCCTCTTCATAGCGTTTTACTAATTATTTATTTGGGAATAGCTCCTGTTTTTCTAAATTTGATTCACTTCCCTATATGTCTTGAATATGAGATCTTTATCAGAGAAATCTGCTACAAAGATTTCTCCCTTTTACCTGTCGTCCTCATTTTAATGACAGTTTTGTCTATGCAGAACCCTTTCAATTTTATGTACTCAAAATCATCTATTTTATCTATCTTCTGTGTTTCGCTCTGTTCCTTGTTTGGTTAAAAATTCTTCCTATTTGTAGATCTCAAATGTCATTTCTTCCTTGCTCCTCTATAAGTCCTGAAATATGATAAAAATCTTATCTGTTATGATTAAAAACTGGGTAACTTGAACAAGATCTCCTTAGATCTGTTTTTTTCTCAGCTAAAAGATATAGGGCATGGCTTAGCTTATAATTCAGGTCTCTTCTGGCTCTGAGGGTCTGTTTCTTTGTTTCAGTGTCAGTTTCAGTTTCTCCTTCCAAGAAAGGGTGGTCAGACCCTTTCTTCTCCTCCTCTTTCTCCTGCTTTTCTCCCCATTATCTTTCTCCTTCTCCTCTACTACCCATGATCCAGCTACTAATGCCTAATGCGTATACACAGATGGTACACCAAACTCATGCTAACAAGTATTTTGAGCTAAGCAGTAACATGGCAAGATTAAAGAACTTGCTGCCTCCCAACTTCTATTTTATGCTATTTTCTCTGAAGTGACATATAATTTTTATTTAAATGTTCTATCATTTGTCTCCTTTTTTTTTAGAGGCAATAAGAGTTAAGTCATTTGCCTAGGGTCACACAGCTATAAGTGTCTGAGGCCAGATTTAAACTCAGTACTCCTGCCTTCAGGACCATGGTGCTATCCACTGCACCACCTAGCTGAAACTCAAAACTATCAAACTCCTCTACTTTCTCCGGTGTCAGTTTCCCTGACTTTCCTATTTCTTTTGATGACACCACTATCTTCCTCATCCCTTCCCCCATCCACATCTAATCAGAGATTAACAAAGGAATCAGAAATCTTCTAGTCCAAGTCTATCATTTCAAAGATGGAGAAACTGAGACTCAGAGACCAAAAGGGACTTCAAAGGCACACAGCTAGGATACAGAAGAACTAAGAGTTCAGCCTCACTCTCCTGATTTCAAAGCTATTGCACTTTTTGTTATATCCCAGACACCTCAGACAGATCAATACCCTGACAGTTGTTATTGTTTATCCTTAGTTCTCAAAGAGGACCATGACATCAGGAAGATGAAGTCATGACTTGCAAGCAAACTGGATTTAAGTGAAGGCTGTGCAAAGTCACCAGCCTCACTTTCTCCTTCTGGTCCAGTAGCCAGATATAGATCAGGACGACTGGGGATGATCCCCTCCTGACAGTACAGACCTGAGCATATCACTCCCCTCTCTGCCCCTCGCCACCCCAGATCCTTGCTCAGAAAATCTCAATGGTTGTCTCTTTGCTCACTGAATAAAGCCCAAATTCAGACTGACGTTTGAACGCTCCCTTGTCTGAACTAAATCTAATCTTTCCTAACGTTGTGTCCTATTATTCTTTTTATTAAGAGACAACTGCAGTTAAGTGACTTGCCTAGGGTCACACAGCTATAAGTGCCTGAGGACAGATTTAAACTGAGGACCTCAGGAGCTCCAGGATCATTGTGCTATCCACCACACCACCTTGCTGCCCCGGTCTCCTATAATTCTAGAAGACAAAGCTTTTATTATGGTCAAATCAGACTCTTGACAGATTCCCAAGTATGCTTTTCACTTTCCTACCCTACATCTTTGCTCATGCCATCCCAACTTTAATATTCTAAAATCTCACGATGCTAAGATTCTAAAACACTATGTTTCAAAAATAAGATTTTTTTCCTGTAAAATAACTTAGACTATTAACAGAAATGCAGGTCACTGGTAATCAATAAACATATCCCAGGCAATGTTTACCTTCATGAACCAGCTGCTGTGATCAATTATACATTTGGAGGTCAAATTCCCTTTCAAAATAAGAAGACATTATCATAGCTCATAGATTTATTTTTTCCCTATTTTTAGGCTTAGGCTGTTTATATTCAAGTAAAACAGTGACTGAATTAAGATAATCAAGTGGTTTAGTGACAGTGCTATTTAAAACCCTCTCCCTGAGGGGGCTTCTTGAACTCAAGAAAAGCACAAGACCCTCAAACCCCAAAGATTGCATAATACATTTTCATATTTTGCATTGTTTTAGAATGGAGTGAGATAAAACCATTGCATCTGAGTTGGTAGAAACCTTAAGGCTCCCTCAGAGTATACCCCCTCAATTGACTAAAAGAGATTTAGAAAAGGGGAAATCATTTATTTTCCTAAGGTTGCTTTCAATTAGTTGCAGCACTAGAACCCCAAACCAGGTCTCCATTTTCCAGTTCAAGCATCTCTCTACTATGTCGTGTTTCCTTCTCTTTATTAATCAATTATTTGAATCAATATAGAATCACTGTAACTACCACTTTCCACTGAAATACTACTCTTAATCTTCATGGTTGCATGGAAACAACCGGCTTCTTGAAGGTTGTGCCAATGAAACCCAAGTTCTAGCAGGTTCTTCTAAGCTAAAAAAATATGAGATTACAGGACTAGCAATAAACTGCAACTCACAAGCTAAGAGTTCTGAAGCTTGTCCTTTGAAAGCAGACTGGTGTTATAATAGTCTTCAGGTGGCTCCTTCTCCAAATCATACACGAACAAGACTGTTTGGCAACACATTGCACCCAGGACTTACTAGAAGATCTCCAGTTGCTTGGGTACTTTTAATTCTTTAAATTGTGAATATCTCCCCTCCCCTTATATCAAGCCTACATTTTCTTCTTTGCCATTTATACCCAGTTCTTCTACCTTAGCTTTCTTGGATCAGGCTTATCTATTTACTCCCTTTTCCTAATCACCATGTGTGTATATGTTGTCTTACTCTCTCATTAGAATGTAGACCCCTTGAGGTCAGGAACTATCTTGCTTTCATATTGGTTTCCCCAGGTTGTTGAAGAAGTAATGTAGCATGCTGGGTAAAAGTTCGACTTTTTAATAAGGAATACTTGGGTTCACATCCCAATTCTAACACATACTAACTATACAACCATGGGAAAGTCACACAGCACTCTCAAGACTCTTAGTTGCCAATCTTCACTAATACAGGTAGTTTTCTCATCTGGTAGTTCCCTAGACCAATAGAACCAGAGATTCAGTCTCTAATCCTAACCCCAATTCTAAGCTCTTAGCTCATAACCTGGAATATGATAAATACTTAGTAAAGGATTTCTTTTTCATTTATCCATTCTTCCCTACGGCCATTCTTGAAACACTGAAAGACAACTCTCATATCTATCTTGTGTTCTCTCCTCTAGGCTAAACATCTCTCGTTCTTTAAACCAATTTTCATATAGTATGAGTTTGAGACTTTTCATCATCCTGGTTGCCCTCTCAGATGCCTCCAAGTGTATGAATGTCTTTCCTAAAATGTAGTGATCAGAACTCAGCATGATACTTCAGGTGCAATCTGATCAGGAAAAAATACCATCATCATTTAGTCCTGGATACTAACTTAATGAAATCTAAATTTAAATTAAGTTTCTTAATTGTCATATAATCCTATTGACTCATATTGTCTCCAAAAAGCTCCAGACCAATGTTTTACCTCTCGCTATTTTGAACTCTCTCAAAGTCATACATTCATATGTGTGTGTGTGTCTATGTGTGTGTGTAATGTTCTACATAGACATATGAAGATGAATGTATGTATGTGTATATATATATATATATATATATATATATATCTTTACAAAGAGGCAGCTGGATGGATCAGTAAATAGAGCACTGGGTCTGGAGTCAGGAAGATCTAAGTTCAAATCTAGTCTCAAAACCTTACTAACTCTATGACCCTGGGTGAGTCACTTAACTTGCAATTGCCTTAAATCTACTGGAGAAGGAAATGACAAACCACCACAAGGAGTGATTTTCTTTGCCAAGAAAACCCCCAAAAGGAACATGACTAAAATATGACTAAACACCAAATATATGTATATAAACATATATATACATAATATTATGTATAAACACATACATGTATTTATGTGTATGTACATACATATGTGTGTATATGTGTGTATGTATATACATATATATATATGCTTTAATTGCCTACATATAAGTTTTAATAGAGCTGCATTAAGATGATTGGAATACTATATATACATTCATAACGGCAAAATCTGATAAGGTATGAAGGAATTGTGATCTGCATTGGTGGAAAGAACAGATCATTTGGAATGTTTACACATATACACATAAGAATATAGATATACATATATATGTATGTATATGTGTGTATAAAATACATGTGGTACCAATTCTTAAAGAATTAGTCCAAAAAAACACCCTACTTCCCAATAAAAAGGACATAGGTACATCATTCTTTGATGATCTAAAAGGCTCTTCAGAAGCTTCCTGTGCCTCTAGGTTTTCAATCTTTATATCAATTACAGTTGGACCAGAGGGATTTCCCCCCTGGCTTCATCTATCATCTCAATGCTGACGATTCCTAAATCTGTACACCAAGCCCTAGCCTCTCTCCTGAGCTCAGTTTCATATCTCCAGTCATCTAGTAGATATTTGAAGCTGGATCTCTCAGAAGCATCTCAGACTCTGGCAACACATCCAAAACTGAAATCATTATCTTTTCTCCTAAATGCATCTCCTTTCTGATCTACCCTATCTCTGTCAAAGGCATCATCATACTTGTAGTTACCCAAGTTCACTCCACACATCCAGTCAGTTGCTGGGTCTCCCCATTTCTCTCTCCACAGACACACCTGCTTTTCTCTATTCCCACAGTCTCTCTCAAAACTCTCCATTTTAAGGCCTTTTCCCGTCTTGCCTAGACTATTGCAACAGCCTCTAATTGATCTCCCTGCCTCCAATCTCTTGCCTTTCTTATCTTTCTCAGAGCTTCCAAAGTGATTTTCCTAACTCTGCCCAAGTCACTTCCCTACTCAATAAGCTCCAGTGGCTCTTGATTGCCTCTCTAAAAATCTTTGAAAATCTTTAAATGTATTTTTTCCATCGAATTCACAGACATCACCCCTTCCCTCTGCCCCACCGAAGTCTATCCAGGAGTAGAGGTTTATGGATCCTTGTTAAAAGTCCATGTTTAAAAAGTGTTTAAAGTCCTCCATTACTATCTTATCCAACCTATCTTTTCTAATTTACTGCTGATAACTCCCCTTTCTGAATGTTATAGTCTTCTGATAAGATCCTACTCTATCTGTCCATGCCCCACCTCTCTCATGCCCCCTAGAATTCCATTTTTACTTCAGATTTTTGCTAGAGAGATACTTTTCTACCCTGGTGCTAGTGCCCTGCTCCTGGGTGAGTGAGGAGAGAGGATTCTCTCATATTTATTTTTGTCTATATTTTATACATATATTTATGAATAATCTCCTCTAACAAAATACAAGTTCCCTAAGGGTATAGGAATGCTTCACTTTTGCTTTCATGTCCCCGTGACCTGAACAGTTCCAGGCAGTTAGTAGGTGCTTAATAAATGTTTATTAATTGAGCAAAAGAATGTCAGAAAACAGAAAGCTTGTATGTGTATCATATCCTAACTTGTTGGCACTGACATTCAGAGATGACCCTGCTGTTTTCTCTGTGCAAATGTGGCCCAAAACGCTGGTGAGTGGATGACCTCAAGTAGCCACACTATAAACATGGATACTGAGTAGAGCTTATCGCTATCCTTAATGGACCCAACAGCTGGGGCCTTGGACTGCCCCTGCAAGGCATTCTACGGAGGGAAGAAAAGATACTGCTCCTTACCAAGGACCTCACTCTCACATTTCTCTGGACTCTCTGGTAACCATGGTAACCAAGCTTACAGGTTGAAAAGTTCAAAATAATTCGTTGCCAAGCAGGAAGTTCTGTTGGCATCACCTGTCCCAATCTCAAGGTATTCAAGGACCATGTGGCTGCATAAATGTTTCATGCTGTCCTGCAGAAATTGCTATTTCCCTTAAATCTCCTTGATATACTTAAAATGATTCCTTACATGTATTGCAATAACCATCAATCTTATGAATGCCTTTTTGATTGAACATTTCAGCATTCCCCATCTGGTCAGAACCCCAAAATCTGTGAGTGCCAATCCGACACAAGGGCATATTTCAGAAGGCAGAATAGTTCAGGGGGTACCTTCAAGAATGTATACCTATCTCTCATTGGGTGAAACAGTCATCGCTGCCTAACTTGGGCAATTCAACAGCAAGACCCAGCACACAAGGCTCCCCCATGGACACACAGCACAAAGAAAGTAGACACTGACTGAGGAAAAGCAATCCAGGAGCATAAAAACACTAAAGATTCAGTGGTCCAGTAGATAGAATTCTGGACTTTGAATAGGAAAACTTACTAGCTGTGGGACTATGGGCTAGTAACTTAACCCCTGTTTGCCTCAGTTTCCTCAATTGCAAAGTGGGGTAAAAATAGCATCTACCTCATAGGGCTGTTGTGATGACCAAATAAGATAATATTTGTAAAGTCCTTAGCACATTGCCTGGCACATAGTATGCACTATATAAATTTTTCTTTCCTTGCCACTCTAGAATTCACCCATCTCCTCTTTCTCTGTCTCCTTCAAGGAAAATCTGACCTTTAGTATATGATTTACAGCAGTAAAATAGGCCAGCCTATAACTTTCAGTAAAGAAACCCTGTCTTTCCCAATTTTTTATATGTTAGCAGCAGACAACTCCCAAAATGGAAGAGACAAGAGTGCCTTCTTCAGGCATATTATCCAGGAGTGCTTTCTGCCTACATGGCTCCACTGTTCTGCTTTCTTGTTTGTGGTGACAAATGCCTTTCAGTTCCCTAACCCACTGCCTCTGTTCACATTCCTCTCTCTGCCTGGAATGTTTTTCTCTTCATATCTGCTTGTCTAAATCCTACTCATCCTTTATGAATCAACTCAAATGCTCCTTCTTCCATGACACCATCCTTGATCCTCCCAGCTAGAAATACTCTGCCCCTCCTCCTGACTTCTGAAGCACCTTGTGTGTGTACATGCACGTCACACATACATGCATGTATATATACATACATGGATATACACATATATGTGTGTACACAGATCAAGGGTTCTTAATCTGAGACACATGAACTTGGTTTTTAAAAAAAAATTTCAATAACTATATCTTAACATAATTGGGTTCCTTTGTAATCCTATGTATTTTATGAACATAAAAACATTATTCTGAGAAGGGGTCCATAGGCTTAACCAGACTATCAAAGGGGTCCATGATACAAAAAGGTAGAGAATCCCTGAGATAGATTGATAGGTAGATAATGGTTGATCAATAAATAATAGCTAAATAGATAATACATTATTTGGATAGATAATAAATGGATAATGGATGGATATACAGATAGTTTACTAAAAATGATTATATTCCAGGCACTAGGCTTAGCACTGGTGATACAAATACAAGCTTGCTAGGTATTCCTTGACTTCCAGAAGGTCATATTCTAATAGGGGAAGACAATACATAAAGGACCACTGAAAACTGAAGTTGGAACTCCAATTGTCATCAAAAAGATTGTGGGATGATTTCAAGGACAGAGGCCATTGTTCCAGGATGGAGAAGGTAGAGAGGATGACTTGAATTGAGAAGGAAGGGTAGGGATATGGTTGGGAAGTCCAACTCTATCTCCCTTGATAGGATCATAGGGTCCTAGAACTAGATCTGAGAAGGACCTTTGAGGTCACTGAGTACAACTTTCACTTTGCAGATCAAGAAGCTGAGACCCATGAAGGTTAAGGGAATTCATGCAAGTCATAAAAATAGTAAGTGGCAGAAGGGGTAACTGATACCAGTTTCTCAGATTCTACATCGTGGTCCTCTTCTGCCTCTAAACTATCAGAGCACAGGAATTCTGCTTTATTCATCTTTTCATGCAATCATTAACTCTACATGAATCAACAAGTATTTATTAAATACCTGATATGTGTCACGAGTAGATAGAGAACATACCTAGAAGTCAAGAACCCTGGATGTGAATCTGACACCCTACTGACTGTGTGACTGGACAAGACTGGATCTTCTCAGTGCTCTAGGAAGCTCTCTGGGATTTCATATTGCAGAGAAAGTGCCAACTTGCATTAATAGAGACAGTTTACTCACCTGGAGTTCTCTACCTCTATGAAATGTGACCAAAAGAGATGGATCCAGTCCTTCTCCAAGTGCCCTGTATTTTACTAGGTGCTAGGGATTCAGATAAAAAGAGAGATAAAATACCTACTTCTGAGGAGCTCACATTCTTTTGAAAAACAACAGATATAGGCATATAAGCATATACAGAATAAGTATAAAGAGAAGAAACCCAACGAATATGTGGTAGTTGGGAAACGAAGGCACTAGAATCTGAGTGCATCAAAAAAAGCGTCATAGAGAAGAAGGTGCCTTAACTGGATCTTGAAGGAAGAGAGCTCCTGTAAGGGAGAGGTCAGGACTGAGGGCATTCCAGGCAAGGGGGACAGCAAATACAAAGGTGCAGAGATGGAAGATGAAAGGTCATGTGTGAAAAACAGAAGAAAGTTTCTGAGCCACAAAGTGGGACATAATGTTCAATGTGGCTGGAAAGAAAGGTTGGAGCCAGGTCGTAAAGGACTTTAAAAACTAATGAAGGAGTTTATATTTTATCTTAAAGGCAATAGGAAGCCACTAGAGTTTATTGTATAGGAGAGAGTCATAGTAAGATTTGTGCTTAAAGCAATTACTTTGGCAGCTGTGAGGAAAATGGATAGGAAGGGTGAGAGAGGCAAGGCAAGGAGACCTTGCATAATCTAGGCAAGAGGTGTTAAATGTCTGAATTAGGGTGGTGTATATGTGCATAGAGAGCAGGGGTCAGATGGAAGAAATGATTTGAAGAAGCAAGATTTGACAATGGTTTGAACAGAGGGGATGAGGAAGAGAGAGGTGTAGAGCACTCTTCAAGGTTACAAGCCTGAGGGTTTAATAGAATTATAGTAGCTTTCACAGAAAGAGAGAAGTTTGTAAGAAGCATGGTTTTAGAGGGGAAAAAAAGACAGTAAGTTCTGTTTTGTATAGGCGGGATTTGAAATGTCTCTATGACTCAGAATTTGAAATGTCCAAGAAGGAGAGATTAGGGCTGGATATATAGAAATGATAATGAAATTCACAGGAACTTTTGAAGTCACCAAGAGAGAATGCAAAGGGACAAGAAAGGAGGGCTCAAGACAGAGCCTTGGGAAAAATCCAAACTTGGGGTTGAGGAGAGCATAATATGAGCCAACAAGAGACACTGAGGAGTAGTCAGACAGATTGGAGAAGATCTGGGAAAGAGCAGTTTCATTTAATTGTTGAAAAACACAACAAATGTCCCTTAATTAGTTGGCACTTGATCCTCACGATAACCCTGGTGCTATTATTTTCATCCCCGTTTTACAGATGAGGAAACTGAGGCAAAAGAAGGCGAAATGACTTGTCCAGAGTCACACAGCTAATAAGTGTCTGAGACTGGATATGAACTTAGGTCTTCCTGACTTGCAATGCCCTGGCTGCCTCAAGATGTATGTATGTTTATGAGTATATTTGTGTATGTTTGTGTATTCACATATCCATATATATCTATATCTATGTTTGTATGAATATATACATATAGAGTAGTTAGATGGTACAGTAGATAGAGTGCCAGACCTTAAGTCAGGAAGACCTGAGTTCAAGTCTAGCCTCAGACACTTACTAGCTAGTGACCCTGGGCAAGTCACTTAACCCTGTTTGTCTCACTTCCTGATCTGTAAAAATGAACTAGAGAAGGAAATGGCCAACCACTTTACTATCTTTGCCAGGTGAACCTCCAAAAATGGTCAAGAAGAGTTGGAAAAAACAGAAATGACTAAACAACGTGTGTGTATATGTGTGTATATGTGATGTATGTAAGTATGTCTATACACACACATGTTGTTCCAAAGTCTTGACACAGTTTTAAGCTTTAGTGATTTGGAGGAACTAAGACTTTGGGGATACCCTTTGTATAGGTGGGTTAAGGAATTAATGGAAGGATGAATGAAGCATAAGTTATTTTTTTCTCCCACTTACAAGCCTTAAGCATCCAATACAGAACCTACTGTTCATTAGACTGAATTGATTTTAATCAAGCAGATAGGAAGGGTATAGACTTCTCATTTGTGAAAATCAGAAGTGGAAATAAAACCCTAAATAGGTAGGAGGACAGAGTGGATGAAACATCAGTCTTGGTTTCAGAAGACAAAGGTTTCAGTTCCAGCTCTGCTCCTTATTAGTAACTAGTGACCTTATGCAAGTCATTTAACCTCTTGAAACCTGTGTCCTCCTTTGAAAAGCAGGGGCCAGATTCCTTTTTCTCTAAGGTCCCATCTGGTGCTAAACTCGTGGTTTGGTGAAGTTTGACTCTGATACAAGGTCAACAGTATCTAATCATTTTTGCCCTTATTAGCATGTTCTCCAGTCCAAAGTCATCCATTTTTTCCTCTCAGAAACAGCAGAAAGGGAACTGCTTCTAATTAGTTGCATTTCTTATATTTGTACTTAGGGAAAACAGAACTATCCAGAACAAATCTATCAGCTCTCAATGATTTTCTCTCGGATCAGACAGCCAGTATCAATTAGACCCCAAATAAAGGTAAAACTTTTCTCAGGAAGCCACAGACAGGGATTCAACTTGTCTTCCTTTTAATTGTTCATTTATTTTCCCCACATACAATGTCAATAACCCCAACACTGGTCTTACGCAGGAATGTCTGTTCCCCAGGGAGGCTGGTTAGAGGAAGTGAGCTGTGTGGTGTAGAGGTTACCATGGTAATTATACATCAACCCTGGGCACCTTCTTCGCTAGCCGTCAGCCAGCTAATTAGAACAGCCCTTTAGCACTTGCTCATGTTTCTGGAACATTTCCTTCTGAAGAGCTCAGGAGGGTGGTGGGCACTTTGGTCAGCTCTAGTGAGGCTTCATCAGCCCCCACAATACTCTGGAGAATTATAAGCAGAAGGAATTGTAAGTCCTTGGATGGTGAGGGCACCACATTACCTCTTTACCTCAGTTCAAGAAGGTAACAACAAAAATGAATGGGGATTAGGCACCTATAGGCTAAGGAGCAAAATGCAAGGCATCAGGAGAGAGACAAGAGTTCAAATAAAACAGTTGTTCAATCAACAAGCATTTATTAATCACTGCTATGTACCATAGTACAGCTATGGGGCAGCTATGTGGTATAGGGAATTGAATGCTAGGCTATGAAGTCAGGAAGACTCATCTTCCTAAGTTCGAATCCATCCTCAGACACTTACTAGCTATACAAATGTGAGCAAGTCACTTAACTCTGCCTCAGTTTTCTCTTCTGCAAAATGAGCTGAAAAAGGAAATGGCAAACCATTCCAGTATCTTTGCCAAGAAAACCACCAAATGGGGTCACAGAGAGCTGGCCGTGACTGAACCACAATACTCCATACACTGTACTAGGCACTGTGGATGCAGAAAGAAAGTAAATGGAATGTAAACTCAGAGGGGAAGGTCAGACTGGGGGAGGGGGAGGGAACAGGGCTGGAAAAAAACACCTGAAAGCAATAGCATTTAACCTAGGGGTGGGGAACCTTCGACCTCAAGTACGGCCCTTATCCTGTACTTGAGGACCTAGAGGGCCACACGTGCCCTGGAGGCCACAGGTTTTCCACTATTAACTTATTCAATTCCTGCCTTTATAGAATTTACAATCTAGAAATAAGATAAAGGACACCAATTCAGAGAAGTATAACATAAAACACTCTTGGCCAATAATGAGCCCCAGCCCAAGTCCCAATTGCTTATCATTTTGGTTTTGATGACTCCGAGTGAGTGTAAATAGCAACTGTTTCTGTTCTGAACAGAAACTTTGAGGGTCTTCCCTGCCCTGAATGATTCTCTTGTGAAGCCAAAGTAGGTCATCTTTGACCTCAATTCTTCCATAGCCTTTGCCTAATGAATGGATGTTGCCTTCGACACACTGAGACCTGGGAAAGACCTTAGTTTAAAAAGACCAAAGCTTCCCACTACATGGGGGCCATCACCAGGCATCCTGATGTACATCTTGCCACTGGATTCCAAATGACTCTGGAGAAATGACTTTGTGTCACTGAAATCCAGTTGCCTTGGAAGTCAACACAACATCCTCCTAATGTCATCAATCCTCTTGAGGATGCAGGAGGAATAACGACTATGTACATTACAGGATAAATACATTAGAAAGTTACAAACCATGGGACTAGCAACCTCTGGAAGGCTGTTATGGTTGCATGTGCTGTGGAATATCATCTGGAAGAATTAGTTTCTTTGATATGGCTCCAGAGGGAAGAACTAGAAGCAGTGGAGGAAGTTGCCAGGAAATAAATCCAGGCTTAATAGAAAGAAGGACTCCCTAATAATTAGGGCTGCCCCAAAACAGAACACAGTGCCTCCAGAAGCTGCTGAGTTCCTCCTTATTCATGGTCTTCAAGCAAAGACTGGATGATTACTTGTTAACTATATCATAAAGCAGGTTTTTTTTTCAGGCATAGGTTGGATTCAAGAGCCACTGAGAGCCCTCCCAACTTTGGAACTCTATGATTCTAGAATGGTCAGGAAGTTAGATGGTGAAGTGGATAGAACACCAGGAAGATATGAGTTCAAATCTAATTTCAGACACTCACTAGTTGTGTAACCCTAGGCAAATCACTTAACCCTGTTTGCCTCATTTTCAAATGAGCTGCAGAAGGAAATGGCAAGTCATGCCAATATCTTTGCCAAGAAAACCCTACATGAGGTCATGAAAAATCAGACAGGACTGAACAACATGAGCTCGACAATATATGTGGCTGGGTTTATGTGCTGTACAGTCTTCTCCAACTATGCTAAGCTCCGGGGATACAAATAAAAAAAAAGGACCTGCCCTCAAAGAGATTACAATTTAATGATAATAAAAATATAGTCAATTTGGAGTCAAAAAACCTGGGTTCTAGTCTTGGCTCTGTTGCTTATTTCTAGAATGACCTAGGACAAAGCATTTTCCCTCCCTGGGACTCAGTTTTCTCATTCATAAAACAAAGTGATTAGACTCAAGATGAACCCCAAGAGTTGTTCCAATTTTCAAATCCTAAGATTCTATGAAGTTACATGCATCATAGAGAAGGATTATATCTTCAAGTGAATCGTGACAGCCAGGAGACACAATTCTTAGTCCCTAACAATGGTGCCCCAGTGTCTTGGCCATGGCTTGGCTCTTGTAAGCTGTTAAGTTTTCTGGTAATTCACCTTGATATGGCTGTACTCCATTCTACTTTGAACCTTACATATGGACCTTGAATCTTAGATGGGATGAATAGTTGCCAGAAAAGCATTTTTTGTCTTCTTATCTTATACATTTCTACCCCATGCCTTTCTATAAATCCTTCATAGCTGATCCAATGTGCTGGGGTAGGGGTGGGAAGCAGGCAGAGTTAATATTTTTTGATGAGTTCATGGTCCCACATGCAGCATTCAGGCTACTCATCGACTATCCATTGCTGTAGTTACACTTTCTTTTCTTCATAGATGCTTTTTTGCACCATCTCTTCACAAATCATCACGCAACACCAAACAGTAACATGTTAAAAAAAACCCATCATGGGATTTTACATTGTTCTTTAGGTCACCTATCACTGTGATTCTTCAGGGCCCCCTCTAGATCTGATTCTTTATGTTCTAGGTCCATGAGGTCTTTATGTTCTAGGCTACCTGAGCGCAAAGTTTGGGTGTTCATCCTACAGGTTTGGGATATGTTTTCTCTCCCACCACTACTCACCTCCAAATATGCATTTAGCTCTTCATCTGTCTGACTCCTGTGCAAGGTTGCTATGAAGTTCAATGGTATAGTTTTCATCTGTTCCACTGAAGAAAAGATGCTGCTGTGGTTTAAATAGTCTATTTTAGTGTTTAATAATTTTAACTTTTCATTTGCCCTGTACATGTATCAGATTGGTTTTTTTGTGTTGTTTTTTTGCGGGGGTGGAGACGCAGGAAACCCAGTTCAAAATTCAGATATTCTTTCACTGAACGTAGGAAACATTCCTGTCATGTGCTTCCTAAGAGCCCAGAACTATCAAGCCATGAACAGAAACCATACTTTGAGGCTACAACAGTTACTTTTTATGTATATTTCATTTCCCACACTCAGTCCCCTGGCTTTGCCATCAACTCCAATAAGTTTAGTCCTGCTGGTACTAATGGAAAGGAGCAAGCATTTGTTAAGTATCTATCTATTCTTTGCAATGGTCCCGTGCTAAGTGCTTTACAAATAATATCTCATATTATCCTCACAACAACCCTGGGAAGTAGGTGCTATTATCATCACTACTTTGCAGTTGAGGAAGCCAAGGCAGACAGAAATTAAATGACTTGGCTAGGGTCACATCTGAGACTGCCACACTGTGGCAATATAATGCATATTTAATTCAGGTCTTTCTGACTCTAGGCTCAGTAATCTATCCACTGTGTCATCCAACTAGATGCAATCTCTGCCTATTTTATCCTGACTTTACCATGATTTTGCCTAGACTCTGCCCTTCTGACTTAGTTGTATGTCTGCTTCCTCAATTCTATGTCCTTGCCTGAAACAGAGTTGCTTGTTTTCACTCACTATGGCAGGATGGAGGACTTCACAGACACATACCAGTCACTAAAGGAGAACAGGCTGTCCAAGGTCCTCATGCCAAGGGAAGATGACTGGAAGGTATGCCATATGAAGATGGGGTGAAGGAAGTAGAGGTATTCAGTCTTGAGGAGAGACATAATAGACATCTTTAAGTATATGAAGAGTTGTCACATAGAAAAGAAAGTAGATTTGTTCAGCTTGGACCCAGTGGCCAGAACAAGGAGCAATGGGTGAGGTTATAGGGAGACACATTTCAGGTACATACAAAGAAAGGTGATCTGACAATTATAATGTTTCCACAGTGTTGTGGCTTATCCCAGCATATTATGTAATCCCAATCAATGCAATTCTTCAAGCAGAGGCTGACTGTTCAATTAGGTGAAGGCTCTGTAGGTGGGAATTTTCTATTCAGGTTACGATTTGGACATAACACTGACTGAGCTCCCTTGTATCTCTGAAATTCTGAGAGTCTATGATTTTGAGAAGACATCTCACTAGGGCATCAAACCAGCTAGCTCTCCATGCCATGGCAAGTCCTGTACCATTGTTCTTGTGTGGCCTTGATACTCCAGGAAATCAGAGTATTTAACGATCCTAGAGTGAAATATCATCTAATATCTAGAGGTGGGATTCTTGAGCTGGGGTCCATGAACTTGTTTATATGTCTGTGTGCCTTGATCTATATAGAGAGAGATAGCTCTAAATATGTGTGTAGGCATGTACATACACATGTGTGCATGTATACACACATGTAAAATACATGTATACACATGTACACATATAAGCTTTACTAGATTAAAACTGCACTGAGACTTTTGGAATATCATATATGTACATACACATACATTTAAAGCAATCTTTCTACACAGATCAATTTACACATACATATACATACTATATGTGCACAAAATGCATATATAACATTTTAAGAATAAACTAAAATTCATAGGATTACTAAGGAAACCAATTACATTGAAAATAGTCATATGTAGTTCTATTATATATAGAAATATTGTCATATATGGTTCTATATATGTTGAAATATAGTCATGTATGAATATGCATATATAACTATATTTCAATACAATTGCTTTCCACTGTAAAAGTATGAATTTTAGTTTATTCATTTAAAAACATTATTCTAAGAAAGAGTCCACAGCTTTACCAAGCTACCAAGGTTAAAAATCTCTGCTTTAGTTAAATCTGGTTATTTTACAGGGGAGGAGAAAAAGGTTTAACAGGATACAGGAGCTCCTGACCAGCTGCCCACACAGATAACCATGTGGAATTGTAAACAATGGAATTACCAACTGGGAAATACTTTGATGTTAGCCTGTTCAAAGAATGAGCAGCCTAGGCCCTACGCCTTTTGACCTTGGCATCCTGTTGAATGACCATGGAAGCTTAGTTGCTGAACTCCTTCCATGGAGTTTACTTTCACTGATTTCTGTGATGCAGTCTCATATCCATGCAGATCAGGGATAATAGGCTCATAGTCACAGAACTTTCATAAAAAATGACTTCAGAATCCACCTAATCCAATTCAAACAAGAAAAGGAATCCCAGCACAAAATTCCTGGTAAGGGGATACCCAGCCTCCAGTGAGGGGGAACCAACTCCCTCCTGAAGAAGCATGCTCCACTTTTGGGCAACTCTAATCATAGAGCGGTCTAGGACTTGGATAAAGTTATATCCAAGCCCCCCCACACTCCCTTTTGTCATACACTCTTGGCACCTAGACTTGCATGGCATTAAGTGACCTTCTGTATGTACCTTGGATTTCAGCAACATGTGGGCTCACTCTACTTTGCCTCTGCAGAACAAGATGTCCCTCCCAGGATAAGTTCGTCTAAGCTCAGGATGCTAACTCAACCCCTGATTGTGATATCAGCTCCCCCAGCCTCCTCCTAACCTCTGATTGAAAAGCTAGAGGGTAGAATACCAAAACTCCTCCTAAAGCTTATAGAAGGCAGAAACTAGACCAGAGGTGGGGAACCTGTGGCCTCGAGACCACATGTAGCCCTCTATGTGGCAATCCTTATTCAAAGGGCCACACTTGAGGACCTAGAACACTACATGGGACCTCAAGGCCATAGATTGCCCACTCCTGAACTAGACTCTCTTAGCTCACTCCACTTTTCCATCTGTTGTCCTGACTGGTTTCAGCATCATGAACCAAGATGCCCTGTCAGGTATCCCCTGGTGTCCAGTTCTCCCTCCCTGCTTTTAATGCCTCCTTTTGTGTGCTGTCTTTCCCTTTACATTATTAGTTCTTTGAGAGCAGGAACTATTATTTTCGATTAGTTGTATCCCCAGCACTTAGCATAATGCCTGGCCCATAGTAGGGGATTAACAAATGTTTATTGGATTAGATATGGGCACACTCTCTTAGACTTATTAGAAATTTGTAGCAGTCATTCATATGGTTGTTAATAGTTTTCAGTTCTCTTTCTGAGAACTGTCTGTTCATATCCTTTGACCACATCTCTATGGAGAGTGGCTTTTTGTCTTGTATATCTCATACCCCATTCTAAAACGTGTGGGCAGCAGGCACCAGGAACTCATAATCCCTGAGTTATGAAACTCTTCTCTCTCACAGGGTTGCTGTGGGGAAGGTACTTTATAAATCTTAACATGCTGAAGAAATGGGAGATATTGCATTATCTTCAAACCCTTGTTTTTCCACGTCCCAGCCCAAGTCCCTTGGCTCAGATTGCTTTTGGAAAAGAGCTTCATAGTACTTTTGCTTACAGGACTAGAACTCTTTCATAAATTCACTCCAATCTCACTCGCCCAACTTAGCTCCAGGAAAAGAGGGTGCCCCTGGAGAGGGTGCTGGAGTGAGAGTCGAGGCTGGACGCATCAATGGGCAAAGCGAGCAGCTTATCTTAATGCAACAGCAGGCTATGAAAAGTGAGAAGGGAGGCTAATTGGCAAACAGGAGGAGAAACCGATCCTTTCCAAGCGTGACTAGGAACTGACACATCTAAGCAACTACTGCTCTTTCAGCAGCCCCACAGGGAGTGCTGGGATAGGGGGATGGGGAATAGACACTCAGGGCCCACTCCTGGAAAACTTAAGTCCCAGGAACACAGGATTTTAAGATGAGAGTGGACCTTAGAGGCCATCTAATCCAAACCCTTTATTTTATCCTTGTTGGATATGTTATCATGGAGTATTCCATTTGAGTGTAGGTTGGATTAGATCGCTAGTGAGGGCCTTTCCAACTCTCAAATTCTAGGATTCCATGAATATGTTATTCCAATCCCCATTGTGCCAGACTGTACCTTCATCACTCAAAGAAAACAGAGAGAAAAGTGAGTGAACAATAATGAAAGGAAAACTAATCACAGACAAGAGCTAGGGGGAGGGGAGGTGAAGAAGGGAGGGAGCTGTCCACCATTAATCATTATGAAAAATAGGTCCCAAGGAGCTACATTTGGTCTCTCTATGATTAGTGAGCTTTTTAATTTTTGGCACATTATTCCAATTAGGCACCAGGCATGGAGGCAAACCCACTGGGAATTAGAGAGGCTTGGAAAGGATGGGGTGTTCAGATATGGAACCGAGAGGGGAGAGGTGAGAAATTTTTAAGTGTCTTTCCAGGTCCCTGGGTACATGATAATTAACTTAGTGAAAGTGAAAGTTTTTTTAGAAGCTGGAAACAGAAAGGTTCACACTATCCATTTATGCCTAGAACCCTGTTCCCTTGCCCTTTCTCTGCCAGTGGAATGACTTTTTTTCCTCAAAAACCCAGCTCAAATTCCACCATCTCATTTTCAGAATCAGAAATGGTTTTCCTTCTTCTTAGACCTTTGATTGTATCTCACTCATGCTTTGATCATGTTTTATTTTATATCATAGACATTTATTCAGGCTATGTCTTACTGGTGCATTATAAACTCCCAGAAGGCAGGAATGTTGTCTAGCAGATTCCCTAACCTCTTCCCAAAGAATGCCTAACACAAGACATTGCACATAAAAATAACTTAATAGTAGGTGCCATATAAATGATTTTTCTCTTTCCCTTTACTAGATCTCATCACCTGGGACCTTCTCACTAGGAAACATCCCTCTCCCTATCACAGGATTCTTCCTCCACTTTGGAGAAGGACCCAGGACACACTTCCTATTTTCCCTTTCTGGGTCAACTTTTGACTTCAAAACAACACTCCCATGCAAGTACTTTCACCCAGTCCCTTTTTCAGTTCTGCTTCATAGTTGTCTTCCCCTTCTCTCAGAAAGTAAGCTCTTTGAGAGCAGTAATTGTCATTCATCTACTTGTATTTCTATCCCCAGTACTTAGGATAGTTTCTGGCATGTAATAAGTGCTTAATAAATGCTTTTTGACTGACCAAAGCAGATCTTAGAAGGAAGAATGAGAAATTTTCAGTCCAAGTCCCTAACAGGCTCAATTCTTTCTTAATTCTTTCTTCTCTGCATGACACTATTAATACAAGTCTTTCCTGTGTGATACAATGGAGAGGGCCTGTCTCTGGAGCTGAAAGACCTGGAATCAAATTCTTCCCCTCATACTTACTATCTGCATGATCTTGGGCAAGTCACTCAGCATCCCTTGACCTAATTTCTCTCTTTCCCGCTGTAGATCTATGATCCAATAATAATGAAATTTACTACGTGTTTGATGCCTTTTGAGTCTGAGAGCTTATAGGAGGGTCTGATGACCATCTTGAGAGGATGGCCAATATGACGACGAACCCAGAAATCACCTGGTGAGGACAAAAGAGACAGAAAAAAAGAGGCATCTGAGTGCTTGTGTGAAAAAATACAAATTCAAAGGGGCTAAAGGTAGGATATGAAGAAAGACCCAGATTCATTTGCCAGGTGTCACATTTACTAGCTGTGTAATCCTAGTTACTTAGTAACTAGTTACACTAGTAATAACAATGAAGATAGACACAGAGAGAGAGAGAGAGACAGAGAGAGAGAGAGAGAGAGATGGATAGATAGCATTAAAATAGTTCTAGAAAGTTTATGCAACACTTTACAAATATTATTTCATTTTATTCTCACAACAACCCCAGGAGGTAGGTACCAATATTATCACCATTTTTAGAATGAGGAAACTAAGGCACAGAAAGATTAAGTGAGTTGTTCAGGGGCACACAGAACTAGTAAGTATCTGAGGCATATTCAAACTCAGGATTTCCTGACTCCAAATTCATCATTCTATCCATTGCAGCACTTTGTTGCCTAGAGAGTACCAAAGGTGAGATTTGAACACAGGTCCTCTGACTCTAATGCTAATTTTCCTCCTATTGTGCTTTGCTGCATTCCATAACTAGTTAGATAAGCGATGACTAAGAAGGATACTGATTTACTGAATCACACCCAGAGGAAGGTGATCGTGAGAATGAGGGGCCTCATGAGAACATGGCCCATGAGAAAGGATTGAAGGATCTAAAAATACTTTGGGGTATTTGGAGAGTTGGAGGGAGGTGAAGTGGGCATCATAGTACTCCTCAATAATTTGAAGGAATAGCATATGGAAGATGGATTTGATTTGCTCTGAAATTTGGTCCCAAAGGAGAAAGTTAAGAACAGTGAACGGAAATTAAAGGGAAATGGATTTTGGTTCATTGAAGTAAAATTTCCTAACAATCAGAACAGTCCAAAAGAGGACTGGGCTATCCCAAGGTATCATCAGATCATAGCTCTAGAGTTGGAAGGGACCTTAGATACTATCTAGTCCAATTCCTCCATTACATGGATGAGGAAAACAAGACCCAGGGAAGGTAAATGACCTACCTAAGATGACACAAGTAGTAAATATCAAAGGTCAGATTTGAACCCAGGTTCTCCAACTCTAGACCTAGAGATTTTTCCACTGTGCCATACCTCCTCCCTCACTTATGGGTTGTCTGTTATTCAAGGTCTATGATTAGAAGTCAGAGGTCCACTTGTCAGTGATTTTTTAGAACAGATTTAGAACAAAAATTTGCTAAGGTGCTGACCAGTTTCTGAGATCCTTTCCAACTTTGACTTTTGTAATTTGATCAGAGCTGAGGTAACGGCCACTCTAGAACCATTCATCTGCAATTGTTCCAGCTGAGCTTACTTCTAGCTTCCCATGGTTCAAGGAGGATGATACAGTGGGGTAATGGGGGCAAAAGCAAAGCACAACCATGGGGTAAAAAGGATAGTCTTGGGGAAGATAGCCTTCCTTATGCCCTTCACATCCCAACATCATACTCACCAGTACAGGCCTAACACAAATATGAATTGATTGATAAGGACAAAAGAGCAGGCAGACATGGGGCAGTACATGCCAATATTTGATGAAAGGGGCCACGGTAATTGATTTCCATGGGAGGCAGAAGATCCCTTTCTAAGAGAAGGCAAACAACTCAGGCATTCTCAGAAATGTCCACCACCTTCTTTGTAAAGGTGTCTTTGATGTTCTCTGAATGACATCTGCATCTAGGAGCTAAAGCTTCATGTTATCATCCTGCACACCAGAAACACTGTCAATCAAGGAAGCAAGGGCTCCCACAGCAACACAAGGCCCCAGCAACCCAATATGACATATTCTTGGAAATAGAGATGTTGCAGATTTTAAGCACTAGGATTACAAGGGAATTAAGGCAAGAGCTCCAGAGGGTGGGAGTTTTATAACAGGGACCTATTAAACCAAAATTCAGCATTTTTGAGTTTAAAAGGCACCAACTCATTTATGAAAAACTGGGCTAGTTTTAGTAACGCTGACTAATCAAGACTCCTAATAAAGAGATATCCAGTCTTTCTCCAGGGGAATCTGGGGTGTCCAAAAGCAATGTAAGATATGTCTTTTGTTTTAAGTTAATTGCACAATAGATGCCAGGACTCCCCATAAAATTGCATGCGATTCGAGCTTCCATAGAAAAATAATGCCAGAAATGCACAAGGGAAGTTAGCAAACCTGTGGGAAACCCATGAACAATCTTCTGCAAAGCGGAGAATAAATAGCTCATATCTCCAGAGCACTTTGCAGTTTATATTCCTCACAAGAATGCTGTGAGGAAGGAGGTGCAGGTAGTCTTTTATCCATATTACAGAGGAGAACATTGAGGCAAAGATAGGTAAAGTGATTATCCTGAGGTAACATGACTTAAAAGTTTACAGGCTCATAGATTTAGAGCTGGAAGGGGCTTTATAGCCTGATTCTAGTCCAACCCTCCCCTTTTACAGATGAAAAAACTGAGGCTTGTAGAGTATAAGAAGCTGGCCCATAGTCACATATATCATTGGTGTCTGAAGTGGGTCTTGAACCACAATCTTCTTGCCTCCAAGGCCAGCACTCTGTCCATGATGCCTGCCATGTAGGTCTTCTAACTGGAGGTCAAATTCTTTCCCCTCTTAATTTAATAAAAACCAAATAAACAAGCAAATAAATAAATAAAGCTTGACCTACTCCAGGTTTATTATACAAGCTGAGTTGCAGCTGGTAGGGCCTTTCTCTATGCCACATGCTTGGGATTACTATGTACAGCAACGTACTCCCTCCTCACCTTTGACTTAGCACAAGCATCACCTTCAACACAAGGTATTCCTGATCCTCGAAGTTATTAGCAATTTCTCATTCATCCATCCATCCATCCATCCATCCATCCATCCATCCATCCATTCAATAAGAGGATATTAAGCACCCACTATGTACACGCACTGTACTAGGCTGTGAAGATACAAAAAATAAAATGGACCCTATCTTCAAAGAGCTTACATTCCACTGCAAGAAAATGAAATGTAGACAGATATGTAAAGTCAAAGTATATGAAATATACAATGTAAGTACAAGGTCACAGTAAAGAAGGGAGGCAGAGGGGAGAAGGGATTAACAACTGGGGGGATCAGAAAAGATATTTAGAGATAGCACTTGATCTGAGTCATGATGGAAACTAGGAATTCTAAGAGTAGAGGGTGAGGAAAAAGTGCCCCCTAGACATGGGAGACCAGGCAGATGGGAGATGGAATGATATGTACTTGACACCAGGATTTTCCTCTTGAAATTACTTTGTACCATTTTGTATACACTCCTTGATGGCACGGATTGTTTTGACTTTCATTCTAGTATTGCTAGCACCTGCCACATTGTCTTATACATAGTTTTTGTCGTTGTTAAGTCATTTTTCAGTCATTTGGAGGGGGTGGCATTTGGGGTTTTCTTGACAAAGATATTGGAGTAGTTTGCCATTTCCTTCTCCAGAGCATTTTACAGATGAGGAAACCAAGGCAAACAGGGTTCAGTGACTTGTCCAGGGTCACACAGCTAGTAAATATCTGAGGCTGGACTGCACTCATGAAGATGAGTCTCCCTGCTTCCAAGACCGCTGATTTATCAGCAGAGCCACCTTGCTGACCTTTTACATAGTAATCACTTAATAAATGTCATTTGAATTTGTTGGAAAAATTGATTGTCAAAAAACATCTGTTAGAAACCTGTCAAACTGAAACAAAAAACAGAAAAAATGAAAACTTTAACTAAGATCAAGAGGATCCCCTTCTGGTGAATTTTCCCTTCTTCAGCTCCAAAGTTTCCCCATTTTTCTGCATCATTCTTTCCTCTCCCCTCAACCCCTCCCAAAACTGTGGAATTCTCCATCATCACAAAAATATACAACTGCCTCATCTATTAAATGACCTCCAGTTATGAACAATGGAAAGACAAATCTATTTCATTCAAAAGAAACACTTAAGCAATGAGTCTGAGTCATCAAAGCTTCATAAATAGTGACACATTCATTCATTTTGTTCTAGTTTATTTGTTGAGCAGAAAAACCAGAAACTAAACAAATTGGGGGGGGGGTTGGAAGGGGGAGACGTTACCTTTTCAGTGAAGATTTATTTGTTGGAGGTTAAATCAGAGTGAATTTTCTGCTACACAGCACTCATTACCATATTCTTGCTGAGGGGAGAAAAAGGAAAGAATATTTAGCATGTGTGCATATGCATGTCTATGAGAAGTGGTGTGTCCTAACAGCTGAAGTGCGGACTGGGAAATGGGAAGACCTGAGTTCAGATCTTTTCTCTGACACTTGCTATATAACCTAAAGTCTCCAGGAGCTGTCACTCAGGTTGTATTGCCTTGGACAACGTAGATAATCCCACATAGTAACTTATCTCTAATACCTAAGGTAGGTAAGTGGAAAGTACTCTTTTCAAGGACAAAATAGGTGACTCCCTTGTGTCCAAGAGTAAAAGGATCTCAAGTCACCACAACTGAACCTGGAATCGGTAAATGAGAAGGACTTTCTTGAAGGTAGAGAGAAACAAGGACCTATCCCCTGCTCTTTCCATGATGAGACCCAAAATCAAAAGATCAGTCAAAGGCAGATATCATTACTCACTTTTGCACTTGGGGCAGAATAGGGAGGGTAGAGAAGCCTAGGACAGACTTGAAAGGTTCTCACTTGGAAGTACAGCTCCCTGAGGCGGGGAACCCTGGAAGCTTTTGAGTTTTATGAATTATTCTTTCTAAGTAAATGCTAATCTCAATTGTTTCTATGCTGCTGGAGGATTATGAGTGTCAGAAGCCTCTTCCTGGTCACTGAGATCTAATTATAGCAATTAGGTGCACAGTGGGGACAGCCCATTGAACCTGTATTCACATCAGACTTCAGAGATTCACTAGCTGTGTGATGGGGCAACTAGGTGGCTCAGTGGATAGAGCACTGGGCCTGGAGTCAGGAAAACCTGACTTCAGACACTTATTAGCTGTGTGACCCTGGACAAGTCACTTTATCCTGTTTGCCTCAGTTTCCCCATGTGTAAAATGAGCTGAAGAAGAAAATGACAAACCACTGCAGTATCTTTGCCAAGAAAACCCTAAATAGGATCCTGAAGAATCAGACATGGCTGAACAACAGCTGTGTGACTCTGTACAAGTCATTTAACCACCATTTGCTTTAATTTTTTCAACTTTATATAAAAGTAGGGATAAAGTTGGCACCTACCTCTCAGGGTTATTGTGAGAATTTATGAGACATTTAGTACAGTGCCGAGCACATAGTAGGTACTTGTTTCCTCCCTATCTCCCTGCTTTACTCCTTCCTCATCTCCCAACTATTAGTGTCCCTAGTTTCCTTAGTCTTAGCTAAAGTCCCATCTCCTTTAAGAAGCCTCTTCCAGTCCTTAAGTTTGGTGCCTTCCCTCTTAGATCACCTCTACCTTATCCTGTATATAGCATGTTTGTACATGTTACATACATGTTGTCTCCCCCCCTTAGCCTGCAAGCTCTTGAGAGCTGGGATGGCTTTTTACTTTTCTTTGCAACCCAAGTGCCTCGCACATAATAGGTACTTAATAAATACTATTAGACGTACTATGGTACTGGATAAAGAAGTCTCAAGGCAGCTCCTACATCAGCATTACAGTAGCACAGATGGGACTGATACAATGTAGCTCAAATGCAACCTCTGACACTGACTAGCTGTATGACCTTGGGCAAGTCATTTAACTTCACTAGGCTTCAATTTCCTTATCTGTAAAATAGTCACGTTTATCAGATGGCCTCAGAGATCCCTTCTTGCTCTGGTTCCATGATCCTATGTGCCTATAAGGATCTCCTGCCAGAGTGGGAAAAAATCAAGATCATTGCATCCCAGGGCCCCCTGTGCTGAGAAACTACACTAGATGTCATGAGAGAGAGCAACACATAGAGACACCTAGTGGTAGCGACAGGAAACTACAGAAGAAGCAACTAGGGAGGGGGGAGGGGTCTGAGATGAGGAATTTACATAGTTCAAAAGGGGAAAGCTATTCTTTTGAGAATTATTAGCGGGGGGGAGGTTCTCATGCTTTTAATAACCTACCTTCTTTCATAATTTGTGCTTACAAGAGGGGAATCATTCCTATTATATGAAGGAGTGATTTGTATGTATGCTTTAGGGATGAGGGACCCGAAGCCCAGACAGGATGATAAACTTAATGTTATACAATCAGAGGCAGAATTGGGTTTTGCAGCTACACCTCGGATTCCAGATTAATCTGGGAGATGGGAAGGCTATGGAACTTAGAACCATGGGACCTGAGTTCAAGAGCATGGGAGGGGAGGACAGAGAGGAGGCAAGGGGAAGGGAGAGAAGGAACAGAAGAAGAAAGAGATGGGAGAGGTGAAAAAGGGAAAGAGAAGGGAAAGAGAATCCCACCGCTCCTTGGTAACCTCTGTGCCCGAGGTGAAGCAGGTGTAGTTTCTGATGAAGTGATCATCTGCACGCCACCTTGGCTTTCTGCATCCAAGCCATCTGTCAGCTATCTTGGGCTTTCCCAAACTGCATCCAAAAGCCTCAGACAGCCCCCTCAGGTAGTCGTGGGACAAGCTAAGGGCAAGCAATAGGCGTTGAGCCCAGATTTAACCAAGGGATCTGTTACAACAGAGCAAAGGTAAGTCACAGGGAAGAAAACCATCACACCTGATCGGGAGAGGCCAGAGACTGATCTGTCAGGATTTATATCTTTTAGAGTCTGAAGAAGAATCCGAAAGTGACAGCAGCAGAAGTCAGTTCCAGAGGGAGGTAAAAAAGAAGGCGAGGCAAGGTAGGGTCTAAGTGCTCTGGCCGGCAGTTGCACAGTTTAACCTTAACCTGTGCCATGATAGGCATCATCAGATTTAGAGGTAAAAGAATCTTAAAGATCAGAGTGCTCTCCTTTTTCTTTTTACAGAAAAAACAAAGCTGTGTTTTAAAAAAGGGGAAATGAGTAGCCCAAGATCACCAGATCCTAGATTTGAAGGAAGATGATCTGAATTCAAATCCTAGTTCACTGTAACCTTAGATATGTCATTTGCCTCTCAGGGCCTCAATATCTTTCTCTGTAAAATGTCGGAGTTGGACTAAATGACTCTTAAGGTCCCTTCCAGCTCTAAATGAAATAACCAACATGGACGTTAGGTTGCAAAGCTAAACGCAGGAATTCTGATTCTGAATTCAACATTCTTTCTAATCCCCTCCCTGATTTTTTCAGGAAGAGTGAGTTCTCCATCCTCACCCCTACCCAACCAATTTCCTTTTTTGGTTCCATGCATCTCTAGCTACAGGCAGCTCAAAAACCAAATCTGTGGAAGATCACCCTTTATCTAGCCCTACATCATAAAGCATAGGCAGAAGTACAGCTGTATGTATATATAAATACATATATAATGCATGATATGAGAAATAAGGGAACAGAGATAGAATAGATACATAGATAGACAAATAGACAGACAGATAGATGGACAGATAGATAGATAGATGGATGGATGGATGGATGGATGGATGGATGGATGGATGGATGGATAGGTCAACATGTCTCTCATATATTTTGTTCCCTTATTCCCAATATGATGCAGAAATTTTTTCATTGATGCCTACACCACTATAAACTAATGGTTTATATGTGATCTCCAACAATAAATCACCAACAGTGATTTATGAGCATTTATTCTCATACAGCACTCCTCTTAGGCATTCAATTCCTAACCAATAAGCATTTATTAAGCACTTACTGTAAACATTCAATAGTTAAATACTTCCTATGTTCACAGCCTGGCTTAGCAAAGAATACAGCACAACACATTGCTGTAACGTAGAAGGGATATTCCTGTGTTTAATACTGGACAGATCTCCAAAAATCAAATCAACAGTATTTATTAAACATCTATTATGTGATACCCCACATTTTTTCATCGTGAAAGAGGTATCCTATTCAGACCTCTGCTTGGCACTTGCCTCATTTTCCCTTAGTTTCTACTTACTTGTGTATGTGTCTTCCCCACTCCTTTAAATAAGCAGCTATCAGGGAATAGTGTTGGACTTAAAGTCTGGAAGATTGAAGTTCAAATCCTACTTCAGTCACTGATAAGCATGGAGATAACATTGTAGCGCTTATCTCAGAGGGATATTGTGGGCATTAAGTGAGATAAGATACGTACATCATTTTTAACCCTTAACATACAATAGTTATTGTAAGTTCCTTGAAATTAGGATCTATGTCACATCTATCTATCTATGTCACAGAGCCAGAGGGGTATCAGAGATCATCTAATCAATCTTCCAAGTGAGGGAACTCAGGCATAAGGAAACTAAATGACTTGCCCAAAATGACACAGACTATAAACCACAATGGTGCAATTTGCATCCAGATAAACTGACTCCAGAGCCAGTATTACCCTTTCCATTATATCACACTGCCTCTGTGTCACCAATACCTGAAAGTTACCAGGTACTTTGTTGAATGTAATTGAATGAAATCTGTTTTTGCTTAATCCAATGGCCTTATTTCTATGCATCCCACCTGCATTTCTTCTAGGCCCTAGCCAGGAACCGAGGCTCTGAGAAACAAAAAGACTTCTTCAGGGTCATATAGCTGATAAATGCCAAATCCAGGAGTCAATCCAAGTCTTTAGATTCCAAAGGGTTTATAATTATGCCTGACCAAGCCTATGGCAAATTAAAGTCACGATGCCATACATAGCAGAAAAAAAAGCCAAATGTTTGGGAATGATTTTGGAGACAGATGTAGCTGAAAAGGTCATGGACGTGTTTGGCAGCGAGGAAGGTATTAATAAGCTTGTGGAAGTAATTGGAGCAAAGTCTTTTCATGTAAGACTCCCATTCTAACCACTGTTTGGCCCGAGCTTTTGGAAAGCTCCATAATGAGCCCTGAAGTCAGAGCCATTGGAAAGGCTGAAGGGCTTGCTGATTGTTGGGGTTGTTTGACCCCTTCTCTGGCCAAACTGAGCAACTCTCTGATTCTATCCCCACTAAGAGGGATCATTTACTGACCTAATTTCCCATTCCTGAGGCAAGCTGCTAGTGTTTGTACTTCAATTGTTTTCCTTCATTCTAGTCAAATTTTAATTTTCAGTCTTCCATTCTATCCTAGTACAGATTAATCTGCTTGGGGAATTTCTTGGTTCTTAAGGTATGTTAGCCCAGGTGGCCCACAAACATTGATGGATGGATGCTTGCCCATCACAGCCCTCCTACTTCAGATGAATTAGACCTTGAATCATTCACTAGATGACGAAACTAGGTTTTCATGATAATTATTTATGTACAATTCTTCGGAGGCAAACAAAAGCCTTTCCAAATAAAGCAGATGTGGAGGTCTGAGAGACAGCATGTCCTGTCCCTCTAAACACCAGATCTTGTGGACTGGGGAAGGCAGACTTTGAGCACTGGCTTTGGAATTAGTGGGCCTGGGTTCCAAACCCCACTCAGTTCTGTTATCTGTAAATCTCTGGCTAAGTTGTTTCACCTCTTCTGGCCTCAGTTTTCTTAACCTGTATAATGAGAAGATTGAACCAGATGATCTCATGCAATTTCCATTTGAGAAGGCATATTGAAAGTAATATAATCTACCTGTTCCCTGAGCAATATCTCTGCAACATCCTTACCAGGTGGTCGTCCAGTCTCTGCTTGGAGATCCAAGTGACAGGGAGCTCCATTATCCTCCCAAACTTGGATAGCCCGGATTATTAGGAACTTTTTCTTAGATTGAGCTAAAATCTGCTTACTTATTTTTCAACAGAACACACTGAACACCAGAGGGTTTGGAAGCAAAGATTTAATGCTTACAATTCTTCAAAGTGAACTGCATTTTGTTATTTAATTTCACTGGGATTAGTTTTTTCTTTCATTTCATTCCAGAGGAATTAAATAATAAAATCCCACTGGTAGTGTGAGGAGGCTTGGACTCACAGTGGGACTGGTGTGCTCCCAGGGAAGACTCCAAATGGTGGCCAGTGCAGAGGGTATGATTGACATATGCTAATGTGGCCATTATGGGAATTTTAACTGTGCCACAGCAAGCTAGCCAGGTGGGGAAGTTATAACCATTGGGTGAAACTCTGACTCACATGAACATGTATTGCTATAAGCCAGGGAGGAAAGTGCCAGGGCTGGTTGACCTGCAAACCATGGCTACTCACCTCTGATTTCTACCCATAATGGATATAGAGGCACTTTGAATTCTCTATGAAATATTAGGGAGACAGAGAGAGAGAGAGAGAGAGAGAGAGAGAGAGAGGAGAAGAAGAAGAAGAAGAGAAAGAGGAAGAAATAGAGAGAGAGAACTTATTAAGTGCTATGTACTGAGCACTAGGTTTAAATGCATATATTAATGTAAGATAATATGCTGAAAATACTCCAATAGATCTGTGATCTCAATAATATAGCTTTCAACCCATCTGTGCTTGCTGATCCTATGTGAGTCTTTTCCATGACCTTCCATAATAACACCAACAGGGGGTTCAACCAACATCCTCAGAGCCTTTCTTTCCTTCTCTTCATATCGGGAGAATGGTAGTAGAGTACTTGATTTCAATTGAATTCCCCTTTTACCATGTTGCCGATCCATCTTTTCTGATAATACATTTATTTAATTTTAAATTATTTTTTCTTTGTAGTAGAATTTTAAAATTCTTTTTTCTTTTAATTCTTTATTCTTTGTAGTTCCTTATTTGGTAGGGTGCAGCATCCTGTTCATATCAATCATAAACCTTCCCATCTCCCATCGACCCTTGATGTTACTCATTTTTAATTCTTCAGAAACTGTAGTGTTTGTTAAATGCCTCACCATCATGTAATAATGCTAGTAGGATATTGGTATTAAAAGGATGGGCATGTTCTTGAGATGGAAACCTCAGGAAATGAGGGACAAAATGAAATACCCACATTTCTTAAGCTTCTCTCAAAAAGAAACCATTTTATACAAGAAGTGGTCCAGTGACTACAAAAAGAGGAATTCTTCAGCTGATATATTTACAATTTTTTATCTTTCCCCAAAACAAATCCCACTTCCACACTTTCCTATTTGTGTCAAGAGCATGGTCCGCTTTCCAGTCACTCATATTCACAACCTCAGAGTAATACTTGATGCCTTACTCTCCTTCACCCCTCATGTGCCATCAGTTGCCAATTCTTACTAATTCCACCTCTGTGAACATCTCTCACATACACTCCCTTCTCTCTATTCATATAATCATCACCTTAGTTCAGGTCTTTATTACTTCTTCCCTGGTCTACTGAAAAGCCTCCTAATTGGCCTCTTCCATCATCAATCTATCCTCCATCCAGCTGCAAAAAATGATATCCCTAAACAAAGCTGACCATATCACTCCCCTTCACAATAAATTCCAGTCAATTCCTATTACCTCGAGATTAAAATAGAAATGCCTTTCTTAAAGCCCTTCACAATCTCTAACGACTTCCTTACTCTTTTTCACATTTGTCCCCTTAATGCTGCCCATCATGCAGTACAATTTCTCTATCTCCCTGCAATTGCTCAGTCGGGTCCTCACATCAGTAATACACTTCCTCTTCATCTCTAAGTCTTAAAATCTCTAGTTCCTTTCAAAGGTCAGTTCAAACGCTACCTCCTACAAGCAACCATTCCCGACATCCTTCAGAAATCCTCACCCAATTAACTTTTCATATATTTTGTATACAGATAGATACGTATGTACACTCAACAGAATATAAACTCCTTGAGGGCAAGGACCACTTGATTTGTTTTCTCTGGTATTTCCAGTGCCTGGCAAAGAAAAGACATTTAATAAAAGCTTGATGTTTGATTAATTGATCTTGTAATTAGATGAGAAACCTTAGGGAATAGATTTAAGATTCAGTCTCCTCATTTTCAAATGAGGAGGTGGGAATAGATCATCTCCAAAATCCATTCCAGCATTCACATTTCATGATTCCAAGGTGCTACACTGAGATTATATTGTCAGTGATCACCAAACTGACTCTTTTCCAGATAGATCTGGGTAGAATATTTTTTTCAGTCTTTCCATTGGCATAGTCTGTTGGCCCAGCACACTGGATTAACCACCTCCCCATCTGGTGTTCTGAATCTCACAACCCCAACTCTTTTGTCTGATCAGGTAAAGGTTTGGCCTCTGTCATTGTTGTGAAGGCCACCTGCCCATTTTGGTGAACAATGGCTATGGGAAGCATCCTGTATCTGAGCCAGGTGTTATTCTCATGATCGAGCTCATAAATCCCAGTGAAATTTGTGGGAAGCCATCACAGTGACTTGAGAAGAATTGATGAACTTGCCCCTCCTCTGATGGCAGCCGCCAAGCTCTAACAGAAGGGGATCTGTCACTGGGGGCGGTGGGAATGTCTGATGCCACATTAGAGATGTCACCTTCCTTGCTCCATGAGTGACTGATGTCTCTCCCATGAATTATTCATGATTATCAAAGCACTGAGACCACACCCAACAGAGCGTGGGGATGAGGAAATGTGCTAGAGAAATGAAAGGAGTTCCACAATGATGTTAATGCCTGCTGACAGAAATTAAGCAGCTTCTTTTGTCATCATAGACACATCTTTGTGGTACATGAGGCTGTGGGGATATACAAAGCTGCAATTTCAACCAACTGCCTTTACCATTCACCAATATCTTCATGGAATTCGTGAGTTATTTTCACTCTCATTTTGACACAGCCCATTCCCCACCAGTCACTTATTATTGAAGCAAAAATGTCCCACCCTAGTATTACTTCAGTTTACCTGTCCCTTACTGCAGTGAGAAGGAGCTGTTCCCTGATGTGATCTCACCTTCTCCTACCTCCACACATTCATACAGGCTGCCCCTTTCCCCATGTCTGAAACAGTCTACCCACGCATTTTAGCTGTAAAATCCTTCTCTGCTTTTAAGATTTAGCTTAGATGCCACCCACTCATGGGCTCACAGAGCTTAAAAGTCTCTTAGAGGCTATAGAGTCACACTCCTCTATTTTACAGATGAGGAAACTGAGGCCAAGACAGAATAAATAGCTAACTCCAGATCACATAGCTAATAAGTGTCTGAGTTAGGATTTGAACTCCTGTCTTCTGAACTCCAAAGTCCTCTATCTAGTGCACCGTGAAGCTTCACGCAGTCTTCCTTGATTCTCCCTTCTTACAATTTCCTAGGTCACTTTAACTATATCCCTCTTTCTCACATTCTAATTTGTATCACACACATTCTCTCTATTATGTTTAAGCTACTTTAAGGGAAAAAATATTATTTTACATCCTTGAATATCCAGAGCGCAGCACAATTCCTGGCATAAAGTGCATGCTTAATAAATGTGCTAAAGTGAATTGAACACCACAATGGGAGTTGGCTTCTCACCCCCAATCACCCATCTTCTCCAGTCTTCCCCTTATTACTCCTGCAAGCAGACAGATGTGGAGTAGAAGCTCATAGTACAGAAGAAGCTCCTAAACAGGAATGGAAGATAATAACGATAAAAATATTATAAGTAACATTTATATAGTACTTACTATGTGCCAGGCACTGTGCTAAGCCCTTTACAATTATTATTTCATTTTATCCTTACAACAATCCTGGGAGGTAAATGCTATCATGATCCTCATTTTACAGATGAAGAAACAGGCAAATAGAGGTCACAGGGTCACACACCTAGTAAGTATTTGAGGTCACATTTGAACCCAGGTCTTCTTGACTGTTCTATCCATTGTGCCACCTAATTGCCCAATGACTACTCTAAGTACGTATGGTTTTTCATCTCAACTTCTTCCTCAAGCACTAGGATCGCAATCAAGGCATAGTAGAGAGAGTATTGAGTTTGGAGACTGAGGACCAGGGTTTAAAGCCAGTCTCTGTCATCTCCCACTGGCGGAAACCTGGGCAAGTCACTTAATATTCTTTGACTTTAACTTCCTCATCTGTATAGTGAGAAGCTCAGACTATATGACAGCTAAGATCTCTTCCATTTCCAGGTCTATGAAACCAATGTCCCTCAGTGCTTCCAAGGATTATTGAGCATACAGGCTAACCAGCAGCACACTCAAAAGCAGAATGTATCCGTCAAGAAAGCAACACATGCATAGGTTCCTGCATGGGAGTACACAGACAAGGCTTTCTCGGTAAGTCCTGAGATGGCCAATGCACATCTCTAACTTTCCCAATCTTCCATCATGCTATTTGTTTCCATTTATTTAGTATATCAGCCAGACTGGACTTCTTGCAATTCCATAATCTCATGCCATCCTTTCCGCCCTCTGTCTCTTTACAGTCTACTCATTCTTTCACATCTCTACCTGATAAAAAAACCTTCCTTCCCTTCAGGTCTAGTTCATGTGCTACTTCCTCCATGAACCCTGATTTCCTTGGCCACAAGAATCCCCTCCTTCAAATCTCTTATGGCATTTTGGTTTCCTCTCATACATATATTATGCACTTATTATCAATATCTGTTTATTAATCTTACGCTCCTGATAGACTGATTATGAGCTGTAGGAAAGCCAGAATTTGGCTGGCTTCACTTTTGTTTCCCCAACCCAGAGCACAATGTATCAAATAAAGTCAGTCTTTAATAAATACATGATGAGTTGAATTAAACAGAACATTTTAATACAGTTTAAGAAAACATTAAAGACCTACTGTGTACAGAGCCTAAGAAGCCTGCAGGCCTGGAGTGCTCCTTCAGCAGGAATAGCAACTCATTCTCCTGGCGAATCCAAGAGCTTAGCCCACTCATTCAGTGAACCTATCAATCGACAAGTGTTTATAAAGTATCTATAATGTGCTATGAGATATGGATACAAGTACAGAAAATGAAACAACACCTATTCACACTATACTTGGATTCAAATGATGAAAACAGATACATATAGAATACACATAGAATAAATATTAAAAGTTAATAAATACAAATATATAACAAGTTGTTAAATTCAAGGCAGTTTGGGAGGAATCTCACTAGTAGTTTGGGTGGAGATCAGGAAATGTTGCATGAAGGAGAAGGTGATTGAGCAGCATCTTAAGGGAAAACAGAGACTCTCTGGCAATCAAAAAGCTATCAGTTATGAAGGGATTCCACCCAAGTCTACATCTGATTTAAGCCAAAAAGACCAGCCCACCCTTATGCTAAATTCTGAAAGGAGGAAAATATACCCAGGGAGTTGACTCTCATTCCAGTTAAATTTTAGATTCTAGTACTAAATGGATGCTCTTTAAATATAGAGAAAGAAAAGCAATGACCACTAATGGTCAAGAATGGCTTCATCAAAAGAACATGCCAAATTAACTTCACTTCCATTTTTTAAATGGCTTTGGAGAAATCATGGGTAAGGAACACAAATGCTCAAAGGAAAACAAATCAGGCTCATTTTCAACTTGGAGAAAGGTCTCAGTTGAAGCATCCTAGGGATTTTGGCCCTTAGTCCTATGTTGTTCAAAGGTTTTGAATTATAATTTCCACAAAAGCAGAGATAACATGCTTAACAAATTTTCAGATAATATAAAAGAGGGAGAAATAGCTAACACTTGGGATGACAGGACCCAAAAATTCTCATTAGGTTAATATTAGGTTTAAATAAGAGGAAATTGAATCAAGATAAAAAATAAAGTCCTATACTTAAAACAAATAAGCTTCACGAGTACAGGATTGGGGAAATACGGCCAAATTAGAGTTCCTACGAGAAAAGATTTGGGGGTTTTAATGTATTGTAAACTGAATAAGGAGCAGTTTGGTGTCCGAGTGGATAGAGTGCCAGGTCTAAGTTCAAATCTGGCCTCAGATATTTACTAGCTGTGTGACTCTGAGCAAGTCATTTAACTCTGCCTCAGTCTCCTGATCCATAAAGAGTTGAGTTTAGGCTTGATTTAAGGGGAAACTTTCCTAACAATAAAGTCATTGAAAGATGGGAATGGATTTCTTCAGAAGGCAATGAGATTCTATCCTTCTAGTCTCAATTGTGCTGTGATATTACATTTGGTAACTGAATGTTACGGTCAATCAATCAAGAAACATTTACAAAGCATCTATTACCAAGCACTGGGAATACAAAGAAGCAAAGGTAGTCCCTGTCCTCAAGGATAGTCATCATTGTGTTAATCATAGCCTACATTTATATAGTGCTTTATGGCAATGAGTGGCAACATGGTATCATGAGTATAGGCCCATCCTTGGAACCAAGAAGACCTTGGTTTGAGTCTTGCCTACGATTTGATTATGTGACTACAGACACTCCCAGTGTCCCTGAGGAATTCTTTAGATTGTAGATGTGTTGTTCATCTGTACTGGTGGAGGAACAGCCATGTCAAGAGCAAGAGACAAAGTTTATAGTTACTAAGTTCTGAATATAGTCATTCTTATAACAATGCTGTGAGAGAGGCAGGATGATTTTGAAGGATGAAAAATCTGACATTAAAGTGATTAAATAACTTACTTGCCACCCTATCCCTACAAATCATTTAGTAAATGGTAGTGCTGGGATTCAAACCCAGGCCATTTTGCTCTAATCTCAGTTTTCTTTCCACTACCTCATAAAAAAGTGTCCTTCTTGAACATCTACTATCAACCATCTGTCAATTCTCCATAGACTTCCCTGGCGTCTGAAAGTGGAAAGGAGGATAAGTATTTATTGGATGGCCCCAGGGTAACATAAGTAGAGCTGTATCCTTACAAAATTTGCATTTCTCCTGAAAAGGTAACAGGTGTAATGACTAGGAGTATCAGAAGGAAAATTGGGATGATTCACTTCATATAACCAATCTGCACCATAGTTCCTGGACTTCCCCTACATGATTTAGATTCAACGAATCACATATCATTAAGAGTGGGAGGCTTTTGGTTTGGGTTTTTAGAGTGTAGAAGATGAAACAGCAGCACTAAAAGGGATCTTAAAATATAGAATATAGGAAGTTAGAGCTGGAAGGAACCTTAAAATATCAAATATTAGAGCTGTCAAGGCCCTTCGAACACGGAATATCAGAGCTGAAAAGATCCTAAGTAATAGAATGCTAGAGAGAGAACAGACTTTAGAACAAAAATCAGAGAATGTTGAAACTGAAGAAGTTTTAAAATATAGAACACAAAATACCTGAGCTCAAAGGAACCATGCAGTCCCAGGGACCTCAGACACACATGCTTATGAGTCTAAGACTCCTAAATCAGGTTATGAAGTCTTCTGCAGCTTTATACAAAGGTATAGATGATCGGCTTAACAAATCTGCATGAAGAAAAGGCAGGGAGTAGGTGGCAGGGGTTTGGGAGGAAGAGAGAGTATAGGAGATAAAGCCTGAAGACAGTAAGATCTGGTTCCAAGTCCCACCTGTAGCACATGCTATGTGTGATAATGATCCAGTCACTTAATCTCTCAGTGATCTGGGAAAGACTTTAGCTTAAAAAGGCCAAGCTCTTCCAGTACATCTGTACCATCTCCAGTCGTCCTGATCTATATCTTACCACTGGGCCCAGATGGCACTAGGGGAGAAAGTGAGGCTGGAGACTTTGCACAGCCTTGCCTCACTTAAATCCATTCACTTGCCAGTCTTGGCATGGTCCTGTTTGAGAACCAGAGACAAACAACAAGAAGACCAACAATAATCTTTCAGTGCCTCCAGGAAATTAATTCTCTAGGACTAGGAAATTGCAGACAAGTCACCAACCTATAGGAGAGGTTGGAGTTTCTGTAGTGGAGGTTTGCTATACTGATAAAATAGCAGACTGAACTTAAGAATGGGGGGAAAACAAAAGATTTCATACTGAATCTCCCTTTTTACTTTTACAGTCTTCTGCATGAAGCATTTTCTGATTCCCAAATCCTCTGTCTCCCAAGCTTCTTTGGATTTAACTATTTCATGTATATATGTCTATATTTAGTCAATTTACATTTATGCAATATGTATTTTAGGTACTTACTGTCTTTCCATTTGCATGTAAGTCTTTGCAAGTATAGATTGTTTGATACTTGTCCCCAGTCCTATCACACTGTCCTGAACATAGTAGGCAATTTATAAATACTAGCTGATTGGTTGACAATTACATAAAATTGGGGAAACTAATTAAATTTTCATTTAATTTTAAAATTGAATTGAATTTCAAAACAACATTCTAGCCCCACTCCCTGGTTTTTAAAAAGAAATTAACCCTCAGAAAGGTGTGGCGTTTTGTCACAATGTTCCTGCCAGAGCCCAACCCAGGACTGTGATTTTCTTTTGCCCCACCGATCTACCTCTTTCCACTCCGCCCGTACCAGCTCCTATAATCCAATGCCCCATGGAAAAGAATGTGGCTCAGTGATAATCTTCATTGAAAAACCATTGCCACCACTGAGAGGGAGACTTGGAATCTTTTCTGAAGGTAGAATGTGAACAAAGCATGACATACAATCACTGAGAGATGCAGTCACTCCCAGTATCTTATTACCCTCTGCTCTCTTTCTCAGCAGGACGTCCATCTCCTGCTACTCCAGCCAGGTATTGCTCTCCAATTGATCATTTTAGCTTAATATACAATTGAAGTCCTACAAATACAAATATTTCTGTGAGAATGTTGACTGACTGCTCAGTCAATTCAGGCCCTCTGGTGGCTAAGACTTAGCCACAGGAGGTACAGGGAAGAAAGCATCATGATGTGACAGAAGCAGCCAGCTCCACTATGTCAGACCTTGGACAAGAGAATTCCCCTGACTAGCCAGTGATTTCCTCTTGTGGACAATGAGGAGGTTGGAGGAGATGCCACATTCCATCCAGGGCTAATGTTCTGGGGCTTCGTGATCCTCCCACTACTGGCAGTCAACGGCCCGTGTTCTTGCTAGACATAGTTCCTTGCCTTTTCTTCTCTTCAACCATAAGCCTTTCCCAGGTCCCAGCTCTATTGCTAGTGCCTTCCCCATGAGACTACCTCTCACTTACACTCTCTGTATTTTGTATGTATCTAGTTGTTTACTGAGGGCAGGGACTTAGGTTTTTGTCTTTCTATGTATAGTCCAGTGATTAGCCTAGTGGCTGGCACATAACATTTGTTGTCTGACTCACTGAACCCAGATTCTTATATTTCCTAGCAAATCAACTAAGTTTTAAGCATTTATTTGTTTGTAATTGAGGGGGCAGGCAATCAGGGTTAAGAGATTGGACCAGGGTCACACAATCTGAAGCTGGAATTGAACCTAGGTCCTCCTGATTCCAGAATTGATGCACCATTTACTGCCCCACCTAGCTGCCCCCTTCCAAGCATTTATTGATTAACTTCTAGGTGCAAAGCACAGAACAAGGTGTTGGACATACAAAAAATAAAAGAATCCTTACTCTCAACAAGCTTATACAGTATTCTGATGGAAAGATGACAACTATATATGTAAATATAAATAGAATTAAATCCTAATTAGCAAGACAAGTGACTTAAAAAACAACAAACAATTCTGTCCTTTCTAATCTTTCTGTACCAATGACCATTCCCTCCTCCTATTATTTATTTCTCCTTAGTTCCAGAGATGTCATACTATACCTCTGAAACATTCATTCCTTCTGCATCTCCTTAACTAGTTTCTTGGATGGACCACACTTTGTTTCTAAATTTTTTGAAGTAGGAACAGTTTGATTTGCATTCCTGGCCTGGCTGCCTCTGACAAAGATGGGAAATGAGAAAACCAGTGAAGAGAGGGAATAAAGGTAGTCCCTAAGAGACTTCAAACAAAGATGAATAGGACATACCTGGGTTGGGAACTGACAACATCCAGGGCACATGTAAAGCTTGCTCTAACGCATAACCTACCCTACCACCTACACAGTCTCCTTATCTCTGACAATATGTAATATCATTTTTGAACTGTAATAAGGGCCAGAGCTTGATTTAATCTATCAGAAGAGCCTGGACCTAACAGTCTCTTTGTTCTCTGAATAAACTTAGAGAATACGTCTTCTTGTGTCAATAAGGCCAGATGGAGCTGACTTAGCATACTGTATGAGACCCTTAACTGGAGACACTATCTTGAATAATGGGACTTTTTCCATATCAATATTTTGTGGACATCTACTATGTTATGGCATGTTAATAGTAAAGAAAACACAGATACCTTGGGTAATAACCTCAATTGAAACTTTGTCAACTCTCTCATCTTATTGTATTTACAGCCTATTCACTTAGGAATATTTCTTTCTCATGGAATAGTTAAATACATAGGGAGACCATAAATCTTGGATTGTCCTACAACAGATTTAAGCCTGATCATTCCTGTAACAGTCAGTCAGATATTTCCTTCAGGCTCCATGGCCATGTAACTTCTAGCTTTAAGGGAATAAACAGTATGTATTCAACCTGTTTGCCTTTTTTAACCAAACTTTCAGGTCAACACCCTTAACTCCCTATCACATATTCTTTGATCCACTGTCACTAGCCTCCTGGTTGTTCCCTGAACAAAATACTTCATCTCTTGGCTCTAGGAATTTCTCTGTCTCCCATACTGGAATACTTTCCCATCTCATTTCCACCTACTGGCTGCCTTTAAGTCCCAACCAAAATTCCATGGTCTATAAGAAACACTTCCCAATCCCTTTTAATTCTAGTGGTGGTGGGAAGGGCAGTCAGATGGTAAAGTAGGTATAGTTCTAGGCCCATAGTCAGGAAGACCTGAGTTCAAATGTGGCCTCAGACATTTACTATATGTGTGATACTAGTCGTCACTGAACCTCTTATTTATCTCAGCTTCCTCATCTGTAAAATTGGAATAATAATAGCACCCACCTTTTAGCACTGTTGTGAGGATCAAATAAGATATTATAAAACACTTAATAAAGTATCTGGCATACAGTAAGCATTATGTAAATGTTATTTCTCATTATTATTAATGTTTTCACTCTGTAAATTATTTTCTATTTATATTTTATCTAGCTAATCTGTATTTTTTTTTCTTTTCTTCTCCACTAGATTGTGAGTTCCTTGAGGATGGAACTTTCTTTTGTCTTCTTTTGTGCTTGGCATATAGTAGGTATTTAATAAATGTTTATTGACTATTTGACTGATCTCAAACAAGAGTGAAATTCTCAATTTAGTGGATTAGTGAAAGTAGTGGGAGATTCCCTTGGTCACCTGAAACTATTCTTTTGTGTGGAAGGAAGAGCCAGTGGGAACCAGATAAAAATATACCAAAAGCAAAAATTAAACGACTCAAGGGCATTCCAAATTTGGGTCTGTCTAAAAGCTGGGAAATTTCAAACAGTCTAGAGGCTCTACAAAAGCTGTAGCATTTTCCTGAGGGGGAGAGAGGAAGGCACAGTGGGTAAATAGAGCAGTGAAGCTGAAGTGAGTATGTTGGCAGCAGAACAATGGCAACCCTGTGGAGAGAAACTCATGACAAAATCAAGATACTAGAATTAGAAAGAAGAGCCACAGCATTGGGTAACCAGATCATGCAAACACTGACCTTATCTTATTCTACAACCACATCCAGAGAAGCTGGACTGTGAGGGTTTATCTACCATAAGGAGGAAGATCCTCTTGATTCACCAGAGAAATTCTGAATTCTTTCATCTTCCTAGATGCCCCAACATCTTGACACCCCTGAAAAAGTGAAGACCCACCAGAAGGAGCAATAGGTTTCTAGACAACTGGTTGAGGTCTGAGATCTTTCTGTGCCCTTTTCTGTATAAATAAAATCTGCTCTGTGTTTGATGCCTTATGATTCTAAATGCTCATAGGGGCAAGTGATGGACACTCTTAAGGTAAGGCTGATGTTCCCAGATAATATCAAGGTAGATCCACATTTCTGGAAAGGTGCATAGAGTGCTGGATCTGGGGTCAAGAAGACTCATCTTTCTGAGTTCAGATCTGGTCTCTAATACTTACTAGTTGTGTGACCTTGGGCAAGTCCCTTAACCCTGTTTGCCTCAGCTATCTCATCTGTAAAATAAGCTGGAGAAGGAAATGGCAAACCACTCCAGTATTTCTGCCAAGAAAAGTCCAAATGGGGCCATGCAGCGTCAGACGTAACTCAGTAACAACAACAAAAGGCAAATAGCTATACTCATAAGATCAATGAACCGATTGACCCCAGAGACTGATGTGATGCTTCCAGATTTCTTCTGGCTGATACACCGAAGCAGATATAGTAGGAAGAAAACTGAGAGCCTCACCCCACCCTTCACCACCACCACATACCTACCAAGTGTGTTGTTGTTCAACTCTCTGTGACCCCATTTGGGATTTTCTTGGCAAAGATATAGAAGTGGTTTGCCATTTCCTTCTCCAGCTCATTTTACAGATGAGGAAACTGAGGCAAACAAGGTTAAGTGACTTGCCCAGGATCACACAGCTAGTAAGTTTCTGAGACCAGATTTGAACTCAGGTCTTCCTGACTCCAGGCCAGTGCTCTAGCTAGTGAGCCATCTCACTGCCCCAGCTCAGGCCTCTGTCCATACTGATTGCTTAATAAATATTTGTGGTATGTATGGTTGTTTGAGTTACAGCTCTAATATTTAGTGTTCTAAGATATCCTCCAACTTCAATTTGTAGAAGCATTGGTTTGACATCTAAAGTTGGCCAGGACCTCTGACATATCATAAAAATAAATAGACAATGGTTACGGAACCAGGTATTTAGAATTGCAATAGATCTTACAAATCTTCTAGTCCATCATCCCCCTTGCATAGATGAGGAAACTGAGGCCTTGAGAATTAAATTATTTGTAGTGACAGTCAGGTTTTGAACCCGGGTCCTCCAACTTCAGATTCAGCATCCTTTCCTCTATACTATGCTCCGTAATGGGCAAGATAATTGAAGGCTTTGGATTGTGAGACCTGGCATTTCTATCCCTAGAAGATGGAGAAGATAAACTATTTCAAAATGAGATAAATATGATGATAATAAAAACAATAACTGATGTGGCCTTTTATATAATTTTGATAGATCATGTTATAAAGGTTTGATAGATCATGTTATATATCTGGTATCAGGTTAACATCTCATCTCTAATACTTTGCTGTGTGTCTGAGACCAAAAAAAATTAATCATTTGAGCCTCAGATTTCTCATCTGCAAAATGGAGACAATATCTATAGAACTTAACTCACAGGACCGTTAGGACATAATGACCCAAAGGATATAAACTCTTAAGCATCATGTAAGTGTTAGCTACTATTACTACTCCTATGCATATCTACATAGGTACCCCTATTTAATCCTTACAATCACTACTGATATGTGAGAGAAATTATTTTTCTCTTATATTAATAACCAATTAATATTGGGGAGATACAGGGACTTTTCCCTTTATATTTTCTCATCCGAAGTCCAGTCCTTGTGAAGACATTGTTGATAGATGAGACTGCCCAAATCCTCTGGTTACATGTTTCTGGCTCTACCCAACTAGAAGCCCTTACAAAGAGAATCTAATGTAGGTGAATTCTGACCCATTGTGTTCTACTCAGGCAGGACTGGGTGGATCCCCTTTGTCTAGATTACCCAAGGTAGGAGTGTTCTAGATATAGATGAGCAAGTCCCTCATTAGGATAAGCCCACCTCTCATTATTATACTCATTCTCTCATTGATTATTAACCAGAATTGATTTCTACCTGTTGGCAAAACCTACTTTCCAAGGATATTTAAACATTGAGTGGCCACCATGATTTGTCTTTCGTTTACTAGAAAAAGGCAAATGATCATCATTTTATTCATTATCTATTAGCCATAACTAATAAAATTGACTACTAACTACCCAGAAACTATGTCTCTTGAACTTTTCATTTGTCACATAAGGCAGGTGTATGTTTTTTTTCAGTCCTGTTTGAGTCTTCATGACCCCATTTGGGATTTTCTTAGAAAGATTCTGGAGTAGTTTGACATTTCCTTTTCCAGTTGATTTTACATATGAGAAAATTGAGGCAAACAGGGCTAACTTGGCCAGGGTCACACAGCTAGGAAGAATCTCAGGCCAGATTTGAACTCAGGAAGGAGAATCTTCCTGACTCCAGGCCCGGCACTCTATCCACAGGGCTACCTAGATGGCAGGTATATAGCCCCCTTTTTATAGAAGAGGAAAGCAAGGTCACCCAGGGGAGGAAGCTAAGCCTCAGAGAGATGGCGACTTCCCCCAAAGTCACACAACTGAAAAGCACAGAGATAGGTCTAAAACCAGGTCTTCTGATTTCAAGGTCAGTGCTGTACTGTATCAAATGGCTGCCATGAATTCTAGTTGTCTCACTTACCTCATGTAGGCCCTGTCCAAGCCACTTGGTATACAGCATTGAGTGAAAAGGAGGCTTGCTCAAGCCTCATATCCTAGAAACTCCATCAGGCAACATATTTGTTAATATCTAATATCATTTTGTAAAAAAGAAGCATGTGGTTTTTTTGGCTGGATCGATCCAGTCTTTCAACATAAACACTTTCACATCCAATAACAGTCCTACTGGTGAAAAGCCAATATGAAAGAATGTGATTTGTTTATGCTACCTAGAGTAAGTAGAAAATGTTATATATTGTTGTCTCACAAAAGGAACAACAAATAGAATTTGTGAACTGAAAGTCAGTGATTACACTGGTAGTGCCTGTAGTACAATAACCAGAAACTCAATTATCTCAAGAGACTCATTTTCCATGTATTGTGTTTATGCTTAAACTGATATTTTATGGGAAGAGATTGAGACCTCCCTGGGTGTTATTTATACTCCCTGTTCAACATTATCAGGCTGTATCTAAGTCTGTGGCTAAGTCAAGTGCCAGGGAAGTGATTTCTTCCAATTTTCCTGAAAGCATTGTAGGATCACCCCATTGTCAAGCTAGGAGGGACCTTAAACTCGGTTAGAGCCAGGACAGACTTTAAGGCAAAACATGTCAGAGCTGGGAGAGATCTTAAAACACAGACTGTCAGCGATCTTAGGAATCAGCTCCTCTAGCTTAAGATGAGGAAAGTGACTTGTTTGAACAAGTTCACATACCTATTTAGGAGCAGAGCCAGGGTAATACTCCAAGTATCTTTTCTCAAAACCTACTTAACTATCCAGATTGGTGTTTTTACCTGAAAGAGTTAAAGGCGTTCCAGATGTCCCAACAAAAGCCTTTATGCCCTTGCTTGACCAAGTGTTTGAGACAATTGTGCAAGAGAAGCAACCAAGAAAAATTTGGGGAGACCTCCTATGTCCTGTATTAAACTGAGTCTCAGATCAATGAGTGTGGCAACACCTATGGAAATCCTATATTGAAAGATACATTCTTAATAGTAATAACAGCTAGCATTTTTAGAGCTCTTTAAAGTTTACATGTGCTTTACATATGGCACAATGAGGTGACACAGTGGATAGAGGCACTGGGCCTGGAGGGAGAAAGACTCATCATCATGGGTTCAAATCTGGCCTCAGACACTTAGTACATGTGTGACCCTGGGCAAGTAATTTAACCTTGCTTGTCTCAATTTGTCTATAAAATGAACTGAAAAAGGAAATGGAAAATAATTCCAGTATCTTTGCCAAGAAGATCACAAATGGGTTCATGAAGTCTTGGATATGAACCACAACAGTGTTTTGTATATGTTGTTTATTTGAGCCTCATAGAAATCCTGAGAGGTAGGTGCTATTATCCCCATTTTAGGAGATGGAGTAACAGGTAATGTTTGAATCAGGATCCAAACATAGGGTTTCCTGACTCAAATCCAACACTCTATCTACTAAGTCATCTAACCAGTTTGAAATTCACTGAGGAGTAGAATGTAGGTTGCTTCAGCAGAATCTCACAAAATGATAGGATCAAAGAGTTCAAAGGGTCTTCAGAGACTACATAATTCTATAACTTACACTACACTAACCACCACTACCACTCAAACCATCAGAAATAAATATTAATCCATCTCTATCTTAAAAACCTCTTGGGGCAGGAGGAGTCTGAGATCTCCCAGGGCAGCCCTACCCATTTGTGGACAGCTCCAGTTGTTAGGAAGTCTTCCCCTTACATGGAGCCTAAATTTGCCTCTAATTCCCACTCAATGCTTCTCATTCTGCCTTCTCAAACCAACTAGAAGAAATCAATTGTCTTTTCAAAATAGCAGCCTTTCAAACATTTGAAGACATCTATCATGACTGCTCCTTCCCCCAAGTCTTATCTTCTCCAGATAAAAATCTTATATAACAAGTCCCACAATCCTCTCACCAACCTGGTGAACCTTCACTGCACCTGCTCTGGTTTAAGGAAGCTTTGTTTTCCCTCAAATCTTCAACCAGAGGTGAGGTTCACAGCTCACCCACAGTTTGAGTGCCAGGAAGTGAACTGGTGAAAAGAAGATTTTTTTCCTCTGCTCTTCCTCTTCCTCTTGGCTCCAAGGATTCTCTTGGGTCTAGGGGTGTTTGTTTCTGTTTTGTTTCATTTGTCCTTGGTTGCAGGTGTTGGCAGTGATCCCCTCCAGACCCACTGGCCCAAGACTTCAAGTCATGGCAACCTTATGGCCAGAATTCCAGGGGAATTGGGGCACCAGCCAGTCAGCCCAGCAAGGAAGCCCTCAGAAGCTAAGCAACCTGGGACTCAAGCCAAAAAAAATGGAGCTTGGACTTGGAACTCAGAGTGTGTTCTCTACAGGGACTGAGCTAAACTATAAACATAATTCCTGTCCCCTTCCTAGAAATGTGGTACAAGATGGGGAGGAATAATCCTCACACGTTGGGGAGAATGTATATTTGTTATTATACCATCAGAAGTAAATATTTTTCAGGCTATTACTGGCTAAATGGAACTGGGGTATAGAGGACTTACCCCCTAAAACTGAGCGAACTCTAAGACTGAAGATAATGGCAGAGAACCTGGACCTTTCCAATCCCTTTCAAGGGTACCAGAGAATCCTGTGGGATGAGTGAAATGTAACATACTTGGCCACAAAGATTTTAGCAAATATTTGCAGAAATGCAAGCATATTATAACTATGACAGATTCCTTATGGTTCAGGCTCTAACCTTGGCAAGGAAAGGAATGATGTTAATCTGCCATGAACTATTCTAGGTAAAACCTTCTTGGTCCTTAAGGACCATTGCTTCCTTTTTCTAATATTCATATACCAGTACTTTAATAATTTCTTCTAATATTTTTCCAGGAATATACTCATAGTTTCATAGTTTAAAAACTTTACCCTCTTTCTTTTTCTTCCCCAAAATCAAGACATAAAGCATAAAATACAAACTCTTCAGCATGGCATTTAAAAGCCTCCATCAGAGGGTTCCCCCTACCTTTGTAAACTGTGCTCCTTGTATTCTCTTCAACGCACACTACATTTCAGTCAAACTGGAATACTAGTTTTTCCTCACTGAAAACGTAATCTCTCATATTCACATAGTCTTTTCCCTTTGACTAGAATACACTCTCTTCTCATTTCTACCTCTGAGAACCTCTATCATCCTTCTAGTCTCAAGCCAAGTTCTACCACCTATGTGGGCCTTTCCTAATTCCCCAATAAAGTACTCTTTCCCAGTTCCAATGATTTTGTGCTTACATATCAATATACATATTATTTACCCCCAGTAAATGTAAGCACCATGAGAGCAGAGACGTTTTCTTTTGTCCTTCTATCCCCAACACCCAGCTCATTGCCTTACAAGTAGTAAGTATTTTATACATGTTGACCCAAACCGCTGAATTAAACTCCCACTGGATCATTTCTGTTTGATCCTTCCCAATCCAAGGGTCATTCTCATTTATCCAAAAAACAAAAGCAGCATGAAGATTTGAGCAACTCTATCTTTACTATGTCATCCATTATCATTATCTCATCTACCAGGGGAAGTATACCTATCCTTCCTTTGACTTTCCTGTTGTCCTAAACACATCTATAACAGCCCTTTTTGGACATCTTTAACATTCCCCTTCAGTCTGAAATGCTAAGGTTTAGTGCTCCTTTAGTGCTCATCTAAGAACATGTCACTCTGTTATCTGCCCTCACTTCAACCTTCTCTAAATGTCTTTTTAAAATCTCAGTTGATCTACGAATTTCCTATAAATTTATGCTATAATCTTTAGACAGAGTTCACTTAACTTCTTACTAGAATTGTTTTTGTTTATTTATAGTCTTAGAATTTCCTTCCTCACCATTCTTGGGCCAACATGCTTTGTAAGATTTAAGTCATAGGAAACAATGGAAAAGAAAGTAGAAGAGTGGGGTCAAGAGCCCAAAGGGGGTCCAAATGATACCAAGAAGTCCCCTTAGCACAGAGCAGCAAGAAGTTGAGATTAGTGCAAGAAAAAATAGAGACCTACTGATCCTACCAAGCTGGGCCAATGATTTTACTGAAAGATGTGTCAAGAGATTTTGATGACACTGATCCTACCCCTTTAGGGAGGCAAAATAAACAAACCAGCTCAGCCTTTTGCCACCCCTGGAGATGCTGCCCTTTCTGATCTCTTCTGAAATTTGCCCAGCATTCCTACAATAAGGAGGGCAGTGTGGTCAAACTACAGAGGTGAGAAGGAGCAAATGTAGCCCTAGGGCTGGGAGACGCACAATATTTCAGGACAGATGGTAGGGGAAATTAACCAGAATATTCAGACAGATATTGAGTGATACATTGCTGATAGTTGATTCTCTGGTGTGGTCATAATTCTGAGTATGAATAGATTCAAGAGAAAAGAGAAAATTAATAAAATTTTTGACAGCATAAGATAACATGACTGTAGTGGTCTGGGTGCACAGATGCTATGCTGTGTGTGTGTGTGTGTGTGCTATGCTAAGCTTCCTCTTCTTGTGAATCTTCCTATTATAGTGGCACAGAGAAGACCCTGTATGTGCCAGGGGTTCACAGGTGCTTGGCAAGCAAGGAAGAGGAAAGAAAGATAAGTCCAAGAAATGAGGGTTAAACTGAACACAGCATCCCACACCTGGAATTAGAGTGAGTCTCTTCTCTGGAGACAATCTGGCATGGTGAAAGCAATCCTAGAACAGGGAAAAGGCTCTGAACCTGCAACATGAGGATGTTGGTTGAATTCCCAGATCTGGTGCTTAAATTCCTTTGTGACCATGAATGAATCAGGTAAGGTCTCTAGGGTTTGGTTTTCTTATCTGTAAAATTAGAGAGTGATACTAAGTGGTTTTTACAACCCCTTCTGGATCTGAATCCCATGAACCCACAGATCTAGAATGTTAGACAGGAAATTCTGGACAGTTTGGGGGCAGTAGATCCAAATTTGGAGATTTACACCAAGGCATATCAAAGCAAAACAAAGAGAAGGGTATTTTCCATTTTTACGTTTTGTCCCATATAGAAGACTATCTGGTGGCAGAGTTAACAAGACATATTTAGAGCTAGAAGAGACCTTAGAGGCTCCATCACATTGCAGATGAAGAAACTGAGGCAGTGCCAGAGGTAAGATTTGAACTTGGATCTTCTTGATTCCAAATACAGCATTCTATGCTCTCTACACTTTAGAGCTGCCCATCACTTTAGTGGTGGTGGCTTAGCTGTACTGATGACCCTTTTATCCCACTCAGCTAAAGTGTATAGGACTATTGGCCTTTCAAGTCCCTCTGGATATGATGAATGTATTTGCAGCCATCCTGGTAAGCTACAAGAAGATACTGTCACTTAGATCAACAGGGTACTGGCTAGTAATAGTCTAGTAGCTGACGCTTGGTTTTGCTGCACAGCTGAGCTAATATTTCTAAAACCATTGCCCTCTCCTCAGAGTGTGACCGTGACAAAGGTTGAGGACTCCATCCCCTAGGATCCTCATGGCCCTCTATAGCTGACTTGCTCTTCCCAAGTTCAGTTGAACCTCCTGGTCAGCCCACTACTCCCTATGGGGTCTGGGAAGGCAGATAGATTGAGGCCTCTTGCTCACTGGAAAAGCTCTGTTCCCTAGGGTCTGACTGTTTGGTTCCTCTTGGCTGAACAGCTATAACTTGTGCATAATGATGCTGAGAGCCCCATGTTTTATTTCTTGGGTTTTCAATCCTTTCATAAAAAATGCATGCTGGATGAAAGGTTTTACATACCAAACAGGGCTGAGATTTAGGGCAACCTGCGTCATATTTCATGAATGTTCCCTTCCTACAATTGTTCTGAAGAAATTCCTATCAGCTGAATACCTGATATTAACAAAATGAGGGGCCAGGCCAGTCACGCATACCCAAAGGCACCAGGAGAATTAATTACCTGCAGTTAGAGATTTGTTTTATCCTTTGTTCCAAGGTAATGCTGCAAGAATGAGAGCAGTTCTCCAGCCAAAAACATCCACCAATAATCTGTTCTTTCTCTAGATTCAGAGAATCAAAGAATCTCAGAACTGGTAGAGATTTCAGGGTCACATAGTCAAACCCATACCTGAATAGGTACCTCCTCTATAAACATCAGTCACCAGTGGTCACATAACTGCCCTTTGGCAATCTCCAGTTGTCATGTTTGTCCTTCGTTTTCAAAGAGGATCATGACATCGGAGAAACAATGACATGACTTGCTCTTGTCTTTATTTTGAGTGAGGGAGGGCTGTGCAAGGTCACCAGCCTCACTTTCTTTTCCTGAGCCATCGGCAATCTCCAGTAGCTAAAACCCAACACCTCCATCAGACTGAGAGCTCCTTGAGTGCAGGGATAACCCCAGTGCTTAGCACAGTGCTTGCTACCTATTAAGCACTTAGTCAATGTGCCTTGATTTGACTTCCTAAAGCAGCCCATTCCACTTTTAGACCATTCTAATTATTAGGATTTCCCCCCTCATGTTAAGCTCCGAGTAAAATCTATCTTCTACATAACAGCCTTTTAAATACTTGAACACAGCTATCATGTCCCCTTCAAATTTTTTCTTCTCCAAGTTAAATGTTCCCAGTTCTTTCCAATCATCCTGGTATGTTACAGTCTATAGACTTTCACCATCCTGTTCACCTTTCTCTAGATATAGTTCATCTTATCATTTTCTTTCCTGAAATGTAGTGCCCAGAACTGAAGACCATGTTTGAGATAGAGTCTGCCTGGGACTGAGGGTGGTAGAATTAAGATGTGTATGGTAGACAAAGGGAAAAAGAAAGGTTCATTGGAGAGATCCCCATCCACCACCATCACCACGCACCTCCAAGAGATCCTGATGCTCTCCATTGAAGCTAGGGTACAAGAACACCCCAAAGCAGGGAGTTCTTACCTTACTTGGAGTATAGTGAAGCCCCCTGTACCTTTGGGACAAGGGGATTCTTATGAACAGATACAAAAGACTTGTTTGATATGTGAAATCATCTCTGCCCCTACATCAAACAGAATAAATGTCACTTATAATCCTTGGGCCTCTGTCTCATTATGATCTCTCTCTGTGAGCCCAGGGTCACCCACACTCATCAAAAATGATAAAGGAAGGTAGATCCTATGACCATCTACCTCAGAATCAGAGGCCTATTGGCATTCTTGCTGATTCTTTGATGTAGAAGACTCTAGACCCTGTTTATATTACCAATCTGTTTCTGTCTTTTTCACCTGCTCTGCCAGACTCTACTCCTCTACTCTGTTTGCCTGGATTCCTTGTCCTAGACCTTCTTGCTGCCCCTTTCCTAAATCCCCAGATATTCTCTTATTTATTGGAAGTTGTTATACTAATGACAGCCCAAAGGTATGAACTCAAATAATAATGATGCCTTCCATTTGGATAAAGCACTTAACCTTTTGAAGTACTTTCACATCCATTATCATAAATGACCAAAGATAGGGAACAAGTAGAAATGAAAACTGGAATTGCTCCCAATACCCTCTTTGCAATATTCATGGCTTGCTTTCATGCTTTGGGGTCAGCTTCCATTTCTGTCCTAATTCTTCCATCCTTTCTTATCATCCTTGGGAAAGGTGATCACCTCAAAAGACTACAAGTCTCATGGGAAATTAGGGAATGCAGGGTTATGATAAGATCAGACAATGAAGCTCAGTGCTGAAAACCTAGGACATCCTCATTTTTCTGGTAGGGTACAGAAATTGCATCAGTAGGGAAGCCATGCTAGGGTGAGAGTTAGAAAAGCCAGGCATTAGGCAAGTCCATAGCCAGGCATTAGGCAAGACCATGAATATAGCACTATTTAAGTAGGTAATATAAGACTTAGATTCATGTCCAGTTGACAAATCCCAGCTGCACTATCATGAAGCAATTCAGTTCATGTCTCAGAGCCTCAGTCTCTGCATCTGTAATATGGGGATAGTAATATTTGGAATGCCTATGTTATAATACTGTGTTAAGAAGGTACTATGAAAACTTTAGCATATTCATTTACTGGAACTGGAGCCAATTATATTTGTTTCTACTGGGGAAAATGTCATCAAATGGTTGAACATCAAGATTCCTCTTCTATAGAATGAGAGGACTGGACCAGATGACCTCTCTGATCACTTCAGCTCTAATGGCTTATGTTTCAAGATGCCTTCTAGTTTTAATATTTTGTGAATCTGTTGATTTTAACCTAAAAATCTAAACACATTGATATCATAATCAGAGAACAATATTATTTAGAGCTATAGGGGAACTCTAAAGTTATTCAGTCCCTTATTGATAAGGGAAGTGAGATTTCAAGGTTAACATGGTTGCCCAAGATCATACACGTGGCCATTGCATAGCCAGGATTCATAGCCAGGTCTTCTAACTTCAAATCCATTTCTGTTGATGCGTCTTCATTTGTGAATGAAAAGTCGAGACTAAGTCTACGTAGGATTATTTTAACATTTGTACTAGCTGTAACATTCTGGATTGTGTGATCCAAGTTCCCTACCACTGGATATGAGTCGAATTCTAAGCTATTGACTGAGGCACAGTAAAATAAGAACTTCATTGCTAGAAGCAGGACATAACTCCAGGAAAGGAGAAGGAGGAATAATGACCACAAAGGATAAGTCTAGAGCAGTTATTTAAACCAAACCTAATTTGTATCCTCAGTTCTTTGAACAATTAATGCTTTCATAGATCTCTCTAGAACTACTCTAGGCTCTCCTAATGATCATTGCCTTCACTCCCTCATTGGAGCTTATCTATGGCTATTTTCTGAAAGTCCTACCCTTAAAGTAACCAGTTTCCCTGTTTTATCCAGTTTCCTGGAAACATATAGGTTAGTTATTTTATAAAGTTTATGATACCCTTTGATGAAATTTCTGTTTTGTCTCTGGTAATGAGCTCCCAACTGATTCCAGTGTTGTCAATGGTCACAAGATCCCGGTGGTAGGCATTATCTTCTATTTCCTTTCTAAAGGACATCTCCATGTCTCAATTCATTTGACAGGCAGAGTTGAATGTCAGGTCATATTTTTCTTGGCTCAGATTACTAGCTCCATCCCCTTCCTTAGATTGTCTTTCATGATGCAGCCAGGTGACTCCCCCTAAAGGGTGTAGTCCCCCCAAATTTTATCATAGTTTTATATTTATTTTATATTTTATAAACATTTTCCATTTATAAAAAAATTTACATTAATAGACACATATAAAATATCAAAATTTCTCAACTATTCAATAATTTAAATACAAATGTAATTTCCACTAAAAGTGTGAGGGAGCCCCTTTCTTAGTTATAGTACGATTTCTCCTTAAGTGTCTTGTTCCCAGCAGTAAAGTTCATTCATTTTATGTATCATCTGGTATAGTATCATCTGTGTAATGTCTCTCATTTCTGTTTACTATCGGCTTGAATAAATGGATTCATTCATTATTCACTATGTATGATGGTTTTTGTGTAACTAGTATCTACTAGAAAAGGAGTCAAGCCTTCAGATATAGCTTAGGGCATTCCTTCCCCCATTAAAAAGTATAATCAGGAGATTGGCTTGAACCTAAAAATTATTTCCCTTAGACTAACAATATTTAAGCTGGAGTGTGGATATAATTCTAGCCCATAACTTATCTCTGAGTAGGGCAAAGTGTATCTAGCTTTGTGATTCCAGTTTCCTGCCACCAACCTATAGGATTCAGTATCTTTTAAAGGGTAGGTAGAGAAAATTTTATTCCTACCTCCTTGCAAACCACATTTAGTCAGACCTATATGCATATACATAGCATACATAGGCAAAATATACATACACACACACACACTCAGCTTAGTTTAGTTAGCCATAGCTCAACAATGGCCTGCTCGATAAGCAATCAGACAAACTACAGCTGATACTCCAATTGCTTGCCTCCATCTCCAACCACTCCAAGAGTTGTACTTTATAGGGAACTTTATGAGGACCAAATTTCATGGGGCAGAATTCAAGGAAGATATACACACACACAAAGCAAGACAAAACAGAATCCACAGAGAACGATGGGTCAAGAGCTTCTTAGAGTCTATATACCTGCTTGAGTATCTGCCTACAAAACTGCACAGCCTCCATACTATAATAATGTATTCAAGTTATCATGCAGGGAGGAAAAACAGACCACAACCAGATCCCCAGTGCCAGGGTCCCTACTTCTAGTCTGCATAAGCCAGCCTGATTGTCCTCAGTGTAAGGAGAGGTTGACCGAAAGCACAAGGTACTGTTGCAGGGCCACAGTTACACTTACATTTGTATCACGTTTGCACTCTTTCCGTTAGAATCTTGAGGAAACCATGTATGTCTGAGGGTAGATATAGCTTTTACTTTGTATCCATAACTCTGTTGGTTATTTATCACAATCTGTTTTATCTGTAAAGACATAGGGTAGCATTTTCTTCTTTCAAAAAACAAGAAAGGGTCTTTCCCTTTCCAAAACTATTTAGCTTCTAATTAAATGGAGGAATATTTTCAGGAATCTAGAGAATTGGTCATTTCAGTATCTTATTAACAATCTCCTCACTACCCACCTTCCCCTCCTGCACATTTTCCTGCGTGCCTTAAGTCACAAAAGCATGGAACAGTTAGGACTTGGATAAAGAGCATTTTTTCAGAAATGTCCTCCCAAACTCATCTGGGGGGCAATGGGTGGGGAGTAGGGGAGAAAGCTGACACAATGTCTTTAAACATTTTTAATTGCCCTGCCAAACTGCCAATTATAAAACTAATTATTGAGAAGACAATACCAGATACACTGAACAGAGCATCAACAGTGTTTTCATGTAATTATGCAATTTAATGAATTGAGGGCTACAGTAATGTACTATCACTGGTTAATTAGGGACTCCCTTTATGCTAATCACGCCATTTATTCTCAACTCACGGTATTTATTTTAAGAGTCTGACACATTGAACATATTTTCTTCTGGCAATAGCATGCTATGGTTTCATGCTCCCCCCTCCACCCAGAGAACTTTGTTGGCCACTCTAGTTATTTATAGATCCCCAATTTCCTTTCATTTGCTGATTGAAGAACTCCAACTGGCACCTATTACATTATCAGCATCTCTTTCTTAGTCTTGGTTTTAATTATCCTGTAGTGTAAGGCTGTCATTTTCCATGGAGGATGCCCCCTCTCATCCGGACATTGTGTGAAGGAAGTCTAATGGGCACAGAAAGACATCTCTCCCATTACCTTTGCATTGGGTGTCACACAACTACCTGTGAAATGCAACTGCCTGGCCATGTGCTCTCTCTAGTCACTCTCTCTTGAGCCTCCTTCCCATCCATCAGTTTCACCCGGCAGCTTTATGTTCCTTTTCCAGCAGCCCATGCCTCTGAGAGTCCAGTGCTTCAAATAACAGGATTTCTGAGTGGAAAACATTGAAGGGAGAGGAAGAAATGGACCAGTAATAGAATACCTTTGCAATTCTTTGGCCTAGACCACAAACTCCTTAGTGATTTAACTCTAACATATTGAAATAATCTCCATTGTGTCTCTTAACAAAGGTAGATAGTTGAGGGGTATCACTTCAGGGACTTGGGAGGGATTAGGGGCCAAGACTAACTGAATAATCCAAGGAATTGAACTGAAAGGGACATTGGAGATTAATTGATAGGAGTCTCTTATCGATATGAGTCTAATTGATATTAGAATCCTGAGACCCAGAGAGATGAAATATCACACAGGTGATAAGCAGGAGATCTAGGAAGGTCTGCTGGAAACAAATTAAGAGCTCTTTCCAATATAACACAGAACAAGAGAATAGCCATGAGTACCAAGGGTTGGCACAACTACACAATACAAACCTGTGATGGGACTTTGGGACTTCTGGAGCAGATAAATGACACAGTGAATGGAATGCCAGGCCTGAAGTCAGGAAGACATCTTCCTGAGTTCAAATCTGGCCTCAGACACTTACTGTCTATGTGATCCAGGGCAAGTCACTTAACTTTGTGTGCCTCAATTTCCTCATCTAAAATAAGCTGGAGAAGAGAACAGCAAACTACTCCAGTATCTCTGCCAAGAAAATCCCAAATAGGGTGACAAAGGGTCAGATATGACTGAAAAGCAACAATGGAGCTTCTCTTTCCAATTTTCTTACACAGGATGTCCTACTGTATGGAGGCATGCAGAAACCTTCCTCTGTCTGTAGACACGAGAGCAAATGTTAGGAGCCAGAGAGCCAAAGTCAAACCAAACCCCTCCAGCATAATCAAAGGACAAATAAAACAATCTTCCATCCTTTCCCTTGGTCTCTGGGCTTACACGTAAGATGAAACTGGAGAATGTTAGAGTTGTAAGACACCTTCCACATATAGTCCAGCCCCCTCCTCTTATAGTACAGGAGACAGACTGAGAAGTTAAATGATTTACCCAAGGTTCCATAACTCATAAATGATGGAACTGCTACAGATCTTATTACTATAAGTCTAGTGCTTTTTCTACTGGGTCATGATTCTCTACAGTGAATGGCTGCAGAGATCAAATGGTGAAAGTCTAAGTCCCCATCCTGCTCTGTCCCCATCCTGTCCCATTCAAGATAGCACTCACCAAATCCCACTTACTTCCAAATACTTCCATTATATATATATATATATATATATATATGTATATATGTAGTACATATGTATATGTTTATATCTATGTAGTTATCTAAGGCACACATGCATATACATATATACTACACATATATACATATACATAAATACACATATGTATATGTATGTGTGTGTGTCTGAGATGCTATCATTCAGAACCCACAAAATGTCCAAAACTGGAAAACAACGTGATGAAGTGAAAAGATTGCTACAATTGAAGTTATAGGGTCTGCGTTCAAATCTTCACTCTCTTAATATCTGTGTGACTTTGGGCAAGTAAATCACCTCAGTTCTCTGAGCTTCAATTTCTCATCTGCAAAAGAGAGATTGAACTGGATCACCTCTAAGGTCCCTTCAAGTTCTAAATCTAGAGGCATATGATGGAACATACAGTCTAATCTCTTCACTGTATCTTCAATTCAACAAGCATGTGCCAGACGCTGACCAACCTCTTCATTGTATAAAGGGAAGAGAGTCCCAAGAAAGGTATATGAATTGATCAAGTCTACACCACAAATTTAGTGGCAAAATAAAGACTCCTGTCTTTCCTGCCACCCTCTTTTTTCCTTTTTCTCCCCAACATTCTCTACTTCTCATAGTGATTTTTCTATCATATTTTCTTTTCTTTCTCAATTGACTCTCAAAATAAAAACTCCATTGCCTGACATGCATCCTCCCAATATGGTGTCACTCATCCTTTCCCGTCTGCCTTCACATAGATTTCCTTTATTCTTTAGACTCCCCAGAAAAACTGGCCCCCTTTCTGTCTTCCATTCCTACACTACCTTCTTTTGTTCCCTTGCTTTGATCTTTCTATCCACCATAATTAGAAGGGACTAACCTCCACTGGTTCACGTTCACTTGCTCCTTTTTTTTCTTCACATGTCTTTTATTTTTAATTTGTATATTTATTATAGTCAAAATGACTTACTCAAAGGGTTCTTAAAACAATATTGCTGTTACTGTATATAATGTTCTCTTGGTTCCACTCATTCTGTTCTTTAACATTATTATGCAAGTCTTTGCTTTTTCTAAAACATTGAGGACATCATTTCTTACAGCATAGTAGTATCCATCACAACCAATTGCTCTTTCCAGATGCCAAGCCTGGTAGTACTGACCAAGCATGATCCTGGGCTATGACTTTGGGCAAGGAGGACCAAGCATATGTCTGGTGAGTGTGTATGGTGGGAGCAAGAACATTTTCAGGACAGCCTAGCTAGGGGTCCTAACTGTGGCTTAGGGGATAAGAAGATTCCCTGAGGTTGAACCCCAATCAGAATTCTGAAAATAAGAGTAAGGAGGAACTGTGGCCTAGGGCAACATATTCACTGTTCTAATCTTTTCTTTCAAAACCTGCCCTGATTCCCCTAAGAATACCTTCTTCCCTGTAAGGTCTCACACAATACATTGCATAGCCCTTTTCTTTACTCTTACTTTCTAATTAGTATTATATTTCTTGTGCCCATGTTTCATTCTTCCTATTCTATTGTAAATTTCTTGAGAGCAGGAACTCTGTTAATCATTTTAGCATCTTTCATGCCAAGAAGAGACCTGTACGTAGTTGGTGCTTATGTTTATGAATGCTCTTTCTCCTTCTTTTTTTTCACTGCCCCTCTGCATTTCTCTCCTTTCCTCTTCTTCCCATCTTCTTCTAATGTTTTATTGATATCTTTTATTTTTTGCACTACATTCCCAACGTAACCTTTCCCCCTTCCCCAACCATCCCTTATTACAAAGGAAACAAGCAAAGCAAACCAATGACAGCTTCTAATTATACATGCAGCACTAACATGTCTGCCCCTAGCAGAGGGAAATATTTAACATCATGTCTTCTGCAATAGAGAATAGTGATTGCATTTAATCTGAATGTACATGTCTTTTAATATCTTTTGATGACATTATTATACCCATTAGGTATCCAGATTCCGATCTTCATCCTAGCTCAGTTCATACACGTCTTTCTCTGTTGCTCTAAATTCCTCATACTTGTGGATTTCTAGTGTAATAATATTTTATTACTTTCATATACTACATTTTATTCAACCATTACCCACCCAATGAAAACATATTGTGTTTCGAGGCTTTTTCTACAACAAGAAGTGCTGCTGTGAATAGTTTGGGGGCATGAGGCCCTTCTATTTTTTACTTCCCTGGGGTAAATGCTCAATAATGGTACTGCTGAGTTAAAAACACATAGACTACTTAGTGACTCTTTTTATATAACTTCAAACTGTTTTATAGAACGATTGAACCAATTTACATGACAATAGTATAATCCTATGTCTGTCTTCCCACAACCCTTCCAACATTATTTCCATTTTAAAATCATCATTGACAATTGTATAAGTGTTATTTGAAATTTTAAAATTAATTTAATTTCCATTTCTTTTGTTGGTTATTTGAAGGATCTTTAATGTTGTTTATCATTTATATATTTTTAAATCTATCCATATCTTTGAATATTTCTTTATTGGCAAATGTCCCAATCTTAAGATCTTAATCTTAGGCAAGTCTCAGTTCCCTACATCTCTTTGATATCACAATTTTATGTGAAGATCATTTTCCCACCTGAAAGCCTCTCTTCTTATTCTAGTTTCATTGATTTTGAGTGAAAGTTTTTTTTTCTACTTATGCAATTGAAATTGTCTATTTTATCTTTTTCAAACTCCTCTATCCCTTGTCTGATTATGAATTATTTCTCTAAACATACTGTGAAAGATAATACCTCCCCTTTTCTATTTTTACAAATGATATGATTTTATGCATTTAAGTTGTTCAACCATGTAATTTAGTATATGCTACAAAATATAGGAGTATTTTGATTTGTTTGTGAGGGGTTTTTTTTTAACCAAACTTCTTTATTATTTTCCCAGAAATTATTATTGATTAACAACAACAGCCCTTCCCCCCAATAGCTTGGTTTTACTGAATCTGGGCTTCTGTGTCTCTTGGCCTCACTGTATTTATTTTCTTGCCTGTTCCACTGATTTACTTTTCTATGTTTTCTTTTTTTTAACCAATACCAAAATTTTTGATGACTATTGCTTTATAACATGGTTTGATAATATCTGGTATTGCCAGGTGCCCTTCATTCCTACTTTTTTCCATTATTTCTCTTAAGATTATAGACCCCTTTGTTCTTTCCAATGAATGTCATTATTTCCCACCTCTTTTCTCCCAGGTTTATTTTTCTATTTCCTTCTTCCATTCTCTTTCTTTCCCTATACATCTTTCTATTTCTTAACTGGCCACAATATAAAACCAAAGTATATAGGTACTTGCATTTTTGCTGTTTTCTGATAAATATTCCTTGTTTTTAATGCTGAGAGCAGATGCATTGTACATTTCAAAAACAACTTTTTAAGGAGTTAGTTGTAAGTTGCTTTTTCAAATACTTTACCCTAGAATCAAGAGTGGGGAACCTGAGTCCTAGAGGCCACATGTATCCTTCTAGATCCTCAGGTGTGGCCCTTTGACTGAATCCAAACTTCACAGAACAAATCCCCTTAATAAAAGGATTTGCTCTGTAAAACTTGGACTCAGTCAAAAGGTTACAACCAAGGACCTAGAAGACTACATGTGGCCTTGAGGCTGCATGTGGCCCACCCCTGTCCTAGATAATACAACTGATCAAATTAATAATAAAATCAAAATAATAAGTAGGTATATAACAAATATTTAAGGAATGAAGTTTTAAAAAAAAGTGTGTATGTGTGTGTGTGTGTAAAGCAAGGGCCTCAAACCCCAATCACTTAGTTTCCAAGACAATGCCCTTTCTCCTAAAATCCTCAGGTTCTCTCCCTAAAGTACAGATATCTATCTCTTTGACCTTGAGTTCCTTTGCAGTTTTCTCCTCAAGTAGTGCATTACCTGTAAACCAAAGCTTGAGTGTGCTACTCAAAGCAACCCTGAAATGATCTCATTGGCTTCCATTTTGCTAATTAAATGGTCAATCATGAATGTATCTGGTTATAAGTTTAATTTATTTCAATGATCATTTACTGTCAGAAGATCAAGCTGCAAATCAACTTCCCTCACCTCCACCAACATGCCCCCATTCTCCTTGATAGGCTATATTCTTTTTCTAGGCCTCAGTTTCCTCATCTGAAGTCAGTTATTGGTTGGGGTAATTCCATAGACAGGGTATGAAGCAGGGAATTCTTCCAAACTTTTATTATTAAAGACTTTCTATACATAGAGCATTGGACCTGGATCTGAGGAAGATGCAAAAATTAGATCTGTAGGACTTGATCCCTGCCCTCGGAAAGCTTACAATCTAGTTGAAGATAAAAGACAGGAATATTATGAGCTATTATTTCAATTTAACAAACATTTAAATGCCTTCTAATCATGTGAGGCACTGTGCCGGTGCTATTAACACAAAAACAAAAATGAAAAATAGTCCCTGTCCTCAAGGAGATTGTATTCTATTGGAAAATATAATCTGATAAGTAATATATTTTGAGGAAGGGGGAAGGGGGAGGATGGGAGTAAAAGCAGTAGCACCTGAGAAAAATGTTGAAAGAAGCCAGGAATTCTAAGAGGTGAGGAGAGACTGAATTCTTAGGCATGGGGGGGCAGCCCATACACACACACACACACACACACATACACACACACACATATACACACACACATACACACATACACACACACATGAACATAAAAGGTTGGTGGCAGACAGATTGTGAATGGCCTTAAATTCCACATAGAAGAATTTATATTTTATCCTAGGGGGAATAAAGAGCCATTGATGATTTCTTTAGTAGTCACAGGATCAAAACTCTCAAATATTTTGGCAGTTGAATGGACAATGGATTAGAGAGAAGAAAGACCAAAAACAGGGAAACCAATTAGAGGATAGGGTGCGTAAGGATCTGAACTGGGGTGGTGGCTCTGTGGATGGAGACACAGGATACATTTGAGAATTGGTGTTGATATTATCATATTATCATATCACAGTGACCAATTGGATAACAGGATTAGGGAAAAGGAAGAGTAAAATATTCATAGCTGTAAACCTTAATAACTGGTAGGATGATGGTATCTTTCAAAGAAATATAGAAGTTTGGAGGCAGGGTGGGTTATAGAGGGAAGATGATTGTTTTTGACACATCAAGTTTGCAATTCCAAAGGGACATCCCAGTGGAGACTGTCTACTGGGCAATGCATAGGTTCATAGATTTAGGTCTAGAAGCAACCTGGGAAGTTATCTAGTCCAATCCCCTCCTTCTAAAGATCAGGGAATCCCCAGTACTTGGCAAAATGCCTGACATGTGGGAGATACTTAAATTGAAGGGAAATGAGACTGAAAAAGGTTTACTGATGACTCAAGGTCACACAGCTACAACATGGCAGAGTTAGGATTTGAACCAAGGTTCTCAGACTCCAGATTCAGCATGGGACCTCTCAGGTGTCAGCCTGATAGCAAGAATCAAAGGTCACCTCCATATTATGTCTAATGAATAACAGTAGCTCATACACATATATGAATACACACAATACATATGCACGTTTATAACAATGTGAATTGGAGTTAGCAGTATTTGAGTCATATGTCTGTAAACTCCATAAGGATAGCATCTAAATTTGGTATCTCCTCTTGGCCCTATAGGGCACAAAGCTCTGCACATAGCAAGTACTTAATGAATATTTATTGAAGGAATGATGTCTATTTTTTAAAAGCCCACACATAATGAACACATACATACACACACACATGTTCACATGCCTCACACTTCCCAAAAAATATAAATCAAAGCAAAAAGGTCAGGAGTTGAAATGATTTGAAATTATTGAAGACTTCTCCTTTCAGAGAACAACTACTATACAGAAGCAAGCCTGCGCGGGAACAGGAAGATAGAAGGAGAAATGCACTTTGATATTAAACAGTATCTAGGGCATCTGCTTTTAGGGAAGTAATATTGAAAAGGAGAAAAACATTGCGTGATCTGCTGAGATGCTCCTTTGCTTCCTGATCACAAAAGCAAACTCTGAGTTAAAGCATCCAAATCTGCCACCCCCAAACCCCTCACTCCTTATCCCCCAGCACCACATTAGGCTTCCAAGAAGAGAAGGGCTTCTTATCTCACTGATCTCCTGTTCTCTGGGAAAGAATTTCAGTTTTCAATAATGATTTCTAAGCTGTTTACCAACTCCCCCTTTCCTCTTTCTCTGCCATCTTATATATTTTTCACCAGCATTACAGCGTGTATTATTGATAGCATCTTCCCACCCTGGAAGCCTTTTTTTCTCTCCTGCTCATCTTTTCTCCCTTCAGGAGATATGAGGAGTAAACACTGAGGTCAGTACACAACAGCTAGTTCTGAAAGAAGACTGTGTTCCTGATGAGAAGGGAGTGAGGTGTTCAGAGGTAGGCTGGGCCCGGAGGCCAGAGCAATATGGCTATAAGAGGAAGGCAATAGGGGAAAGTCCAGAGATGCCCAAACAAAAGGAGGAGGGCTAAACAAGAAGAGGTAGGCAGCAGTAGGGGGGACTAGCTCCAGGCAACAAAACTGAGTCAGAATACAATTGTCAGGATGACTGTCCAGTGAGATAAGGGAATTCTGGGCAGGCAGTAGAGCACTGTCACAGAGGCACTTTAGCAGACAATGGGCACCAGAGTTCAGGAACAAGAGTCCTAACTCTGGAAGTATTGAGAGGGGATAGAATCTCGGCTTTATAAGGGAGCTCAAGACACTTTAACCCAAGGTTTCTTAGTTCTTCCTTTGTCATAGATTCCTTACCCAGTTTGGTCAAGTCTATGGTCCCATTTATAGAAAAAAAAATGTTTTTAAAACAAAAAAAAAAATCCCATAGGAAATACATAGGAAATGCATAAATACATAGGAAATATAAAGGAAAATGCTTAAATACATAGGAAATACAGAGGGGATGTATAAATACATAAGAAATATAAAGGAAAATGCATGAATACATAGGAAATACAAAGGCAACTATTGAAGTAACTATTTATACATGCATGTGTTTATATGTGTATATGTATATTTATGTGTGTGTGTGTGTGTGTGTATTTCTCCCTGCTGAAGTTCATGAATTTCCTAAAATCTACTCACAGACCCTGTGCATCCCAGGTTAAAAGTGCCTGATCTAAAACTTACCAGAGCCTGAAAAAAAAATCACTTCCCTGACACCAACATATACAACAAGTAGATATCAATCAATTGCCTGAAAACTTCCACTAACAGTAAGTCTACTACCTCCCAAGAAAACCCATTACACTTTTGGATAACTCTAACTGTCAGGAACTTCTTTGACACCAAGGGTCTTTGCATCTTTACCTTGTTGTCTCTCATTCTGCCCTTTGGGTTCCATCAGAATAAATCCAATCCCTTTTCCCACATGACAGCCTTTCAAACATCCTCCTTCCCCAAGATTTCTCTTCTGCAGGATAAACATTTCCTGTTCTCTCAAATGGTTTCAAAGACCCTCTCCATCCTAGCAGCCCTCCTTCAGACATTTTCTAGTTTATCAGTGTCCTTCCCAAAAATATAGAGCTCAGAACTGAAAACAAACTTCATTAAATATAGGTTGAGATTGCTTATAATAGGGGACCCCTTCAAATGCTCATGACAGTGTGACAAGGGAGTTATTGTTCACTGGAGGAAGCTCTGGGACAAGAGAATCTCATGGGGCATCATGCCTGGCATCAAAAGGGACAAGCTCGTTAAAGAAAAGAGGAAGGTAGTTCCTTGGGGAAAGATGGAAATAAGAGATAGAGAACTGCATGGGAACTAAAGAGCTGTGGTATTTTAGAGCATCTGTGGGGAGAAAACCGAGCTAGAGAAATCTGGTGGGGTTTACAAATATAAGGGCAAGCAAAGTGGGATTTTTTTGCCATTTTTGTTTTAGCATAATCAAGAAATATAATGCTTCTACTTGAATGTGATTAAAGATCTTCTCCATCCAATGATGGGCCTGCCCATTGAGGGAGACTTGATTAGAGGAGTTGTTTTGTAGGAGGGTCGCAAGTACCTTTTGGTTTTCCTATTGAGGCACTGGGTCAGAGGGTCATGCCCTCTGACTCCGAAAAGTATATAACTACTCTGAGGTGAGTTTTTACTTTGGCTTAGTTTTTGGAAAAAGGTTTGAGTGCCAGATGAGAGTCTGGGAAGCGGCTAAGCAGGCCTGCCATTGAAAATCCAGATTTTGATGCTTCCCTCTCTGATAAAGATGTACGTATGTTAATGGTCAGGCAGTTTGGAAGTGCTGTCTGTTGAGTTTTGATTTCTATGAAATTTTGATTTTGATTTTCTCTGATACTTGTGCTTAATTAAAGTGATTGTTAATCCCTCAAAAGTTGCCTTTCCTTTTAGAGAAGCAGATCTAAGAACCTATAGCAGAACCCCTGTGTATATTGGGGTGCTTATTGATACAACAGAGAAGGGGAAGTTGGTGCTAGAGTTCACAAAGGGTACACTCAGGTCCAGAAGTGGTGCCAGTTGTGATAAAGTGGAAAGGAACACTGGATTAGGAGTCAGAGCACCTGGTTTCCAATTCTGGCTTTGTATGTGATATGGGACGAATCACATTTTTTTTTCTGAACCTCAGTTCCTTTATATATAAAATGAATAGATTGCACTTGATGGCTTCAGAGGGCCCTCTCATTTCAAAAATTTATGAAACTATGAGAGCAACTACACATGGAGGAGATATGGTAAATAATGAAAAGTTTTGTCATCTTGTCCATTTACAGAATGAGGGGTAGTTTTTCCTACTCTTTTGTCAATTTTCTCCCATCTCAGGAAACATCAGTGTTGGCCTATTTATATATGGAAGCACGAAATAATTCAACTTACTTGGTTCTCTTACATTATTTACACTTTTTTTTATTCCTTAATTAAAAGGTTTTGTAATTTGATTTGTCATTGTTCATTGTCTGGTAATATAAAATATTATGCTGGTTGGGGTGCAGGTTATGATTTGTGAGACTATCCAAAACAACCTACAAAGATTAGTGGAGAAAAAGTAAGAGGCCCCAGAGTCAGATTTCTAAGAGTCTGGGGGAATCTAGCTATATGTGATCTGACAAAGGAAGAGAGCAGCCTACCTCTGAATCTCCATAGTCCTGAACATGTCTCACAAAGCAGCCTAATACTGAATTGAATTTTATGACTCCTATATCACACAGTTCATTCATATTGAGAATGGAGGTCACTAAAACTCAAAGACCTTTTCCAGATGAACTGATGCCTAGCCATGCCTCCCCTATTTTGTATTGCAAAGGTGATTTTTTTAATCCATAAGGTATATACAGGACATCCAAGAATTTCAAGGTGGTTTTAAGCTTCTATAGGTTAAAACTGCATTGATTCTGGAGACAACATATATACATATATTTATAAAAACATGTATAGAGATATATGCACAGATACAAATATATGTGTGTATATACAATATATAAAATATACATATGCCTGTACATATAACATAAATTCATAGTATATGCAATTATATATACATGCAGAAATATACATATATAATATTTGACACATATGTATCCCTATCAAATTTAATATTATAAGATTTATCCCAAAGTCCCAGCTTGTTAGAATCTTTTTAAAAGCATTATCCAACATGTTTATTATCCTTCCTAGTTTTGTATTTTTTGTGAATTTTATTAGTATGACTTTTACACCTTTGTCATTGATTAAACCTATGTATAGACACGCATACATATGTATGTATATTTGTATCTATCTATGTCTCTATCTCTCACACATACAACCACAGACACACACATACACACACACACACATACACACACGTGAGGTATTGGAAAGAAACTTGGTTTCAGAGAAAAAAAGACAAGAGCTCAGATCCTAAACCTGACCTGGTTGTGTGACTCTGCACAAGTATCTGTATCTTTCAATGCCCTAATAAACTCTCTAAGATTCGAAATTACAAAGTTTGGCAGAGAGAGTTTCCTTATTAGGAGTTTCTTATATCAAGAAAATTATAGGCCCAGTCAGAGACATTCTTCCAAGCTGAAACTAAATCATTCGAATCCAACCACTCAACCAGTTTGAAATCCACCTAATTTCCTTACTATTTTCCAATAATAATAGCTAACATTTATATAGCACTTTAAGGTTTACAAAGCACTTCATATATATTATCTCATTTTTTTCCTCACAACAGCTTTTGGAGGTAGGTGCTATTATTAGACCCATTTTATAGATGAGGAAACTGAGGCACAGAAAGGTTCAGTGACTTGCCCATGGTCACAAAGCTAGTAAGTATCTGAAGCCTAATTTGAGCTCAGCCCTTTCTGACTCCAGGTTCAGCACTTCACCCTCCAGCCCCAACACAAATAACATATGAGAGAATGTTCAGTGTTTCTAAAGCATCTGGGTAAATGTTATCTACAGTATTCCCTGATCTCCCAGGGAAAATAAAAATTAAGTAATGAGAATTTTGGGTCACATAAGCAATAAGATGGTAACCTAAATATTTTTCCAATCCTCATGATCTTTGAAATATCTCCAAAACAGAAATTATGTGTCAAAGATGAAGCAACTTCAGCGTCTAGAACACTCAGAATCCAAAAGGTTAAAAAAAACCAGCAAAAGCCTGCCAGCGGCTGCAACCCAGAAGTACCAGTGCTGAAGAAAGCAGACTCTACCAGTTTTAGGCCAGGGACCTGAGAAAAAGAGAAAGTGGTATAGGTCAGCAGGACAGGACACTGTGCATTGGGAAGGTTGTACGTTACACCAAGTCTGAGGGAAAGAGTGTAGCACCCAGGGAGGGTCCAACCAAAAATCATTTAGGGAAGAGACTTAAGCTGAAAAATTTTATAAGCCAAAATTTTTCTAAGTTTGTAAGCAAAACTAAAGGATCTCAAAGATAGGATGCATAGAGACAACCTGAATATCATTTTGCTGTTTTTTAGTCATTTTCCAGTCATGTTTGACTCTCTGTGATCCCATTTGGGATCTTCTGGGTAAAGATACTGGAGTGGTTTGTCATTTCCTTCCCCAGTTTGTTTTATAGATGAGAAAACTGAGGCAAACATGGTGGGGTGACTTGCCCAGGGTCACACAGCTGTTAAGTGTCTGAGGTCAGATTTGAACTCAAGAAGATTATAGTCATCCAGAAAAACACTACAGTACAAAAAACTTTAAAACCATAAGGAAAGAAATAATAGAAGAGAATTGTCCAGAACTTCTAAGCATAGAAAATGAATTCTAATTGAAAGAATGAACAGACCACAAACCAAAAACCCAAGGCTATACTCTTCAACACACATAGTGGTTAAATTTAATAATCTAATTCAGAAACAAGCTCTGCAAGCCATCAGAATCTTCAAATATAAACAAAAGGAGATTCAAATAATACAAAACTATTCTGTACCCACTAGAAAAACAAGGAGGGAATGGAATAATGTGTTCTGAAGAGCAATGGAGTTCAGGATACAACCCAGGGTGACTCACCTTGCAAATCTGATTTTAACTATATAAGGCAAAAGATGGGCAGTAGAGGGAGAAGAAGACCTTATGCTAGATGAGTTCTGGGGGACTTGGTGCTTGAAAAAGCTACTTTCATGGGGAGGGAGAAAGTGGAATGTCTCAGGTCAACTGGTACCGGGAGTAGTGGGAGGGTATGGGCACAGGGAAATTTCCAGGCAAATGGTCCAGGAAAAGGTCAGCAAGAAAGGGTATAGATCAATGGTGAGCTACATAATCAGGGATGTGGTGGGGGAGGGTCCTGATGGCTCTGGGTAGCAGAGTGGATACAATGCCAGACTTGGAATCATGAAGACCTAAATTCAAATATGACCTCAGACACTTGCTACATGTGTGACCCTGACTTAGCTATTTAACCTCTACTTGCCTCAGTTACCTCATCTTTAAAATGGAGATAATAATAAGAGCATCTACCTCCCAGGGTTGTATGAGGATCCATGGAGATAGTAATAATTGTAAAACACTTAGCATAGTTCCAGGTACATAATAAGAGCTATATAAACATTAGCTGCTATAATAAAAATAATAATAAATTGGCATTTCTTTGGAAAGGAGGCACAATGGAAAAAAAGAATCCATGGAGTAAGAAGACCTACAAGTCAATGGCAGAAACTACCTAGAGGGGAGAGCCTAGACTAGATACCTTGGAAGTTTTTGATAACATGAAGAATGCAGAGGAAAGCAATTAAATAATTACAGGAGTCATGAATCCAACAATTAAGGTCCAGAATAAAAAGAAAGAGGAGATGAATAATAAGAAAGTGGAACGAAAGAAATCCTTTTGGGGAAGGAGCACAAACGGTGACATTTTAAAACTAGCTAAGTGGAAAAAGAAGGGGGAATATCAAACAAGAAGAGGGAAGCAGGAATAGGGGAAAACAGCCAATGGGAACAGAGCCACCTTTGCTACAAAGATTAAAGTAACTGAAGGGACCTAATACTGTATTTACAGCAGAAGAGAGAACTTAAATCTGAAAAGCTTCTGCAAGGATAATAGGGAAAAATTGTTTCAAATTTCTCTGATAAGAACTTGATACCATATATATGTCTATGTCGATGTATGTATAATACATGTACATGTCTATGTATATGTAATTAATAAATATACATATGATTAATAGCAGTCATTCCTCAATAGATAACTGCTCAGAGGATATAACAGTTTTCAAAAGAAGAGCTGCAAAATATTTACAACCACATAAAAATGCTCAAATCAAATCAAATGCTCAAAATCACTAATAATAAGAGAAATGTAAAGCAAAACAACCCACAGGAATCACCTTACACCTTACAAACTGGCAAAGATGACCAAAAAAATGGTCACATTCAACGTTGGAGGGATTGTGGAAGGACAGGGACACTAACATATTGTTGGTGGATCTATGAAGTGGTACAACCATTTTGGAAAGCAATTTGAAATTATGCAAATAAAATAAGTAAAATGTCTATACCCTGCAAACCAGAGACTCCTTTACTGGGATTAGCAAAATCTAAAGAAGTCATTGATAAGGAAAAAATTCCTATATACTCCAAAACATTGATAGCAACATTTTGTGATGCTGAAAATTGGAAACAAAGTAGATGCCCATCAACCAGGAAATGACTAAATAAATTGTGGTGCATGAGTGTAATGGCATATTACTGTGTGGTAAAAAAATAATGGCATGATTCAGAGAAGTATGGAAAGATCTATGTGAACTAATGCTGACTGAAGAAAGGACAGCCAAGAAAACAATATACAGAGAAACGACAACAATTTAAATGGCAACAACAGTAACAAACCAAAAAATCAAAAATAAATGTAACAAAATTATAAAGATCAAGTAGGACTCAAATAAAGCAATATGAGAAGACATCCCCAATCCATCCCTTTGTGGAAGTAGAAGGTTTACAGACGTTATATATTGCAGAAGTTTTCAGAATTGTTCAATGTATTAGTTATGCTGATTTTTTTCTCTTTAAAAAATACTATTTGTCATATGGGATGGTTCTTTGGGAGGGGCAAAGAGAAGGATACATGGGATGCTATGATGATGTAAGAAATAGAAAATATCAATAGAAATTCTTTTTTAAAAAAAGTAATGTTTTAAAATTATCTTTACATGTAGCTAGGGAAGAAATAAAATATTATTTAAAAAAAGAAAGTTGAATGAGTTTATGACCTGGTCTTGATGATACCATGTTGGCTCTTTATGACCACCATTTCCTTTCTGAGATGATTACTATTACTTAAGTAATATGTCATCCTAGAATTTGTTCAGAATCAAGGTCAAACTCATTGGACCATAGTCTGCAGACTTCATTTTCTTCTTCAAAAAAAATAGGATATCTGCCCTTCCACACATAGTCTTAGAGCCCCTTCCCACGCCCCCCTTCTCTTTCCCCTTCTCTTCTTTTTCCTCCCCTTCTTCCTTCTCCTTTCTGTTCCATTTCCCCTCTCTTTTTTCTCCCTTCTGCTGTCTTTCAAAGATCATCAGCTGTGATTCAATCAGGTCCCCCAGTTCTTTCAGTGCCCTGGGATATAGTTCATCAGAGGCTGAGGACCTGAACTCATCAGGGGAAGCAAGGTGCTTGTTTACTATCTTCCTAATTATCCTGGGTTTCAACTCTCAATTAGCTATTTTTGTTTTGCCCTTTCTGATCCAAAGATCATTCTCCTTGGCAGACAAAACAGAAGCAAAATTAGAGTTGAGCAGGTTTCCTTTCTAAGTACTGTCTGTTAAATTGGCACATGCACTTTCAGAAGCAGTTCAGTCCCTTTTGTGTTCCTGCTCCTTTTCCCAAAAGAGCTAAAACACACACACACAAAATACACACATCCCTTTATGTGGATCAAGAATAGACTCTAGACTAGGGTCAATAAGTCCACTAACATTTATTAGGCACCTACTTTGTGCCAAGAACAGTGCTGAGCACTAGGGGTACAAAGAATGGCATAGGCCAGCTTCTGCTCTGAAGAACTCCCAGTCTAATGGGGAAGGCAATGTGCAAATAACAATGTAAAAATGAGAAACATACAAGACAAATTGTGAGGTAGAGTGTAGGCTGGGCTATTACCCATGAGCAAGATGAATGCCATACTGTCAAGCTATCCATTTTTTACCCTTGAATGCCCTGAGGCAATACTTGTGCAAGGTATGCAAAGCATTCACTATATCTATCTGTCCAGATATGATCATTGAAACCATGGGAGCTGATGAGATCGCCAGTGAAACAGTATAGAGGGAGAAGAAGATCCAAAACAGAGCCCTGGGGGAACCCCAGGGTTAATAAGAATAGCCTGAATGAGGATTGAGCAAAGACGAGGAATACCTGCATTAACTAAGGATTCAATATAAGGACCCATTTATGTATTCATTCATTCATTCATTTAACAAACATTTGATATCTCTTCTGGGTAGAGCACTAAACCAAGTTATAGGGAGTCAGATGCCACCCCCAAAATGTAACCTCCAGTTATTTATTGCCTGATATATTTTATGGCATTCAACAGAAAGTCAATAAGAAGTGAGGACACGGCTGCTTCCAGGGACTGCCTTTTTCATCATCATGTCCTGTATGTGGCAGACTTTCAATACACACTTGATCCTTGATTGATTGATTGATTAGAGAAGGGATAAAGGAAAGGTGCCCAGAGTGAGAATCAAAGGTCCTGGATTCTATTTCCAAATCTGCCATCAACTTACTGAGTGACTCTGGCCAAGTGTCTCCTCTTCCTGCTCTGAGCTGCAGTTCCCTCATATGTAAAATAACACAGACTAGGTAAATGCTAAAGTTTTGTTTTGTTTTTTTTCAGATCTAATATTCTACAGTCTAATCTAAGATATTTTCTAGTACTAATATATTTAAGGCAGATAGCTGGTAGAGTGCGTTGAGTGCTGAATTTGAAGTCAGGTAGATCTGAGTTCAAATCCTTCCTTTGATACTAGATCTGTGCAAGTCTCTGCATTGATAATACATTTTTACTTATTGTTAATGCTATTTTGCTTCTTAATGGGAAGATCTGAATAGGCCCACGTGACCTGCTTAAGTTACATGGAAGCCTGAGTCACATGAGTCTAAGTCATATGGGTCAGGAAGGGATGGAGCAGGAAAGGTGGAACAGGAAAAGGCAGCGCTAGAGCAGAGAGGAAGTTAGAGAGCACAGCTGGGAAAGGCATCTGGCTAGTGTGAGATAGCTTGTTTGTGATTTATTTAAGGGATCTGGTTTGTGGGAAGCCTAACAGAGGGAAGGCTGGGGGTTGTGTTGGCCTCTGCATTGTTATTGTGTATAGATTTTTGTTACTATGATAGATTTGGCTTTCTGGTGTCTGAATAAATGTTTTGGTTCTGTCTTCCATGTGGAAAGTCTGTTGCATTTCATGATTCAGAACTGTGCCAGCATATTCATAGCTGCCATAGGTGCTATAAATACTGCATTGGTGCTACAGTCACTTCCTCTATCTACACCTCAGTTTCCTCATTTGCAAAATAGGACATAATAATACTTACCTCAAGGGTTGTTTTGAGGATAAAATGAGATAATGTGTTGTGCATGTCTTAAAAAGATTTACAAATGCTAGATAGCATCATCTATCATCTTTATTTCTATTATTATTGTCTAGCTCAGAAGTTTTATCTTCTAACGTATGTTCTGGCTTTAAATGATGTTGTTGAGGATAATTTTGAGTAGAGAAGAGGCCTACCTCTGATACTTACTGGCTACTGTGGCCAAATACTTAAGTGGAAAAGTCTCAGTTCCTTGAAACTGGTGCTCTTCTCTGTTTGCTATTGTTGTTGCATTGACTAAAGTAATTTTTATCAATATAGAGATTCCCTGATGAAGAACTGTCTCTATGAATGGTAGCCAACACTTTCTTTATAATTTATAGTCTCAGCTCTCAGTCTTTATCTGTAAAACAGGGATGATAACAATATGCATGTATTGCCTTTTCAAAGGTCTATTCCAAGAAAAGCTCTTTGCCATCCTTAAATCACCATATAATTGTGAATTCTTGCTATTATCACTCTCCAACTAACTTACTGTTTGTACCCAGGGTGGGTGCTTTGCTTCTCTGAGTATCTGTGAAATGACAATGTAATTTTTAAACATGGTCTCTTACATTAGGAGCCTGAGGGAGATGAATATTTTTAAAAAGTACAGCCTCTAAAATGGGGGTTTCAAACCTAGCCAGGGTAAAGCGTGAAGGCCCAGCATAGCAGGGAATATATATGGCTGCCATGTTCTGAGAAGTAGAGACAGGAAGATAAATAATTGAAACCCTTTCTTTTCCATGTAGGTAATATCTGGAAGTTGGTAGCCTCTTAATTCTTCATTGTTAAATTAAAATTGGGTCCTAAATTATTGATTGTATTTTAAATTTACTGACAGAAGCAGTTTTTAAAAACTCTGCTCCTTTTGAAAATAATTAACCTACAGAAATGTTTTAAATCTTTTAAAATATTTCCTATTAAGAGGCAAAGTGATTGGAAAATAAGGGTAATTAACAGGCCAAAGGAAGCCCAGTTAGAAGAGAAATCATTCTTTGGTGTAAGCTTTCTTCCCACTAAAACTAATGCAACTCCTCCCTCTCCTCCAACCAATCCAAACCACACGTTCCCCGATTACAGAGAGGAAGAGTAGAATTTTTGTGTTTTTAATCTCGCTAAAATTCATGCTTTCCCTGACTAGGTCTAGCAGCCCTAGTGGAAAAATCCAGTTGGTCTACCAGGTGTTTAAATAGACAGCACTAAGCAGATGGTTTGTTTCAGGGCCTTGGCTGCTTTTTGACTGAATTGACCAGCTGCTATGTTAACAGGCAAGAACAGAAAAATACAGGCAAAGCAGGCGTAGACGTATAGACTACCTGAGTCATCACTAGGGTGGGGGAGCCCTGGGCTTTGTCTCAAGGTGCAAAATTTAGATTCGGAAACGCCTGCAGTCCTTCAGCAACATAGAAACAACAGAGTTTAATACCAATCTGTCATGAAGAATTCATGACAAAGAAATCTACCTAAATAAACTGCTTCTTTCCTTTCCTCTACCAATTGTACTACAGTTAGTTCTCACTAGTTTTCTAATCTTCCCCTCCCAGCCTAATGTTATTCTAGAAATATTTTTTTAAAGAATTGTTTCCACAGTACTATTTGGACTGTCCCAAGGAAAAAACATTGCTAGTTTGGGCTGTTAACTATTGAAGCTAAGACAGAGCTGATGGCCCATGTCTTAGGGTTTACATACACACACACACACACACACACACACACACATATATATATATATATATATACACACATATATACATATGTATATGTGTATATTTGTATGTGTGTATGTATATTGTGTATGTGTGTATATATGCCCACATATATGGATATATATGTATACACATATATATCCATATGTGTGTGTTATATATTAATATGTAAGTGTTTTGTATTGTGTTAAGTGTTTCAATATAATTGTCTTCCTTTGTAGTCCTATATATTTCATTTTATGAATTTAAAAACATTATTCTGAGAATGAGTCTATAGGCTCATTCATAAAGTCTATAGTCATAGGCTTTATCAGGCTGATGATTTCCAAAATGTAAATGGTCACACTGAAATTTAACTTGTCCTTGGAGCCAGTTTGAACTGTCTCCAGCTAATTCCTGGGTTTATGAAATTCTTTTAAAAAGGTAGAAAAACTACTGACATATAGAATAAGACCTAGAATGTCAGGGCTCTTCACATTTCCTCTCTGAATGTGGATCTCTTTCAAAAACAAAGTAAAACTTTTTCTCAGCCTTTTTGCTTTCTTGAAGAAATTGCTTTTGGAAGAGAGAAGTAGAGCAAGAAAGGCGAAAGGAGTGATAAGACAACAAAGCGGGGAGAGAGAGGGGGAGAGAGAGAGAGAGAGAGAGAGAGGAGAAAAAGGTAAAAAGTGATTGGAAGAGGGGGACAGGGAGAAGGGAGACAGAGAATGTAAGGGCATAATGAGACAAATGGAGAAAAGGAGAGAGAAAAGAGAGATAGGAAATGAATGAGAAAAGAGACCAAAAGTTTAAGAGTGGGGAGAAAAAAAGGGAGAGAAGATATCTTCTAAGAAGGAAATTTGAGTTAGAATTGCTGATTTTATCCAACCCCAAGTCTTCTTGATAAAAGTAATTCATCTACCAAGCCCAAGTAGACAAGCAACACATCTGGAACAATTTACTGTGATCTTTTGTCGTTTAATTGTGTCTTTGTGACCCCATTTGGGATTTTCTTGGCAGAGTTACTAGATCAGTTTGTCATTTCCTTCTCCAGCTCATTTTACAGTGGAAGAAACTAGGGCATATAGGGTTAAGTGACTTGCCCAGGGTCTTTAAAACTAGTAAAGGTCCGGATATGAACTCAGGTCTTCCTGACTCAAGGCCCAGTTCTCTATCCACTCCCCTACCTACAAAACTCTTTATCTCTCTGGGTTTCAGTGCCTTCATCTACATAGAATACAGATACAAGTTCTCCTAATGTTCTTTAGAAGAGTCATCCAATTTTTTCTTACCAAATATCATTAATTATCTTTCTGCCAATTGTTTTCTGACTACTCACCATTATGTAGCCATTATACAGCTATAAAATTTCACAGCAAGATTTGACATTTATTTTAGGGCTTTAAAGTTCGCAAATCTTTTTACACGATTTATCTCATTTGCTCCTCATTACTGCGCCATGAGGTAAGTAATCCATTTGACAGAGGAGAAAAGAGAGGCTCTGAGAGAATCAGTGACTTGCCCAGGCTAACCCAGGTAGCATCAAAGGTAGGTATTGAGCCTAGGTCTTCCCGATTCCCAATCTAATACTCCACTCTATCACAGAGTTTGCTCTAGCTGTGGTGACAATAGTATCAATAGCATGTATCTCATAGGGTTGTTGTAAAATTCAAGTGAGTTTATGTATGTATTTATGTATTGATATATACACACACACATAAAGTGCTTTGTAAACTTTAGAGCATTATATGAATTTCTAATGAGTCATAATTATTATTATAGTATAATTATGCAACTCACTAAAAGTATTGCTTTATATGCGCAGTAATAATGTATCTTACTTTTAAAAAAAAGTTTGTTCTGAAGAAATTGTATCAAATTTTTATGACCAAATTATAGGACCATTTCTCTAGAGCTAGAAGGGACCTTAATAATTGCTAGTTCAACTGCTTCATTTTACAAATGAGGAAATAAACACCAACAGCAGCAAGAACTAAAAAGTTATTTTGCACTTTAAGGTTTGCAAAGCACTTTTCACATATTATCACAAATGAGCCTCACAAAAGCCCTGTATTAGGTGCTATTATTATCCCCATTTGGAAATGTGTAAATCCATGTGTAAATCCCATTTACACATAAGGAAATTGAGTCTCAGAGGAAGGGAAGTGATTTGATTAAGGGTCACACCAGTAGTATGTGGAAGGATTTGAATCCTGTTTCCTAAATGACTTCTAAGAGCTCTTTAAGCTCTCAATCAATGGTTTAATGCTTCTGTTTCGTGAATTTCAACCAAGGTAATGATAGGTGATTCATCCCATGTAATATGGAAAAGGGTTCATCTGGCTCTGCTTGCCCCCAAAATATATAACCAGGCAGAATGGGTGGAAGATGCAGAGAGAAAGATTTAAGTTAGATGTAAAGGGAACTTATTAGAATTAGAGCTGCCCAAGAGTGACAAAGCTACCTTGTAGGTAATCATCCCCATTATTAGAGGTAGAAGTCTTCAGATAAAACCTAGGGCATTGGAGGGGGAGATTCCTATTCAACTGTGAGTGGATCAGGGTGACCTCTGAACTCCCTTCCAAATTCAAGATTCTGGGGTTTTTTTTCTAACATCAGAACTTTAACAAATGACTTCAATTATTCTAACGATGGAGCCTCAGGCATTGAGGGTGTGGAGGAAGGTGATTTAGGAGGAAAGGAGCTGTCTTTCAGAACTATCCTAAGAGCATAGCATAAAGAACATTAGAATTGGAAGGAGCCTAAGTATGTAATATGTAAGAGCTGCTGGAACATAGAACATGGAATTTCAGAAAAGGAAGGGACCTTAGAGACCATTTAATCAATCCTCCTGTTTTAAAAATGAAGAAACTGGGGGTGAGGAGCCAAGATGGCAGAGTAGAAAGACACACATATGCTAGTTCCTAACCCACAGCCCATAAAATACCTGTAAAGAAGAACTCCCAACAAATTCTGGAGCAGTAGAAGCCACAGAACAACACAACGGAGGAGATATCTGTCCCAGAGAGACCTGAAAAACTGACACGAAAGGTCCATCACACACCGGACCTGGAGCAGAGCCCAGCCCTGCCTTGGCCGCAAGGCACCCAGGGGAGCAGATCCGAGCAGGCTTCAGGGACAGAATCTCCAGTGGCCACAGGTCCCTCCACCCACAGGCACCAAAGGTAAGTGAGAGGGTCTTTTCAGCTTGTCAAGAGGGGAGCTGGGTGTCTCCATAACTCAGGCCCCCTCAGAAGGCAACAGTGGAGGTAGCAGCAGGCAGGAGTTTGGATCCATTGTTGAAGGTCTCCAAGTAAACCCCCTGAGGGAACTAAGCACCATGTTGTGGCCCTGCCCCCACCTGAGCACCTGAACTTAATGTCACACTGAATAGCAGCCCTGCCCTCACCAAAAGCCTGAGACTGGGAAGCAGCATTTGAATCTCAGCCCCCAAGCACTAGCTGGGTGGATCTAGAGGTGAGGTGAGTGTGGAGAGGAAACTCAGAAGTCAAATAACTGGCTGGGAAAATGCCCAGAAAAGGGAAAAAATATAAGACCATAAGTTACTTTCTTGGGGAACAGATATCTCCTCCCATCCTTTCAGATGAGAAAGAACAATGCTTACCATCAGGGAAAGACATAGAAGTCAAGGCTTCAGTATCGCAAACATCCAAAATAAATATTCAATGGGCTCAGGCCAGGGAAGAGCTCAAAAAGGACTTTGAAAATCAAGTTATAGAGGTGGAGGAAAAACTGGGAAGAGAAATGAGAGAGATGCAAGAAAAGCACGAAAAATGGGTCAACACCTTGCTAAAGGAGACCCAAAAAAATGCTGAAGAAAATAACACCTTGAAAAATAGGCTACCTCAATTGGCAAAAGAGGTTCAAAAAGCCAATGAGGAGAAGAATGCTTTCAAAAGTAAAATTAGCCAAATGGAAAAAGAGGTTCAAAAGCTCACTGAAGATAATAGCTCTTTAAAAATCAGAATGGACCAGATAGAGATTAATGACTTTCTGAGAAACCAAGAAATCACAAAACAAAACCAAAAGAATGAAAAAATGGAAGAGAATGTGAAATATCTCATTGGAAAAACAACTGACCTGGAAAATAGATCCAGGAGAGACAATTTAAAAATTATGGGACTACCTGAAAGCCATGATCAAAAAAAGAGCCTAGATATCATCTTTCATGAAATTATCAAGGAAAACTTCCCTGAGATTCTAGAACCAGAGGGCAAAATAAGTATTGAAGGAATCCACCGATCACTGCCTGAAAGAGATCCAAAAAGAGAAACTCCTAGGAATATTGTGGTCAAATTCCAGAGTTCCCTGGTCAACGAGAAAATCTTGCAAGCAGCTAGAAAGAAACAATTCCAGTATTGTGGAAATACAATCAGGATAACACAAGATCTAGCAGCTTCTACATTAAGGGATTGAAGGGCATGGAATAGGATATTCCAGAAGTCAAAGAAACTAGGACTAAAACCAAGAATCACCTACCCAGAAAAACTGAGTATAATTCTTCAGGGGCAAAAATGATCTTTCAGTGAAACAGAGGACTTTCAAGCATTCTTGATGAAAAGACTAGAGCTGAAAAGAAAATTTGACTTTCAAACACAGGAATGAAGAGAAGCATGAAAAAGTAAATAGCAAAGAAAAGTCATAAGGTTCTTACTAAAGTTGAACTGTTTACATTCCTACATGGAAAGACAATATTTGTAACTCTTCAAACTTTCCAGTATCTGGGTAGTTGGTGGGATTACACACACACACACACACACACACAGAGCACAAGGTGAATTGAATAAGATGGGATCATATCTTAAAATAATGAAATTAAGCAGTGAGAGAAAAATATTGGGAGGAGAAAGGGAGAAATGGAATGGGGCAAATTATCTCTCACAAAAGAGACAAGCAAAAGACTTTTAAGTGGAGGGAAAAAGAAGGGAGGTGAGAGAAAAACATGAAGTTTACTCTCATCACATTTGACTAAAGGAAGGAATAAAATGCACACTCATTTTGGTATGAAAACCTATCTTACAATACAGGAAAGTGGGGGAGAAGGGGATAAGCAGGGTGGGGGGATAATGAAAGGGAGGGCAATGGGAGGAGAGAGCAATTTGAAGTCAACACTCTTGGGGAGAGCCAAGATCAAAAGAGAGAATAGAAGCAATGGGGGCAGGATAGGATGGAGGGAAATATAGTTAGTCTTACAGAACACACCTATTATAGAAGTCATTTGCAAAACTACACAGATATGGCCTATATTGAATTGCTTGCCTTCCCAAAGGGAATGGGTGGGGAGGGAGGGATGAAGAGAAGTTGGAACTCAAAGTTTTAGGAACTGTTGAGTATTGTTCTTACAACTAGGAAATAAGAAATACAGGTAATGGGGTATAGAAAGTTATCTTGCCCTACAGGACAAAAGTGAAGATGGGGATAAGGGAAGGGAGGGATGTTAGAAGAGAGGGAAGACTGGTGATAGGGGCAATTAGAATATTCGGTGTTTTGGGGTGGGGGGAGGGGACAAATGGGAAGAAAATTTGGAACCCAAAATTTTGTGAAAGTCAATGTTAAAAGTTAAATAAATAAATCTGATAAAAAAACAATGAAGAAACTGAAGTCCAGAGGAGGTGGACCAAGAGACTTGCTCAAGGTTACTAGAAAAACATAGGCAGCCACCTTTATGTCCAGATGATGGCCTCATATTGGTATAGCTCACAGAGGAGCAGGTCTGCAGGTCTGACATATTCCCTGAAGGCCAAAGGGTAAACAAAAACCACTGAATCTTTCTCCAAGTACCCCCCAATAGCATCAGACTAGTGAAATTAACGATACAGTAAAGTAGCATACAAGCCAAATACGATGTTAAAAGAAGCTGTAACATTTAACAAGAAAAAATATACCTTGGTTATAAACCCATTTCCTGTCCAGAATATTAAATCAGCCACAAGAGAACATTCTACCCCTGCAAATGGATAGATTTATTGTTCAGCATAAGATTCCAATCCAGAGTACTGGGTAGAAAAATGGGTTTATGAGCAAGTTTTTACATTCCATTTCCCTGGGATTTGGTTCTTTCCCTTGCCAACAAGGCCTTAGGCATCAGGACCATGCCACTGACTCCAAGGACAAGAAGATTATTTTTGAAAGAGCCCCCCTTACTTGCTCACACTGAAGACAGAACCTAGAGAATGAGCTCAGATCTAATTGAGAAAGTTTAATTTCAGAGGTAAAGAAGAATTTTCTAGGATTAAAACTGGGAAGTTTGGTGAATTTTCATCTCTGGAGACAGCTGAATTCCTTTCCTATTGATTATACCTTGTCAGGGGTGTGGGATGGGGAGGGGCCCTCCAAAGGAACAATCTTAAAGCAGTTACTGATTCAGCAACCTCAGAGATAACATATTCAACTTGAGAAGGAATGGGAGCCCTATGCAGAGAAAGAAATAGGACCACTATGTAGGGAAAGAAATAGGACACGATGTTTAATCTTGCATTACCCTCCATTCCTCATACACCCTCACCAAACGTATCCAGTCAGTTGGGAGCTTTCAACATTTCAACCTCTCCCATCCATTTCCTGAGCCACCATTTTCATATATGAATTGTCTCCCGTAAGCATCTTGAGGACATAGGTTGTTTTTACTTTTACCTTTATGTCTCATAGAATCTATCACAGCATCTGGAATATAGTAGGTACTTTTTTTCATTCATTCAGTTGTTCCCTCACTATGTAACTTGTCCACCTGCTTTTTTGGTTTTACATGCTTTGATGATACATTTTAACCTATTTTTGGCCTATTAGTCATTACTGATACCGTGTCTGTTTACACTGATTATTCCTCTTTCTATTGCTCTTTGAATCACCTGTAATTTTAACTATATAACAATACTGGGAGAACATTAGTCTTTAAAAGATGGACTTGGTCACATGATCAACAAGATGGAAGAGTAGTTGTTTTATACATAACCTAAAAATCTGTAAAGAAAGAAACCTGCGTACCATTCTATAGTAACTTAAGATGAATCTTCAAGATAAAAAAAAATACAAAGTAAAAGACTCATGAACTCATAAAGGTAAAAGTAAAAGACTCATATGATGTCATGAAGACATCATAGAACTTGCTTAGCTATTTAAACCTCCCAATCAAAATTCCTATCCCCGGCTTACCTCCCAAGCTGGGTACAGCCAATGGAAGCACCCTGATGATCTTGTGTTTCAGAGTCCAGCTCTGGGAGCCATTGCCCAGTCTGTTCACAGTAGAGACTTAGTGTACCCTGCCCCCAACACACATACACACACCTTATAAGAAACAGAAGACACTAATTCTTCCACAGCCACATAAAACAAAGGGAATATAAATGAGTTAGTGGGTAGGGATTGAGGAAGACAAAGAAAGACAGAACCAGGTACAGAGGAAGAATCCTAGAAACGTAGCTGAAGTCAGTTTTCAGGTCTTCCTAACATTTACTCTGGGTAGGGACCCGGTTAGGTATCCACATTCCTCAATCTGAGATGGTAAAAGAGACTCAATTTCATGAGTCTACAAAACAGAAAAGGTGAATGGCAAATCAGTAGGATTTTTAGTTGGATCAGAAAGTGAGAAACCAAGGATAAATTTCAGGGAATATAAAACTATGGAAAGGCAGAAAGTCTAACAGAGAAAGCCTGAGTATGAAGCCTAACTCCCACACAAATAAAGCCCAGAGACTTAAAGAGAGAAGGAAAAATTCCCCCCAAAGTCATAGCTCTTTGAATAAATATATTACTATGAAGGAAAATTAAGCTGAATAACCCATTGAAAAAGAGTACTGTACAGTTCCCAGAGATCATTAAACAACAGCAGGAAAAAGCAAAAATGTGCACAAGAGAAATAACTTCTAAATAATACATGAGGATTGAAGTTAGTTTGAAAATCATAGCTCTTCAAAGCATAATTAACAAAGATAAATTAGATAAACTGGAACATATAATGAAGGATCCTGCTAAAATAATAAAGGTTCTGAAAAACAGAATCATAGCTTTTGAACTCAAAAATAGTGAAACTGAAGAAGATCTGTCAAAAGAGAAGCAAAAAGCAGCATCTCTTACAAAACATGACATCCATGCCAGCCAGAGGAGTGGTGGAATTAACTTAAAGATGATGGGCCTCCGAGAAAAAAACCATGATAAAAGAATCCTAATATCATAGTATGCAGAATAATTTGAGAAATAGTCTCAGAACTTTGAATATAGAGACTAATCATTAATTGATCAGGGGAGGAGAGGACAGGGATGGAGGGAACAAAAAGATGCTGTTCTAGAAGGTTCCCACAGAGTGAGAAGGGGCATATATTTATCTACAGCAAGATATAGGAACTTTATAATGAGCTTGTCTGGGAGAATGGGAACAGCAAGAGAACACCTTTGAGTAGGCTTTATACTTCCTAGGACTTCATTGCACAACAAAAGAGGGAATGCAACAGGCAGAAGAACTGAGTGAGACAACAATCTAGAGAGAAAATATAAAGGCTCTACAATGGTGGAGTGGCTACAGTAATGGGAGAAAGAGGAGGAGAGACCAAAAGAGAAATGGACACTAAATAGATTCAAAGAATTTAGGACAGGGAAGGTAAAGTGGAGCAGGTGGGAGTGTCTATGGGAACATAGAATAAACAAAAGCAAATCAGAGTAATCAAAATTAATTGCTGAGACAAAGTGTTGACATAAAAGGATGAAAATCAATTTAAATATACCCTTTCTTCTCCTATTCAACCCAACATCCAGCTCATTATTCATCCATAATAATACATTATTCTAAGATATGGATTAACTTAATAAATTGCCAGTCTAACTACAAGTCGTAATCTAGGCAATATGAATTCTTCATCTATTTTTTCATCAACAGAGGGCTAGAATGGTTTTCAGAATTATAGTAGATTTCATTAATGAAGCTCTATAGTGTTTCAGAGCCCAACATAATCAATACAATATGATACAATAGATTGAGGAAACCAGGTGACATGGTAGATAGAGCATAGGATTAAAAGTCAAGAAGGTTTGAGTTTGAATGTTGCCATTGTGAGAGCTAATAAATATGTATCCTTGGACAATACATTTAACCTCTCAGACTCAGTTTTCTGATCTCCAATACCAGAATAATAATATGATACTTAGGTCACAAGAAGGGTAACTCTTCTCACAATAACCCCTGTGTTGCAAACATCTCCATATGTTACTTCTATTTGATATTAAAATTCTTCCACCATCTAGAACCAACCAGTATTTCCAGACTGACTTCACATTTGACACCCACCTTTTATTCCTTATATATGAGGTTCCATCACCCAACTCTATGCCTTTACTCAGGTTATTTACCTTTCGGGAACACCCTCCTTCCTCATTTCTAGTTCTTTGAATTCCTGGCTCCCTTCAAGTCTCAGGTTAAGTGCTATGTCCTACATGACACCTTTCCTCATTAGTCTCCACCCCTGGTTGTTAACTCTCCCTCAAACTGTTTCATACAGCTCTTGTACTGATTTATCTGCGCACAAATAGACTATCTCACCACTCCTTAAGAGCGGTAACTGTCTTTCTTGTTATTACTGTCTTTATTGGCTTTGTATCCTCAGCCTTTGCACAAAGTCTAACATCAAAGCTCAATAAATGCTGATTGAATTTAATTGACTTTTAACTCAGAAATTCTCAGACTCTGTAAACAATGGGAAAAAGTTATAAAGAAGCAAGTTTACTTGGCTTACTAGAAAATCTTTCTAACAATTTGATCAATCCTGAAGTGGAACAACATGCCTTAGAAAGGTGAATGGTCTTCCGAGGGGTCTTCAAGAATAGAATGGATGACCACTTGTCAAAAATGGTGTAGAGTAATTTATTATTGAGGTATGGATTTAACCTCTTGGCTTGGGGTTCTGTGATTTTCATCCCTTCTATCCACTCTAACCTAGAGTCAGACTGATAATGATCTACTCCCAAAGCACACATTATATTCATACACTTCAGTGCATTCCTTCCAGTGTTCTCTGTGCTTGAAATATCCTTTTTCATTCTCTTCATCTGTTGAATGTTGACTCAGCCTTTAACTTCCAATTCAAATGCCATTTCCTCTACCAATCCTTTCCTGATTTCCCCAGTTAATATTGGCCTTCCCTTCAGGGCTCACAAAGAACGTTTTTGTAGCTCTCTAGTGCTTGTTATATGATATTTTTGCATTACATTAATCTATGTTGATGTATCTTCCTGCTGGACTGAAAATTCCACAAGGACAAGAATTATACTGTGTTTTATCTCAAATTTCTGTCTCCTCTAGCCCAATTCTCTGTACCTAATAAGTATCCAATAAATGTCCATCAATTTTTATTAAATAAGCTTTTCTGAAGCTCCCACCTTGCCTCAGGTAGTAGTAGCTTATTCCCCTTAAAATATTATTTCTCTATATCTTGTGGAACAGCTAGGTGGAGTGGTAGATAGAGAGCTGGACTTGGAGTCACATTCATCTTCATGAGTTCAACTCTGGCCTCAGACATTTACTAACTGTGTGACCTGGGCAAGTTGCTTAACCATATTTGCCTGTTTCCTTATCTATAAAATGAGCTGGAGAAGGAAATAGGAAACCACTCCAGTATCTTTGCCAAGAAAACTCCAAATGGGATCCTGAAAAGTCAGACATGACTGAACAACCTCTATAACATGTGTCTTGTATAGGGAATGTAAGCTTCTTGAGGTCAAAGATCATTTTTTTCTTTGTATCACCATTGTCTAGTACTTAATAAAAATAAGAACATATAAATATATAATATATATTATTTTTTCTTTGTGTATTAACCCTTCAATCCTCACAACCACACTGTGATGCAGACATTGCTATTATCCTCATTTTATCAATCAGGGAAGTGAAAGGTTAGATGACTTGCTGAAGGTTCATGTAAGGTTTACATATCAGGATTAGAGCTCAGGTTCCCCTGGATCCAATTCTAGCATACTTCTTTATTCATAAGTGACATCACTGCCTCTAGAAAGCACTTAATGAGGCAAGCCAGTCTGGCTGAATTGTAGAGGGCAAAAGTGAGAGTAGAAGTTTTGTTAATTGAATGAATGAAAAAGCTTTTATTGGATGCCAAGTATTGTAGACACACATAGAAAAGTATGATACTCCATGCACTCTCATGAAGGAAACAACACATATAGAAGGTTATTGAAATACTCACATTTATACACAGTTTTAGGGTTTTCAACGTTCTTTCCCCAAAGACCTTTAAGATGAGTCATACAAGTATTATTAGCCTAATTTTTTTAACAATGAGGGAACTGAGTTTCAGAAAAGTAAAGTGACTTGTCAGCCAGTGTCTATAGCAACCAGGATGAAGATCCGTGTCAACCAACCCTAGGTTCAGCACTCCACAATCCTAGACTGCCTCTACTTTATTAAATACAAAACCTTTCAGCAAAACTGTACAGGAACAGTAAGCCTGAGCTTCATAGAGAGGAAAATGGAGGGCAATAGTAGAGGGATGCAGATTAGGATATGGACAGCAAGAGGGATGCTCCAGAACCTTCAAAAATGGCCTCTCCAGTTCAGAGGGAATGTTTGCGTGATGCTCAGAACTTTTCATGTAACCACCCTCCCTCCCTTGTGATACAGGACCCCCAGTCCATCTATCTGTCTGGGGAGATAAACACAGAGAAAGGAAATAGATGTAAAAACTCAATTAACTCAGCCCTTGGAATATCATCTGGGAGAGAGGCTGACATTGTGAGATGTGGAGAACAAAATGGCCTTCAGAGAGCAGGGCATGGACCCCCAAGAAAACTTCTAAGGCACATGGCCAGGAAGTTCAGTAGTTCCCTTGCTTCCAACCCCTTTAAATTCTCTCAGACTTTCTCTGAAGCAGTATCTATACAATAACAAAGCAGGCACCTCATTTGGCCAGTTTAGTCAAATCCCCAGTCATCTCAGTGGAGAACTGTTTTAACAAGTGTCTTGAGTAGACCAGTAATCTGACAGTCAAAATGATTTCTGTGGTTTTCAGAGTGCAGACTCTGCTAGAACTTTTTGAACCTAAAATAATGGATAGTCAGGTGGGATGGAAACTCAACTAGGGCATAGCCACCAAGAAATAGAAAGTGACCTGAAATCCTTGAGGTCTATATACTGATGACTGACCACTGCTGAGGACTCAGGAGAGCAGCTGTATAGCCAACAGGAGAGACAGGAGCAAGCTCCAAGATGACATTGCTGCTATTCTCAAAATTTTGGTGATCTGGAGAAAAACTTGTTATCTTGCCTTAGTTATGGCTCTGATAGTTACCCTGAGGGAGACAACTTACATGTTGAGAGAGAATTTTGAAACCAAATGGAGTGAATATCTCATCATCTGATCTAAACATCTCAGATGAGCTATGTTAAGGTCACTATCCACCCCTTGGAAGATGTCAACGTTGATGATAAAAGGGATGGGGTCTGAAATCACTAAAAGTTCCTGTCTGCCAAGAAATAAGAAACAAAACCCATTTAAAAAATCATTCCATCAACACATATTAAGTACTTCATACATGCCATGAGAAAAACTTATCAGAGACCCATGGGGGTTCTCTTTAAATCCAGAAAGCCTCAATAATTATGGGTTAGATCTGAAGAGGAAGCCTTGATAGCTCCAGTTTAAAAGGTATCAGAAACCCTGTGGTGACTATCAAGGTTATTTATTCTACCAGAGCGTTATAGCAAAGCTCCCAAGAGCATAAGAATCCTATAGACCAGGATATTTCGCCTAGAGATTACTTAAAGGGGAGATGATGACTACCTTCAGGCACTCCAAGGCCTGTTACATAGAGGGTTCATTAAACATTGTGCTGGTCCCTGAAAGGCAGAATTTAGAGCAATGGGTAGAAGCTGCAGCCAGATTTCAGTATCATGTAAGGAAGAATTTTCCTCAAATTAGAGCCATCTAGAAATGAAATGTGCCACTTCAGAAAGTAATAAATTCTCCATCACTGTCTGTCTTCTAGCAGAGGCTAGTTAAGCCCTTGTCAGGTACGTGATAGGCCAGATTTTTACAATAGATGACCTGTGAGGCCTCTTCCAGTTCCAAGATTCTACCTAAATCCCCTACAACACTATAAACTCCAAGAGGTCAGGGGCCATATTTTAACTAAACTTCAGCTCTCCCCAGAAACCAAGCACAGTATTCTGTACCAAACAGGTAAGATAGGAGTTGGAGCTCTAAGAGAAAGGACCACCCTATCAACTTGGGAAAGGGAAGCCAAATAGAAGGGAATCCTTGGGCATGGCCCCAAGGTCAGCCATGAGGAATCTATAAGTCTCCTTTTAAATCTAACTCTATGATCAGGCTGTGTTGCATAAGAGAGTCTAGGAAAATAGGTAGACAATCAATTAATGGACAAATTAGTGCTTTCTATGTGCCTAGGAATACAAACAGGTGTTTGGTGGAGCCAGCCTCCCTCACCTAGGAATCTCATACGCCTCCCTGCTTCCTAGAAGTCCATATGCTTGGACCTAATTTGAAACCTTGCAGCAGCTCCTTTCTTTCCAACAAGGTTAAGTCAGTAGGCTGTCTCCTCTTCATTGATGTAAAGCACTGAGAAATAGAATTCATAGTCTGAGGGCCCAAGGACAAATCAAGGAGTTCTAAAGAACAAGGTCAGGGACTTCAGTTAGCACCTCAGAGCTCTTTTATTCTGACTGAAGAGGAAAGGTCTGAATGCCCAAGGCATAAATATAATTATTATTATATGTGAGTTTCTGGAGCACTTCAGATCTCCTTCCTCAACCTTCCCTTACCTTGATAGTTCCTCTGGATTTAAAGCACCCCTGCTGATCTCTGACTAGTCTCCATCATTGTCTGGCATCCTCTAAGAGACACTTTCAGATGGAGAAAGGGAAATAAGTCCCTCAGAGTTCATAACTAGGGGTCTCATTCATAGCCCAGGTATCATCTCCTAAAATTGGTCAGAGGTCTTAATCATGTAGGACAGTCCTCAGGAATGTGTGCAGAAAGATGGCCAGCTTTACCTAAGAAGCAGAGCAGTTATAGTCAGAAGAGAAGAAATATGGGGTTTTGACTGGTTGGCAATACAGTAAGAAAGGAAGAGTCAGCCACAACACCAAACAAGGGAAGCATCCATTCCAATTAGGTGGGAAGGGGAACAATGGAATAGGGGGTTGGGGTGGGAGGTGAGAGAGAAAAGATTTATATGGAGGACCTGGGCTGCTGGAGGACTTGAACTTGCAGGTGAAATGACCCATTTTTTATGCTTTTCTTGTATCTCTCTCATTTTTCTTCCCAGTTTTTCCTCCACCTGTCTAACTTGATTTTCAAAATCCCTTTTGAGCTCTTCCATGGCCTGAGCCCACCGGACATCCACCTCAGATGTCTGGGATAGAGAGGCCCCGACTTCCACGTCTTTCTCTGATGGTAAGCATTGTACTTCCTCATCAGAAATGAAAGGAGGAAGGAATATCTCTTCCCCAAGAAAGTAACTTTCTATGGTCTTATTTTTCTTCCCTTTTCTGGGCATTTTCCCAGCCAGTTACTTGACTTCTGAGATTCCTCTCCACCCCCATCTAGATCTGCCCAGCTAGTGCTTGGGGTCTGAGATTCAAATGCTGCTCCCCAGCCTCAGGACTTTCAGCTGCAGGCGCAGCTGCTATTCAATGTGAGCTTAAGTTCTGGTGCTCAGGTGGGGGCAGGGCTGCCTCCCAGGCTCAGTTCCCTCAGGAGGTTTATGCAGAGACCTTCGGTAATGGCCCTGAGCTCCTGCCTGCTGCTCCGGGAGTTCCGGGTGGCTGCCTCTGCTGCTGCCTCCCAAGGGGGCCCAAGTCATGGAGACACCCCGCTCTCCTCTTGGCCAGCCCAGAAGTCTCTCTCACTGACCTGCACCGTCTGTGGGTGGAGGGACCTTCGCAGCCACCGGAGGTTCTGTCCCTGAAGCCTGCTCGGATCTGCTCCTCTGGGGCCACGAGGCCAGGGCAGCGCAGGGGTGGGCTCCCTGTCCGGAGAGCAACAGACCCCTGGGGACGGCTTTCCAGGGCTCTCTGGAACGGAAATCTCTTCCACTGTGTTTCTGCAAGGTTTGCAGTGCTCCAGAATTTATGGGGAGTTCTTTTTACAGGAAATTTATGGGCTATGGATTTGGAGCTAGCATACATGAGTCTTTCTACTCCGCCATCTTGGCTCCTCCCCCCACTTGCATGTGAAATGAAGTGTAACTGTCAAGGTTCTGAAAGGATCTGGCAGCAGGTCAATATCAATGGCATAATGGAAGCAAAAAAACTCCTATTCTTCAAAGGCAAGGGGGAGAGAGGGGAGAGATGTCAAGCGTGCAAGGGAGAGAAAAGTCAGAATACCTGCCTAATCTCTTCAAAGGTTTCCTAGGACCTGGACCCAGTCACATGAAAGAGAAGGAAATGTGAGAAGGCAATTGCACATCCTCTAGTAATAAAGGAGTAGAACTAGGCATCTGAGGTCAAACTAAGCAGTCTTCTCTCTTGCTGTATAGGATGGTATAGTACAGAGGTTCCCAAAGTGGGCAATTCCACCCCCTGGGGGACACCAGAGTGATCCTTTGGGGAAGGGTAGTAATTTTGGGTGCAACTGAGAGGCACTGAATAAAAATAAGGGGATGGTAGCGTAAGAAAAAAAGAGAAGAGAATTTTGAAAAACTGTTCATACATGTTTCACCTGTTGTGTAACAGAGTTAAAGTAATAATGACTACATTATTTTCCAGATAAAGCCACAAAATACAAGTTATAACTGATCTGTAGTCAAGTACACCAACAGGTCTTAACAAGCAAGTGTTGGCAGGTGAGTGTGTCATGCAGTGTCAGCAAATCCAGCATGCATTGGCAGAAATATGTGCATGTAATGACTTATTAACAATAAGATGCTATATGTTTATGTGACATATTATTGCATCATCAAAATTTCAATGCAGGAAAAAACCCCACAAATTTACAATAAATTATTAAATTTAAGATGCATCACTTTTAGAAATCTATATATTTTTGAAATGACACAAATTTTTTAAAAAACAACATTAAAGGGTTAAAGAAAGTAGATTGGGGGGGGAGTGCTTTTTTTTTTTAAGAGGGTGATAGGCCAAATAGTTTTGGGAATGTCTAATGTAGTAGTAAGGGCCCTGGGCTCAAATTTAGGACATTTGCATTCTTCTCCAGGCTGGACCACTAACTCACTACGTGAAATGGGACATAACTCCCTCCCTCTGGATATTGGTTTTCTCTTCTGTTATTATTCATATTTTGTAGAGGACACTGAGGCTCAGAGAGGTTAAATTACTTGCCTACAGATGAACAGCTCCTAATTATCAGAGACAGGATTTGAACCTCAATTGTCTCAACACTAAGTTCACTGCCTTTTCTAATTTTGTTTGTCTGTACTTCCCCTGCCTAACACATGACAGATACTTAATAAATACTAGTTTGGTTGATATACCACACTGACTTACAATATGCCCTTGGATAATAACAATGAGCCAAGGACCAACTAGTCAAGATTACTGCCCTTTACCAGCTGCTTTCCACAGGTAAAACAAATGGGTTCTCCCATGAAGTAGATCTTCTTGGGTGATTAAAGCAGATATCTCTCAATTTTGGATATTTTCTCTGACTGTCTCCCATACCTGAAATACTCTCATTCTTCATCTCTCCCTACTGTCTTCCCTAGCTTCCTTCAAGTCCCTAAAAATCTCATCTCCTTCAGGAAGTCTTTCCCAACCCTTCTCAATTCTAGGACACTCTCTGCAGATTATTTCCTATTTATTTGGCACGTTGCTTATTTTATATAATTGCCTACATGTCATTTTCCCCTTTAGACTGTAACATTAAACTGTGACTTCTTACAGATTGGGAACAATCTTTTGCCTGTCTTTATATTTATCTATATTCCCAGAACTCAGATGCTTAACAAATGTTTGTTGACTGATATCCAACTTCCTGTAACCGCTTTCATGCCATGACTGACATGTGGTCCTTGTGCGGATCACTTAACTTCACAAAATCATTGGATTTAGAACTGAAACGTCTACATTTTTGGCATCGCTATATTCCCTCTCACCCTCAAATCCAACTCCTTAGCAATTAAATAAAATTTCAAATACAGAACATAATCCTAAATCTGGAAGAAGCATTCAAACCGGGAACATAAAACATGAAAATAGAAGGGAACCTTAGATCCCACCTGGAATTCAACTCCCGAATTTCTGTTGCTGTGTTTGTCCTTCGTTCTCAAAGAGGACCATGACAAATTTTACACGTGAAGAAAATGAAGAGCATTTTCAGGAGAAGCAAAATCAGTTGACCTGTCCATGATCACATTGGTAGTAAGTAGCAGAACTGAGATTGAGACCCAAGTTCTTATATTTCACATTCAGCGTTCCTTCCACCATATCTCCACAATGTGTCGTTTTGTGAAAGAAAGATGAACTCTATACCCATCTCCTCTCCAGCCTACCCAGGGAAAACAAGCCTGAATACTCTCAGTCTGGGAAGGGGTCTTAATGAACCTTGTTCTCACAGAGTGAATTCTGCTTACACTAAAGTAATCAGTTACTAGCACAAGTAGAGCGTTGAGTTGATTCAAAGCAGTAGCGGTGAAGCCCTCTTCATCTGAGTAGCTTTGCCAGCTGGTTTTATGAAAAGAATAAAATGTCTAAGTGAATTTAATGCTCATAAATCAGAGGATTTAATGAGATCGTCATGGGAAGTACCTGAAAAATTCCCTCCAAACAGCACCAAGAATGAACCCGAAATCCCCTCATCCCTGACCAAATATCACTCCAACCACTGCAGCAAGGATGGATGACCAGACATCATACAACCCCAGAATCTTAGTGCTAGGAAAATTGTTTGAGATCATGGGTGTTGAAGCTAGAAGGAACTTTAGAGGTTAGCCAGGAAGGGGAAGTGAATTTCTAGCTTTCTGATCTTGAGTAAAGGGTGCGACAAACTTTCAAACTCAGGTCCTGTGTGAACAGGTTCATGTTCCTTTCTGCTATGCCTCTGCTTAAGGCATAAGGCAGCCCTTTATTTTAAAGATGAAGGCACTGAGATCCAGAACTGGATACTCCCCAGGTCATGTAGAAATAATAAGAGCAGCTCATATTTATATATCATTTTCAGGTTTGCAAACTGCATCATCACCTCACTTGATCTACATCACAACCCTGTGAGGTCCATGCTATTATTATCTCCATTTTTCAGATGAAGGAATTGAAATTCCTAGAGGCTAAGTGGTCACTCAGGGTCACTCAGCTAGCAAGCATTTCATGTAGGATGTCAACCAGTCTTCCTGATCTCAGAGACTGCCCGGATTAGGACCCAGATTTCTTGACTTGGCTTGTAGTATTCTTTTCATTACATCCTACTGAAATAAAGGCTTTTGTAATGCTGTAAAGGAAGTCTTCCTTTATATAATAGATGGGATCATGATATTTCCATATTTATTTTTTTCATAATCAAATCGTGTTTTCCCATTGACATTCAATAGAATTTTGTAGATTGGATCTTCATTCATTTGTGCATTAAGCAGCTAAAAGCCACAGAGCTACAGAATTCAAGGGCACAGGAGAATTTAGTGTTACAATGACTAACTATAGAGTCAGGATTGTAAAAAAGGGATGTGGAGCCAGATCAAGGAGGATGGATACACAAAACAGGAAGTGATTCAGGTACTACTGGACAAACAGCTGGTTTGGGGGAGAGGTGGAAGGGCAGGATATTGCTCTTATAAAAGAAGATTTGAGGAGCTCAGTTTTGCAGATGAAATAGAGAAGGAAGACCTGGGGAGGGGGAGGCTGGACTGAATGAGGATGAGAGTGCCTGATTAGATGAAAGCCTTTTTCCCCGGACATTTCTGAATGATTAGAGATTAAAGGAGCAGGAAGTTGGACTTTTGCTAACTACAGGGCTGGGGGGAATTCCAAGATGGCAAAAGTCAGGGGGCGTAAATCAGCCCCATGACTAATTAAAATGTTGGTATGCTGAAGACTTCACAGATACCAGCTCCCATGTGATTCTATGGGTTCTAAATTCCTCTGACCCCAGTCTTTCTAGCAAACAGTTCACCACCTATAAACAAATAGCTCCTTCTAAAACATTCTTATTTTAAGTGGGGAAGAATTTTGATCTAATGAGGACACCCACTTCCTGGGAATCCCACAATCCTGGGTCTATTCCTAGTTCTGACATTTACTTGATCTGCGTCACCACCTTTAATGGGGCAGTGACCCTTATTAGTTCTGTGACTTTGAACGATTTAAACTGACAGGTTCAAGATATAGTGCTAAGCACTGGGGATATAGAGACCCATCCTGGAGAAATAATAACAGTACTCACTTAATACTGTGATCTGTGCTTCCAAAGACCTTTTCTTATATTCACATTCAAAATCTCTTTTAGGCTTCAAGCAGGTAATAAATATAAATATCATTATCCCAATATTGTAGATGAGGAAAATGAGATTGATATAGATGAAGTGACTTTACCATGTTGATGAAGTCAGGGAACCATAATGATGAGGTTTGGGGTGCTTGGGATCCCAAAATATTGACATATCAGGTCTTGCCAAATGAATTTGATTCAAGTCTTCTTTCAGTCAAAGTAAAACAAAGTTTCTTAAAGATTTGCCATATTGGGTTGTCTCTTAAGGAGCCTAACTATTTGTGATGCTAGTATTGACAAGCAGGCCAGACAGAATCTCAGCTAGACAGAAACAGAGTTGGATTGAATCTGAGCACCTTCATGGAGGCAAGAACTTACATACAGGAAGACTGTGGAAGAGATCTGGAGGTGGTCTAGTCTTGATGGAATTGGGGAAACTCATGATGTAATCAAGGGTGGGAAATAGCTGAGGCAATGAGGAGGAGGTATCAGACCATAGATGACTGGGATGGGAAGCAGGTGGGGCAATCCAGAGATAACAGATAATGGAGGGCCAGGCTAGGTTAAGGGTTAGGTATGAAAAGTCAGATTAAGTGGGAAGATTCAAGGAGAGCTCAGGGAGGTTCCCGGAGTCTGTACCCCATCAAAGTCACACACCCAGTGGTATACTACAGCTAAATCTTGAACTCAGATCTTTTCCTTCCAAAGAGGCTTTTCCCACCATACCATGGAACCCTGTCCTAGGTGGGGAAACACACACACACACACACACACACACACACACACACTCACACACTGTGTTCATAGCCAATATTTTATAACACCTTGCCACAATTTGTTGCATAGATGGTAAGTGCTGTAGGAAGCCAAGAAAGAGAGAGATACAAAATGAAACAGCATATAATTGGGAAGTAAATGAGGTTATAAAGACAATAAGGCTGGAGAAGGTCAGAAGCATTTCCCATTACACCAAAGACCAGGTTCCTGAAAGTCTGCTCCTTTTCTACGGGAGACTTTATAGGGCTAGACTCTAAACATCTCCTCATCTTTAGGAGACACAGTTCCCAAAGTCAAGGGGCAAAACGGGGGTGGGGGGAGGGAGGAGTGGGGGAGGGTGTGTGCAATGAAGAACACTATTTTAAAAAAAGATTTCACAGAAGAAAAATAAGCAACTCATTTATTTTCCTTCCAAATCAGAAAGGAGATGAATGAGAAGTGTCCTTTCCAATTTATATCCTCAGTGCCTCTCAGCACGTCCTGGACTCCCTGGCATTTCTCATATTCCTGTCTCTTCTGTCAAGGTCCAACAGTAATTCTCTTGTCCATGAAATGTAGCCCAGTTATCTCTTGTTCTTCAGCATCTCTGGAAATGAAACAGTCACTCCTATTTCCAGGGTACTTTATAGTTTACTAAATATTTTCCACATTGACAGCCCTGTGGATGCTAGTTAGTGCAATCATTCCCATGTTACAGATAGAGAAACTGAGCCTCTGATAGGCTAAATGACTTGGCCATGGATTAAATTACAGGGTCAGGATCTAATCTCAGGACTCCTGACTCCATATCAAAAGCTTTTTTCCACTCCAGGACTCTCCCACCTCTAATATTCTTGAATTTTATGATTACTTCCTTGAGAGATCAATGATAAGGGAAAGAATAATCCAAGAAAACTCTCTCATTCTGAATTTTGATTCTTAGTCCAATGCACCATGTTACCTTTCCCAGAAGAAGGAAAGACAAAGCCAGAGTGGCATTCCAGGACACCCATATCTCCTCCTGTGCCTGGCATAGCTCAGGGCCAGATGTTCCCAGCCTTCAAAATGTGACATCTCCTTCCTTCATAATTCTCAGAATAACCAAGGATGACACCTAAGTTAGAATGCTTTTCATGAACGTTTAATGACAGATCTAATATGGATAAGGTCAAGACAACTCAGACTTAATTCCTAGTCAATACCATCCATATAACATTTTACTGAGAGATATAAGAGAGATTTCAGATCTATTCTAAATCAGTCAGGATTGATGTATTGGGCAACAGACATCTTGTTATAGAAGGGCATGGTTATCTTTCTAACCACAAAGGTTAGACCCATGACCCCAAGCAATCTCATTGCAGCTCCATCATCTGCTTTGGGAGGCTGTAGCTGCTGTTTAACATTTAGGGCAAACACCAGAAAGATCAGTTCCCTACAGTCTATCACCATTCCTGCATTCTGCCTTTTAGCCAAACTGAGATAGATCTCCTTTTCTCATTTGTAGCCTGACTCACCCTCATCTATAAATTTGTTCCTTATTGGAATCTTTTTTTTCTCCATCTCTAGTCTATATTAATAGCTAGAGAGTCAAAATGGAGTCACCCCTAGAGAGTGGCCTCTCAGTAAGGAAGTCCTGAGCACAAGTCCCACCTTTGATAAATGCTAGATCATATAACCTATTAACCCTTTAGTAACTCTCAGACTAAAAATTACTGATCTGATTCTGGTTCAGATTGGTAGAGAAAGTTTCTACATGTCCAGCCAAAATAATAATAATGATTTTACTGTTATTTATAGTTATTCATGGGTCTGAACCAAATATAATAGCTAAAATTTCTATAACACTTTAAATTGGGTGGCCTTGAGTAGGTCACTTAAGCCTCTGAGAACCTCAGTATACTCATCTGTTTGATGGGGGTGACAGTACTTACAGTGCCTATCTCAGAGGAATGTTGTGAGAATCTTGAGAAGACATATGTAGAGCAGTCAGTAAACTTTAAAACACTATGTAAAAAATGTATTATTTTGGTCTGCTAGGGGAGAGTTAGACATCACTCTTAAAACTATAATCAATATCCATGCCAAGATCCCTTCTGTGATCTAGGTATTTATTCCAAATCACACAGTAGTAGCCATTTTGGTAAGACAAGAAGGGGACTTTAAGAATGGTGCTGAGAATCATCACTTCTCATTTCCATTAGGGGTCTGGTTTCTGACTGGTGCCATTTTCCCACCCCTTGGGAAGCTACAGGGAAATGTATGTCTCCTTTGAGACTGGAGGCAGTGTGAGAAGACAGTGTAGTGAAGAAGTAATAGATAGGTGTACTAGAGTAGATAGCCAGACCTTTTTCTCTTTTGCCCTTGAGACTTGCTTAGACTTTCTTCCACACCATGTGGGAGTACAAGCACAATTGGCTGCTTCACAATGAAGGCTGACAACTGACTGTCAAGTGGTCCAACAGTAAATGACATTGCAAATGACAATGGAATGACTGTGCACTGGCCACAGTCCCATTGACTCCTTAACCAGCCCTTCAGGTGTGGGGCAGAGAAATCTGGGCCAGCTGGCCGGGCTCTTAAGAGTCAGTTGCTAAATTTTCAATGTGAGCATTTATACCTTGGAAATCAAAAAATACTACAAATCAGGACTTGGTATATTGTTCTGTTGTTTTGTTGACTGATAAAATGTCCCATCACATCACCCTTCTCCATTACACTCCAGGGATTTCCCAAGCATTCCAATGAAGTAGGAGGAGGTTTAGAGATGATTAGGCAATACTCTACCAGAATGGAGCGCTTGACAGTTTCTCTGCAATTTTATTATGTTTCACATACCAATTGGCTACAGAAAGGTCAATTGCCTGTGAATCATGAATATAAAGAGGGTCGGCAGCAGGAAATTTCTCAAAGTTGCGGTGGGGACTAGAGCCATAGAGATTTCCATATTTTAATAATCTTGAGCAATATTTTATATCATGACCTAGATTCCTTCAGAACCTGGTCAGCAAAGGCTTCTCTCAGTCCATCTCATTGAAGCTATGTCACTTGGCAGGACTGTTTGGTGGATTCGCAGAGGTTGTTACAGATCCCTTGGGCTGGGGACATACTACCTACTAAGAAAAATTATGAATAATAACTGCTTGGTGATTAATGATGAAGTGACACCTTTTTTTTTTCCATAGCCTTACAAAAGACTGCAGCTAAGTGGTGCAGTGGATAGAGGACTAGGCCAGAAGTCAGGATGACTCATCTTTCTGGGTTCAAATATGCTTTAGATACTTGCTAGCTAAGTCACTTGATCCTGCATGCCTCCCTTTCCTCATGCATAAAATGGGCTGCAGAAGATCTTTGCCAGGAAAACACCAAATGGGGTCAAGAAAAGTCTGACACAACGGAATCGACGCAACAACAAAAGAAAAGGCAAGATCTGAGCTGTCTTTGTTACTATAGCACCTCTGGAGTCATCTGGATTACCTACCTGGTGTTACTTAGATATCACAAAGTATTTGGCAACATCTCCCGTTATATCCTTATGGATTAAAAAAATAAAATTGTGGCCTACACAATATCTGATCACATATAACTAATCCAGAATGGGACTTGATAAGGAGATGTATGGATTAGTATTGAAAAGAAAGATAATAGAAGGGAGAAATCACATTCAACTGAGGAAAGGCTTCATGAAGGAGACATCCAAATTGAACTGGAAGGCAGAAATGGATTTCAACTGGTGAAGATGTAGAGGACTGAGAGGGGGCTGGACAGGGGAAACATGATACTTTTCCTATCACTCACATTTAGTTGTAAAATAAGACATATTCACTCTCCCTTAGACTACCTTCGTTCCATCCCTTTCCTCCCTCCCACCTGCTACCACCAATACCATTCACAGCTTTCAGATGCCTGGGGAGAATTCTAGAACACCATGGCTGGAAAGGACATCAAAGATCATGTCATCCAAATCCCCTCATTTGACAGACGAGGCAGCTGAGACACAGAGAGAAGATCATGAATCACGTAAGTGTCTGAGCCAAGACTAGAACCCAGATCCCATGACTTCCAGGATGATTGATACCCAGCCTTCTCTGCTTTCCCAAAAGTGTAATGCTTTAGGGAGCTCAGGGTGGTCAGATGAACAATAGATTTTGAGCTGGAAAACTCAGTTTGGGTCCTGCCTCTGGTCCTCCCTGCATAACCATGGGCTGTTGGACATCTCTGGACATCAGCATCCTCAAGCATAAAATGGAAGGTTTAAACCATAACTCCAGAGGACCAATGATGGAGAATGTTATCCACCTCCTACCAGAGAGGTGATAGACCCAATGTGTAGAGTAAGATGTAAATTTGGAGGCATGGATAATGTAAAAATTTGTTTTACTTGACTATGCACATTTATTATAAACTTGTTACTGTTGCTTTTCCTTTAAGAGAGGGAGGAAGGGAGAGGAGAGAGACAGAGACATACGGAGAGACAGAGACAGACAGAGATGGAGACTGACAGAGAGAGACAGAGAAAACACAAACACAGTGACTGAGAGACACACACAGAGAGAAACAGAGACAGAGAATAAATGACTGTTAATTAAAAAATTAAAAATAAGATGAGAGGGCTGGGTTAGACGGTCTCTGCAGTCCGCTCTAACTCTACATTTTTTGTGGCTCACCTTGGCTGTTCTCAGCTTCCTTCTCCCCCCCATCCTCCCTCTCTTTCTTTTTCCAAATATTAACATACGTCAGGGTTCTGAACAGGTACAAAGTGACTAGAAATGCTAGAGTGACGGGATCACTGGGCAGAGACACAGCTTATAAACTGTCTCCAGACTCCCACGTTAGTGAAAGGTTTGACAGGAGAGAATATGGATTGGCAATATTGCTTGGTCCGCATTTCCTGGGGAGAATTGAAGCTATCCTTCTTAGGAATGGCCCCATAGATCAGGGAGAATGCTTACATCAACCACCAATCAGAGACTAAGTGGCCCCCTCCTGCTGCCCCTCTCACCTCACTGATGAGTTCCCTCCTCCCTTAGTTGTCTGTAGCCCATTCTATAATGGGAGGGGTAAAGAGGGGCAGGGAGACGGGAAAGATCAAACTTGAACATCTTACACAGATTAAGACTCAGAATACTAGAACCTAAAAACTCCCCCAAGAAGAGAATTTATGCTAAAGTAACAGAGATTAGTGGGATTGATTTTTTTTCCATTTCAAAATAACCTCAAAAACTTTTCATTTCAATACCATCTAACGTTCGATCTAGAAGGGACCTCACATCTACTCTAATTCTATCCAATTCCACCTTTTTAATCCCCTCATCAGAGGTCTTTGTGCAGAGCTGGGACTTGTTGGGTATGCTGTAATTCTTTTTTCAGCTATAGATTGCACTAGATGTCCATGGAGGAAAGTTCCAACTATAAAATCCTATAATTCCATGACTCTAGAATTCGTGTAACTGTCTTTAATCCCATTTTACAGATGAATAAATAGAAGCTGAGAAAGAAGAAATTAGCTGGGAGAAATAGGATTAAAATCTAAATTCTCCTGATTCCCAAGGCAGTGCTCTTTCTATCACTCTGTATACCCATTCCCTACCAGGGCTTTCACAATAAAACTCCTGAATATTCTGGAAACACAGACGATAAAAACTGACATCTATGTATCACTTTAAAGTTTGCAAGGCACTTGTTTATTCTTTGTTGTCTAGGATATCTCAAGGATATCATGAGTCTCACAATAACCTTGGTAGGTAGGTAGAATTATATCCATGATACCGATGAGGAAACCAAGGCTCAGGGAAGTTCTTGGTTACACAGCTAATAAGTGTCAGAGGTGGGATTTGAACTCAGGTCTTCCTGACTGCAAGTCTAGGACTCTGTCCACTATGGGGCACTGATTCTTTTTTTTTCTTTTTTTAAATTTTATTTATTTATTTAACTTTTTACATTCATTTTCACAAAATTTTGGGTTCCAAATTTTCTCCCCTTTTCTCCCATCCCCCCACCCAAATACACCGAACAATCTAATTTTCCCTATTTCCAATCTGCCCTCTCTTCTGTCATCCCTCCCTTCTCTTGTCCCCATCTTCTCTTTTGTCCTGTAGGGCCAGATGACTTTCTATTCCTCATTAACTGTATGTTTTATTTCCTAGTAGCAACAACAATACTCAACAGTTGTTCCTAAAACTTGAGTTCCAAATTCTCGCCATCCCTCCCTCCCCACCCATTCCCTTTGGGAAGGCAGGCAATTCAATATAGGCCCTATCTGTGTAGTTTTGCAAATGACTTCGATAATAGTCGTGTTGTGTAAGACTAACTGAACTACCCCCCATCCTATCCTGCCCTTCATTGTTTCTATTCTGTCTTTTGATCCTGTCCCTCCCTGAGTGTTGACTTCAAATTTCTCCCTCCTCCCATTGCCCTCCCTTCCATCATCCCCCTGCCTTGCTTATCTCCTTCTCCCCCACTTTCCTGTATTGTAAGATAGGTTTTCATACCAAAATGAGTGTGCATTTTATTCCTTCCTTTAGTCAAATGTGATGAGGGTAAACTTCTTTTTTTTTTTTTTTCCCTCAGCTCTCCTCTTTTTCCCTCCACTAAAACGTCTCCTGCTTGCCTCTTAAATGACATATAATTTATCCCATTCCAATTCACCCTCTTTCCTCCCCCTACCTTTCTTTCTCACCATTTACCTTAATTTCTTTTAAGATATGGTCCCATCCTATTCAATTCACTCTGTGCTCTGTCTCTGTATGTGCGTGCATGTGCGTATGTGTGTGCACGCGTGTACGTGATGTGTGTGTGATCCCACCAACTACCCAGATACTGAAAAGTTTTAAGAGTTACAAATATTGTCTTTCCATGTAGGAATGTAAACAGTTCACTTATGGTAAGTCCCTTATGACTTCTCTTTGCTGTTGACTTTTTCATGCTTCTTCTCATTCTTGTGTTTGAAAGTCAAATTTTCTTTTCAGCTCTGGTCTTTTCATCAAGAATGCTTGAAAGTCCTCTGTTTCATTAAAAGATCATTTTTTCCCCTGAAGTACTATACTCAGTTTTGCTGGGTAGGTGATTCTTGGTTTGAGTCCTAGTTCCTTTGACTTCTGGAATATCCTATTCCATGCCCTTCGATCCCTTAATGTAGAAGCTGCTAGATCTTGAGTTATCCTGATTGTATTTCCACAATACTGGAATTGTTTCTTTCTAGCTGCTTGCAATATTTTCTCCTTGACCTGGGAGTTCTGGAATTTGGCCACAATGTTCCTAGGAGTTTCTCTTTTTGGATCTCTTTCAGGCAGTGATCCATGGATTCTTTCAATACTTATTTTGCCCTCTGGTTGTAGAATGTCAGGGCAGTTTTCCTCGATAATTTCATGGAAAATGATGTCTAGGCTCTTTTTTTGATCATGACTTTCAGGTAGTCCCATAATTTTTAAATTGTCTCTCCTGGATCTATTTTCCAGGTCAGTTGTTTTTCCCATGAGATATTTCACATTCTCTTCCATTTTTTCATTCTTTTGGTTTTGTTTGGTGATTTCTTGGTTTCTCAGAAAGTCATTAGACTCCATTTGTTCCATTCTAATTCTCTTCAGTGAACTTTTGAACCTCTTTTTCCATTTGGCTAATTCTGCTTTTGAAAGCATTCTTCTCCTCATTGGCTTTTTGAACCTCTTTTGCCAATTGAGTGAGCTATTTTTCAAGGTGTTATTTTCTTCAGCATTTTTTTGGGTCTCCTTTACCAAGGTATTGACCCATTTTTCATACTTTTCTTGCATCTCTCTCATTTCTCTTCCCAGTTTTTCCTCCACCTGTCTAACTTGCTTTTCAAAATCTTTTTTGAGCTCTTCCAAGGCCTGAGCCCACCTGACATCCCCCTGGGATGTCTGGGATACAGAGGCCCTCCCCTCCACGTCTTTCCCTGATGGCAAGAATATTTCCTCGTCTCCAGAACCGAATGGCAGGAACATTTGCACCTGCTCAAAAAAGCTCTCTATAGTTTTATTTTTCTTCCCTTTTCTAGGCATTTTCCCAGTCAGTTACTTGACTTCTGAAATTCCTCTCCACCCCTGCCTAGATCTGCCCAGCTAGTGCTTGGGGTCTGAGATTCAAATGGGCTTTCCGCAGCAGGCGTGGCTGCTATTCAATGTGAGTTTTAGTTCTGGTGCTGGGGTGGGGGCAGGGCCGCCTCCCAGGCTCAGTTCCCTCAGGGGCTTTATGCAGAGGTCTTCAGTGATGGAGCAGGTGGGGCAGGGCTGTCTCCCAGGCTCAGCTCCTTCAGGTGGTTTATGCAGAGACTTTCAGTAATGAAGATCCTGCCTGCTCGGGGAGTCCCGCGCTGCCGCCACTGCTGCCGCTGCCCCTGCCTCTGCCTCCGCCGCTTCTTCTCGAGGGTGCCCGAGTCACGGAGACACCCTGCTCCCCTCTCGGCCAGCCCAGACATCTCTCTCTCTGACCTGTAGCGTCTGTGGGCGGAGGGACCTTCCCGGCAGCCGCAGGTTCCATCCCTGAAGCCTGCTTGGATGTGCTCCTCTCGGCCGTGCGGCCAGGGCAGCGCTGGGGTGGGCTCCACTTTCTGGGGCGTGACGGACCCTGGGGACTGCTCTCCAGGGCTCTCTGGAATGGAATCTCTTCCACTGTGTTTCTGCACACCCTGCAGTGGTCCAGAACTTGTGGGGAGCTCTTCTTACATTAAATCCATGGGCTGTGGGTTCAGAGCTAGCATACGTCAGTCTTTCTACTCCACCATCTGGGGGGGCACTGATTCTAAGATGATAATGATAATAATAGTAAATATCACTGATATAATACTTCACTTTACCTGTTATCTAACGTGACCCTCTCAACAACTCTGTGAGTTAGGTGCTATTGGCTGAGGAAGTTTTTATTATTTGCCAAGGGAGAGTCTGATGTGGAATCTGAAATCACGTCTTCCTAACTGCAAATCTATCATTCTACCCATTATACCGCACTGCCCATGACATAGGCTAAACAGAAAGGATCTTAGATCACCGAATGTTAGAAATGAAATCAAATTTAGGGTATAGAATACTATTAGAGTAGGAATGTACCTTAGAGCCCACAGTCTACACCTCTTATTTTGCAAATAAGGAATCTCAGTTTCTAAAAGAAGTGGTTCTCTCCAAAGTGATTCTCTCTAAAGTCCCATAACAACTAAGTTGTTGTTTTCTCCTTTCAGTTGTGTCCAACTCTTCACAATCCCATTTGGGTTTTCTTGGCAAAAATACTAGAACAGTTTGCCATTTCCCTCTCTAGCTCATTTTGCAGATGAGGAAACTGAGGCAAACAAGTGACTTGCCCAGGGTCACATAGCTAATAAATGTGTGAGGTTGGATTTGAATTTACAAAGAGGAGTCTCTCTGACTCCAGACCCAGCATTCTATCCACTGTGCCACCTAGCTGCCTGGCATATCCCATAATCCCTAATCTAGGTGATATCATCAGAAGATAAAGGTCATCTAAAGAAGAATATACTGCTCCCTTTCAAATCTTGAATCAGACACATGTCCTGCTCTATGTATTTACATTTCCGAAAGCCACTCTACTACAAACAGAACACAGAAACACTGAAGTAAGGCATAGACTACAACATCAGAGTGTAGCACGAGAGTCTGGAAAGATTACAAAAAGCTAGTCTGCAAAGGGGGATTGGAACAAGCAGGAAGGAATGGGTTGCTGTGTATGCAGCTTGAGGGTAGGGACAGGAATCAGTTGTCTCATTATCCTTCTATGGAATTACTGAAAAGATTGATATAGCCCATTTCTAGCAGGGCAGAAGGATGAAACATTTGATGATGATGTAGAGGATTGTATATGAACCATAGCATCAGAAGAGACACCAAATTTCACATTTAAAAAGCAGGGAATTAAACCTTCAGACCAAGCTGACAATTGGTTCCTGAAAAGAGTAGATTTCCTGGGGGAATACAGGGTATTCAGGAAAACTAGCATTTCTGGTATGAGGGCTTGCCAAGCCCTTTCTAGGACTACTCATCCACTTTTGGTGTCTGCCTGGCACTCAGCTCTCAGCTGTGACTCCAAGAAGCTGTGGCATGCTAGTGGCTACACTGAGCAAACTGTCTCAGCTGAATGACTAACCCAGGTTTAGGGTAACTTATGGGCCTCAAACCCATTGGTGAGTCAGAGTGGTGTGACCGCAAGCTTGTGAAGACATTCCCCATTGGAATGGGTGGATGATAACAATGTGTTCACCCATGAAGGTAGCAGAAGCAGGCACTGGGGAGAGCTTAGAGCTTGGTCAGACATGGAAGACATCAATGTCATCCATCCATTGCATCCCAGGACATTGCCAGTCATTCTGCAAAGAGAGGGGAAGGGAAGGAAAGGGAAGGGAAGGGAAGGGAAGGGACAGTGAGGCTGATGACTTTGTGTAACTCTTCCTGACTTACATCCAATTCACACGCAAGTCAAGATATCACCTTAAAATATTTTTAGTCTGCTTCAAAAACAGACAAACAACAAGACTTCCAAAGAGGTTTCAGTTAAGGTTTAGCCTGGGGTTGATATAAGCATGAGTTGATATATTGAAAGAAAATACGAAAATTCGAGCTCTCAGGTCTGTAAATGATCAGTTCTAATTTGGTTCATCGGAGCTGTTGGCCCACTCCATCTGGTCTGGTTCACAAACCTCATTTCTTCAAGAAGTAGACAAAAATGCAGTCCAAAAGTGCAGACCACAACTCACACATGCCTTCTCTTCCTGTATAACTTCTCTCCATGTCATTCCATAATAGAAACTGTTTTGATTGGCCTTTAAATCTTATCCCAACATGGTCCCTCGTACCTTTCCAGACTTCCTCCATATCCCACCCCTCCCCATAATTATTCAGTTCTATTGGCATTCATGTTGTTCTTTCCCCATAACACATCTCCCCTTTCTGTGTCTTTGTGCTATCTAGCCCTCTCCTCCAGAGTCCACTCCCTACTCATTTCTGACTCTTGACATGGTGGGCATCCTTCAAGACTCAGCTTAACCATAACCTTTGTCAAAAAGCTTTTGCTCATCCTGCCTTCCCCTCCAAAGTAACCTTGTTTCTGTTTTGTTTTTCCTATTATCCTTATGTTATCACTCCAAGGTAATCTAAGTTCCTTTTCAGCCACAGATTGTTATGTTCCTGTCATGTTATTCCAAGTACCTAGCTCAGTGTATATGGTAAGAGTCTAATAAATGGATGATTAATAATTCTCCATCAGTCATCTCCCCAGTATTCTAGAGGTCTTCTTCAAGATCAAAGATTATGCTGGTACAAGGGCAGCACGTGGACCATCCATCTATTATCTACTCTTGATACAGAATAGGCCCACCTCCCTTTCTGGTCATATATCTCCTAGATGTCATCTTTTATACCATCTCTTTTAGGCAAGTCAGTCTTGGAAATGAATGTGCTGCAGCCCATCATGCCCTTTATAGGTATCTCTAATGCCCTTTGGACCACCCTGTAACTTCAATTTTTCGGAAGCTGTGACATTCCATGTTTTTTAGCTATATGTCTTCAATAAAGAATATTAGTGATTAAAAAGATAGTTTTTTTTTATTTTAGAGGGTAAATTGGGATGATCGAAAGCAGTCATCATCATCATCATCACCATAGCTAATAATTATGATAATAATAAGAATAAAATAACTAAGCCAGCATTTGTATAGTACTTTTAAGGTTTGCAAATCACTTTACAAAATATTCTTATTTCATCTTCACAACAACTCTAAGAAGTAGGTGCTATAATTGCCCTCATTTTACAGATGAGGAAGCTGAGATAGGTTAAGTGACTTGCCCAGGATATCATAGCTAGTAAGCCCGAGACTAGATTTGAACTCGGTTCTTCTTGACTCTAGGTCGTGTCCTAATTACTATGCCACCCAACTGCCTATTGAGCTTATGCTAAGACCAAACAAAATTCTTTAACATAGGCAACAAGAAGAATAATCTTATTATCCAATATATCCAAGATAGAAACTATTCACTTTCCCCCTAAATCCATCCATTATCCTATGTCCCCTCGTTCTATAGAGAAGACCACCATCCTTTCAGTCTCCCATGATCACAATCTAGGAGTCACCTATAACTCTTCATTTTGACCACCTTCCATATCTAATAGGTTGTCCCATATAATTACTTCTTACCTCCCCACAACCTTTCTCATCTTTCTCCTCTCCACTCACACAACCATCACCTTAAAGCCCTCCTCATCTCTCACCTGAATTATGATGGCCACTTAATTTGCTTTTCTGCCTCTGGTCTGGTCTCTCCCCCAACCAATCTATCCTCCACATAGCTGCCAAAGCAATATTTCTAAAATACAAGTCTGACTCTGACACACACTTCCAACCCTGGCCCAGCAGCCACTGTAGCTCCAAGCTCCTTTGTACGACATGTAGATGCTTTCACAATCTGACTCTAACCTTTCTTTTCTTGATTCCAACTAAAGCGGGCTGCTTGCTGCTCTTTATATATGACTTTCTTCCTCTGACCTTCATGCTTTTATACAAGTTCTCCCCCAAACCTGAGATGTTTTCCTTCCTCTCTCCCAGATTTTGGAACCTCTCCTTCCCTTCAAGGCTCATCACTTGGGTCACTTCCTATAAGAAGCTTCTCATTATTGCTGAGTTGTTAGTACTCCCCCATTTCCAAATTAGGAATAACACTGAGTACACATCATCACCACTGTCCTATCTGATACTAGAATTATCCTAAAGAACCTTTCCATGAGTTTCCAGAATCTGAACGTATAGACTAACATTTCTCTTCAATTACAAAATACAATTATTATAGTTTCCTATAGAATAGAACTTTAAAAAGAACAATGGTAAAATTGTGGCCTGATCCAGAACCATTTATATCTCAACTCCTTTAAATAAAAATGGAGAAATATAATAAATTAGTATTGCAAGTAAAACAGTTTACTTGCTTCCTCTTAGATATTAACCTGATTTCACCTTTCTTAAGAGGAGGCATTACATAACCATTACTACACTTATTAAGGATGAGAATGCCAATTGCTCTTCCAATATCAGTTAGTCATGAGTTTATGTACTTAAGTATTCCCAGCTCATATGACCAAAAAAATGACAAATACTTAGAATAAAACAGCATACTATCTGAGAAGCAAAAAGGGCCTGCCAAAAATTCTCAGGGGTATAAAGATCAACATGCTAGCAATCCAATAATTTTTTAATAAGCTTCACCAAAGCATTGTAACATTTATTCTGCCTTTGTTGATTATCACAAAACCTTTGACTCAATTCAGTATTCATGGCTTTTTTGTAGTATAAACATATACAGTGAACTCAAGTATATTGAAAATACAGTGTCCATATAAAATGCATATATATGCATATTTTCCATTTTAAACATGCCAACAGCATAATAATGTCAGAACTATATGAAATATGACATTTTGGAGGAAATTCATTTTAGTCTATTTTGGTTCTGCCTCATTAAATCCATTATCATCTCTTAAATAGAAAGAAGTATGACTTCAAATTAAAGAGACAGTCAAACAAATGCATCTTATTAATCATTTGATGTACGTGGGTAATATCAAGCTGTATGGTAGCTTAAAAGACCACATTGAACAATTTCATCATATAGGATCTTTTTAAACAATTATTGTCAAATTATCATTGTTACTTGATAAATGTAAAATTTTTAATGTATACCAAGTAAAGATGGAGACCAGAAACTTCAAGCTAGAATTCAGAGTTCATATTGAATCAATGGAAAGAAATGATACCTACACATCCCTTGGTCTTCTCTAAGTAAGACACATCAAGCATTAGGATATCAAAGAGAAGGTTGTGTCTGACCACACTGAGAGATTAACTGGCATCCCAAAATAAAAACTAAATGAGAAGTATGTGTTTAAAGCAATTAACACCTATATAATACCAGTTTTAATGTACATTCTCAGAACTGTAAAATGGACCATAACAGATTTGGAAAACATTCTAATAAAAAGCAGTAATATTTCGGTGAAAGAATTCCCTAAGACAGCTAAAGAGGGATTAACGCTTCTTTGCCAAAAAGGAGAAAAAGAGGAAGAGGAACGAGAGAAGTCCTCAGAATATATTATCAAAAGATAAAAACTATAGAAATATTTTTTGGAACAAAACATATCAATTCATTAAGCAATAGTAAAGGTAAATAAAAATGGTGAATTTGTCAAATATTCCCAGTGTGTATACCTCCAAATGGATCCTATGAAATGATTAATATCCAACAAAGGAATTAGAAGCCCCTTCAAAGGCAACTAACATGAATTCAGCCAATGATATCAACAAAGAATTATCTAACAGATACATATACCAGAAAATGGTAGAAAACCATACAACATGTTACCAAAGGCTATTTTTAAAGGTCTCTTTTTTTGGTGAAATATCAGGCAAAGGTCCTTGACTGAGAGTGTATGATGCCATTAAAGGCTTAGAAAAAGATCAGAAGAGACCTGTATCCCAGAGATCATACAAATGGGAAAAAGAACTTGCATGAACAAAACTATTTATAGCAGCTCTTTCTGTGGTAGCAAAGAATTGGAAATTAAGGGGATACCCATCAGCTGGAAAATGGCTGAACAAGCTGTGATATATGAATATAATGGAATACTATTTTGCTATAAGAAATGATGAGCAGGTGGATTTCAGAAAAACCTGGAAAGACTTCTATGAACTGATGCTGAGTGAAATGGGCAGAACCAGGAGGGCACAGTAACAGCCACAATGTACAATAACTAACTTTCATGGAATTGTCCCTTCTTAGCAAGGCAAGGATTCAAGACAACTCCAAAGGACTCATGGTGGAAAACATCGTCCTCATCCAGAAAAAGAACTATGGAGTGTGAATGCATATTGAAGTATATACTTGCTCTCTTTTTTTTTTCTTTTTTTGTTTTTTCTTTTTCATGGTTTCTCTCACTGGTGCTAATTCTTCTTTCCAACATGACTGAAGTGAAAATAGGTTCCATATTAATGTATATGTACAGCCTATATCAAATTGCATGCTATCTTGGGGTGGAGGTGAGGGGACAGATGGGGAGAAAATTAGGAACCCAAAATCTTATGGAGGTGAATATTGAAAACAAAAACAAATAAATTTTAAAAGAAAAAAGACCAGAAGGTTTAGAACATCTGCTGTGAGGAGCAGGATAATGAACCAGTTACGGAGATTTAGAATGTTTATCTTCTTGCAGTAAGGACCTGGCTGAGATCACGTAATATATATTTGTAGCAGACCCAACCAGCAGCATGTGATTAGCTGCAAAGAAAGTTAATAGTGGTAGCAATCTAGGGTTGAACTTTGACAAAGCGTGATCAGCATTTGAACAGAGATGCAAAGGATTTAAGAGTGAAGTATGACAAGGAACTGAGTTGGTTCATTAAGGAACTTGTGTCGTTGTTGTGTTTGTCCTTTGTTACCGAAGAAGACCATGCCGTCAGAGAAATGATGACATGACTTGCACTTGACTTTGTTTTGAGGGAGGGAGGGCTGTGCAGGTCACCAGCCTCACTTCTCCTCCAGAGCCATCTGAATCCAGTGAAGAGATATTCATCAAGATGGCTGGAGATGATCCAGGATGCACTGGGAGACCTTGGTCTTTTCAGGGACTCACTTAGAGGGAGGTAACACCCATTGAGTGAATAGGCCTCCTTAAATAGCCAGGGAATAGAAGAGCCAAGATGAAGTATAGTAAATGCCACCACTCCTACTAGTTGCATCAATACTGACCATTTCTGTCCCTTATCATCTTTGTCACTGTAAAATGAGGTAAAACCTCAGAGCTGTTTTGATTTGCATGTATCTTACTGTTATTTAGAACACTTTTCATGGCTCAGTGGATACCAAACTCGGCTTGGAATCAGGAACACTCATCTTCCTGAATTCAAATCCGGCTTCAGACACTTACTAGCTGTGCAACCCTGGGCAAGTCACCTAAGGACCTGAGATAGTTAAGGAAGACCAGTGCAAAGCTGATGGTCTAAGGAAAAAAATGAGGATGTCAAGGTAATAGAAGTCATGGTGAAAATAAAGAACAGGAAAGATGGAATTATGAAAGATTACTATGTGATCAAGGAAATCCAAAGTTTGTGAACAGGAAGTTGAATTTATGGGTGATTTATGGGTGCAAGATACTGGACAGAACTATTTCTGTGTGTAGCTGAGGTGTAATGGAGGCATAACTCATAGGAACTGAATAGATTGAAGAATTAGGAAGTTATGGAATTTGAGGGAATGTCAATGTGTATGTTAAAGTCCTCCAGTATGAGGGAATGAGTGAAAGTCTGTGAGCAAGGCATTGAACCCACTGAGAAAGGAAGGAGGATGTCCTTGAAGTCAAAAGATAACAGCCAATAAATTCCAGACAGGATGGTAAATTTGGATATCATAAACCCAGAAGTAGAAGAGTTCACTTAGAGAAGACGGTAGGTAGAGATTCGGGAAAGGAAAATTAGGAGCAATGACTATTTGGATCCCTTGCCATGACCAGTGAGTCGGGGAGTATAAGAAAAGAGAATCTGTACTAGAAAGAATGAAAAGGTGTCATCATTAACAGGGAGCCAGGTTCCAAAGCAGCCCCAAATACAGAATAAGAAAGGAAGCATTTTAAGAAGAAATGATGTTTGTTCATCATGGATCAGGTATTCCAAAGGGTAGGCAGATCTGGAGTGGGATCTTGGCGGGAGATGTGGGTTGAGGTACACACATGTAAAGAAATAGGAAATTGAAAATGAGGAGATTTTGTACATCAGCACCGCGGGATTCAGAATCACTAGAATGTGATAAGTGTAAGGGGATGGAAATATACTGACCATTTTGGAATGAATCCAGGCCAAGCATCAGTGGTTGAAGTGAGGTATATTGAGGGAGGCAGAAGATTAGATGGTTTAGGTCCTCCGTTGAGGTTCCATCTGGTGATGTGGTGATGCTTTGTCCTGTGAGCCCTGAGGAGGTCTGCTTCAGATTAGGAAGGAGCAGAAAGAGGTGTGAATGCCTGATTAGGAGATCGAGTTCTTTTCCTGCCCTGAAGAAGGGAGCATGACGTAGAATAGATCTTGCTAGAGATGGTACTGGGCAGATCCTGATGGTAGAAGGAGGTGGGCAGTGAACCCCTATATGTTGTGTTGGAGAGGGGCTGGTCTCTCCCAGTGCTGTAGAAAAGGGTCCAATGGAAAACCAGGAGAGGTCTTGTGTAATAAGGTACATTATCAGCCTTCACTTAAATGCTACTGTCATATTTAGTGGCATAGAGGTGATCCTGGTTTCTCAAAGCCCATGGTTTTGTCCATGCCAAGGAAATACTTGGTCTTTGAAATACGTAAACTACCCAATTGAGTTGTTCATTTTGAGAAAAAGGGAATCTTTTTAGTGAAAAGAAAAGCTACTTTTTTCTCCAATTTTTGTTTTAAGTCAAAATACTTGCTAAAAAAAATGACTTTCTAAAGTCGAACAGTTATTTTGGTTCAAATGTGAATGGACAGACTATACCTTAGATTGCCTGTAGGTTTACATTTGATTCAACTGACCAATTGTTTAGGCACTGGCTAGACAATCAAAGCATCATGTGTCTCTGTGATCATCAGAGTCTTAAAACCCAGTGGTCAGGGAGGGACCTTAAACTACAAAACCTATAATGTTTGTGCTACAACGACTGAGGATATGGAACACGGGGTAGCTGAGCTAGAAGGAATCCTAGAACTTACCACATAGGATTTTGGAGCTGGAATGTGACTTTAGAAATCCCAGAAACTAAGAGTGGGGAGAGACTTCACAGGTTATGTAGTCTGTACCTCGCATGGATCTTATGAGGATCAGATGAGTTAACATATGTAAAGTGCTTTGCAAATCTTAGTGATATATAGATGCTACTATTATTTTTATTACATAACAGAAATCTCTTCCACCATATCCTTGGCAAGCAACCTTTTGGTCTCTATTTGTTGACTTCTAATGATGGTGAACTCATTACCTCCTGATGTAACTTAATCTCCTCTCTTAGCAAGTTTTTCCCTTATACTAAACCTCAGTCTGTCTCTCTGCAGTTCCCACCTATTGATGCTCATTCTGTCCTGTTTGACCTGAATAGGTCTGATTTGTTTGTATCACACCGCTTCCAATTTTTATCTTTGTAGATTTTAGACATGAGAAAAGAAGCCTAGAGAAGGAAGTGATTTACCCAAGCTCATGTGGGTAGTTAATGGCAGAAGCGGGACCAGAACCCAGGGATTTTGACTACTAGTCCTGTGTTGTTATCCCTATACTATACTGACATTCTCATATGAGCTTGAGGGGTGAGTGGTCCAAGTGAAACATTTTGGAAGGGAATAAGGGATGCCAAAATCTGGCTTCTCTTCCCTTTCCCAGTGAAACCAGAAGTTTCTTATCTCATGTCCCTTGTTCTTTCGTGATTGAGTGACTGATTGATTGATCAATTCCCCAGGGCCAAGAGGTAATGGGCCAGACTAGTCAAGCCAGTTTCTCTTTGAAGCCAGGCATTCCGCCAAGCAATCACCCCTTTTCCAAGTTTCTCAGGTGTCCCTTGTCAGCAGGACTCCATGGGCTAATTAAAAAGGAGGCACACACCATAAACTTTATTGTGCGGCCAGGCTTGTTTTCCCCAACTCGAGTTTCTGCTGATTTTTCAAAGAGTTGATGAAGGTGTGTGCATCTCTGCTGATCACTGATGCATCACAGAAAGGGAGCCAGAGTGTTTAATTAAATGTTATTTGAGGAATAAAATTCAGCCCCTCCGCTGACAAGGCTGAATATTAAAGCATCAATTTCCTGAAGGAAACCTGCCTTAATGAGATTCTCCAAATAAATGAAGGAAAAAAGAATATATTAATCCCAGCTGCTAATGTCAACTCCATCAACATTTGGGAGACATCCTGATCAACAGAGGCTGAGGATATTGTTTTCCTAGGGGGAAGAGGCAAGGAAGGCAGTAACTGCAACCTAGATCAGATCAGAATTCAGGATGCAACAGCATTCCTCGATGACTGGTCACTTTGCCGAATATGAAGCAGTGAGGGTGTTCGAATCAGATTCTTAGGGCAGTGGAACTCTGCTTAGTGGAGAGACTGACTTCCCTTCCCAGTCTGGAAGCAGACACTTAGCCTGGATGTAAGGACCATGCCTCGTGTTTCTCTACCTGTGTGAGCTTGGGAAAGTCGATTAACGTCCCTGGACCTCAGTTTCCTCCAGTGTAATTAAAAGACCTCTAAGGACCTTACTTTCTAGATCTGTGATCCTCTTCTATACACACTCATTAGCACTCCCTGGACCTCAGTTTCCTCCAGTGTAATTAAAAGACCTCTAAGGACCTTACTTTCTAGATCTGTGATCCTCTTCCATACACACTCATTAGCACTCACATGATTTCACACACAGTGAACACGTCAACATGCATCTACTGTTTACTATATGCAAGCATTATGTTTATAATAATAGTAACAGATTTTATTTCTAGTGAGTTGTATAATTTACAAAGTATTTTCCTTGCAACAGACCTGTGAGGTAGGTAGGTAGAAGTAGTTATATCCCCATTTGAGAGAAAATGAAATCTTAGGGTTCTGAGAGATGAAGTGACTTGCCCACAGTCATTTAGGTAGAGAAGCAAGGGCTTGCTCAAGAGCTTATGAGTCTAATTCTCTTTATGAGAGAATTATGTGGTGCTTTTCTCTCTTTCCTAGTCTAGGACATTGCTCTACATAAATAGTTATTAAATAAATGCTTATTAAATTTAATAGGATATTGAGTGGAAAACTGACCTACATGGACCATGTTTCCCTAAGGATGTGGCAAGAAAGAGTAAGTATCAGATACAGAGGTCAGAATCTACTTCTCCTTTATTAATACCTTCCTAAACATACGATAGCCTTTGCAGTCTATGGTAATAGCATTTAGGGTTAAATATACTTTACTCTTATAATTAAAAGGTCATCCGAAGATGCCTTCATAAACTTCTGAATTCCAAATGTGTTCCAAACTTAGCAAAAATCAGCAACTTCAGGGGAACATCCTTAGGAATTTCTGGACCCTAGGGGATATGGGACTGAGGAATGGGGAATAGGACTTCAGGCTACTGCTAAAGGACTGTTCCTAAGAGTTTTAGGGTTATATCTAAGGGAAGTAAAGTCCAGGTCTCTCCCTAAAGTATGAGGAGGGGGTGGGATGGGGTTGAAAGACTACCAGAAGAGGTGAAGAACTAGGATTATCCAGGTAAGGGACAAAGCCCAGGGCTATTTCTAGGAGATTTGTTGCCTCGGGTTGTCACCAAGGTGCGTAGGTCTGAGATTTGGGACTCAGGGCTATCTTTAGGGAAAGTAAGGGTCCGAACCATCTCTAGCTGGTATAGCGTTGAAGAGTCATCCCCTAGAGTTATAAGGGTTTATTCCAGACATGAGGAGCTTGGATCCTTGAGGTTATATGTGGCCTTCTGGATCCTTATGTGCAGCCTTTTTACTGAATCCAAATTTTACGGATCAGTCAAAAAGCCGCATTTAAGGATCTAGAAGGCCACTTGTGGCCTTCTAGATCAAGGCTGCAGTTTCCACACCCTGTCTAGTCTCTTCCTAGTGACTCAGGGAAAATCACAATATATACTTACCACTCACTCCCCATTGTCTCTCCAATCAGTAAAAAATTCAAACAAATCATCGGCAAAAGTTTGAAGAAGTAAAGAAAACAGAAGAGCAGGGTTCTGGTGAAGGAGATAGCTCTAACCCATTTTGCCTTCAAGGGAGTTTATAGGCTTTTTGTATAGAGAAACTTCACCTTTTCTCAGTTGAGACAACTCTTTTTCTCCATTGGCAACTTCTGATACTTCCCAACTTTTAGGGGGCAGGGGAAGAATAGGGAGATTTAAGACTTCAGTATACCCCATACATTATTTTTGAAAATTATATTGGGGGAGAAGAGGTACAGAATGGAAGGTTGAGATAGGAACCAGGCTCTACACCACAGGATCAAAAAGGAAAGTAACAGAATAATTCCAAGAAGAAGGTCAGCCCCCAGGCTGTGGTCATCTCATTCAGACAAGCATAGGATCTGATCTCATTTTCTTTAATTATTAAATTAAAGTGGGAACAGAGCTAACATTTTTCTCCTTATCAGTCTTATAGTATCCCTGTATCTAAAGTCCACAGCACTCATGCTATGCTGATATTACATGTCTTTTGCTCAGAGGGATGAATCTAATCTTCTAGTTTGCCTAAAGTGATGAAAAAAGTCATAACCCAGCTTTCTCCAGAGGGATGGTGGTCTCCCTCCCTGTCGTCAGAGCTTCCTATGTTAAGATTCTTGTCACATGTGGGACGAAGGATGCAGATGTACTAGAAGTCAAATCAAGGATAAAACCTGTGGGTATTATGCAGTCACCGGGTAGAGAGAGGGACAGATCTCACAATTTTCAAAGAAGCTCAGACTTCCCTGTACCAGTTCTACATGCAATGTTGGAAGGGGAACGAAGGGAAGTGGTGGGATTCCCAAGGAATTCATCAAACACTCCCTACTCTACAACCACTGAAACCTTAGAAGGCAGGGTACTACAATGGAAAAGGCATGAGAGCTGAAGTCAGAGGATCTGGATTCAACTTCCACCTTTGATACTCATTACCTGTATGACCTTGGGTAAGTCACAACCCTCCTCAACTGTAGTTTCCTCTCTAAATCCTGACTAAATCACAACTGAGGACCTTTCCTATTCTATGATCCTGTTCCACCATGTACACACTCCATCATAATCATTCTGTCCCCACTGGCTTCCCTGCTAGCCTGAGCTCATTCCCTTTGGGTGCTCTCTTTCCTCATATGGGGACCACATGGGGCTTAGAAAGTAACCATTTTGATGGAAAGATTAACATCATGTGCTCTTATCACCTTTCCCAAAGTCATTTTCAGTAGATAGGAGGAGGCCAGAACCATATTTCAGGGCCTGCTGCATGGTTGGGAAGGGAGATCAGTCTCTGCACTTGACCTAGTTCTTCCCCAGCCCCAGTTCTTTACATCAAGCTTCTCTGCCTGTTCTCGACTAATAAACAACCTGCAGAGAATTCTAAGCTTCTGAACACTTTCACCACACCCACACCAGAATCACCACTCTCACACATCATTCTTTCCACCTTTCCTTCATACCACTCTTCTCCTTATCAACTTCTCAAATATTCCACCACGACAATAGTCCTTTCTCTGAAAATTCTCCCAAAATACCAAAATATGTACTTCCAAGGGCTAGTGTCTATTGCCACAGCTACTCAAACAGAAGCAACAGAAGCATCAAGGGAATGTCTGGGCAATGAATAAGAGATCAGAGCAGTCACATAGCCTGAGGAACTTAGTTTATTTCTCCCTGTTGCTGACATTCTTGGAGTTTCATATTCTGCACTCTGAATGGCCAATCCAGGAAATGATACCAGTTCTTAGGAGAAAATTCAGCAATTTCAAGAGTTTTTGTTGTGGTTGCTCGATCGTTTTAAATAGCATCTGACCCTTCGTGATCCCATGTGGGGTTTTCTTGACAGAGGTACAGGAGTGGTTTCCCATTTCCTTCTCTCATCCATTTTACAGATGAGGAAACTGAGACAAACAGGGTTAAATGACTTGCAACAAGATTGTTTAAACACAGATATGCATAAACAATACAGAATATTTTGTTGTTCAGTAGTATCTGACTCTTCATGACTGGGTTTTTCTTGGCAAAGATATTTGAATGGTTTGCCATTTCCTTCTCCAGCTCATTTTTACATGTAAGGAAACTGAGGCAAACAGAGTTAAGTGACTTGCCCTGGGTCACACAGCAAGTAAGGGTCTGAGGTCACATTTGAACTCAGGCCTTCCTGCTTCCAGGCTCAACATACTCTATCCACTACACTACTTCACTGCCCTAAACAACAAGTAGCCCAGTTTAAATGCTCTTGTTTGGTTGTTGGGAGATTCAATATGTAATAGTTTGGTCATACTCTAGCCACTGGATATATTTTTATTAAGAAAACATTCTGATACTGAAACATTCCTAACATTCTCAAACACTTATAACCTCTCAGTGGATCCCATCCTCTTCTCCAGCTATTATCTAACTCAGATCACAACTGATCTCAATGCCCTAAATAGAGTGAATGGAGGCTTTTTGTCAGGGAATACAGGGGATTGTGGTTAAGGACTGTCTGGTCTGTCCTCCGCAGAGGCTGGTCACCTGTCACTTTGGACTCTTGTGGGATTTTAGCTACCTCTGTTGCTCTGGCAACTCTACCTTAATCTCTTTTGTTTATACAATCAGTCCCATTTGGCTCATTAAATCTTTAATTAGCCATGTTAAGTAATGCTAAAGGCCAGAATGAGTTGAGGTTGGCAAAGAATGCTAAGGATAACAAAGAATTTTCTTTTTTTCTTTGTTTAATATGTTGGGGACAAAGAGGAAGACCAAAGGAGGAGTGAGATTGCTACTCAGAGTCAGTGGGGTGATGATAATGGACCATAGGAGAAGGCTGACTACTCAACTTTTATTTATGTTTTGTCTGGTAAGGAGAATGATCCTTGAACTGAGAAGGAGAATTAAAACTAAATTGTTGTGGCCAGTGTGTAGCCTCTCTTTGAGGTGAAATTTAAAAAGCATCACCCCGAGGCATATTTTCTCTACCAGGCTGGCCACACTCCCCTACAAAAGTAACAGAAATTTCTTATTGAGGCTCTGCTGAGAAGGTAAGAATGTCAACCTAAATTCATAGAGAGTTGAACCACAGTGAGGAAATGCTAAGAGATAACTGTTTGCCTTCAATGAATTCAGGCTAAGAAGAGCTACATCCTAAGATACTAGAAGAATGAGAACTGTGATTAATTGAAATACTATTAGATCTCAGAGAATGAGAGATGTGTCCCAAGACTGGAGAAGGTAAATGTTATATGTTTTTTAAAAGGAAAGATAATGGAATCTGAGAACTATAGGCCAGAGAATTTGACTCCAATACTTGAAAAAATCTAGAAGAGAAAGAGACACAGACAGAGAGATATACACACATAGAGAGAGACAGAAAGAGAGAGAGACAGAGAGAGAGAGAGAGAGTTATCTGAGGATAACTGATCAATCAATCCTTCCCAATCCACTTGATGAAAACAGAGGATGTCAGGGATAGCAAAGAGAGAGAGAGATGATATCTATGTGCCTTTCTCTGACTTTAAGAATCATTTGCATATGGAAGGATCAAGATATTTGGCTCAGGACCAGCAAAGGCATGGGCCAGTACTATAAGATAACCCCATCAGAAAAATGCTATTGAAATATTTTTAATTTAGAAAATAACTTGACAAAGTAGATGTATAGACTACATTATAACACAATCTAGTGAATTCAGAACCAGGAAAATGACTGAAACCCAAGAATGGTCATTAATGGATCAGTATAAACTCGAAATAGAATTGAGAAAAGTGAATTGTCTTAGAGATCTTCTTGGTTCAAAGCTCCATCAGTAATTTAGAATAAGGACAACTACGTGGGGAAATGGATAGAGGGCCAGTCCTAGAATCAGTAGGACCTGAGTTCAAATATGGCCTTAGCTGTATGACCCTGGGCAAGTCACTTAACCCTGTTTGCCTCATTTTCTCATCTGTAAAATGTGTTGGTGAATCATTTGGCATCTTTGCCAAGAAAATCCCATATGGAGTCACGAAGAATCAGACATGACTGACGCTAAATGACAACACCAAACTTGGAATAGAAGTGAGTAGAGTATCCTAGAAATCTTGGCTCAATAACTCTATTGGTAATTTAGGTGAAGTGATAGAAGATACATACCTATCACATCTATAAAATATACAAAGCTAGGAAAGATAACTAACACAATACAGTCAGAATTACCAAAGTTCTCAGTAGTCTAGAATCATAGGATATATTAAGATGAAATTTAATGGAAATAAATGTAAATTTCTACAAAAAGTTTCAAAAACTCAACTTCATAATTACAGGATGAAGAAGGTATACGTGGACAAGTTTGTCAGAAGAAAAGTCTGGAGGTTTTAGTGTACTAAAAGATCAATATGTTGATAGTGTGACATGACACCACTTCCCAAAAGCTAAAACTCTCCTTGGCTGCATTAGCAGAGACATTAAAAAGAGCACAAAACATCTCACCTATTGCTTCACTGCGGTATGGTGACCCTGAGCTTCCAAAGACCCACAAGAGAAAATAAAGCTTTGGATATGAGTCTGCTATCAGAAGATCAACCTAGTTAAATATGAAGAAAGCTAGCCAGTACTACTCTGTAGTAAAGATGTTACAGTGAGAGAAAAAGGGAGATAGTCTCCCTTCCACCATGGGAGAAAAACATTAACTGTCAATATTCAAAATGTAAGATCTTTGCCCAAATGATATTTTATTGGAAAGACTGAACAATATAAATATGGATATTTTTGTAAAAAATGAAACCAAAAGGAGTAAAAGCTAAAGGGAAAGAGGACTCACAGATTCTCCCAGGTGAGGCAAGCAAAGAAACTTGACAGAGTTGGTTCTATGATATGCCTAAAAGTAGTAATAAACATTATCTGTTACTTGAAACTGACAATTATTTGTTCTTACTATTTTTCGCTAAGCATGGTCACCGTAGGCAAACTATCTCTGCCCTTGTTATTAAAGTTTTCCTTTATGCTACCTCACACAGTCCTGTACTTTCTCGCCTTTAAAAACTGTGTAAGAAAAACTGGAGAACTGAAGGTCTGCCTTGTCTGTCATGTAATTTCACAAACATTTAGACTCAAATAAGACAGTGCCCCTCAAATATGCTTATAGTGTACCAATATGCATTGTAGATGTCTGTTTTGGCCTTATTTCTGTACTTGACTGTCAGGTTACCTTGTAGTGTACAAGGATTTTGCCTTATCTGAATTTTGTAACATATCTACTATCTGGCACAGTTTTATGCACTCAGGTGCTTAAGAAATGTTTGCAGCATGAATGAGCTGATGGATGGATAGATGGATAGATAGATATAGATAGAGAGATGAATGGGTGGATGGAGATGCAGATGGATGGATGGATGAATGGATGGATAGACACAGATGGAGAGATGAATGGGTGGATGGAGATGCAGATGGATGGATGGATGAATGGATGGATAGATACAGATGGAGAGATGAATGGATGGATGGAGATGCAGATAGATGTATAGATGAAGTTGTTTATTAAGCTTTTACTACAAGCCAACCACATTGCTATGTGCTAGTGAGACAATCCCAGAAGAGAGACAGTCTCTGTTTTTAGGGCATTTTCATTCTAAGTAAAGAAAACAACACAAAGAAGGAAAGTACCTTATGGAGTGTTATGGAGTGTTGATTCTCTTTCCAGAAGGGATGGTAATGTTGAGTTGATTATGGCTGTTTCCAGAACAAGAGATGGGAAGGGAGTGAGGACTGACACATAGTAGCATGGCAAGATGTACAGGGAGAAACATGATCTAGAGCAAGGGCGAAGAACCTGCAGCATTGAGGTTACATGTAGCCCTCTAGGTCCACAAGTGTGGCCCTTTAAATCCATACTTCACAGAGCCGCAGTTTCCTCACCATTGGTAGTCTGAGCCAGCTAAATATACTAGTTTCTTACCAACCAAGACAATATAGCCCCAGTACAGGAGTTCCAAATCTGAGAGGCTTAGCACCTCCAGGGCATGGTCTCCAGAGGTGGAGCTCAGAAGATGCCACAGAAGCAGCAGCGGGATGGCATAGCAGGAAGACAGAACTTGGTGAAGGAACTACCCATATTCTGTCCACATGGTAACTACATCCATGACTAATGCCTCCTCTCATTCCTCTACCCCAGTGGTCAATGGCCTTTCCAGTAGAGCTCTGCATTTATCACTTCTGTCAACATGGACAAAATGGTTTGAGAAATGCTGTGGAGTTTCTAAAGGAATGGCTTTTGAACTTTAAATTTTTCAACTTAAGATTGTTACTCTACAAAGACTGAGTCATTTCTTTATTGTGACTCATGGGTGAGAAGGAGAAGCCAAACATATTTAGAACTGTCCTCTCTTTTCTGAGAAGGGGCAGGGGAAATCTTGAGTAGAAAAAACCCATTATATAATGAAAAGAGCATTGAATTTGAAATCAGAAGTCTAAAGCTGAACCCAGCTTTTAAGGAAGGAAGGAAGGAATAAGTTTATTAACTCATTTGATGTTCACAACAACCCTGAGAAGTATATGCTTCATTTGTAGATTAAGAAAATGAAGTAGATAAAGGTTAAGTGACTTGTCCAGTGTCACACATTAAATGTGTAAGGTCAGATTTGAACTCAGGATTTCTTGACTTCAGGCCTAATACTCTATCCACTGCACTACCTGGCAGCCTCCACCTCTTAATCAATTGCATCATGTTGCCTATGAAAAAGGGAGGAAGGAAGGAAGGAAGGAAGGAAGGAAGGAAGGAAGGAAGGAAGGAAGGAAGGAAGGAAGGAAGGAAGGAAGGAAGGAAGGAAGGAAGGAAGGGAAGGAAGGAAGGAAGGAAGGAAGGAAGGAAGGAAGGAAGGAAGGAAGGAAGGAAGGAAGGAAGGAAGGAAGGAAGGAAGGAAGGAAGGAAGGAAGGAAGGAAGGAAGGAAGGAAGGAAGGAAGGAAGGAAGGAAGGAAGGAAGGAAGGAAGGAAGGAAGGAAGGAAGGAAGGAAGGAAGGAAGGAAGGAAGGAAGGAGTAAACACATAGTAAAAGCTATATGATCTCTTAGGTCCAGTTCCCTACCAACACCTTAGGATCTGTGGCAAGTACAGTAGCAGTAGATGACTTACTTTATGTCTTCATTTTAAATTAACTGTACCTTAGGTTTAGCAGAGATAACATCAGTGTTTAAAAGGTCATTTTCAGGCAGAGGTTCTGAAATAGCTTAAGAACATATATTTACAAAGTGCAAATCATTCTCATAAGTGCCTGTAATTCAACCCCTATAGATAACGATCAGAAATATATAACACCACAAAAAAATAAAAGAAAGAAAAAAACAAAAAGCCATTTCCCCACAGATAAGTGACCAAAGGATAGGAACAGTTTTCAAAAGTAGAATTGCAAACTCTAAACAACATAAAACTACTCTAAATCACTAATAAGGAAAATGCAAATTGAAACCACCTTGAGGCAATTCTACTCCTCCAGAAAATAGACAAAGATACAAAAACGGGAAGTGTCAGTGTTGGATGGCTGTGGAAAGACCAGCACACTGCTGCACTGTTGGTGGAGCTCTGAAGTTGTCTAATCGTTCTGGAAAGCAATTTGCAATCATGCCAAGAAAGTGATGAAAATATCCATACCCTTGGACCCAGAAAGCTCACTAATCGTTAGGCATGCATCCTAAGGTTGCTGTGGTTGTCGTTTTCTGTTCTTTGTTCTTGAAAAGGATGGTGAGATCAGGAAGATGACATCATGACTGGCTAGTGAACTGGATTTAAGTGAGGCAAGGCTGTGTAAAGTCACCAGCCTCACTTTCTCCTCTGGAGCCATCTGAGTCCAATGGCAAGAGAGCAGGGTGAATGGAATATCCCTCACACCCTAAGGAGAACAAAGCCATAAGACAGGGTTCCCTGTGCACCAAAATATTTATAACAGTGCTTTTTTTGTGATAAAAAAGAACTGGAAACAAAGTAGATATACATGTATTGTAAGTTAACTAAACAAGCCATAGTAAATGAATGAAATAGAGTATCATCATACCATAAGAAACTGTGTATGTAGGGGACAGAGCCAAGATGGTGGAGAGAAGCCAGGAAGTTTTCTGAGCTCTCCCCAGTTTCCCTGGGAAACAACATTAAATCAAGCCTCTAAACAGATTCTGGAGTGACAGAACTTACAAAAAAAGGAGTAAAACAATTTTACAGCCTAAAATAACAGAAGGACTTCAGGAAAGGTCTGTGTCACTTAAATAGAAGAGGTGCACAGCCTAGAGCAGACAGTGTCCAGACAAGCCAGTGGGAGGCATTTAGCTACAGCACAGATCAGCACTCAAGACCTCTCAGTCCTGGCTCAGCAGGTTAGTGGCACAACAAGCCAGCTGTGAGGCCTCCAACCCCAGGAAAGAAAGCAAACTACCAGAGCAAAACAGGTATGACTAAGCCAGGTCACCCCAGAGCAATGAGTAAGATGCTAGCACCTGAGAAAGCCAGTGACCAAACCTCCGGCTCCCAGCACAAGGAGCTTGATACAGTGCTCCCTGTGCCATAGGAGCAGAGCTCAGCCTTAAAAGTCATGAAACAGGCTTAAAAATGAACAGGAAACAAAACAAAGAGTCCTGACCATAGAAAGTTACTATGGTGACAGGGAAGATTGAAAAACAAACTCAGAAGAGGATAATAAGGTCCAAATGCCTATGTATGATGCCTCAAAGGGGAAAATGAATTGGTCTCAAGATCAAAAAGCCTTCTTGGAAAAGGTGAAAAAGCATTTTAAAAGTCAAATAAGAGAGGGTGGAGAAAAATTGGGGAAAGAAATGAGAATTATGCAAGAGTCAACAACTTGGAAAAGGAAAGATCAAAATTAATTGAAAAAAACAATTCCTTAAAATAATAATCCTACAATATGTTGTTTACAAGAAACATATTTGAAGCAGAGATACACACAGAATAAAGGTAAAAGGCTGGAAAAGAACATATGCTTCAGATGAAGTACAAAAAAACAGCAGGGGTAGCAAACCTGATCTCAGACAAAGCAAAAGCAAAAATAGATACAATTAAAAGATAAGGAAGGAAACTGCATCTTGCTAAAAGGTACCATAGACAATGAAGTATAATATCAATACTAAACATGTAGGTACCAAATGGTATAACCTACAATTTCTTAGAGGAGAAGTTAAGTGAGTTACAGAAAGAAACATACAGCAAAACTGTACCAGTAGGGGAACCTCAACTTCCTCCTTTTGGGATCTCTTTCAGGAGTTGATCAGTGGATTCTTTCCATTTCTATTTTGCCCTCTGGATGTAGAAAATCAGGGAAGTTGTTCTTGATAATTTCTTGAAAGATGTCTAAATTCCTTTTTTGATCATGGTTTTCAGTAGCAATTTTTAAATTCTCTCTCTTGGATCTGTTGTCCAAGTCAGTTGTTTTTCAAACAAGATATTTCACATAACCTTCTATTTTTTCATTCTTTTGGTTTTGTTTTATAATTTCTTGATTTTCATGAAGTCATTAGCTTCTATTTGCTCCATTTCAATTTTGGAGAAATTATTTTCTTCAGTGAACTTTTGGGCCTTCTTTTCCATTTGGCCAATTCTGCTTTATAAAGCATTCTTCTCATTTTTAGGTTTTTAGACCTCTTTTGCCATTTAGGTTAGTCTGTTTTTAAAGGTGTTATTTTCTTTAACATTTTTGGGGGTCTTCTTTAGCAAGCTGTTAACTCATTTTTCATGATTTTCTTGTATTACTCTCATTTTTTTTCCCAATTTTCCTCTACCTCTCTTACTTGATTTTCAAAATCTTTTCTGAGCCCTTTCATGACCTGAGACTATTCCAAATTTTTCTTGGAGGCTTTGGATGTAGGAGCCTTGACCTTGCTGTCTTCCTCCACTTGTATGTTTTGATCTTCCTCATTGTAAGAAAATACTTTTTCACCAAGAAAGTAACCTTCTATAGTCTTATTTTCCCCCCACTTTTGTTCATTTCCACAGTCAATTACTTGATTTTTGAGCTTTGTCAAGTGGAAAGTGTACTGCCCCAAGTTTCATGGATTTTGTGCTGCTATTTTCAGAGATATCTCTAGGGACCTGTAAATTCTCAGTTCTTCCAAAGTGATATAATCAAAGGAGAGGTGTTCGTTCCTCTCCTGGTCTGCACTCTGCTCTGTGAGCAACCATAAGCATTCTTTCCTACTCTGAAACTGCGGGTAGAATTTCCTCTCCACAGCTGCCACCAATTCTGCCACATCAGTGCTCCTCCTCACCTGAAAAGATCTTAGCCCAAAAGGGTCAGTGCCTCCCATTGCATCCTGGGCTATTTCCAGTCATCCTGATGAATATCTGGTCACTGGATCCAGATGGCTCTGGAGGAGAAAGTGAGGTTGGTGACCTTGCAGTCCTCCCTCACTCATATCAAAGTCAATTGCAAGTCATGTCATCATTTCCCTGAAGTCATGGTCCTTTACGAAAATTAAGGACAAACACAACCTGTGAGTAGACCAATCTGCCTGAATGGGGACCCAGCTAGTTGGGTAATTAAGCTCTCCCTCTCTCTCTCTGTCTCCTCTCCAATGGGAGGTGAATTTCCAGTTAACTTGGGATTTACTGCCTATCTTCCTTCCTTCCTTCCTTCCTTCCTTCCTTCCTTCCTTCCTTCCTTCCTTCCTTCCTTCCTTTCCTTCCTTTCCTTCCTTTCCTTCCTTTCCTTCCTTTCCTTCCTTTCCTTCCTTTCCTTCCTTTCCTTCCTTTCCTTCCTTTCCTTCCTTCCTTCCTTCCTTCCTCCATAATGGGTCCCTGGCCAAACTTCACTTAATGGCTGCATTTTGAACCCTCCTGGCTTTGAGTGAATTTAGAGTGAATGTCAATGATAACTGTTTCTCTTTGAAACAGCAACCCCAAGGGTCTTCTCCTCCCAGCTCAGTTTTTTTTTCATTTTCTTTTAATTAAAAGGGCCAACCCTTAACTCCACTCTTAAAGAGGCAATGCCTATTCCCTGAATGGGCATTACCTCACTTTAAGTGAGTACCTGAAAAGGCCTTAACCTAAAAGGAAAATGTTAAAGTAGACGTGGGCAAATTGAGATGCTAATGTATTGTTGGTGGAGTCATAAACTGACCCAACCATTCTGGAAAGCAATTTGGAACTATTCACAAAGGACTATAAAACTATGCATACCCTTTGACCCAGCAATATCAGTATTAGGATATATTCCCAAAGAGATCATAAAAAGGGGGAAAGGATCCATGTGGACAATATTTATAGCAGCTTGTTTCATGGTGGCAAAGAATTGGAAATTGAGGGAATGTCCATGAATTGGGGAACAGCTGAACAAGTTGTGGGATATGAACGTAATGGAATACTATTGTGCTGTAAGAAAGGATGAGCATGTGGATTTCAGAAAAACCTGGAAATACTCACAGAAACTGATACTGAATGAAGTGAGCAGAATCCAGAGAATGTTGTACACAGTAACAGCACATTGTATTATGAAACACTATGATAGACTTAGCTCTTCTCAGCAATGCAATGATCTAAGACAATTCCAAAAGACTCATGATGGAAAATGCTGTCTACATTCAGAAAAAGGACTATGGAGTCTGAATGTAGATTGAAGCAGACTATTTGTAATTTTTTTGGTTTTTTCTTTCTTATGGTTTCTCCCTTTTGTGCTGATTCTGCTTTCAGAACATGACTAATGGGGAAATACATTTAATATGATCGTACATGGATAGCCTATATCAAATTGTTTACTGTCTTGGGGAGGGGGGAAAAGGATGGTGGGAGGAAGAAAAATTTAGAATGCAAAATCTTATAAAAATTGAATGTTGAAAACTATCTTTACATGTATTTGAAAAAAATTAAATACTAGTAAATGAAAGTAATTATGTATGTAAAGAATAAAAGAGAAGCATAGGAAGACAACAACTTATAGAAAGTGAAGTAAGCAGCATTAGGAAAAAATGGGTGGTATTTGTAGTCATGTAGACAGAGAGGAAACAACTGAGAAAAGAAAAAAATTAAAAATTGAATGTGAAGTATGAACAATTACCGATCAAGCTTGGCCCCCAAAAATATGTGAAAAAATGAACATCCCTCTCTTCTTTGCAGATGTGGGAAACTATGTGTATGGAATTTTGCATATACTTTCTGACTCAATACATTGTTGCACTGCTTTTTGCTTTCTCTCTCTTTTTTATCATGTTTACTTTTATTTATTATTTTATAAATCATTGTTTATTATTATATATTAAATATATTTGTTATATCATTATACATAATGCATTTATTTTTATTATTTGTTCCATGGCTCTCTGGAGAGAAAAGGGATGTATTCCAAAATGGACATAATGGAAAAACAAAAATATTCATAAAATTAAGTTTTTTTTATTAAAAATATATAAGAATGTCTCCACATAATGTTGCCTGCTTGGAGATAGAAGGTTGTCCTAATTTGGCATTTCCTGACTTCCTTTGGCAAGCAGCGCCAGGCTTCTCTGATTCTGGCCACCTGGCCACCTCCTTCCCTCTTCTACCTCCCCCTTAGCCACAGGCATTAACAGACAGGCTCTTCCTCAGAGATGACAGCTGCTGCCTCGAATTCTGCATGGGGCAAACAGGTGGCCAGGTGGCTGTCCTTTCAGCCTTAGCAAGGCATTTAGAATTCTTCTCAGCATCAAACAATTAGCTTAGAGCTCAATTTGTTAGAGTAGAGAATAGCAGGGACTCTCCATGGTACACTCTTCCTCCACAGAAGGCTTTCCCAAGTGGTCAGATGAGCTAATCCCTTTCAAGTCCCCCTCCTACCCAGGAACTGAGGCTCTCATAGCTTCTCAGCCCCAAAGCACCCATTGACTCCAAATCCACTTCTCTCGATAATAGCAACATGCTTCAACTAAACAATAACCACTATGGGTACTAAGGACACCATGGGGTGCTGGAAATGCTAGAAAAGAGATGATAGTACATAAATCTAAGGATCCTAGCTTCTCACAAGGGAATATGACATACATAAGTGAGTATGGTACAAGGTAGACAAAAGAGGAGGAACAAAAGAGAGGTCCAGACAAGCTGCTTTGAAAAAGTAGAGAAGGGGGAGATCATTTTCACCTGAGCAACAGTAGGGGAGGGAGGACAAGAAAAGTTCAGGGAAGGCTTCTTGGAAAAGGCAGTGCCTGGATAAAGTTTTGAAGGAAGCATCAAACTATTAGTCAACATTCATTGCTGCTGTTGTTCAGTTGTGTCTAGTTCTTTGTGACCTTGTGGACCATACTGTCCATGGGGTTTTCTTGGCAAAAATACTGGAGTGATTTGCTACTTCCTTCTCTAATAGATTAAGGCAAACAGAGGTTGAGTGACTTGCCCAAGGTGAAAGAATTAGTAAGTGTGTAAAGCTAGATTTGAATTCAGGTCTTCTTGACTGCAGGCAGAGCCATCTGACTGCCTCCTATGCATTTATTAAGTGTCTATTACATGTCATTGTGATGTTAATTATGTTAATGAGAGTTAAAGATGTTCCCCATCCATTAAGGGAAATTTGATTAGGTGAGATTTGTTTTGTAGGAAGGCATTAGGAAGGCATTGTAAAGAGGCACTGGTTCTCAAGGGTTGTGATGTCCTCTGGCTCTGAAAAGTGTATATATATATATATGTGTGTGTGTATATATATATATATATATATATACTCTGAGGTGAGGTTTTGTATTGTGGGCTTACTCCTTGGAAGTGTTTGTTTGGCCAGGTGAGACTCTTGGTGGTTGCTAAAGAGCCCCCCAGCTTTGAACACCCAGACGTTGGTGCTTACCTCTCTGGTAACTCTATATGTGTGGTCAGACAGTTGGATCTGTCTCTTGATCTGTGATGTATGTATTGCCTATGGTCAGACAATTGGAAGTCCTAGCTTTTGGTCCTTATTTCTCTGTATTTTTTCTGAAGTTCAGGGTACTGACTTTTTCCCCTGAACTAAGTGAATGATATGAGTGTTTGATTAAAGTGATTGTTGACCCTTCAAAAGTTGCTTTCCTTTTAGAAAAGCATGTCTAAGAACCTGTACAGCAGCCCCTTCTGTGTATGTCAGGGTCCTTGTTATTACAGTCATGAACTTTGATAGGGGCTGGGGAAACAAAGACAAAATAAAATAGTATCTGCCCTCAGGGAGCTTCAATAGACAAAAAGAAACAGAAGGTGTAAAGTTCCCTGGGATAGCAAATAGCACTGGATTTGGAGTCAGGGAACCCTGAGAGCGTCATGCTAAGAAATATACTTCATCTTTCTAAGACCCTTCTGCACAATTAAGGATTTGGAGTCAATCATCCCTAAGGTCTCTTTCAGCTTTAAATCCTTTGGTACTCTGACCCACCCAAAAGTAAAGGCCTTATGTTTGAACAGTGGCCTTTGCTAGTTAGGCGACTTTAGATGAGATGCTTAATCTCTCTGAGCCTCAGTGCCCTCATCTTTAAAATGGGGATAATTAATATTTGTACAGTCTTCCTCACATGGCTGTTGCGGGGAAAGCACCAAAGGTCTAGAGGTAGAAGTCAGGTTAAAATCAGTGCAGAGAGTGCCTCCATGACCTTGAACAAATCTCATCACTTCCATGGTCTGGAGTTTCTGAATTTCTAAAGTAATGAAGTGGAATTAGATGACCTCAGAGTTCCCTCTCAAGCCTAAATCTATGATCCCATGACCCTATCAAAGTAGTTCAACTTGTCTGGACCACAGAAGACACAAAGGGAAATGTTGTGAAATGACTGTCACAGATCTAGGACTGGAAGGGACCCCAGAGGCCGACACTCCCATTTTAGAGATGAGACAAATGAGACCCAGAGACAAGGAGGGATTTGTTCAAGGTCACAAAGGTAGTAAATAGAAGACGTGGGCTTTGAACTCAGCTTCTCCAACAGTAAATCTACTGGTCTTCCCATTACAAAATGATTAGAGTCATATTGTGGTGGGCTAAGGAGTTGAAACTTTACTTGGTAGGCCATGGGGAGTCAGTAGTTTCTGTTGGAATAATTCCCCTCACCTCTACCCCATATTTTTGGCATCAAAAGACAGAATGGAAAAATTGAAATCCTCAAAAGGTGAGGTATCCCAAGCCCTAGGGTAGGACATTGGATAAAAGATATATCCATTCAGGGAGAATTCATTTCTCTCTCATTCTCCACATTAAGTATTCCCCTGCCTCAGGCAGAGAGCCATCTTAGGCCATTGCCCCCCACCAGCTTCTCCCACTATCTTCCAGCTCTCGTTAGAGAATATAGATAATTCACAAAATTATTGGTGAGAACATCCATCTTTATTACGGATGGGACGAATCCACTTTAGGGGAGTTTGATTGAATACCCAGTAGTCACAATTAGTCTTCATTGAATACGGAATACAAATATGAAAAATCAGAGAAGACAACCAGATTGTGAAAAATCTTATAAATCTGTTTTTGCCATGCTGTTAAATTTCTTTTCTGATTAAAATAATTCATCACTTATCTATAGCAAGCAATTCTGGGTGGCTATCCATATATGTCTGCCTTGGAAAATATGCACCAACTTAAAATGGTTTTTAATAAAAATATATTATTTTAAGCTGACGATTGGATTCCAACTGCTGCTGTACTACAATGGGGAGGGGATGCTGTATTGCAAAAATATAGATGTTTCCCAATAAATAAATTAAGAAAAAAAACGGGATCCATAGATAACTAGAAATTTTGATACACATTCATATTGCTTGGTTTTGCACAGAGATGCATTCTTCTTAATATTTTTTTGGCAAAGTCAACCTGAACTGCTCCTAAGAGCTCTGACTCCGTAGTTAGTTCAGCATCTCAGAAAAATCTTCATCATTTAAATTACCGAGGGAGAGAGTTAACAGGAATGGAGCAGGTCAAAGGACCACTTGGAAATTCTGAATCTAGATTTGCAGGGTCCTTGGAAATCTATAAACCATCTCTTAGACATTGCTTTGGCACAAAGCCCTGGCGTTACTCTTCAGGAAGGATGTTTCTAGGAAAGTCAGTTAGTCAACAAACATTTATTAAGCACCTATTATGTGCCCAGAGTTTTATTAAGTACTGAGAACATAAAGAAAGGCCAAAGACAGTCCCTGTTATCCAGGAATTTATAGTCTAATGATGGACACAGCATGCAAACAACTATATGCAAACAAGCTATATACAGGATCAATTTGAAATAATCAGTAAAGAGAAGATATTAGCATCAGAGGTGGTCAAGATGAGCTTCCTGTAGAAGATGGTCTTTTAGCTGGAATTTGAAGAAAGCTCTTCTGTAAGGTGAAGAGTTGGATGAAATCAGGAATTCCTCAGTTTTTGTGTTATGGACCCCCTTTAGTAGGATAATGAACCCTGCAGACAATTTCTCAGAATAATACTCTTAAATGCATAAAGTAAAATACAAAATATTAAAAAGAAACCAATCATATTGAAACACAATAATCAAGGTAATATTCAAAAAAAGAAGTTCGTAGGCCCAAGGTTAAGAATATCTGGACCAGATGGTAACTAAGGGACCTTCCAGGTTTCATAGTCTGTACTCCTTCTAAGGCTCTATCCTCCTCAGATAATCTACGGCCTGTCGTCTACTCCAGTCTCTGATGGAACCCTCAGTTCTCCTATTCTCCTAGCTGGCATCCCCTATAAGTCATCGGCCAATACCAGCAGTACCAGTCACATCAGCATCAGCACCAGCAGTACCACTATGGTTATATATTTCTATGTTATATAGATTACCAAACTATTATGTCTGATTCTCCATGACCCTGTTTGGGGTTTTCTTGACAAAGACATTGGAGTGGTTTTCCATTCCCTTTTCCAGATCATTTTATAGATGAGGAAACTGAGGCAAACAAGGTTAAGGGATTTGCCTATGGTCACATGGCTAGTTAGTGTGTGAGGCTGTTTTTGAACTCAAAAAGATGAGTCTTCCTGATTTCGCACTCAACGATCTTATCCATTGTGCCACTTAGATGCTCCAAACTAGATCCATTGTTCAAATTCTGTCTCTGATACCAACTAGCTGTGTAACCATGAGCCTTCATCTTGTTCATCCTCAATTTTCTCATCTGTAAAGAGCAGTTGATAATGCCAGTACTACCTACCTCACAGAATGATTTTAAGTATAAAAAGAGATGATGCATTGTAAAGTGCTTTATTAGTACCAGTTATTAATGCAAATATCTGATGTTTGTAAGCTGTTCAGTCATTTAGTCGTATCTAACTCTTTGTAACCCATGGGCCAAAGTATGCCAATACTCTCCGTGGAATTTTCTTAGCAAAGATTCTGGAGTGGTTTGTCATTTCCTTCTCTAGTGGATTAAGACAAAGAAAAGTTAAGTGACTTGCCCAGGGTCACACAGCTAGAAAGCATCTGAGGTTGGATTTGAACTCAGGTCTTCCTGACTATAGATCCAGAGACTGAGACATTGAGTTGACATTTGCATTTCACAATTGCTATTCAAATATGATTGACAATGATAACAAATCACATTTGTACAATGCTTCTAATGTTTGCAGAGAACATTCCTCCCAATGTCTTTATGACATAGTTGGTGTAAGTATCAGAAAAGAAAACAGGCCTGGGGAAATAAAATGACAACTAAGATGATATCTTATTAAGTGCCAAGACTAGAATCCAAGTCCAGACCTTTTGACTCTAAATGCTCTTTCCATTATATCAAGCTACTTCCAAGGATGGTCAGAATTTATTCCCTCTCTTTTTTATTGTGTATTCATTTTTCTTCTCTTTTGGGCTCACAGCTTTGTTGTGGAGGTGCAGGACCTTGTACTGAGGCCATTCAGAATGGAACAGCTGGTATAGTGGAAAGATTAAACTGGAATTGAAATCAGAGGAGATGGAACTGGGGTCACTTCACCTCTGTGCCCTCAGTGAGCTCATCTAAAGTAATGGGTAGACTAAATTTGAAGATTCCTTCCAATTCTAAATGAGTGGGTCATGAATGAGAGCCAGTTGTATTCAATTCTCTCTGCAAATAGAATGAATGAAATCTTATCTCCATGTTGATATTATGATTCCTTCTGGAAACATAGAAGAGAAAGATTAGACTTGTTATGCTTGGCCCTAGAAGACATGATTGGAATCAGTGGGCATAAGTTGCATATATGCTAATTTTAACTTGACAGAAGAGATAACTTCCAAATAGCTATAGCTATCCCAAAGTGAAATGAGCAACTTTAGTAAGGATTCAATTTTTGGTCATTAAAGGCCAAATGACCACTTAGGAAGGATGTTATAGAGGGCTTTAGAAGCCAAATAGATTTTGTATTTGATCCTGGAGGTAGCAGGGGGCTACTGAAGTTTATTGAATAGAAAAATGACATGGTCAGACATATGCTTTAGGAAGAGTACTTGAGACTTGAGGCAGGGAGAACAATAGTCCAGGTAAGAGGTGATGAGGGCCTGCAACACAGTGGTGGTGGTGCTGTAAGAGGAGTGAAGGGAGGATATGTGAGAGATATTTCAAAGATAAAATAGACAGAACTTGGCAATTGATTGGATTCGGGGGAAGGAGGTGAGAGAGTAGTGAGCGGTGGATGACACCGAGGTTGAGAACCTGAGTTGAGTAAGAGGGTGGTAGTTCCCTCAACAGTAATAGGAAAGTTGGAACGAGGGAAAGGTTTTAGGAGAAAGATAATGAATTCAGTCTTGATCATTTCAAGGTGCAGGGAAATACTGAATTAGGTACCAAATTCATTGAGGAAAGATGGGTAGTGTCCCGATGGCTGGTAGACAACAACTAGGAACTTGATTGGGTAGCAGATATCAATTTTGTGGACCTCAAAGGGGGAGAGAACTTGAGGGGAGAGAGAGGACCTGGCAATGGCAATGAGGAGCAGGAAGTATTCTAAGAAAGGGAGGCCAAGGAGGCTGCATCATAGAGACTGGTCTCAGTGAGTGTAAGAAGATGGAATGAGTAAGGAAGGAAAAGGTTAAGTTAAAAGCAAGTTTGTTATCTTTGGAAAAGGCATTCCAAAAAGCACAGTGTAAAGGGCGGGTAACTTTAATGGAATATTAGGGTGTTTGGGCTGATGAGTGTGGAAATAAGGGAGCGGTCAGTGAAGGACAAAGAAAGGGCTGCGATGATGACAACTTGGGGTTCAGGATCACTGGGCAAATGGGTAAAAATGGATGGGAGTTAATTATTGAAGAATGAATTCAGCTGAGTTATACTCAGTTGTCAGGGTTGGGTCAATAGGTAGAATCATCCTAGGACATCAGGCAATAACGTGTAGCTGGAAAGATGAAGCAGAGGTGTGTCGGGGGATACTCGGGATCAGGCAAGATGTGGAGTTGTAGGAGGATGGAGAGTGTGCTGAAGCAATAATGATAGAATGGCTAACCCAGGGCGAAGGCTGGCTAAGAAGCTCCCTCCTTTCCCTATCAGATGCCTCTGTCCTTACCCAGGAGAGATAGGTTAGCATCTAGCTGTGGAAAGGACTCAGCTTAGAATACATTGATCTGTGCTCAAACCCCAGCTGTCTAATTTACCACCTGCTGTTGGACCTTGGTCAAGTCACTAAACTTTCTGGGTCTTAGTTTCAATCTCTATTCAGAGAGTATTGGACCATATTACCTCTAAGATTCTTCCAGGATGAAAGCTGTCATGAGAATCATTGGAGAAAATATAGATCCTTAAAATCCTTAAAGTGCTAAATATAAAATCACCTTTAATGTACAACACACACATGGCAGAGTAGCATTGTACACTAAGACAACTTAGACCTTATTAGATATTATCTTCTTTATCTTATTACTATTAATAATTTATATTTCTTCAATATTCTATCCCCACCTCAAAAATCTCAATACCTGAGCTACACATTCCATCATTAAGTCAACAGCACTGAAATTTTCAAATCTTTGGATATATGAATTTCATAGTTTTTGTTTTTCAAGATGGCAGATCATCTCTTCCACCCATTGCCAATTTTACAAAATGAAATTTGAGAAGCTACTCTCCTCTATCCTCTACAACTCCTCCTCCACCACGACCCCCACCCCACCCCCCAAAAAAAAAACCCAAGGAAAATGATCTAGTCTGGTCCTTCCCCTTAATGTTGATCACCACCACCATAATGATTATTCACCATTTCTGATGATGAAATTAGTGTGGGGTAGGATAAACAGAAGCATACTATTTTTAATAGACCTGCTAAATGTAAGAATAGAGTGCCACTTAGAAATTTTCTCATGAATCTGATCAGTTTATAAGTTGCTTCACATTTAATCATATTTACCTCCTTGCATTGAAGTATCATATTAATTTTATTTTCTTCAGAGTATGGGCAATAAGATAAGATTTTAATGGAAAGAGGTGAATCCAATCTTATAGATTGGTGCGATGGGACTCTTGATTGAAACACAAAAATTGAAAGGTAGACCTGGTTGTTGTGGGTTATTTTTAAGAAGAAACAAACCTGATAGAAATGTCAGAGTAGCATTGTACATTAAGATAATGTACGCTGCATTGAAAATCCATCACCTTGAGGGTGAAGACAAAGCATGGAACATTTGGGTAAGGTTAAAAGGGGCAAAAACAGAAGTGACAGCATTGTGGATTTAACCGACCAAGCAATCAGACGAAGTATATGAATATTTTTTCATGTTCTAGCTAACAGAAATTGTCAAATAGAGGAGTTATCTTAGTAAGTGCCTACTATTCATTTAACTACTGAAGCAGGGGTTGGGGAGTGTACTAGTAAGGACCCTGGCCAGCATACACAGGGGATTCTGCTGTACAGGTACTTAGATCTACTTTTCTAAAAGAAAAGCAACTTTTGAGGGGGGAGGTGCTTCTTAAGGGCTACCCAAAGTCTCATTTGGCCAAAGCAACACTTTCATGAATAAGCTCCCAAAGCAAAACCTCACCTCAGAGTATATATACACTTTTCAGAACTAGAGGGCATCACAACCCTTGTGAACCAGTGCCTCATTAGAAATTAACAAAAGTTGTGTGACTTCCAACAAAACAAATCTCCCCCAATCAAGTGTCTCTTAATGGGCAGGCCCATTAATGGGCTGGAAAGATCTTTAACTCTCATCAATAAAATTAGCATTACAGGGAGGGCAGAAAACATTGGAGAAATTGGCAGGGGATGAGGTAAAAGGTGAATGTAGGGGAATTGTTGAGAAGAAAAACCACTTCTTCATCTAAAGAAAAAAATAGTAGAGGATGTTGTAAGGAAGTATGAAATGAAAAGGGAGGAAAAATGGTGCTCCTAGCAAGTAGCTGTGATTTCCTGAGTAAAGGAGAAAGGTGGGAATAGTGGGTGCTGCTAGAGGTTTGAAAAAAGAAGTTTCAGAGCATCTGTCATGGTGGATGGGATGATAAATTAATTAGTGAATCACAAAAGGATTGCCTTGCTGCAGAGAGGGCCCAGTTGAGATTAGATACATCAATGCGTAGTGGACCCAATCAGCACCATTGCATTAATTCCTTCATCCAGCTCCGTTTAGTAGCAGGTGGATAAGAGTAGATGAAAAAGATCGTGGCAGTCAAGAAGGTCTGGAGTCTGGCCAGGTATAAGCAGAGACTGTAAAAGAGTATAAAAACTTCAAGGGTAGGGGATAGTGCAGGTTTGAACTGGTTATCTAAAGGGCCAGGCCTGGAAGGAAGGAGATACAGAGAAATGGTAGTGACCTGAGAAAATAATGATGGCAGAGAAATGGGAAGTCATGGTGAGAATGAAAAGTAGGTTGAGAGGAATAAGGCAAAGAGAGAGGTGAAATGATGGAATTTGATAAGTATTCAATTGCTTCAGTTGGGTCTGACTTTGTGCCCCCATTTGGGATTTTCTTGGAGTGGTTTGCCATTCATTTCTTTCAGCTCATGAGGGAAACAAGGTTAAGTGACATGCCCAGGTTCACACAGCTTAGGAAGTAACTGAGGTCTGATTTGAACTCAGGAGCATGAATCTTCTTGACCTCAGGCCCAACACTCTATCCACTGTGCCACCTAGCTGTCCATATTTGATGAATCGATAAAGGAATTTCAGAGTTCTTATTCATGGAAGGGTAATCCTTGTAGGTAGAAAGAAGAACAAGTGTGTGACCATCTTCATCTCTGTGTGTGGCTGAGGTGGGGTAAAGGAGCAGGACATGCAAATCAAGTAGATTGAGGGATTGGCTTAGGTTTCTGTGTGTGTATTGTACTGTATCATATATGTATTGTATTATGTATGTGTATCATGTGTGTATGTATTATTTTATATACACACATACACATACACATACATAGGTTTAGCTGTTTGAAGGACATTAGCATGCATGCTGGAGTTCCCTAGTCTAATTACCAGAGTTAGGCCATAGACTTTGAGCTAAGCTACACTCATTAAAAAAGGAGAAAAATGTGCTGGGAGCTGTCGAATACTAGTCACCAAGGTCTAGACTGGGTAAGAAACCTGTATAGTGTGATCCTCAAGGGAAGGGTAGAAAGGGAATGTTGAAGTGACAACAGGGAGTTTCACATTTTCCCTCTAAGACCAGTGTAGGTGTAAGTGCTGGGAAGGGCAGAAGGAAATTGTGAAAGTACAACTGATTCTGGAAAAGGTGGCCAGATGACAGTGTCATTGAATGTTTGTACCCCTTTTGTCTGTTGCTCTCAAGCAGTTTATATGTCATTTCACTTGATCCTCCCACCCAGGCACTGGTTACAGATTTTTAATTATGTATTTCATACATACACATACACAAATACATATATAAAACTATATGTATACATATCTATATATATGAATATACGTACATGTACATAAATGGATGTATCTGTGTATGTGTATACACAATGACGTATGTGTGTGTCTATAAAGAGTGTTGTTCAATCATTCAGTCACATTCAAGTCTTCATGACCCCATGGACCATACTGTCTATGGGGTTTTCTTGGCAAAGATTCTGGAGTGGTTTGTCATTTCCTTCTCCAGTGGATTAAGGCAAACAGGGTTAAGTGACTTGCCCAGGGTCACACAGCTAATAAGTGTGTGAGGTCAAATTTGAACTCAGGTCTTCCTGCGTTCCTGAATCCAGGCCCAAAACTCTATCCACAGAGCCATCCAGCTGCCTCTGTAAAGAGTGTATGCACATACAAATATGTGCATATGTGTATGTATATGCATATATGTATATTATATGCATGTGCGCATGTGTGTGCATCGATATATATCTCAATATAACTATATATGTGTGTATGTGTTTATATATGTGTGTGTATACATAGACATCTACCTTTATATTTCTTTATACCTATATATTTATATATACACCTATATGATATATACACATATGTATAGATATGTGTGTATATATACAGAATCTATATGTGTACGCACATATATACACATATATACATGTATGTGTGTGTACACACATGCACGCACGTGTTCTCTTCTGACCTGAATTTCTTCCAGGCCAAAGCTTCTAACACCTGCCCAACATGGTTACTCCCAGGGAGGGTGACAAGCTCTAAATGGAATGGCCTTTACCAGGGGCCCTGGCAGCTTGATGTGCCCTTTGCTAGGACTGTCAGATCCAGTGGCTGCTAATTGACCAATGTGCCTGCCTCCATGCAGCGATTAGCCACCGTACGTTGACAGCAAGTTGACGTTAATTATCTGTGAGTTAGTGGCATCTGAAAGCACAAACAGCAGTTTGTCATTGCAGCAAAACAGCCTCATTATTACCACCAGGCCATATATCAGGGCTCTGGGAGAAGAGAAAGTTTTTGAATTGAGGGGCAGCGGGAAGGATTACCTGAGATCTCTTTCACCAACCTGTCTCTTTTGTAATACACTAATTCCCCCAAAATCTGTTTCACAAACCAGTGTCTCCCTTGTCACATCCAAAGAGCACTTCCATCAGCTTATCTCTCTATGGTAACCCCCACAAATAACCTCTTCCACAATCCTGTCTTTTGTGCAAGACCTTTCAGTATTTTTTTTTCTATTAATGAATCCCTTCCTATAGTCCTTACATCACCTTGCAAGCTTCTTCCAAAATTCCATCCCCCCAAAATCTCTTCCATCAGCCTCTAACCTATGTCTGAAATGCCACTAGAAGAAAGTTGTCTTAGCTAAGGAATGTTAAAGATGCAAGTGTCCTTAGAATGGCTAATACATTCAGGTAATGAAGCAAATTTGCAAGGTGGAACACCATATAGAAGGAGGTAACCAAGATTGCAAAATGCCTATAAAGTATGTCACTGTGCTCTCTGGTTGATATCACTGCAGTGGTTTGGGTCAGAGAGAAGACTTGTGAGAACACTTTTAATTAAATTCAACGAAACAAGCATTTATTGAATGCTTATTAGGTTCAAGGTCCTGTGCCAGACTGATGTGAAACAAAGACAGAAAGCAAAGTATCCCTGCCTTCCGGCGTCTTCCATTCAACTAGGCAGCTCTCTTAGGATTTTAGGGCAGAGAGGGATCTTATCAAAAGAAGAGCCAAATTTTGAACCCAGGTTTTTTATTTTCTACTTCAGATCTATTAACTTATCACCCACGTGGATGATTCATGGAAAAAAAGAATCAGACTTCTGTGTAATTCTAGAGGACAAAGTAAAGTCAATCACAGAATTTTCTAATAAATTATTAAATTAATTTATTAAGCTAATACTTAGTTTTTCTATTATTAATGAATAATAGGAAGTAATAATAACTGCATCCCATATTTTATGATAGAATAAGGGAATACATCACCAGATTTAGAAATAAGAAGGAACTTAGAGGTGGACTAGGAGGCCACTGCACTGAGATGGTAAGTGAGTTGCCTTAAGAAATACAGGTAATTAGAGAGGCTATAACTAGAACTCCACTGCTTGATATAAATTCAGTGTGTCACTGAGGAATGGGAATAGAGAGGATAATCCAGCTAACTCAAGGCCAGTTTTATTGGACGAAGGAGAAGACAACCCATCCCCAAGAGAATCCAATCCTAGTCCCTCTAGTGCTGCCAAACTTTAATTGCTAATCTCTGGAGAATAGGTATAAAGGCAGAAAACAGAGGGATGTGGTGAGGAGGAAAGGCAGGTCCTGGGATACTACACCCTCCCAACCACCCAATATTAGCACCCTACAGGAAAGCTCTTGTCGCCTTCCCATAGTTAGGGCTCTAGGCAGTGAGTAGTAAAAAAAAATAAAAGTTTCTGAAGTATCTTCATCAGAAGAATTTTTAAAGTATAAAGTCCAAATATTATCCCTATTTAGAGATGACTCAGAGAAGTTAAGATAGAATGGATGGAGAAGAGGGGGGAAGGATTTGGAACTGAAAATAAAAATAAAATTAAAAAAAAATAATCTTTAAGAGAAAAGATAAGGTACTTCCTTGTAATCAGAGGGTTAGTGTCAAAGGCAGAATTCAAAACCAGATCTCTTGCTGTTACACTTAGAGGGTCTTAGATGCTCAAGATATCCCATTTCCCAGGCAGCCTCTTCTGGTGATTGTCATCCTTCCTACATAACAGACCCAGCAATTGGTCACCCAACTGCTACTTCAGTGTTCCCATTGACAAGAAATTCACTGGCTGTGAAGACAATCCATTCTCTTTCAGGCCAGATCTAACTGTTAGCGAGATCTTCCTTATTTTGAAACAAAACCAATCTAGGCCTATCTCCCTTTACCCATCATCCTTTCCAGTCACCTTGTATCTTTTTTCTATATGAGTGCATATATGCTGTGATATATTATACATACTAATATATTATTATATATGCTATTATATATACATACATATATGTGTATATATACACACGTGTATGTGTGTGTGTATATATTTATATATATGTGTATATATATATATATATACATATATATATATATATATATATATATATATATATATATATATATATATATATATATATGAGAGAGAGAAAGTGTTTACCCCATAGCGCAGTGTCAACAGTTAGGTGGTTCAATGGATAGAACTTTGGGCTTAGAGTCAGGAAGACCTGAATTCAAATCCAGACCCAGATACTTCCTAGCTGTACAACCCTAGGCAACTCGCTTATTCCTGTTTGCCTCAGTTTCCTCATCTGTAAAAGGAGCTGGAGAAGGAAGTGGCAAACTCCTCCAATATCCCTGCCAAGAAAACACTAAAAAAGGGCCACACAGAGTTGGACACAACTAAAAAAAATGACTGAACAAGGACGATATAGTGCATCTGTCATTCAATCTCCAAAAAGCTAACATGGTGCCTAGTATATAACTGGCACTTACTGCTCATTGACTTATGGATTATCCAGTGAGTCACCCTTACAATGAAAAGGCATGAAGACATGCCACCTCCCAACATTAATAGGTTTTGTAAAATGGTTAACTAAAGAAAAACCATGTTTTGGGAAGCAGCTCCCTTTAACAATGCAATTCAGTATGGAACTGTGATTATATATTACCAGTGTTTTATTTGATTCCTCAAGCTCAACATGTGCAAAACAGAACTTTTCTTCCTCCAAATAGCTGTCCCTCTTCCCACCTTCTTTATTTCTATCAATACCAATGTCCTTCAAGTTACCCAGCTTCACAATTTTGCCACCATCCTTGACTCTTTACCCCATCCCTTATTTATCAAATCCTATCTGTTTTACCTCCACATTTTTCTAGTAATATAACACTGACCCTGGAGGAGAGAATGTCTGAGTTCAAAGCCTGCCTTAGACACCTCAGACAAAGCAAGTCATTTAAACTTTGTCTCCCTCAGTTTCCTCATCTAGGAAAATGGGGATAAAGATAGCATCTATCTCCCAGAGTCATTATAGGGGAAAAAAAGGAAATAGTAAACCTTAAAGCTCTCTACAAATATTATGATTATTTCTGTCAGTCAACCTTTTCTTTCTTCTCTCTACTTTATAGGTATCTCCCTAGTCCAGACCCTTACCACCTCTTACCTGAATTACCCTGATAGCCTCTTAACTCATTTTCCAACTTACTGTCTCCTCCCTTTGTGATCAGTCCTCCACAGACTTATCAAATGACTGTTCTTAAAACACAGGCAGTACCAATTTATTCCTCTATCCCAGAAGTTTCAGTGATTCCCTACTGGAACTAGGATCAGCCATGAAGTTCTCTGATACTTAAAGCCCTTCTAGATTGGGCATCAGTCTGTTTTTTTCCAGATTTATTTCACTTCATGGGCACGGTACATTGCAACTACATTGCTATTTCATACACCAAACTCTATCTCTCACCTCTTTGAGTTGTATAGCTATGACAACTCAACAAACATTTGATGCTCCCCTTGTAGGCAGAGTCCACAGCTCAGAGAGTGGAAAGGCAAAGTGTACACAAGAGCGCTGTCTTTGCCCCCCTGGACATCACAACTCCTTGGAGGGAAAAAGAAGTAAAGTTGAGTTGTCATTGTCGCCATCATCATTATCATCATCCACACTTACGTTTAAATTCTGGTGACTACGGTAAAGTCAGTAAAAATGAGGTTCCAATCCCACATCTGTCATTGGGCTTTAGGCAATTCCCTAAGACATCCATGAAGTTATAGACAGATTTCAAGGGAGTCTCCGCAGGGATGAAATCACAGGTCCTTGAAGTATTGACATATTGATTTAAGTGCATCATGTAACCACAGGCAAAATGCTTGCCAACGACCTTCTAAGTGGAAACTAGGTTCCTGGGCCGGTAAAATCCAAGCTACAGAAACTTAATAGACACGTATCACTATATTAGGGCTGGGCTTGGCTGAACTGAGCAGCTAAGGGATGCTTGGATACCTAGTAGACCCAAGATGTAAAGACCTGACATTCCTCCGTCCAGGGACTCTGGAGATTTGCAAATGGCTGTCAGGTGATTGGGGGCAGAGCAGGAGTACTAGGTAGTTCGAGGACAAAACAATAAAATCCAATGACATCTTGGAAGGAAATTAGGGAGAGAGGCTTAACTACAGCCTTCCCAAAAATATTAAACTCGAGCGTCAGATCTATCTAGAGAGAGTAACTCATAGTGGTCTTTGAAGCACTGTTTCTCAGAACCAAACAAGGAAGAAAGTATATTATTCGTTTCTGGGCACAGATACATACTGTATTCCTACCCCCACCCCTGAGAAAAAGGAGTCATAGAAACATACTGAGTCTGAGTGGATTGTATGAAAGAGGAAAAGTAATTGTTGATTGGACTTGGGGTCTTAGGGTTCAGAGGCTAAATCCTGTAGTCTCTTAAAGAGTCTGAAGAGTGGAGGGATGAATAGGCCAGTGACTTAAAATTAAAGTTGGGCTAAAAGGGTCTTTAAAGGTTTTGTTATTTTTTTTCTCTTCTCTTTTACATTATTTTCCAGAGGCTTTCAGGTAATCATCTCAATGCCTATTTTGCGAATAGGGCTGCTGCAGCTGCTGCCAAGACCCCTATAAGTGAATTGTTTGGATAAAGTGCTTAACCTCTCTACAACACTCTGCATTAGCAGTAATGAACAAAGATTAAAAGTGAACACAAGGTCTAAGATGGGCTGGTCTCTAGGGACTGACAGAAGGACATCACAGTAAAGAGTTTAATTTGAGCATGAGGTTGTATGACATTCTTATGAAATGATGTTATTGGACCAACTTTATGTATACTATTTTACGATCTTCTCTCTCATATTTTGACTTTGTTATTTTAAAAGAATATTCCAATGATGTTTTAAAATATCTCTCCCCCTTCTCTCATTGGATAGAGACCTAGCAAGTTAATCTCTTTGGGTTTCAGTTCTCTCATCAGTAAAAGTAATGATGCCTTTCCTAACTTCTTTAGGGAGGATAAAAATCATTTTGTAAGTTATAAAGTGTCACAAAAATGTCATTTTTCATAAATTTATTTAAAGTGTTAATAGCTGAAGACAGTTGAATGTGCTCCACTTCTTTATACTGTAATAGAAGTGTCCAGAAATAAAGTTTTTACTTAAAGAAATAACTCTCTCAACTGTTGAGATTTCTAACCTGAGGATGGTAAACATCCTTAAAAAAATCTTTCTAACTGTATTTTATAGAATTGATTTCCTTTGTAACCTATTTTATTTTGTGTATTTAAATACATTAATCTGAGAAGGGGTTGTTGTATTTCCTGTGAAACCTAGACAATATACCAGTGCCATGCCAGGAAACTGAATCATTTCACTAGACCGCCAAAGAGGACCAGGACATAAGAAAAGGAGATAAACTGCTCTAAAGAATAACATTTCAAGAACTGTCAGTGAAAGGGAGGAAGTAGAGGGAAGCCTAGTGAATAATCCTGTCTGAACAACACACCATAAAGCTTGGAAGTGAGCCAAGGACCATCTAGACCAATACCTTTATTTTACATGGTTGCTGTCCTTTGTTCTTAAAGAGAATCAAAATGATATCACTCTGTTGGAGTCAAGGTACTGACTGTGGCTGACCAGACCAAAGGAGCTCAGAAGGTTCTGCCACAGGTCAAGCACAAATAGTCCCTATGAACATTTATAGTGGAGATGTCTCTAAATTTGCTCATCTAATGTTGCTTTTGAGCTACTACAATTCTGCTTCGGTTATGGAGCACTGCATCTTTTTTTATGAGGGCATGCTGTAGTGGGTGGTCCTGGGCCAGTGTCTCTCACATCACACAATCAATTCAGAGAGACTTTAAGAGTGTCTTTGTAGCACCTGACCTCTGACCTCCATGTGAGCACCTGCTTCATGTGAGTTCTCCAGAACATAGTCTTTTAGGCAAATGTACATTTGGCATTTGAACAATGTGACCAGCCCATCAGAGTTGTGCTTTATGCAGTAGAGTGAATGCTTGGCAGTTTAGTTCAAGAAAGGACCTCAGTGTCTGGTATCTTCTCCTGCCAGGTGATCTTCAGAATCTTCCTGAGACAATTCAAACAGAAGTGATTCGGTTTCCTGCCATGGCACTGGCATATTGTCTAGGTTTCACAGGAAATACAACAATGAGGTCAGCACAACAGTTCTGTTGACTTTCAATTTGGTAGTCAGTCTAATACCTCTTCTCTTCCACACTTTCCTTCATACCCTCTGAAACACTGAGGTGGTGCTATCAATGCATGTCTCAACCTCATCATCTATATGTACATCCCTGGAAAGTACACTGCCAAAGTAAGTAAACTTAACCACAGTATTCAAAATATTTTCCATTTTCTATAACTGATAGTTCCACATATGGATGGTGTGTTGCTGGCTGCTAGAGTATCTGTGTATTCTTGCTGTTAATTGTAAGGTCAAAATCAGTAGCGAAAGCAGTGGAGAACTGATCCATGCATTGTTGCATCTCAGCCTCAGAGACTGCGCTAAGTGCACAGTCATTTTACACAATGAGGGAACTAGAGCAGAAGGAGAAAACACCTCACTCAAAGTCACCCAGGCAGAGAGGGTCAGAGGAGGGATTTGATTCCAGGTCCTCTGACTCCTAAGGGGGTTCTCCTCGCTCTTTACCAAGCCATATTATTTTAAAGTTCAAAAAATGTTTTCCTTAAAACACTTTTCTGAGATACATAGTGCAAGATTTATTATTCCCCATTAAACAGATAAGGAAACTGAGATTCAAAGATATAAAGTGAATTATCTGCTGTCCTGTCACTCGTAAATGTCAAAGTCAGGACTTAAACTTGGATCTTTCTTGATTTAATTCTCTCTTGATTGACCAACCCCTCCCCCAAGCATTCCCCACTAATTGGTTTTGGTTTGTTTGTTTTTTATGACACTGCCCTCTCCTCGGTCTTGGTCCTAGACTGTCTCCTCCCACTCCTCTTCTTCCTCTTCATTCTCTTTTTCCTTCCCTTTCTTCTTCTTCTTCTTTGTTCAACTCCTCCTCCTTTCTTCCTTCCTTCTCCTCCTCCTTCTCTTCTTCTTCTCTTTCTCCTCCTTCTCTCTGTCTTTTAATCTCTGTCTTCCATCACTGTCTCTGTGTATGTGTCAATCTGTCTCTGTCCGTCTGTCCATCCCTCTGTACGTCCCTCTGTCCGTCCCTCTCTCCCTCTGTCCCTCTCCCCCTCTCCCTGTCCTTCTCCCTCCCCCCCCCCCCCTCTCTCTCTCTCTCTCTCTCTCTCTCTCTCTCTCTCTCTCTCTCTCTCTCTCTCTCTTTCTCTCTCTCTCCCCCTGGTCTATTTTTCCAGACATTTCATTCTTGGGCCACTTTACCTGAATTCCAACCAAAATGGTCCCCTTGCTGCTGCTGTCGCTCTTCCTCTTCTTCCTCCCCCTCCTCACACAACACTCCATCTCCCACCTCTTCAGCACCTTCACCTAACAACTTCTTCCCAAAGTCTTTAATCCTTTCCCCACTTTGTTCTGTTTCTTATAATCCCTAGCTCTTATAATCAGGTCTCAGTTCAGTTTCCAAATCCTACACAGAGACCTTCTTAAAGTTCTCATCCCCCTCAACCCTTTCAAGAAATAATTTTATATTTACTTTATAACTTACTTCTCTGCATATACATTGTCCTCCAATCCCTGCTCCTCACCCCCACCCCCCCAACCCCATGGAATGTATGATCCTTGAGAACAGGAACTGTTTCTGTTTCTTTCTATTTTTTTGTTTTTTAAATCTTTATATCCCTAGTGCTATGACAATGGCCGGAAAATAGCTGACAATCCTAATAAACACTTGTTGAGTTGAACTGAATTCCAAATCCAGTGGGTTTTCCACTGTATCATATGGACTTCGACCCCAATCTCTGTTCCTCAGCACCTTAAAGATCCTTTCAGCGCCATCAAATAGGCAACACCTTCTAATCCCTAAGGAGTTGGCAGTTAAGGCTGGTGTATCTTTTTTTCCCCAAGGACTAAGCTCCCAAACTTCCTCTCCCCAGCACTGAGCTTCCTTAAACTGAGCTCCATCACTTGCAACCTATCCCAGGTGGAAAAGGGGGCTCTAGTCATTTACATTGAGTTAAGGCATCAAGAGCTGATGGTGGTATAAAGCAGCTAGGAATCGTATGAAGGGCACTGATCTTGTCAGAAAATGAGAGGTTCAAGGCTGGATGGGACCCTGAAGGACATTTAATCTGGTCACCCCTTTCTACAGAGGAGAAAATGGAGACCCAGGGAGATTACAGAATTTGCCCAAGTCATATAGACTATAGGTGGCAGAGCTGGGATTTGAGCATGGAGCTTCTTACTCCAGATTCAGTTTTCTCTCAAGGCTGTATCCTACTGGGTCCTGACATCCAGGTTTGAGTCACAGTTTTGCCATTTACCAGCTGTGTTTCTGAGGGAAAACCACTTAACTTATCTGTACTGCAGCTCTCTCCTCATTTGAGCTTCCCTCAACGGGGGATAATAATGCTTGCACTTACCTACATCCAGAAAGTGTTGTGAGCATGAAATGAGATAATGTACATAAAGTCATTTGTAACTGTAAAATGCTACATAAATGTGAGCCATTATTATTAATATTATTAATGGCTTCTCTTATTCCACAGTCATGGGGAATTCCTGGGGCACAGTGAAAAGAATGCTAGATACAAGAGACAGAAAACCTTCTCTAGCACTTTACAGATGTGTGACCTTGATCACATCATTTCCCTTTTCTGGTCCTTGGGTTCATTGTCTACAAAATTTATCGAGAGGCTCAAATAATCCAATAGCTATAAAGCCATTCATAACCATTAGGAACTACTATACATGTGGGTTATGAATTATTAGTTATTGTGTCTGTACTGGTGCTGGTTTGGGTTGTTGATTTTTTTCACGGTAGTGAAGCACTACTAAAGAAAAACCACCAACAACCCTCAAAATAGAATGTCCATATCCTTGTTAGATGCAGGTGGGAAACTAATTTTCAATGCAGTATTGCCCTTAGAATCAATAATATTTGGAAACAAATACCACCCCTAGCACTTATGAACTCTATGACCATGGGCAAGATTGGGAGGTCAGGGTCAGTGGACTGCACTATCAAAAGGAGTCAACAGTTTGATATAGCAGCCAATGCAACCCTGAGCTACATTCGGAGGGACACAGTTTCTAGGAATGCATCCAAACCAAAAAATGGTAATAATAAAATTTGTATTATACTTTATGGTTTAATTATGTGATTAACATATACAGCTAATTGCCCAGAACCTCAGGGCTCCAGATTTACGTGAATGGGGTACAATATAGGGAATACTGAACCTCCAAAAGAAAAATTTCTTTGGATAATAGCAATATCTAGGCTATAGTTTACATCCATGTCTTTATAGGTATTGGTTAAAGAGTCACCAAGTCCTGTGCAATCATTCAAGGTAACAATGAACATATCTCATACAGGATAGCCTTATTTCAGTTGTCTTCTTTTATCCTCCCAATGGACCTCTAATGTGAGTAGAGTAAGTATTAATACTATTGGTGTTTCACAGATAAGGAAGTAGAAGTTGAGAAGAGTAACATAACTTGTCCAGAATCCCATAGTCATAGCTCAGGACTCAACCAAGTTCTTCTAATTCTCACCCCTGTGATCTTCCCATTCCATGTGCTAATAATGATGAGTTCCCTTGGTAACATGGCTCATGACTGTTCCTATTTTTCCTTTCCCTTAGCATAACCCAGAATTTAGGGTTATTATTGCAATTCACTGTATATTTTTTTTGCTTTAAAAAGTCAAGATTTTGTTTGTAATTTCATTGTTTTGTTTGCCAATAATAGTAAACATTTACTAAGTGCCTCCTATGCACCAGGAATTATGCTAAGTTCTGGGGAAACAAAAAGAGGCAAAATACCATCCCAGGCCTCTCACTAGTAATTTTTTCAGAATTGTGGAAGATATTTTTTCCTTTTTATTGGATACCCTAACACATGCTGTGCATCCGGATCACTTATAACTCACGACATATAAAAGACTATAGTACACTAGGAGGGATAGGCTTACTCTCTTGGATCATAACCCTCACCCTGGAAATCTGAAACACATAAGCATGGCACTCCATGGTCTATTAAGACCAGCTTCCCACTTGCAAGCATGTATTTCACAATGTTACAGAGGAAACTTTTGTTACAATGAAGAAAACTAGAAACCATGAAATGAGTGACTATTTTCTCCCAAAGAGGTCTGTATGTAAATCCTCAGAACACATTCATAATCACAAAACCTGACATTCGAGCAAATGCAGGTAAGCTAGACAGGAAGAAGAAAGGTAGGGAGTAAGAGTCGAAGACTTCTTCCTCTGCCCTTCCAAGATTCGCTCTCTACCCTGATGTATATAAGATGTAGACCACATTAGGTTTTTAGATCACTGCAAGGAAGAAGTATAACTCTGTGTGTGTGTGTGTATGTGTCTGTCTGTGTGTATCTTTCTCTTTCTGTCTTTCTGTGTCTGTGTCTCTATCTTTGTCTCTCTGTCTCTTTTTCTCTCAGTCTCTCTGCCTATCCATCTATGTCTGTATATCTGTTGTCCTCTCTCTGTCTCTCTCTCTGTCTCTGTCTGTCTCTCTACCCCTCTGTCTCTGTTTGTCTGTCTCTCTCCTTCCTTTTTCCCTCCTTTCCCCCCTGTCTCTCTCTGCCTTTCTATCTGTCTCTCTCTGTGTCTCTGTCTCTTTGTCTGTCTCTCTCTCTGTCTCTCTCTCTCTCTCTCTCTCTGTTCTCTCTCCCCCCACTCCTCAGTTCATTAGGAAGACAGATTAGCATGAAACAGAACAGATCTGCATTCTGTCAGGTAGGTGGTAAGGAAGAGAAACCTATGCCCAAATGCAGTTCCCTATCTATACTTTTCCCTGCCACCTCTCCCTCCAATACCCTTAATGTACAGATAATGGAAATATGTGGCAGAAACACAAGATAAATTGGTCAAATGGCCTTAGAAGGGGAGTTTCTAGATACAAAAGTTCCTGTTGCCTTCTACCTTTCTTCTTCCTTCTCTGAGTAAAAGGGTATATATTCTGGTAAATGAGAATTTACTAGAATGGATTCTCACAGCCAATGATATGACAGCCTTGAGGCATCAATAGAGTTTCTGAAATAGAACCACCAGACAGAGCAAACAGCTTGAGGGGAGAAATCCTGAAAGAAGACTTTCCCATTCCTGCAAGTTCCTTATTAATAATTGCCAATTCAAAAATTCCCAAGTTCAAGAGTTTGAGAGTTTAAGAGTTGCCACATTCAAGAGCTCAGGGATTGGGCTGTCTAGAAAGGAAAGAGGACTAGATGCAGCGTACCTCTTAAAGAAAGAGGATTCTCCATAAATAGCATCCGTGTATCATCCTACTTGGAAAGCAAAGCCAGCAGGACACTCAGATAATGCAGATCTACTGAAAAGATGATTGCATTTTTAGAAACATCCCCTCCCAAAGTATTTCTTTTCTATCTGGGTTGAATCTTAACCATAAGTCTATAAAAAAAATAGTGTAAGACTTTGTAGCACAGGGAGAATCATGAGAAAGTCAAATAGCTGGCCTGACAGCAAGCCTAAATTCAATTCCCTTCTAAGGAAAACTGATGGGTTTTCTCAATCCATAAAAAGATCATTCAGGAGCATTATTAAGTATCTGTGTAAAGGGGACTATGCTAGGCCTTAGGGATACAAAAATAGAAATGAAACAGCCCCTACCTTCAAAGAGCTTATATTTTATCTATGGAAACAACATGTTCACATATAAATATATGAAAAATATGTACAAGATACATAGTAATGGGGAGGAGGGAGATACTAGCATCTGGAAGGATTGTGAAAAGTTTCATACAGTATTTGAACTGAATTTCAAAAAAAAAAACCCAAAACCTAGCAATTCCAAAGGTTGGGAAAAGAGGAATTACAGTTTAGGCATGAGGGACAGTCAATGCAAGGAATACAACCTCAAGATGGAATACCATATGTGAGGACCTTCTTGCTGGAAGGTCCAGTGTGTGATTGGACCTAATAACATGAAAAGAGCAGTAATATACACTTAGACTAGAAAGGGGTGTTGGAACCAGGTTGTAAAGGGCTTTAAATATGGAACAGAAAAATGTATTTGATCTTAGAGGAAAAAGACATTGGTCTTTATTGAATAGGAAAAGACAAGACATAATCAGATCTGTGCTTAAGGAATAGTACTTCGTTAGCCACTTGCAGGATGAATCAGAGATAAGAGACTTGAGGCAAGAATGTTAAAGAGATCATGACACTAATACAGAAGACAAGTGTTAAGAGCCTAAACTAGTATAATGGCCCTGTGAATGGGAGGAAAGAGACAGTTATCAGAGATGTTATAGAGTAAAATCTCAATGGTTGTACGTATGGGTGAGGGCGATGTAAGGGTCGAGGATGATTCTGAAGTTATAGAAATGAAAGATAGAAGGATAATGATATCCTTGACAAGAAAAGGGGTAAATTTGGGACAAGGGAAGAAAATCAGCTCTGTTTTGTAAATGTTGAACTTATAGAAAGATGGCCAGTATAAAATCTTGAATTGGCAATTTTCTCCGGGTACTTTTTGTGTTTTTACTTCTGTTTACAGACTATGAGTCGTTTTTTTCTTTCATGTCACCAAGATGGAGGAATAAATTTTTTCTCTGATACCCACAATCTCTCAAACCTCTTCAAAAGAGAAATTATCCACTAAAGATAAAGCAATTTCAATTGTCTCTCTGGTCTAGAAGGATTAAAAGATGAATTGATGGCTACCCTGAGCTCAGTAAGCACCCTAATCCCACTGCTCACCATGCTACTAGCATTGAGGCTATGCTAGCTAACCCAAGGACCCAACATACAGCTTGTAACAAAATCCCACTCTGCACCCTGGTCCACCTTCACTGCCCTCTTTTCAGTACCATGGATATTCAGGCTCTAGGCTATAGAAATTTACTCAGAGTAGGAGAGACAGTTAATGCTAAGTGCAGCATTCCAGACCATGGAAATTTGTTGGGGCCTTGGTCACCAACAGTTGACCAGTGCTTGTAGCCTCAGCAGCAACTGTGCTACAATAGATCTCTGTAGGAGAGTGAAAGAACAGAGGAAAGTGGTAGCGTGTATGTCTGGCCTTGGAAGAGAGATGAGCCCCATACCACCCCACTCTTCCTCCTATAGACTTGGAGATCCGCAGTACAAACAATGATACCAGAACTACCAATACTGGGGGAAACTAAGGAACAGAGGAAGCAAGATAGGACACTGTGGTGAGAGGCAGCAGCACAGTGTTGGTTGTATGGTATTCCACTAAACCTGAGGGAAAGGGCTCAGCATCCATCTGGAACCAATCATGTCTCCCAGAGAAATCACTTGGGACAGAGACCTAGGCCAGTGAACTGTGAATTGCCTATTGTTGAAAGAGGCTGAAATGCTTTGAGATCCTGTCCCCAGGGAAACTACCATGAGAGGAAAAAGAATCAGAAAGTGAACAAAGACTAAGGGGAAATAAGGAGGAAAAAAGCTGAAATTCCCAAAGATCGTAAGAAGAAAAAAAGCTAAAAGGCTTTGAACAAATGAAGATAAATCAACAGGGATACATTAACAGCAAAATGACATATGACCTCAAGATCTAATAAATGAGTTCAGGCATTTATGAATAAATGTTACAAACCAAAGGAAAATGATCCAACACCTGATGAGACAGAGGATCTTGTGCAATTTGAAATTATGGAACCACAATAAGCTGTGACACTGTTCCTGAGTGTTTAAAAATAGAAATGAGAATCATGAGAGCAGAATTTAGGGTCTGTGCAGCAAAAATAATTGACAGAATAGAAACATTTGTATCCAAGAAGGCAAATGTTACCAAAGAAACAAAAGAGAGAGCAATAGGGTAGGAGGGTCAATACATAGAAATGAAGGACAATCTAAAAGTAAAGGAAAAATATTAAAAGATAACATGCTTATAGGAGATATTATCCAAATTTGGGAAAACCTAGACAAAAGCAATGCTATAAATATACTAGATTTTCTTGGAAAAGCTCCAGGTAGAAGCAATGATCTAATGAAAGAAACTGACCTTAATTCATCATGCCCAGGATTGGGCACAGTCCATGTGAGCCTAGAATCATGGGGGACTTGGACCACCACCAGTCACACACAGAACCACTGAATTTCTGAGTTGGAAGACACCATAACAGTCACCTTACCTAACCCACACTTGAAAAAGAATTACTTTCCAGTCATTTCTAAACCATGCATTTCCCACCCACACTATTTTCCAGCTGCCTTTTATAAATTGTCTTCACCCATTAAAACATTATTTCCTTGAGAGTGGGAACTATCTTGCTTGTTCTTATATCCCTACCACTTAATACAGTATCTAGTAAGAGCAATGAATGGAAATTGGAGGGGAAATGATAAAATATTATCACACTTGCTAAAACAAATACATTTAAAGTACACTTTGGTATCTGTGTGTGTGTGTGTGTGTGTGTGTGTGTAAGAGAAAGATAAATAGATATGGATGGATACTTGCATGCATATGTGTATATGTATATATTCATTTATCTATTTACACAGATAAATAAATAGTCACTGATAAATGTACACACACTCTGCTAAGATGAACCAATTATCCACCAGTGGACAACATAAAATATAGGGTACATTCAATGACTGAGTTTTTTAGTCAATGATTGGCCAACTGACCAATCTCTAATGGTTCCCTACAGCAATAAGTGGCCTACCTCCCCCTGCTGCCAACACACAGAGACACCAAGGAAGATAGGTTGCTCATGTGTTTCTATCCCCCATTACTATCTTTTCCTTTTCTTCATGAATCCTTTGGGACTACTTTATGGAGCCCAAGAATCCACAGGGCATGGTTTAAGGAAAAACTGGACCATGTGCTTTTTAAGGACCCATCCAGCTCTGATATCCTGTGATCCTATAATACTTTCAAAAAAAAGTCTGGATAACATGAGATTCATTATGACAAAGCACCTGAAGTCAATTGTGCAGGAGGTAGAAGCCTCCAAGACAGAATGTTTTTAGGTCTCATTACCCCAAGAAGAAGAAAGAGTGTCTAAGAGATATCCCTCTTCAAACCAGCAGCATCCATCTCCTTGTTTTGACAGCATGCTGAAAGGGATAACCAAATATTCTACTGTCTAAGCATTGTCTGGGCTCTGACGAGTTCCTGGTGTATAATATATGTTGTACATAAGGAAGATAATATATCCCTTCATCTCCCTTTTAATATTGCTGTAAATATGTCTTGTGGGATAGATAATATGGATACATAGAAAGTAATGATAATGATATAATCTGAATGATAGGAGCTCACACATGTCAAAGAAGGTCGTTTCCCTTGTCAGAGCCTCATTATAGATGGGGTATTAGTTAGAGGGTGATGTCAAATATATTTTAAATTATGGGAAACCTGGAACACTTAATTACCTTGCTTTTCTAATAAGAGAAAGAAGCGGATGGTGAAGATCAATATGTTGATTCTGGTGCTTTATTTCAGCTGCTAGATTCACCCAGTTGGGGTGGGGGAGGGAACGGGGCGCAGGCAGTAAGAACGGTGATGGATTCTCTTGCAGAACCAGCCAAAGATGCTCAGGGAAGTATGTCATGAAGCTTGCATCTGTCACTCAGCATTTGTTTGCACAAAATCACATCAGTGCCAGCTTGGCTTCTGTCCATCAGGAGTGTATTTTGACCTAGCAGCTAAGGATGGAGACCAGTGATTTGTTTCTCTTGTCAAGGCAGCAGAGGTTTCTCCCTCTCCCCTTAGGGAAAAGCAAGGTTGGAGCCCAAGTCTAGATTATGGTGCCAAGTCTATCACAATTGGGAATTCTGGAAGTTGAACCTTCCTTTCCTTCCTTTCACTATGCCTTTTCGAACTTCTTCTACATTAGGCTGTGAGGTCCTTGAAAGCAGGTCTTCTGCCTTTCATTGTGTATCTAGTGCTTAGGACAGTTCCTGGCACATAGTAGGCACTTAATAAGATACTGACTATCTCCCTAAAAAGGCATCATTTTTTTCCCAGTTGGAAAAAGGCCATGATGAAGATTAGTTAGGAGAAGACTGGGGGGAATATTATGGTTTATCTTGAAAATGAAAGGAAGGAGCTTAGGTGATTCAAGTCATCTTAAATTCTTAGTTGAAAAGGTAAAAGTTATATTTTAGAAGGTGAATCTGGCCAAGATAGCTAGGAGAGATTGAAAGTAAGCCTGAAGGAAGAGAGAAGTTAGGCAAAAGCATAATCTGTGTGACTTCGGGCAAATCTCTGGGCCTCCATTTTTCCTCAGAAAATGATGGGGTTGGAAGCACAAGCTCATGGATTTTCATATGAAAGGAACATTAGAGATTAGCTAGTCCAACTCCCTTATTTTATGATAAAAAATATAGATGCTTAATAAATGCTTGTTGCTATCCCACAGGTAATAACAGCCAAGTTCCCTGGGTCTTCTGACTCAAAATCCAGGGCTCTTTGGACTATGTCATTATTTTCTACAACCAGTTCCATAATATTCCAATTTGTGAATAAATTAAGTTCTTCACTTCTTCCTGTGAACAGAAAAGGAATAAAGGTTCTCTGGTTTTAAAAGTATTGTTCTGAGCAGAAATTGTGTCAGAAAAATCCAAACTCTGTATTTCTGCCCTTCTGCCATGCTTGTCTCTCATATAACTCCAAAATACTATGGAAAAATTGAAAGCTGTCAGTACTTCACAAAACTTTTGTTATAGCCAAAGTCCCCCAAGTACAGATGATCCCACATCTGGGGTCATGGGCAGACTTGATGGTCTTGAAGATTTGCTCTGGCTCCAAAATTCTATTATCCAGCTCTGTTGCAGAAGACTATGTGTAAGGGGAGGAGGGCCCAGGCAAGGGAGAGGGCAGTAGGGATGGAGAAGAGAAACAGAAAGAGTAATGAGAGATTTTAAAGGACACCAATTATGGTGTAGGTCAAGGTAGGAGACAAAAAGGAATCTAATAATAATCTAATTTTATATGATCAAATAATGACAATCATTATAAATAATGATGATGATTTAATCACCATCACCACCATAATAGATAATAATTCCCATTCTTGCAGAGCATAAAGGAAGCACTCTCTTCACATCAACCCTGAAGGGGGAGGGGAAGGTAAGGTCAGAGAAGACTCCTTGTTTGGGAAGGGTGAACTCAGATACCCCAGGTATGGCAGTCTCAATATCTTCATTCATCTCTTCCGTTGGCTCCAGTCTCTTTTGAGCCAAGTGTCTTTCCACTTATCCTGAACTCCTACAGCTTCAATCAAGGCTCTCTGGGTCTGTGCCTAATTCCCCTCAACAACCATCTCCTTCTCCCCCTCTTGACAAAAAGTTAGGAAACCACTGAGCTTCATCGAACTCTGTCTCCAGGGAGAAGAATTTGTTGGGTCTTGGTTTTTGTTTTTTTTAAATAATTCCCTCCTTCAGTGATCCATTCTGGGGTTTAACCTGTCCCACTCTTTAATATGATCTGGTAAGGAATGAGATACCTTGGAAAGCACCCAAAGAAGAACAGCTTAGTGCCAGTCTAAAAGCCATCCTGGGTCTTACTCATCCAACTGAGTTCTCTAGTGCCCAGGTCATTTGCCATCTCTAAGGCTAATTGCTCCTATAAGATTTTTCCTACCTCTGGAGTGCCAGCCTTCTTTACCAATCCACCCCCTGCTTTCTCTGTTTCACTTTTGCAGGTGCCTCCCTAGTCAAGAGTAAGCAAAGGGCCCCATCATTGATAATCTTCATGAAGCTGCTCTTGGATAAAGGGCACTGAGCCAGATACCAGAGGACTTTGCAAAAGCACCAGAAATTCCAGTCTCTAGGCTTGCAGTACTTAGAAGCTAATCATCATCATCTAAACTCATGTTTTCTTAGTCTATTAAGGCTCATAATTTAGATCTAGAAGGGACCTTACAAGCCATTCAATCCAATCCCTTCATTTTATAGATAAGGAAACTGAGACAAGTAAAATGACTTGTCCAGGGTCTCACAGCTAATTAATGTCAAAGGTAAGATTTGAACTTAGGTTTTCCTGAACTCAGTCCTCCAAGCCCAGTACTTTATTCGATGGGCCAACATATTTTCCTCACAAGAATCCTTTAAAGTAGAAGGTTAAAAAAAAACACAGGTAGCATAGTGGATAGAGCATGGGGGCTGGAGTCAGGAAGACTTGAGTTTAGAAATTTGGGAAATATAGAGGGAATCCAGGCTCAGATGCTTACTATCTGTAAGACCCTAGGCAAGTCACCTAATTTCAGTTTCTTCACTTGTAAAAAGTGGGGGAAAAAAATCACAATCCCTTCCCAGGGTTCTTGTAAGCTTAAAATGAGAACACATTTATAAAGTACTTTGCAAACCTTAAAGTAATGTATAAATGTTAGCTGTTGCTATTAACCTCTCCAAAACTTCATTTCCCCACCTACAAAATGGCTTTCATAATGCCTAGAGCTTCCCAGGATTGAAGTGAGGACCCAATATGATAGTATATCATTATCATCAAATCCACAAATAAAAGTCATGATGAAGCCTTTCATTCTCTGAATATTTCTCTCAACTGAGAGATCAGAAAGGCACAGCATATTACAAGTACTACTTCCTTGTTTCAAACCAATATCCTCATCGAGGACTAACTTGGTTTCTGTGCAAATGATTCTCATAAAAGACGAGAATTGGGAAAGTTGGTACGTGTCCATGGTTGCCAATGTTCTCTTAATTACCTTTTTCTGTATGATTAGGGCTCCGAGATTTTGTTCCCCACTCCTCTGGTATCAGTAAAGAAAAATCAATCACCGAGTATTTTTAATTACCAATATGATATGCCAGGATGTTGGTGTCCAAGGATTGCCCTCAGACGGCATACATGGGGGAGGGAGGAGCTGAACATGTACATATGTAAGTATAGACCAACGCCTCCTTGTCCCAAAAAAACAGTGAAAACAGATGCAAAATTGTTGTTGGGACACTAGAAGTTGGTGAGAGAGAGAAGATGGCACTTGAGTCTTGAAGGAGATCGTTGATTCCAAAAGACTGAGATGAGAAGTGGCAGAGTTCTAGTCATATAGGCACAGCCAGTGCAAATGCACAGACAATATACGAATGGATCACATGTCATGGGCATAGGACAACAAAAAGATCATATCCTCTCTTGTCTCAGATAGCTTCCCTTGCTTCAGAGATCTTATGAATGGATCTGTCAGCACTCTCACAATTGTGATGCCTCTAGCATGGAAGTCCTCTAAGTCTACTTGGTCTAATTCAGTTGCTTTTCCAGCCCAAGTACCCCCATTGGTATTCTTATGATGTCAAAAAAAGTGAGGAAGGGATACAGAAAGATGGATAGACTCCCTGCTACAAACCCAGGAGGACATGGACAAAAGCCACGTGGGATGAGAAGGCATGGATGAGTAGCTATCAATCAATAAACATTTATTAAGCACCTACTACGTGCTATGCACTGTGTTGGTGGGAACATCCAGATGTATGAGATCACAGAGCTGCTGTTGTTTTACACAGGACATTAGAACTGGGAAGAGCTTTAAAACATATGACATACAATGTTGGAGCTAGAAAGGACCTGATCACAAATTCCACAGAATTTCAGACTTGGAAGGAACTTCAAAGGATATTCAGTTCAATAGGTACCCTCAAAAAAAAACAAACCCTGACAAGTGATCATCCCATTGCCTCCACCTGTCAATCTTTCAAATATTTAATGTAGCTCTCACGACTTGCCACAAGGGTACCCTCTTCTCCTTTCCCTTCCTTCACCCTCTGGCCAGCCAGACCTCCTGGGGCATCCTAGTGTGAGGAAGACTGGCCACCAGAGGTGTCTTCCCTTTTCCCCTTCCCTCTACTCTTGTCAATCACGGGGTCCAGTAGGTAGCCTTAAATCAGATAGGTCAGGAAGAGATAGGTCACCCTGTTTGGATGAGAAAGAGTCATCAACTCTAGACCTTCATGTAAAGTGGAAGATTACCACAACTTGTCATCTGCCTTGCTACTATGATACTCCAGGTCTTACTATCTCTGCAGCCTCTCTGACCTCCAGACCCCTGGACACTGTCATGAGCACATCCTATGTACCCTAAGGAGCCTTGCCATCCAGCCCTAGGATCTTCTGGGTATCTCCATCTTCCCTTCAGTCAAACTCTTTCATGTATTGCCTCCCACAATCACACAAGCATTGTGAAGTCCTTGAAAGGAGGACTATCTCACTCTATTTATATCACCATCACTTAGCATAGTTCTCAGCACATTTGCTGTTCGGTCATATCTGACTCTTCGTGACCCCATTATAGGGTTTTCTTGGCAAAGATACTGGAATGGTTTGCCATTTCCTTCCCCAGTGGATTAAAGTGAATAGAGGGTAAGTGACTTGCCCAAAGTCATACGGCTAGTATCTGAGGTCATATTTGAACTTAGATCTTCCTGACTCTAAACCCAGTGTTCTATCCACTGAGCCACCTAGTTGTGGCACATAGTCAATGATTATTAAATGCTTTTGTATTCATCTATTCATGCATATATACATTCTCCTTGTTTAACATCTTCCATCCCCTTAACTAATCTTCTTATAATTATATCTCAGTACTCTTTATCATCGTGATCCTCTTCCTATTGATAATTTCCTACTTACAAATGACCTTCCCAAAATGAGGCACCTCAAGATGTACCCAATACATCTGATCAGGGCAGAGTACAGCAGACCTCCTATATTTGAGACATTTTGTCTCTCTTAATGCAGCCCAAGTTAGCAACCTTCTCATTTTACAGATGAAGAAACTGAGTCCCATAGAGGAGAATGATTTGGTCAATCACAGATTGAGTTAGTAGATGATCCAGGACTAGAATCCAAATGTCTTATTTTCCAGGCCAGGGCTTTTCATATCACACTATACTACAATACTTGCGTCAGACAAATTGAGAAAGATCTTAACTTAAAAGGACAAGGTCTCCCACTGCATCTGAGGCTATCTACAGTTATCCTGATCTATGTCTTGCCGCTGGACTTAGATGACCCTGGAGAAGATAGTGAGGCTTGTGGCTTTGCACAGCCCTGCCTCATTTAAATCTATTTCACTTGCAAGTCAAGACATCACCCTCCTGATGTCACTGGTTCTCTTTATGAATGAAGGAAAAACAGCAACACACTACACTATGCTATATTATATTACACAACTGACAATGCTCTGCTTTGTAATCAGATTAAGGGGAAACAGCATATGGTGCAATGGAAAGAGCACTGGATTTGAATCAGAGGATTTAGGTTCAAACCCTAGCTCTGCTATGTGTTACCTATGTGACTTTGGGCAAGTCACTTAACACCCTATGAGCCTGTCTTCTCATCTGTAAAATGAAGGGGTTGAGCTAGCTGACCTCTAAGGTCCCTTCCCACTCAAAATCTATGATCCTATAAAGAAATGTAGGTTCCATGGGATGCCCTGATGTTCAGATCAACAGCATATATTTTGTTAGTATAAAGAGATTCTCCTCTTGTGTTCCAGTGAATGATTACATACTTTCCTATTTAACCAAGAATACCTCTGGTGCTGCCCACTCTGGGTTAGGACACAGTACAATCTAGGCTTAATAACCTGTCAACAAGAACTTCTTAAGGGTCTATAATGTATCAAGCACTGTGCTAGTTACTAGGGACACAAAGACAAAATGAAAATAGCCCCTGTCTTCAAGATGTTTACATTCTATTTGGGAAGATAGTACGTGCATATGTAAACACATACAGAATATAAGGACAAACAGAGATTGAGCTGGTGATTTCAGTGATATAGAAAACTCCCAGGTGAAGAAAATCTATCTATAAATGCAGATTTTCTGCCACTTTTGTTCTTAAAAATTGCCCTAGAGCACTTAGAAGCTAAATCATTTGCCAGCAATCATACAGTCAGTATGTGTCACAGGTAGAACCTGAATTCAAAACACTCAGTAAATATTTAAGTGTCTACTATGTGTCAGGCACTGTGCTAAGAGATGAAGATAAAAAGAGAGGCATCTGGAGATTGGTAGATGAGTGACATGTACTTGGATCTTGTGATTGAGATGTATGAAATGACTCTCAAAGGAGAAAATAGGTTGCCAAGTGATGGTGATAAAAGGATGCCCACAAGGAGAGCATACTCAGGGATATGATGTCTTCCAGGGAGAGCCAATGATAGGAACAGTGGAGAGAACACTAGCCCTGGAGTCAAGTTTGCTACTTATGTGACCTTAGGTAAATCACTTATCTCCTCCCTAGACCCTAGTTTACTCATTTATAAAATGAAAGAACAGGGCTAGATGGTTTCTGTGACTCCTTCCAGCTTGTGCCACCATCACTTGGTAACCTTAATTCCCCTTTGAGAGTCACTCCACAAACCTCGATTTCAAGCATATGTTAAAATCACCTACTAAACTCTAGATCATTTGTGTTCAGTATCTGGTTCAGAGTCTTCCTCTCTGCTCTCCTACTTTCAAACTTTAATATAAATGTCATCATCCCCTCAAATACTCTGGCCTCCCAATTATCCAAACTCTTAAACTTCCATGATTTCTGCTTTGGTCATACACAGGGACATCCACACCCTTTGCATGACCAACACTCATAACCATTGCACCTCTAAAATTTCTCTTTCGAATTGCAGCCCACAATTTCTCCCTGGCTTGTTCCTCCTAAGGCTATTTCTTGTCTTTTGTGTTATGTCCATGTGTTTCCCCCACCTTAAAGGCAGAGACTGCTTTTTGCTTTAGTGTTTACAACTCTGCACCTAGCACAGCACCTTGCACATAGTGCATGCTTAATAAAATTTTGTTACATTAGATTGGATCCTGGAAAGGCTTTTTGACTGAATATGTCAAGGCCATTATAAAGTCAGGCAGTTCTAAACCAAGCCAAGACGTAGGATCCAAGAGGTTTGATGCAAAGATCCCCTATACTCTGAGTCATAAAATCATTGATCTAAAGTTGGGAAAAACCTAAAAGATTGTGTAGTTCAATCACTTCATTTACACATAAGAAAATTGAGGTTAACTGATTTGTCCAAGGTTATGTAGGTAATAAGTGGCAGAGTTAAAGTTTGATTCCAGCTTCTTTGATTTCAAAGCCAATGAACTTACCTCAAAACCAGTCATTTTTTCTAGTGGCAAGTCTATGGTATAGTAAAATCAGCCCTAGACTTGGAGTCAAAGAACCTGGGTTCTAATCCTACCTCTTGTTATACTACTCTACCTTGGGCTAGTTCATTCCCATTTTTCAGGCTGTAATTCCCTCATCAAAAAAAAAAAATAAAGGGATTGGACTCCATGATTTCTAAGGACCTTCCCATCTCTAAGTACTAATATTTTATGATCCAATGACCTCTAAGGTGCTGGTTGCTTCAGGAGTACAAAAATGATGGTTGTCTTTTCATCTAATGCCAATGAGAATAGCAGAATGTTAGCCCCCAGATCATATAGGTGCCCTGGAGGCAGCATGCTGTTGGTCTCGTCATTGCCATTGTAGATCCTCTGCATGTCCTTCTAAGAGAGCATGGAGAACCAAAGAAACAGAGCTTGGACAGTTCCCTTTATCCCTGATAGCTGCAGGGAACTTTAGACCTTTATCAAAAGTTAGGCACCACTGACCTTCTGCTGCGGAATTACAACAATCTTGCCATTTTTATTCCCATTGTCATGGAAATATTTCAAAAGCTAAATGAGGTAAGGTCATTAAACTTTGTAAAGAGATTGCTTTAGGTATTTCCAGGCATCTATCAAAAGCTAAGTCACCATGACTGCTTACAGTGATAATGGAGCCAAGATCGGCAAATAGTAAATTGTCCCATTTTATATCCCTCTTGAATTTTTAGCTGAGGTTTCTAAATTTCCTTTCATATCCAATTTGATGAGTGTCTTAATTAAAGTCGAGACAGAAGCAGGGCCCCCTTAATCTTTCCCCATGCTCTTGAGATGAAAGATGAGTCAAGTATGTTTCAAAATGCCATCCTCACATCAGCTGCAGACACTGTTAATGGTTAATATAGCGGTTTAGTTCATTTCTAACTTTAATAGGAAAAAGACAGGGTGGTGGGGTGAGCATTGTCATTGCACTGGCATTTAAGGTAAGATTTTGCAAGTTCTTTCCCATCCTTCCCCACGTGTCCCCAGTAGGCACTCAGGTCCATTAACTTTACTGGTTAGTATTTGAGAAGGGCATCTCGAGGAGCTAAGCACCGTATTAAAAATGTCATGAAATATGCCCTGTAGTGCAACACTAATGTTGCTGTAGGAAGATAACAGGAATGATAGAAAGAAAGATTTTTTTGACTGCACTGCATTTGTACACAAAAGGTTCCAAAAACTAGTGGAACTGCTCCCCAAGCCTCCCTATGGATTACAAACCTAAAATTCTATCAGCGATTATTGACCCAAACAATCCTTCTCCCTCTAGTCTTCCCTGGGATTATGTGTTTCCCATATGATTAAGCCCCTGTGTGTTTATTGTTAATTGCATTAATTATTTGCCTTTATTAATTATTTATTGTTAATTGCAAAATCACAGATTCTCAGTGATGGAGACCATCTAATTCAATCTACACCTCCAAAAGAATTCTTTTTAAAATTGTTTTTACATGCAACTGGGAAATAAGACATACCGGCAATGCATTGGGTATAGAAATCTATGTTGCCCTACAAGAAAATAGAGGGGAAGAGGACGAGAGAAGGGAGAGGTGTGATAGTAGGGAGGGCAGATTGGGGAAAATGGTAATCAGAATGCACAGTCTCTTGGGGTGGGCAGAGGGGAGAGATGAGAAGAAAATTTGGAACTCAAAATCTTGCGGAAGTGAATGTTGAAAACTAAAAATAAATAAATATATATTTTTTTAAAAAATCCTTTTTAAAACATACTTGGCAAGAAATAATTGAGTCTTTATTTTTTTAATTAATTTATTTATTTTTAGTTTTCAATATTCACTTCCAGAAGGTTTTGAGTTCTAAATTTTCTCTCCCTCCTCTCCTCCAAGTCTTTATTTTAAAAACCTCCTTTGAAGGAGATCCCTGACTTTGGGAGGCAGACCATTCCACTTTGGAATAGAACTTGATTTTTAGAGATAGACAATATGACTTAATAGTTAGAGGGCTGGCTTTGGAATCCCCAGCCTCTGAAACATATATGAGCTGTGTGTGACTCTGGTCAAGTCATTTTACTTCTCAGAGGTGCTAGGCAGTTCTCTAAGACTCTGAGTTACAGAGGAAATTATAGTTGTGTCCTTTTAGTCATGTCCAACTCTATGTGACCCCATTTTGACTTGTTTTTTTTTTTCCCTTGGCAGATATACTAGGGTGATTTACCATTTCTTTCTCCAACTCATTTTACAGATGAGGAACTGAGACAAACAGGGTTAAGTGACCTGGCCAGGGTCCTAAAATTAGTAAGTATCTGAGGCTAGATTTGAACACATGAAGATGAATCTTTCTGACTTCAAGCCCAGTATTCTATCCACTGTGCAACCTAGCCAACCTAGCTGCCCAGTAGAGAAGTACTGACATGTATCAGTAAAGGGGTTTCCCCATCCAGGAATTCCTTATACTCATAAAATCACAGGGTAGTCAGATTTCTACCTCTTCCACTCCCATCCACACCCCTGAAAAAAAAAGATTGGTAGGAAGATTTTTCCTCATGTAAAATCTAGATTTGTCTCTTTGAAATTTCTTCCCGTTACTCCTACTACTGTCCTTTGTGACCAAGCAGAACAAGGACAATCTTTGTCCTTCAAACTTGTGGAGACACACCTATCATGCCCCATGAAAGTCTTCTCCTAATCAAGTGACACATTTTCAGTTTCTTCAGCTGATTGTAATATGTCATGAACACAAGACCCTTCATCGTCCTCATTACCGTCCTCTGGAAGTTCTTCAGTTTGTCATCATCTTTCCCAAACTGTCCTGCCAAAAACTGAATACAGTATTCCCAATATGGTTTGATTAGGACTGAGTACAGCAGAGTTACCATCCTCCTAATTCTGAAAATACTACCGAACAAGCTTTCTCAGCTGCCATACCACACTGTTGTCTCACATTGACGTCTACTGCAACCCACAAATCTTTTTTCCCCACAGTTGAACTGCTGTCTAGCTACACTTCCCTTCTCCTTTCCTTTTGAAGTATGTTTGTCAATGGTAGGGGTTTTTTTCCAATTACATGTAAACTTAGTTTTCAATATTCATTTTTATAAGATATTGAGTTCTGAATTTTTCTCCCTCCTTCCATCCCTTTACCCTCTCCCCACGACAGCAGGCAATCTGATACAGGTAGCCTGCAATCATATCAAACATATTTCTACATTAGCAGTGTGGAAAAAACAGAACAAAAGAGAGAAAACAAACAAAAAAAGAAAATAGTATGCTTTGATCTGCATTCAGACTCCATACTGGAGCCTTTCCCTGCAAGTGGATAGCATTTTCCATCAGGAGTCTTTTTGGAGTTGTCTTGGATTGTTGTAATTGCTAAGAGCTAAGTCTATCATAGCTAATCATCACACAATGTTGTTACTGTGTACAATGTTCTTCTGGTTCTGCTCGCTTCACTCAGCATCAGTTCATTATTTACTTTTGAAGCTGATGTTTTGAACCCAACTTATTATTTCACTGATACATTTTATCTCATTAGATTTGGTCCAATGAATACTGACACTCTCAGCCAACGGATTAGCCAGGTCTCAAAGCTTTATATCCTCTTCAGTCACAGAATCTTACATTTTTTTAATTGAACAGCAACTGATGAGATACTAAATTTTGAGCATCCTCTCATTTTATGGGCCTATATGTAAAGTGTTATAATACGAAGACGCAGTACAAGTTATATAATCTTGGAGTTTGGGTTCGTGGCATCTAGTCTAACTTCTTAAGCCAGTGCAAGAAACCCCCTGCAACATTCCTGAGTGTTGGTCATCCGGGCTCAACCTTCACACACAATTCAGCCCACTGCTGGATGGCATAAAATTGTTAGAGATTCTTTTATACATTGGACAAGAAACCTGCTTCTTTATAACTTCCATTCATTTGTCCTTGTTATGCCTTGTAGAGCTACACAGTGTGAGTCCACTCTACCTTCTTTATGACATCTTGTCAGATATTTTGAGCTAATGTCCATATAGCCCTTCTAAGCCTTCACTTCCCCAGTAGGACTATTCTCCCAATAAAACAGTTTTCAAATTCCTGGCCATCCTTTCTGGTGAGTCACTTCAGTTTTTTGATATCTTCATATTGTCCTGAAAGGGTAGACCCAATGTGGGGTGGGGGAAGTTCCAAATAGGGTTAGTAGTCCACAGTAGTGGGTACACCATAGGGTCAACCAGAATAACAAACCCATAACCTCTGAGTTGAAGGGAGTAGTAAAGGAAACTGTGGGCTGACAGGATGAATGCAAGGGAGTCCATAAAAGGACTCCATAAAAAGTCCATGCATTAAAATGTTAAATTTACAGAACACCAAGAAACAGGACCACCTCAGCGGAAAACAGTCTGTCCATGAAATCCTCTCCCTCTGCTTCAATAAAGGACAAAGGTCCACTTGAACCAGATATTTTCATTGGTAGAGGAGGAGAATAAAGAAGAGAAAAATAAGACCCAATCCAAGGAGCATGGGACTTTGGGGGAAAATAATCTCCCTCTTTAGTACTAAATAATAGAAGTGTATTAAATAATAAAAGGGAAAAGTTTAGATGAAATCTAAAGTACAATATCTCACGTCTACAATTAAATTATCAGCACAGAGAAGCTATGCCATGCAAGGAAAGGGGAGATTTTACTTATTTGGAGGACAAAATGACAACTATGTATATGTCCCCTAAAACAATTATTGTCACATGACATCTCCCAAAAAACAAAAGCCAAAAAAATGAATTTACTCATTGAATCAATGTTCCTTGATCCCTCTTCGTAGGCATGTCTACATTAACCCTAACCTTGACTTTGCCTGCACACAGCACACAATTGATAAATACTTGTCATTTGGTACATTGATTGATTTTAACCAGAATTCTGAAACCTGCACAAGTGGAAGCCTGAACCTAAGCCCAAGTTGTAGACCTTACACTTGTTCAAATTCCAGACCTGTCATTTAACCAAGTTCTACACCAAATCAAAATTCTGGGCATAATTGAAGCCTATACTCTAAATCAAGACCTAAACTAAATTGTAATCTGTCCTAAACTTACAACAAGTATAAGCCCTCATGCCAACCCCAAAAGTGGATCTCATGTTAGCATTAGCACTGGTGATATTCCTCAACCTCACTATCACCATTGTTGGTATCTTTCTTTTTCAGTCATTTTCATCATGTCTGACTCTTTGTAACTCCATTTGGGATCTTCCTGGCAAAGATGCTCCAGCTCATTTTACAGATGAAGAAATTGAGGCAATCAGTGTGAAGAGACTTGCCCAGGCTCATACAGCTAGTAAGTATCTGATGCTGGATGTGAACTCAGAACTTCTTGACTCCAGAATTCTATCCACTGTATCACCTAGCTGCCCCTCACTATCACCCTAGTCCTAACCAAATACCTAACCCTAAATCGTAACCTAAACCCTAATTACAGGCCTCCCTCTAACTTTAACCCAGGTTTGAAGTCTAGCTCTCACACTGGTCCTAACCCTAAAACCAGCTTTAAATGCAGCCTTACTTTAATTTTAACCCTAACCTTTACCCAACCCTCCACCTCAGTTTCTCTCTAATTTTCCACTGAATTGGATTCGACAGACAAAATTTGACTATTTGGGGCCCTTTAGAACTTCCCTAGATTTTTCCTAATGCTTGGGAGTCACTCCTGACTCAATAACCAGCAGAGAACTCCATGAGAGAAGGGGTCAAGCAAGCTAAGAGTGTATCACTGGCATCAAGGTCCAGGTGGCATTTTCCTCTAAAAATAAAAAGCAAGATATGAATCAAGGTGAAAAGATTGAATTGTGAGGGGATTTCTCCCTTCTTCTCTCTCCCTCCCTTCCCTTTCCAAGCCCTCCTTCATTTATCCTTTCTCTGCCTTGCTTCTGCAGGGAGAAAGAAAATCAAACCCTGGCGAGAATGATCAATGTCTGCTTGGCGAATTCCCTCAGAAACTGTGAAATTACATAAAAGGTTTGATCAAAGGCGCTGTCAGTGCCAAGCCATAATGACTTCTGTGATTTTCCTTAACAGGATTTTAATTTTATGTTTATTATTTGGGGACCGATAAAGCAAAGGAAACGTCTCTGCTTCCGAGCTCCTCTTTCATACTCTTGTGCTAAGCTCTTCAGAACTTGGAAAACTCAATTGCCAAAGAAAAACACTTGCTTTGGGTGTTTGGGGCCTTCTTGGTTTGTTTTTGTCTTTCCCTTTCAGTTGCTGTTCCTCTTCCCCAGGCTTAGAAGCTGCCAGTGAACTTAATTAAAATCAATGGAGAAAACGAATTGAATAAATCAAAACACGAATCTCTCCGAAATTCTATATAATAGGACAGTGTTGAAGGGAAAAAAAAGAAAGAAAAGACATTCTGTTTCTTCAATCCATCTGGAAAAGATGAAAAATAAAATTTACTCTCATAAGGGATTTGATTGCAGTTTCTTTCTGCTGAAGCTATGAAACCAGGCATCAGGGAGGGATTGTAGGGTATGCTTAAGCAAGACTTCCTTATACTCCATTTCTCCCTTCTTTGACCAAGTTGAGGAAAAAATTTGGTCCAAGTTTTAACCTGCAGAGTGATTATGGAAATAATAACAATACTGACATTTAAATGATGCTAAGTGCTTTACTTACATTCTCACTGGATTCTTACAATAGCCCATTGGGGAGGGAAGGGGATGGTAGTATCTCCATTTTACAGAAAAAGAAACTGAGATTCAGAAAGGTTAAGTGACTTTTCCAAGGTCACTCACCTAGAGTTAGAGGCAGAAATCAAACCTACGTTTTCCTAACTCCAATTCCAATGCTCTAACCACTTTACCACTCTATATCTCTTTATTTAAATCTCTCATAACATTTTGGGACTTTTTTATTCATCTATTACATTCTGTTTTCTGTATGCATATGTCTAATGTCTCCTACTGACTTGTGAGCTCCTCAAGATCAGAGACGACTGACTTTATATTCATTACTGCATTCCCCATGGTTCCTAGCACAGGGACTTACGTATGGCTCTCTCTCATGCACAGGTGGACACACACACACACACACACACACACACACACACTTTTGTTGAATGAATGATAACATTTCCATATCATTTTCCTCACAAGAACTCTATGAAGGAGATTCCACCAATATTAGCCCCATTTTACAGACAAGGAAACTGAAGCCACAGATAGGTTAAGTGACTTAGAACAAATACAATTAATATTTGTCCAAGCTGGGATTCCCAATTTAGGTTTTTCTAATTCTAACACCAGTACTGTTGGTTTGTGATTTGGGTTTTTAACAAACACCCTGACTGGAGGGTGACAAACATTGGGATCTGCTTGCTTTCCCCAGGCATTCATGAGTTTTGGCTTCTCAGGATAATGCTAATAGCAGCCCCCTTTTCTCAGAATGGTATATTTGGGAAAATTAGCCTAAGCTAGCTGTTGAGGATGCAATAAGAAACAAAATAACATGAGACAAAGCTGGGGAGGTAAGCAAGAGTCAGATAATGCGATACTGAAAACCAGGATAAGGATTTTAAGTTTTATTCAGTGGGCAATATGGGTTTTTGAGGAGAGGTGTGACAGAATCTGCCCTGCATAAGCACTGAGAAGTTTACATTGTCAACTGGAGGAAGTCAAGAGTCCAGTAAAGGCACTGAGATCGATTCAGATGTCCATTACAATAATCTAGTTGTAAAGTGATATTAAATATTTAAATAAATTCAATTCAGCAAACATTACTCATTTGCCATACCCAAGGTTCTGTGCAATGCTGGAGACCCATATCCAGAGATTAAGACACCATCTTTGATGTCATGGCATTTATAGCATTATAGAAGAAAGATAATAGCATTGAGTAGCACGAAGAGCACTAGACTAGGAGCCAGGAGACCTGGGTTAGTATCCAGGCTCTGCCACTGGCTTCCAGTGGAAACTTGAGGAAGTTATTTCTTCTATCCAAGCCTCAGTTTCCTCCTTTGTAAAATGACAGAATTGAACTTGATGATCTCTCCCATCTCATCTACTTCTAACATTGAACCTACAAGCAAGTGAGATAAGGTACATATTCAGAAATCCTATCTATACAAAAGAGGGCTGAATAAGTGCAGAGGAGACATCCACCCAAAATGATATGAGGACCTTCCTAGCTGGAGACTCTGGGAAGGGTTTCACGGCAGCAGTAGCAACTAAACACATGGAAATCCCTTCACAATACCTTCTTTGATTTCAAAGCCTTGGTAGAAAGATAATGACATAAAATTCACTGTCCCCTGCTCTAGCCAAGCTGAAGAGATGGTTTAGTGCAAGTTTTAACTGACAGGGAAGACAAAAAGAGGAGGTGAGAATATCACAACTGAAGATGAAGATAGCAAAGATATATTGGTAAGTGTTTAACAACCAGCTTCCCCTTCCAAAAAAATGGTATGTAGGACACATTTCTAAATTTAACATACCTTAATTAAGTTTTTTAATACAACAAATCATCATCATTATTATTGTAAAGTGAGCCTTCTACCTAACAAAGGCCTTTTAGAGAATGGGATCACCCCCCATCCTGGCTCTTCCATTTGTCTCTTGCTGATTCATTTCTCAGAGGGGGCTCCTCATGAATTGTACTTTCCAGTTGCTTCAGACAGTAGAAAATGATCTTGTAAGAAACACCAAGGGGAAACCAGTCTTGAGGAACTTGTGTGTGTGTGTGTGTGTATGTATATATGTTTACTTCTAGATTGTTTCCATCAACATCATTGCCTTTCAATTAATTGTTGGTAACAGGAATATTCACTCCCTCCAATCTGGTCATGCTCATCATATGACTAGACAAACTCAAAGAAGACCTCAGAAAAAACTATTTTCTGGCATCTAAATTAAGGTAGCAGTGATATAGTGGAAAGAGAAGACTGTTTACATCTAGTCTCTGATGAGTTCTATCTCTCTGCCCTTGAAGAGTCTACTTACCTCTCCTGGGCCTCAGTTTCCTTATCTGAAAAAAGAGGGTCGCAGAATAGATATCCTTCGAAGTCTCCTCTAACTAGATCTATAACCCCAGGAGTTATGAAGTCTCCTAAAATATAAGTTATTAATACTTCTAAACTTCAATCTATATTTTCATTACTCTTATCTAAATCAGACGAGTTAGCCTTCATCCATATATGATTTGGGGAAGGGGGTTTCTCTCCACAACCTCTCCTTGAAGTATTCTCACTTAACAGAAGCTTTATGGAAATGCTTCTACTGAAATTCATGGACTAAATATTACCCTCAATTTCCAAAGGTTAAGTCGGTAGTCAATAAACTCTGACAAGTTCTATTGCGCTGGAAAGATTTCACATAAAGGCCAAGGAATAGGTCTTAAAGCAGACATTCATGGTCTAGCCTGAGCAAATGCAGGTCTATAGCCAGGAGACTGGCCTCAAGCTTATAAGTAGAGATGTTTCTGTGAATTTATTTGTTGACTTGCTTGTGGAGTGTAACCCTTACAGGACAGTATATGAAAAGTTGTCTAAGAAGGTATGAAAGCATTGGGATCTGTGATGGCAGAGGAAGGACCTACATAGGTAAAAATCACATATCATTGAAAGTATTCCCACATCAAGTATGGAACTGATGGAAGTGAAGCAAAGACACCTTCCCCTCCATTAAGGCCCATCCTTATGGACAGAGTTAGCCATCACCACCTCCCTAGGCCACCCAGATATCTGGAGAGGAACAATCAATGACCACACATGAAAAGAGCAACCATCTTATCAATGAAAGGGTCGCCACCATAATGTCTAGAGCATGTGCCAATCTCTTCCAGATCAATTAATTTCTTAATCACGCTTTTAATGGAGTAGCATGTTAGAGCCCATGTGGGAACGATGAATATTAGTTGTATTTAACTGCCAAAAGCTCTGATATCGTAAAGCCTGCTCACAGTTGCACAATAAAATTCAAAGTTTAATTGGTGGGTAACAAGCCTCTAGGCACTTGTCCCTTATTAATGCTGACAACAGTAATATTGTACATTCGGCAATGACAGCTGGCTACTTAGGAGAGTGCCAGTGCCTCCTTCCCCAGGAAGTGGATGTGACTAGCATGCCGTCTGGGCTGGCTGTTGAAGAGATTTAGTGTCCATTTCACTGTGGACAGTTTAGCCAATTAGAAAAAAAAAGAGGTCTTTTCCACTCCATCTCAAATTCCAAAGGTAAGACTGAGCTGAGCAACAGCTCCATATAAACCATAGGGATCTATAGATTCAACTTCAATTTAAATCCACTAATATTTATTAGCTAAGTTATGTGTACAGGTGCAGCTGTTTGGAGGCAGGGGTTGTTTCAATTTTTGCCTTTGTATTCCTGGAACAGAACCCAGGGACCAGCCCGTAATATTTACTTAATAGTTACCTGCTAGTTGACTGATTGTATAGAATAGGTTGGAAGAGACAGAAAATTTGAGTGTGAAAACTTTTGTCTTTGTGCCCCTCATAGACTTCCCCCTTCTCTCTACTCACAAGTCTAGTTCAGACTTTGGACACTCTCCTGTGAACTATTGCAATAGTCTTTTGATAACCCTGAGAAAATATGCCCACTGAGAAATGGTCCTCCCTCCTTAACCTTTTCCATTCCAGAGTAGCATGAACTTCAGGAATCTAGAAATTTGAATCTAGGCCAGGGGTTTTATCCAGCCCAGCAGCAATGCCTTAAGAAGTAAGAAGCAATGATGATCTTTGGGAGTGACCTCCAGCACTCCAGCCCAGCAAAAAAAAAAAAAAAAAAATGGAAAAAAAAACTATTCAACAGCTATGCTGCCTCTGAATGGAGTTAAGGAAATGAACCAAGTTTTGAGACTTCTACTCCCCTAGACTCTGAGGTGGAGTAGAGGAAAGTATACCCTGAGGGTATGTTAGGTTGTCCATTTGTTCTTAGGCTATCTTAGAAGTAGATATACTTTTGTAAAAGCTTCCTAATGTTAAAAAATGGGTTGCTACATGGGCCTCCAACAAATGGGGGTGAGGAAGAACACAATTAGTGGGAGCTTGATCCAAAGGCACTACAAAGAAAAGACATCTACAGATCCCTCAGGGTGCTCTGGAACCTTGAGAGGCAGTCTAACCCCCCTGGCCTTGAGAGAGTGAGGCTGGGTTACACAGGTTACACAAGGATCAAAGATTTCTATCCAGAGTGGAGTGTCCCCTGAAGAACACAGACTTAACAGGTGTCTATGTGAGTCAATGTGGGCAAAATCAATTCTTGTGCTATGACCATCCTTCTGATGATTAGCCTGCTTAACTTAACTAGGTCAGTTCTCATGTGACAGATATACCTCCCATTCCACTCTGGTAGGACCTCCTTCTATGAGAACTAGTACAATATATGACTATAATCAGACATGCAAATAAATTGTATTCATTTGGAAGTCTCTGCCAACAATACAGATCACAAGATCTGCATACATCCAATCCATGTGCCCTCCTAAGAGTATCATAGTGGCACCCACCCAACATGCTAGAGGCATTCCTTGCATTCTCTTTATATCACAAGGGTGCTGATGTGGCACCTGTCATCTCTCACCTTTGCTCTAGTTCCCAAAGAATTAAAAATGAAGAATATGTAGAAGGCCATGAAAAGATTCATTGTAGATGTGATCAGAGTGAAATAAATAACCACTAAAGCAATCTAAAGAACAGTAGTAAAAGATGTCATTGAGGAACAGTATGATAGAAAGAGAACAGGGAGATAACTATAAGTCATAACAATACACACAAAGGGGACCGTAAAGGGTGAGGGTAGTGGCTGTTACTGATACAGGGAGTCAGGACAAAGTCTCTGGGACAAGAAATCTTTGAGCCGGGCTTTCATGAATGGGTAGGAATTCAGACAATGAAAAGGGGAAGGCATTCTAAACAAAGCTGATAGCATTCAAAGACTATTCCTGGGGAAAGGTCCAGGACAGCCAGTTCCTGGTTTATGGGAACTAGACCTATAAATGCCTTAGGCTCATGAATAGGTGGGGATGCGAAATCTGCATTCAGAGCCTTGTCCCTAACCCTCCTTCTCTTGTGATTTAGAACTCAACGCTCCATGACCAACAAGAAAGTGAATGTTCCATCAGCTGTAGGTCTTCAAGCAGAAGTGGGAGAACCACTTGCCACAGATGCTGTTAAATAATGTAAAGTGCTTAGAACTTGGTCAAACACCAAAGACACCAAGGTCAGCCACTTCATCCCAGGCCATCAGCAGTCCTCTTGACTTTTGTCTTGCCATTGGACTTCAGTGACTTTGGAGGAGAGAGTGAGGCTGATGACTTTGTACAACTCTGCCTCACTTCAATCTACTTCATGCATGAGTCAAGATATTCCCAGTAACGGCACTGGTCCTCTTCAGAAACAAAGGACAAGCAGCCACAAGATGTTCAAGTACAAGTTGTGCTGAAGATCCTGAGAGACCTTTCCAACTCTGAGATTCTAGGATCCTCAGATGCAAGATACATCTTATTTCCACAGCTGAACATTTAATTGCTGTATAATAGGAAAAATTCTTGAATTTGGAGTTAGGATCTGAGACTGACTCTGGACTTTGCCACTATGTATCTGTGTGGTTTGGGGACGTTAATTTACTTTATTAGCCTGAGTGTCCCTATTTATAAAATAAAAGAGTTGGAATAGATGCTTTTAAAGATCACTTCCTGTTCAAAGGTTCTATTAATCTGAGCCCCTGAAGGTGGATAGGATTTTTAAAAATTAAGGAAACTTACAGACTTAGAGACAACTAAGGGACTTAAGAGATGGAGCACTGGACTTGGAGTCAAGAAGACCTGTGTTCAAATCCTACCTTGGTCACTTACTAGCTATGCAACCTTTCTTGGCAAGTCTCTTAATCCTCTCTCAGACTCTTCTCTTTTCTATAATATAGGAATAATTATACTACCAATCTCACAGCTGGTGAGGTGGAAATTCACTTAACCCTGTTTGCCTCAGTTTCCTCATCTGTAAAATGAGATGGAGAAGGAAATGGCAAACCACTCCAGCATTTTTGCCAAAAAAGAGGGGGGATGGTGAAGAATCAGACACCACTGAAAATGACTAAACAACAGCTCATGGCTGTTGTGCGGTTATTGTCATTATTTAGCCAATAAGCCATGAAGGTGAATGAATAATTATAATACGAGACAGAATTTAAAGAATATAATAAAGTGGGCACAAAGGAAGCACTACAGGACCACAGAAGAGGCAAAGATTTCTCCTAGTTAGGCAGACTGGGTAAGGGAACTCAGAAGAGTGAGCTGGATTTGGGGAAACTACCAGTAGTCCCATTTGGCTGGAGCACAGGGTACAGGTTAAGACTAGTGAGAGACAAAGCTTGAAGGGAAGTGGAGAGATTCTTGGAGGTTGGGCTTGAGTTTAGGCCTTATCCTACAAACAATGGGACTCCATTTAAGGTGCACTAATGGGGACCACATAACAAGAGCTACATATTAGAAAGAGCACTCTCATAATTTGTGCAGAAACGATTGGAGGAGTAGGATCCATAGGTAAGGACACAAATTAGTATGATGTAAATCCATTAATTTAAGGAACTGAGACCTCTTTTTATTGCAAACTCCACTTCAATATATTCTACACACACACACAAACACACACACACACACACACTTCCTACCTCTCAATTCCCTACCAGCATTTTAAAATATTTTATTTACCAAAATCCAATTTAGGCAAAGTCAAGAGGGTTCACCTATTAGTCTGCACACATCAGGCCTGCCTCAGATTGATACTGAGAAAATGGGAACATGAAATATCCCTGCAATTTTTGGGTGCACTAAGACATACACACTTAAATATTTAGTAGATTATAAATGGCCGAGAGCCTCAGTCTAACTTTTAAATATCCCCTTTTAATCAGATTGGACAGACAAATCATCCCCTGTGGGAGTGTCAGGCAGTAATTGTGGCCAGCATGACAAATGCCTAGGAGTGGAAATTTATGACCAAAAGGTATTAATGAAGTTATAATAGTGGGAACAAGACTGCCACTGGGATTGTTGCATTTACCCACAATTAGTATTGTGGAGACTGCAGTGTAGAAACTACTAAAGGGAAGAATAAAGAACGAGTCTCCCCATATCCAGCATTTCCCCCTTCAGTCTTTGCTGTACATCTAGCCAGATTAATATTTACCTTTCTAGTGCTTTTTTTTTCTTTTTAAGATTAGGTCTCCCGACCCCACTGAGACCCAAGGCACAGTAGCCATTCACAAGTCCAATCCCACTACATGTCTTCCTGGGAGCTTTGACCTGCTCTGTCTCCAGCCAGGGCTGACTTCTCTCCTTAGTCTGCTTGCTGGCCTCCTAGGAGTAGGGATTTAACAAACTGATGCAGATCGTAGTGTTCATTTTTGTCCAACTCTTCATGACCCCATTTGGGATTTTCTTGGCAAAGATTCTGGAGTGGTTTCCCATTTCCTTTTCTAGCTCATTTTACAGATGGTAAAACTGAGGCACACAGGGTTAAGTGAATTATTTGCCCAGGATCGCACAGCTAGCAAGTATCTGAGGCCAGGCTTCCTGATTGCAGGCCTAGCTCTCTAGCCACAGCCCCATCTAACTGCTGCGGGCATGGTCAACTGTAGCACCTAACTCCTGAGCTCAAGCAATCCATCAGCCTCAGCCTCTCTGGTAACAGAGGTCATTTCCCATTATGCCATTTACACATTTGCCATTCCCATTAGGTGGGCCTGGTAGCAGTTTTCCACATGAGAAATCCCATCCCTAACCTCCCTGACTCTGCATGAGTAGTCTCCCATGTTGGAATGAACTCCAGCATCTGTTCCTCGGAGAATCTCAAAGCCTCGTTCAGGTGACACCTCCTACACAAACCTTTCCTGATTCTCTCCAGTTATTAGCGTCCTCTCATCTTTCTTCAAGAGGAATCACTGATTACCTTGTATATTCACACGTTGAATTTACCTTCTTGTATTTACATCGAGTTATCCTAATACAATACCGAGAATAGGCATTAGTTCCCTTTCAGTCTTTGCATACCAAGTGTGTAACACAGTGTTTGTTGATTGAAATCACACCATTTTCTGATTGGAAGGTACCATGAAGATCCTGTGGTACAATTCTTTCATAACTTAGGGAGCCAGGGAGGGGAAGTGACAAATGCAGTAAGTAGAGCCAAAATTTTAATATAGGACCGCTGTTTTCAGGTCCAGTGTTCTTACCCCACTACACCCCATTGCCTCTCAATCAGCACAGCTTTGATCATGTCACACTCCTGGGTCTAAAGGTCATCAGTTTCTCCCCGTTGCTGACTAGATAAAGCCTGAACTTCTCTGACATTCAAAACTGTCAACAATGGAACTGTCCCATCTTTCTAGTTTCATATCTTTCTACTCTGCCTCACTTGCTCTGAATTACAGAGATCTAGCAGAGATTTCTCCATCTGCTTAACTCTCTCTCACAGCCTTCAGTCCTTCCCATTCCCCTGGCACTCACCACACTCAATTCAACAAGCATTATTTTTTAAAATGTTTACTAAAATTCTGTGTTTTTAAATTACCCCCATTTGTCCCAGTCAGACATCCCTAATAAGAGATTAAAAAAGAAAAAAAAAAGCAGTCCAGTAAAACCAAACAACATATCAATGATTCTAACAACATATCAATGATTCTAACAACATATATATTGTTCCACACCCATAATCCCCTACCTCTGCAAAGACGAGAATAAGGTTCATTCCTATATCTCCTCTTGAGGGCCAAGAACATTAACACAGCATTCAATTTCAATTTTTTTTGTTCTCATTAAAATTATATAAATTATATTTATATATATCTCATTAAAATTATATAAAAGTTCTGCTTATTTCATTTTTTTCAGTTCATAATTTTCTATTCTTCACATCCTGAATTTCTTATAACACCACAACATTCCATTCACTTAACAAACAATGGAAAAGTATTTTTAAGTGCCTGCTAAGTGTCAAGCAAAACATTCTAGGTTGAGGATACAAGTCAAAGAACAAAACAATCCCTACTTGCAACAAGCTTACATTCAAATAAAGAACACAATGAATACTTACCAAAATGTATACAGCACCTAAAGTTCATACAAAGTAATTAAATACAAGATAGTTTGAGAAAGAGAGCACCAGCAGTGGAGAAAGGTTTCACAAAGATGACAGTGAATGGGCTACATCGTAAAGCAAGAGAGGGTCTCCATGTGGCACAGGTAAGGAGGGAGTGCATTCCAGGTATGATAAGGAGGACAGTGAAAAGACATGGAGACAGAAGATGGAGTGTCACATATGAGCAACATATGCAAGGCCAGTTTGGCCAGATATAGGAATGTAGGACTGTATGATCCAATGAGGCTGGAAGAATAGGTTGGAACAGGTTGTGTAGGGTTTTACAAGCTAATTACAACCTATTGAAACATTCCCCAACAGAAGAGCTTGTTTTACTTCTTATTATTTTCTACTTTAAAAAAAGTGTTGCTATAAATATGTGGATGTATATGAAGACTTTATTTCTATTTTTAACCTCCACAGGGTATATGCCAAGCAGTGTTATCTCTACATCAAAGGACATGGACAGGTAGTTTAGCTGCTTTCTCAGCCTATTTCTAAATTGCATTCCAGGGTAATTAGAACAATTCACAATGCCACCAACAGTGTTTTCATGTGCCTGTCTCTACAATTGCTCCAACATTGGTTATTCTCCTCTTTGAGAATGTGATAAGAACTTAGGTCTCACATTGCATCCTGGGCCATCTCCATTCCTCCTGATGAATATCAGGCCACTGAACCCAAATGGCTCAGGAGAAGAAAGTGAGGTTGGAGACCTTGCACAGCCCTCTCTCACTCAAATCAAAGTCAAGTACAAGTCATGTCATCTTCTGGATGTCATGGTTCTCTTTGAAAATGAAGGACAAACACAACATCAACAACAGTGATTTTATGAGTATAGAGAAACTCTCTCCAATAATGTGTCAACCTGGAGGTCCTTGAATCAGATTAAAATATAAATGGGGGAATGTTTAGCAAAATAGATAAAATACAATAAAACATAGATAACATTGATTTGTGATTTTCTAAGTCAATATGTATCCCTAATTGCCCTGAAACTACTGATCTCATATCCATCCCTCTCCCCACTTTTTATAGATAAGGAAATCTAGGCTGAGAAAGGTTAAGTGACTTGTCCATGGTTAAACAGCTATAAGTGATTGGGGAAGAATTTGTACCCAGTTCTTCATGACACTCCAAAAACAGAAAAGGAAGGAAGGAAGGAAGGAAGGAAGGAAGGAAGGAAGGAAGGAAGGAAGGAAGGAAGGAAGGAAGGAAGGAAGGAAGGAAGGAAGGAAGGAAGGAAGGAAGGAAGGAAGGAAGGAAGGAAGGAAGGAAGGAAGGAAAAGTTAATCAATGTATAGTATTAATCCTCTATGAGGCAGGTAATTTATTTCTACACGCACACACACTCACAGTAATACTGAACAAAGGAGACCCACAAGCAAATATCCACCAAAACAAAATCAGATTCAGAAACTTAAGGTCTAATTACTATTACAATCTTCTTGAAAGCCTGTACTCAAGCTTCATCAGAACATACAGCAGTTTTCAGGCCTGCCATTTCACTTCTGCTCTGTCCAAAGATTTCCTCATACATGTCTGTTATTAAAATGACAGACTCAGGACAGCATTTTCTCAGCGATTATCTCCTCCAAAAGTATTGTGTTAGGGGTTCTTTCCCTGCTGCCATTCAGTTTTGACCCAGAATGGCCAGACCTTTTGAACTTAAAAGTTCAACCCCAAGCCTGGATGCATCAATATCTAGATTGGAACTGGTTCATCTAGCACATAGTATGTGCTTCATCAGTGTTAGCTAGCTGGCCAGGAGAGGTCAAAGTTCTAAGAGGCAGCCCCAAGTCAGTCTTAGGCTTGTGTAAAGTCAGCCATATTCCCACTCCTTAGTGGAAGTCTCTGAGCTACATGATTCCACTTAGAGAGTAGAAGTGACAAAGAGGCCAACCAGAAGCTGTTTTGTTTTGTTTTCTTTTGTTTTTAGCTAATAAAGTACCTTGTTCCCTTCCTCTCTAGGGGCTGGCACATCTCATAACTAAATGACAAGTCCTCTCCGTACCAGATATCCCATGGTTAGAAGCAGCAGAGAAGTTCATCATTCCCAAAGGCTCACGAAATGAGTCTCCATGTCCCATATATTTCTTGGAAGTTTCCAGGGAAGCTCTATATATTCCCTGGGATGGCCCCTATGATCCAATTCAATTTCTCTATGCCTGTTTTTTAATGGATGATGAAAGGATGGCTGCTATGACTTCCAGTCATACAGCCAAGTGCAAAGGCTTGGAGGTCTTCTGACTCTAAGGCAGGATGCTTTCCACCATGCCACAGTGGAGTATTCTGGTGGAGGGTAGAGAAGGCATGTGATGGAGGTAGAATTTGTGCAGTAGGGAGCAGGGAGCAGAGGTGGTGCTATTGCTGTCTGCTGACATCCCTATTACCAATGCGGCCTCTGCTGGACTGGAGTTTCCTTTCTCCTCCAAATACACCAAATGTTTTTGCTGTATTTAAAAGCAAACAGGAAAGGGGAGGGGTGGGGGAACCACCACCCAAGGAGAAAGTGATTTTGGCATTAAATAAAAGGAATGTTTTCATCCTGCAATGAAAACGCTGTGATCTTGGAACACAATTTGCATAAACAGACAGTTTGGTTATAAACAATCTTAACAGTAACTGGTATTTACATATAGAACAACTCAGTCAAAATACAATTAAAGGCCCTGATGGATTGGAGAGTGTCAAAACATTTAAAAGGCTTCAAAACAGCTATTTGATTTACACCTCCTCGGTTGGACCAGAAACTGCTCTCTGTTTCTCCAGCTCCCTCTTCCAAAACAGCCCTCCCCACCCCTCACTGGCAGACCCTCAGCAGTCCTGCCTAGCACCCACTGTTGCAGAACTGCAGGTGAGAAAGATCTCTGTTGGAGCAGAGGATGTTGGAGATCTCAGGAGAAGGGCAGAGGGTCAGAGACAGAAGGTAAATCAGGAGGTCTCCCAGTTTAGAAGCTTGACTGCAGGTGGGACTTCTCCAAGTCAGTCAATCCCTTTTCTGATGGTCTCCAGGAGGCTTCTTTTAAAAGTATATATCAATGCTTAGCAACCTGACAGCTAGCAGTTCCTTAGATCTGGTCTTGTCTTATCCTCTGGCCTGTGGCTGACACTCCTCCAATGATGAGGCGGGGGGATCAGCTCATCCAGGGAAATCTATAGGCGGCTTGAGGGTGAATCTAGAGCACAGCTTTATCATCACAACTCCTCTTATTCCAGGATGGTTTGATGGATCTTGAACCTGAACCAAGAAGAACACACAATCCCAGAACCATGCAAATACCCAGGAGCACCTCCACACTAAGCACAAAGAAGAAAGCCCCGGTGCCCCCACATTTTAGGGCCCTAGACTCACTCACCTGACATGTGTCTCTATTGACACCATGTGCCTTGTATAGGCTGGTTTGCTCAAAGAAATAGCTTGGTTTTCTCCATCTGATTTGCCTAAATAATCAAGCTAAATGAAGTTCTAGACTATAACGCTGATGCAATTAGACTACACCTCACATCTTGCTCCCAGCTGATGTATGAACTCCTGCAATGTTTTTGTCTTGGGGAACGTCTAGCAACTGCTACATGCAATCTCACCTGGTATAGTCACCTTTTTCCCTTGAGCTCTGCAAAGTGTAGCTCTGATAGCACTAACTTAAATTTCCCAAATTGCAGTCTAGTTCATTTCATTCATAGAGAAGAGGGCTGGCAATGTTTACCCAATTCATAGGAGGGTGCAAATTACATCCAGCAAGCTTGGGTATAATAGAAAAAAACAACACTGTTTTTGGAATGAGATGACCGGAGTGCAAATCCCGTGCTCATTATCTATGTAACTTTGGTTAAATTGCTCAGTCTCCCTCAGCCTCAGTTTCCTTATCTGTAAAATGAAAGGGTTGAATCAGATGGACTCTGTGTTCCATTCCAACTATAAGATGTACTTCCCCATGGGCCTAAAGTTAGTCAAAATGTTGAGGGAGAGTAGACAGAGGGAGTGGGACCAATCTATCTAAGGTCAAACTAATCTATGAGACACGTCAGTGACTAGAATCCTAAGCTTTAGTAAAATCCTCTATGGGTTTTTTTCATCCCCAAAGTTTTCCAGATGTCTCCTCAGAAAGGAGAGATGTTTCCAGGTTATTTGGAGCAAAGATTGTCATATGTTGTAAATGAGATGTGCTCTAGTGCTCTAATGAGGGTCAAACTAAATGATTCTTAAAACCCCTCCCAATTCTTTAATTCTGCAATCATTTCCATGAACTTCATATATACTTCAATGATTCTTTGTGATCTCATCAAACTATTTTTTCTTTTCCTAATATTCCCTCCATTGGTTCAAATGACTTGGTGGAATGGATAGAGCACCAGTACAGGAGTCAGGAGGACCTGAGTTCAAATGTTACCTCAGACACTTGACACTCACTAGCTGTGTGACCTTGGGCAAGTCACTTACCCCAGTTGCCTCATCCTGGGTCATCTCCAGTCATCCTGATGAATATCTGGTCACTGGATTCAGATGGCTCTGGAGGAGAAGTAAGGCTGGTGACCTGCACAGCCCTCCTTCACTCAAAACAAACTCAACTACAAGTCATGTCATCATTTCTCTGATGGCATGGTCTTCTTTGGCTACGAAGGACGAACACACAGATTGACAGTATCTTTGTGATGGCAAATTGAGCCATCTTTTATCCTGTCCCTTAACTAACCCATTGTCATTGAATAGGTGTGGTCTCAGACAAACTGAAATCTGGGAAAGATTTAGAAAGGCCAAGATCACCCTCTGCATCCTGGGCTTTTGTTAGTCATTGCCAGACATTTATCTCACCATTGGACTTCAATGACTCTGGAAGAGAGAGGGAGGCTGATGATTTTATGTAGCTCTGCCTCACTTATCCAGTTTATGCACAAGTCAAGACAGCACCCTCATGACGTCATTGCTCCTCTTTGAAAATGAAAGAAGGACAACTACAAATGATGTAATCCACACCTTCTCTCATCCTGTCTGTGATTCTTACTCATGTTCATCCACCAGTGAACCCACCCAGCAGGCATCGCCCGTGTGCTGACAGTTTGTTGCTATGGAAAGAACACTGGACTTAAGAGTTAAAGGTTCAAATCCTTATTTTGTTCCTTACTAACTATGTGGCCTTTGGCAAGTCATTGAATCTTTCTCAGACGCAGTTTCCTCATTTATAAATTGAGTGGGTTTGTCCCAGCTATAAATCTATAATTCACGCTTTTCATGGGCACCGCTATAGTACTTGGGTGTCCTTACCCCTTGTTCTTGCTATATGGCTGACACTCCTCCTTTTCCCCCTAATGTATTTTTTCAACTATATTCCTTATGCTAGTTCTCTTATATAGTTTGTCCTTAGAAATATTATATCCCAAATGGTCAAAGAGTGTGCATAGGCAGATTTCAGAGGAAAGAAATTAAAGTATCTCTAGTCATATGAAAAAATGCTCTAAATCACTATTGATTAGAGAAATGCACATCAAGATAACTTTTAGGTGCCACATCACACCTGTCAGATTGGCTAACATGACAAAAGAGGAAAATTATAAATACTGGAGAAGATGTGGGAAAATCAGAACATTAATGCATTGTTGGTAGAGTTGTGACCTGATCCAGTCACTTTGGAGAGCAATTTGGAACTATGCCCAAAGGGCTATAAAAATGTATATACCATTGACCCAGCAATACTACTTCTAGGACTATATCCCAAAGAGATCATACAAATGGGAAAAGTATCCACATGTACAAAAATATTTATAGCAGCTATTTTTGTGGTGGCCAAGAATTGGAAATTGAGGGGATGCCCATCAATTGGAGAATGGTGGAACAAGTGTGGTATGTGAAGGTAATGGAATATTATTGCACTATAAGAGATGATGAGCAGGAGGACTTCAGCAAAACCTGGAGAAACTTACATGAACTGATGCTGCGTGAAGGGAGCAGAACCAGAACATTGCACACAGTCACAGCCACAGTGTACAATGACTGATTTTGATAGACTTAGGCCTTCTCAATAATGCAAGGTTCTAAGATAAGTTCAAAAGGCTCATGATGGAAAATGTCATCCACATCCAGAGAAAGAACTGTGGAGTCAGAACTCAGATCGAGGCAGACTATTTGCCCTCTCTTTTTTGTTTGGTTTGGTTTCTTCTTTCTTGAGGTTCATTTCATTGGTTACAATTCTTTACAGCATGACTGATGTGAAGATATGTTTAATATGAATACATATGCAGAGCTTATATCATATTGCATGCTGTCTTGCGGAAGGGGGAGGAGAGGAAGGGGGAGAAAATTTAAAACTCAAAAGCTTATGGAATTGAATGTTCAAAAGTAAAAATAAATTAATTTTAAAAAGAAAAAAGAAATATTATATCCCATTTGTGCCCATGCTACTTTTGCCTTCCACATATCTGTCTATTGCTCTTTGGGACACTAACAAGAAAATTCCATCATAAGCCTGAATTTATGGTAAAGCACAGATAAGAGTTATGTAGAATGAGGCCTTGTTCAGTCATTTCAGTCATATCTGACTCTGTGACCTCATTTGGGGTCGTCTTGGCAAAGATAATGCAGTAATTTACCATTTCCTTCCCAACTCATTTTACAGATGAGGCAACTGAGGCAAACAGGGTTAAGTGACTTGCCCGGGGTCACACAGCTAGTACGTGTCTGAGACCAGATTTTAACTCAGGAAGAAGAGTCTTCCTGATTCCCAGTCCAGTGCCCCCTACAAGTCCCAGAAAATCATAATTAACTGCCTGTTCCCCATCCCTACCCTATCCTCCCAACACACACATAATTTATTTGCCTAGAAAAATTCAGGTCAAAGTTTCTATATCTCTTGTCTCTGATTCTGTCTCTCTGTCTCTGGTTCTCCCTCTTTCTTTTCTTTCTCTTCCTTCTTCCCTCTCTCTGTTCCTCTATCTATCTCTATCTGTTTCTTCTTCTCTCTGTTTCCCTCCTTCCCCAGAAAATTATAAAACATAGAACTCAAAAGTAATTTTTCTATAGTTCACAAGCCCTCATTCAGAGAATTTCTCTGGCAAACTTTATGGTACAGTTTTAGAATCCATTTCTCCTGTGCACTCTGAAGATCCATAGACCCCTATGGCTCTCCTTATTTCCTCTCTCTCTCTCTCTCTCTCTCTCTCTCTCTCTCTCTCTCTCTCTCTCTCTCTCTCTCTCTCTCTCTCTCTCTCTCTCTCTTTCTCTCTCTCTCTGTCTCTGTCTCTCTTTCTCCCTATCTCTCTCTTTCTCTCACATATATGTGAAATGACACATTGTGGTGCTACAAGGGTTAAGCACTTTGAGAAGAAAAATATAACCCAAAAATAAAGAAAATCTTAAGAAATGGAGATTCTGCAAAGGGCCATGCCTCTTCAGGAAAGAGATGACAGGAAGGAGATTTCAACATCTCTGGTCTCAGTAATCTGAACAGTTCCAGAAATCCAGCATCCGCTCTATTGTTTGTCTGTTGAACACAGAGCCCCTGTCCTGTAAGTCAGCACTATACATTGCATGGCTGGCATGCCCTGGGATGCTTCTCTTAGCTCCTGGTGCAGCTGCCAGATGCTGGGGTGGTCCTTCACATGCTTTCCTGGGTATGCATATACCCATTCTTGTGCCAGTGTGCATGCTTTTCCCAGGGTCCAGTTTCCTCTGTATGGTTTCTGCCCTACTTCTCCCTTAAAGAAGGGAAGAGAGCTAGCTAGTCAGTCAAAGTTTTGTTCCAATCGCTGTATTGTTCAAACAAATTCAAAGAGAGTCAAGGAAGGGAATGCTATGGAAACTTCCATCCTGCCCAGTAGACCATCTCCTTGGCAACCTCGAGGGATGCTACAAAGATTGATATACTCACATATGTTTATATGTATACAAACACATATATATTTATCTACATGTGTATGCAATCATGTATATATGTATATGTGTATATATGTATATGTGTATATGTATGATATATTATATATACATGTATGTAGGTGTGTATGTATATATGTATGATATGTATATATGTATGATATATTATATATACATGTATGTAGGTGTGTATGTATATATGTGTATACATGTATAGATGTCTATATGTGTGTCTGTTTCCCTTTGCATATTCTCTGCTTCCCCAAATTCTATATCCATCATCTAAGGCTCAGTTCAAGCCCCATATCTGTTCCACCCTTCCAACTTTCCTTTACATTATTCTCCTCCAACCAAAATTAGACTTCTACTTCCATCCTCAGCACATTCTGCTCTAACCTCCAGGACCTTGCTAACAGTTTCCTGTACCTGAAATGGCTTTTGCCCTTTGTTTTCATCTCAGTTTGATGATATCCTACCCATCCTTTAAGGAAAAGAATTTTTATGTGCAGAGGCATGTGTGTATATGTATACATACAATTACATACATATATACATATGAACTATATGCATGTGTATACATACCCACACATACATTCCCCCTTCATGAAATTTTCTTGGATTCCTCTAGGGCAATAATGCCCCATTCCCCCATTAGTCCTAGGAAAGGACTTAACTGGTACTTCTCTGATACATTTATATGCCATTTTGTATTAGAATGAGTTGTGGATATATCCTATCCTCCCAGTAACCTGTAAGCACCATGAAGACAGGGACCAGGTCTCATTTACCTTGATATCTTCACCACTGCCCAGAAAAGTGCTTGATACACAATACAGAGTGAGTAAAACTTGGCCATATTTTGCTGAAGTATAATTAGAGATCTATGTTTAAGTTCCAGTTCCACCAGTTGTTGTGACCTTGGTCTAGTCATTTCAGCCCTTAAGCTTCATTTTCCTCCCTTGGTAGCTCCTATTTCTACAGGATTGTAAAACGCTTGCCTTATAATATCCCTGTGGGGCAAGGGGTGGGCGAGGGTATAGGAGGGATAGCAAAAGTATGTTCTGCATGACTTCCCCAGTATAATGGGTTATCATTTCTTGCTTTCTCAATGGGTAGAGGAGGAGCAGAGGGAAGGAGAGAATTTGGAACTAAAAATAAAAACAATTTCAAAAGGAAAAATTGTTATTTTCCCTTTTTTATAGGTTAAGATACCAATTTTCAGAAGTGATTTGTCCAAGAGTTCATAGCTTTAAGTGGCAACACTGAGACGTCTTTCATCTCCCAAGCTCAAAATCAGCATGTTTTCCACTACCCAAAAGAGAGATAATACTAATTGTACCAACTGCCTCACAGAAATAACATGATGAGCAAATGAAATAAGGTTTGTAAAGTGCCAGAAAAAATGTGTTAGTCACGCTTGTTCTCTAATCATTCCTTGTGACCCAATCAGATCAATGAAATGACCTAGTAAATAAGTAAATGAGTTCAGGATGTTGATGATTCAAAAAACCCTACTGTGGATTTTAGTCTGAGAGGCAGTACCACATTGTGAATGTAGGGATGGAATTAGAGGTAGGAAGAATTGGGTCTAAGTCCATGGCATCCTAGTTGTCTGACCATGAACAAGTAACAACCTCTCAGAGCTCTTTCCCACCCCCAACCCCCAACCCAGGAAACTCTCTGGGATTATATATTAAAAATGGGCAGGAGAGCTACATTAAGGAATCTCCCCATATAGATAAATCAAAAATCTAGAGTTCTTCCTCACAAAAAACCCACCCCAAACCTCAACTTTTAGCACAACGCCTTGCATATAGATGATTCTCATTATGTATTTGTTGAATTGAACTGAAATTAATCATATCTCCTCAAAAAGACTATAAGTTTGTCAAGGGCAGGGAATACCTTCTCACCCTTCTGTTGCATTCCTCATAGTATATAGCACAGCACTGAACATATTGTGGAGCTCCATTAATGCTTCTTCACTTGATGGCCCAAATTGGAAGACAAAGATTGCACATTATAGCCATTCTATGACAGAGACTGGATTGGTGGGGGGAGGAGAGAGGGAAGGAGAGAGAGAGAGATAGAGAGAGAGGCAGAGACAGAGAATAAGAGACAGAGACACACAGAGACAGAAAATGAGAATATGTGTTGCCTGGGGATGCGGGGGGGAGACTCTCCATTTACCATGAACTCTTAGAGGAGAGAATTTGACTTCCAAAATCACTGATTCAAAGTTATAGGAAGTTATTACTAGAGAATTTTATCAAGAAAAAGACATTAGGGATCATTGACTTCAAGATTTATATATTACAGAATGGGGAACAAATATAGGAAATGACTTACCCAAGGTCACACAACATGACAGAGTCTGGATGTGCTTAGGATCACTTATTTCCCTGAAGGGAATTCATAAGCTTCATCAAACATGAGAAGGACTAGAGAAGATCTGAGATACCCTATCCAACATTCTGGTATAGAAAATAACAAAATGAGGCCCCCAAAGTGGGAACAACCCTCCCAAGTACATACAAAGAGTCAGTGATAAATCTGGGATTAGAACCTGAGTCTCCTAATCTTCATCCAGTTCTCTTCCCACCAGACCTAGTCACAGTCAAGTAATGAGTAAGTAATAGGAGGGTCTACGCTGATGAGGATTCATTTCTGAAAAGGGAAGGAGCCTTGACTACAATTGTGAAGAAGACAAGCCATCGTTAGCAGTAGATAAGCATCTTAAGATCTTAAGACACCAAATTGATTCATAAAATCCCAGGCACATACGCTCATGTCCTGTTCTGTTTTTCTTATGTACATCGAAGTTGTTCTCAAAGACATTTCATATCTTCCCTTCAAGGTCAGCTTTTGGGAAGCCTCCAAAAACTGCATCCTTGTACATATGGCTTAAACTATGGAACTTTATTTATAAACTGCATAATATATCTCAGAGGACAGAAGCTCAGTTTTCACATTTTATTACCGTTTATCCTCAGTCTTTGCCAGTTAATTTGCCCTGCTGCCTTCAAAGGCTCCTTCTGTAGCCTTGAGTTCTCCCTCTCCTGCTAAGGAAGGATTCTAGGAACTCAGTGGAGTGAGATGCTTGTAATTTGTCATAATGTTTGTGAGAGCCCATTCTGAGAGTGCTGGGCACCCAGCCTGAAATACCACTGAGCAAAGAAAGCCAAAATGAGAGTGTAAGTGATGGGATTGCTGACCAGGACCCGCTGTCACCTCGGGAAAACACAGAGTTAGTGTCCCAGCTTCAGGCTAGCTTACAGTTGGGGAGCTTTGAAAATTTGTCTCTCTGTTGGGGGCTCTGGAAAGAACCTACTTCATTTCCTGATTTAGTAAGAGCCCAAGGTTAGCCAAGCTCATCAGCCTTGAATTAGAAAATCACAGAATTGGAGAGTTGGGGAGGTCCTCTAAGGTCACCTGATCCAATCCTGATCTGAAAAATAATCTGCTTTCTGCTTGCATATTTTCATTGTTGGGAAGATCATTTGGGTAAGTTCTAATAGTTACAAAATATTTTCTTGCTATAATCTTCCCTCAGTAACTTTTGCCTATTGCTTCTCATTCATTCAATAATAATATCCTGAGTACCTACTATGTGCAAGGCACTGAGGATACAAAGATAAGAAATAAAACTAATTCCTTCGGTGAAGGAATTCAGATTTTGTGCCCTCTGGGAATGTATAAAATAAGTTTAATCCCTCTTCTGTACACAACACTACCAATGCTTGATAGCTGTATATCTCCCTTATGTCTTCTTTTCTTCAAGATAACATCCTTAGCTCCTTCAAGTGACCTTCATATAGAATGATTTCCATTCCTTTCCTTGTTTATTTTCCCTCTTTTGGGGTTGCCTAAGATTTGTCTATGTCCTTCCTCAAATGTGGTGTCCAGAATGGAACAAAATACACTGGGCATGGGCTGACCAGGACACAATAGCTATCACTTCTCCTATGCAGGATATGATTAATATCAACTTTTTTTCTCTCTTGTCACATTTTTAACTCATTGAACTTTCATTCAGCTAAAGTTTCCATATCTTTTTTTCCATACTCATTCCTTCAATCACTTAATATTCATTTTAAAAACATTTATTAAGCATCCATGTGTCCAGAGAACTATGCTAAACTTGGGGGACAGATAACATTTAGAAACATACTAGAAAAGGCAATGCTATATAAGAAACAAACACAAATAATTAGAACACAGGAGTATGTTAGAAAAGTACAAAAATCAGGTGTCTTCCTTGGCCTGGAGAGGGAATAGTATAGCAAATAAAAATGACTAGAGAAGTTTCCCTTTTACTTCCAAGATCACATGTAAAATAATCCCTTTGGCTTTTGATGCCCTTCATAACCTGGTCCCTTCCTACCTTTCCAGTCTTGTTATACCTTGCTACCCTCCCCCTAGTCTTCACTCCAGTGACACTGGTATCTTTGATGTCCCTGACATATTATATTCCATGCCTGATCCCAGCACTTTTTAATAAATTTATTTAATTTTTTACATTCATTTTCACAAAATTTTGGGTTCCAAATTTTCTCCCCATTTGTCCCCTCCCCCACCCCAATACACTGAGCATTCTAATTTCCCCTATCACCAATCTGCCCTCTCTTCTATCATTCCTCCCTTCCCTTGTCCCCATCTTCTCTTTCGTCCTGTAGGGCCAGATGACTTTCTATTCCCCATTAACTGTATTTCTTATTTCCTAGTAGCAACAACAATACTCAACAGTTGTTCCTAAAACTTTGAGTTCCAAATTCTCCCCATGCCTCCCTCCCCACCCATTCCCTTTGGGAAGGCAGGCAATTCAATATAGGCCATATCTGTGTAGTTTTGCAAATGACTTCCATAACAGTCGTTTTGTGCAAGACTAACAACATTTCCCTCCATCCTATCCTGCCCCCCATTGCTTCTATTCTCTCTTTTGATCCTGTCCCTCCCCAAGAGTGTTGATTTCAAATTGCTCCCTCCTCCCATTGCCCTCCCTTCCATCATCCCCTCCCCACCCTGCTTATCCCCTTCTCCACCACTTTCCTGTATTGTAAGATAGGTTTTCATACCAAAATGAGTGTTCATTTTATTCCTTCCTTTAGTCGAATGTGATGAGAGTAAACTTCATGTTTTTCTTTCAGCTCTGCTCTTTTTCCCTCCACTAAAAAGTCTCCTGCCTGCCTCTTCTATGAGAGATAATTAGCCCCATTCCATTTCTCCCTCTCTCTTCCCAATACATTTCTCTCTCACAGTTTACCTTCATTTTTTTAAAGATATGATCCCATCCTATTCAATTCACTCTGTGCTCTGTCTCTGCATGTGCATGCATGTGTGTATGTGTGTGTATATGTGTAATCCCACCAACTACCCAGACACTGAAAAGTTTTAAGAGTTACAAATATTGTCTTTCCATGTAGGAATGTAAACAGTTCAACTTTAGTAAGGCCCTTATGACTTCTCTTTGCTGCTTACTTTTTCATGCTTCTTCTCATTCTTGTGTTTGGAAGTCAAATTTTCTTTTTGGCTCTGGTCTTTTCATCAAGAATGCTTGAAAGTCCTCTATTTCATTGAAAGACCATATTTTCCCCTGAAGTATTATACTCAGTTTTGCTGGGTAGGTGATTCTTGGTTTGAGTCCTAGTTCCTTTGCCTTCTGGAATATCCTATTCCATGCCCTTCGATCCCGTAATGTAGAAGCTGCTAGATCTTGTGTTATCCTGATTGTATTTCCACAATACTGGAATTGTTTCTTTCTAGCTGCTTGCAATATTTTCTCCTTGACCTGGGAATTCTGGAATTTGGCCACAATGTTCCTAGGAGTCTCTCTTTTTGGGTCTCTTGCAGGTGGTGATCGGTGGATTCCTTGAATACTTATTTTGCCCTCTGGTTCTAGAGTATCAGGGCAGTTTTCCTTGACAATTTCATGGAAGATGATGTCTAGGCTCTTTTTTTGATCATGGCTGATCCCAGCATTTTCACTGGCTGTCCCCCCCTCCCCATTCTTGCAATGTTTTTCTTCCTCATCTTAATCTCCTGAATTCTCCAACTTCCTTCAAGTCCCAGATAAAATCTCACCTTTTGCAAAAAACTTTCCTGACCCCCTTAATTCTAGTACTTTCCCTGTAATATTACCTCCAATGTGCATGTGTGTATGTGTGTCTCTTCTTCGTACATGTTATGTTTGCATGCTATCTCCCCTATTAAACCATAAACTTTTTAAGGGCAGGGACTGTTTTGCCTTCCTTCATATCCCCAGCACTTTAATGCAGTGCCTGGTATATAGTAGGGGCTTAGTAAACGCTTGTTGACATCTTCCTGATGAAGGTGGCCTTTGAAGTGGGTTATCATATAATCATATAGATGGAGACAGTGGGGTATAGTGAAGAAAGTTGTATATTTGATGTAAGAAAGGCTTGGGTTCAAGTTCAGTCTCAGGTACGTACTAGCTATGTGCCCTTGGGAAAGCAAATTAATATCTCTGATCTCCAGTTTTCTCATCTGTAAAATGGAAGGTTTGCATTTGATGACCTCTAAAGTCACTTCTGGCTATAAATCTTATAGTTATGCCTCCCACATTTTGTACTTGTATAGCTCATTTTTTGAAACTAAGTCCTTATAAAGTTTCATGTGATTAGATTTAACCCTGGGACATCATCAGAGAAAAGTATGACTGGAAAAGTAGGTGGGTCAGCTGAGATCAAGGGATGGATAAAGGAAAGATAACCTATGTGCTTCATTGCTATCCTCAATGTCAAGAGATCCCCTGAAGAAGATTAATGGAAGGACATGGCACCACAGGATGAAAGGTCATGGACAGGGTCTGTACAACTGGATCGGCAAAACTAAAGGTTAACCGCATCGAGGAAATCATATAGCCATTAAGGTAACATTTCAAATTTCTAAATTTAAGGTTGGAAAGGAACTTGGAGGTCATCTAGTCCAATACTTCTTATTTTTTCAGATGATGGAAATAGGGCCCAAAGAGATTAAAAGATGTTGTCAATAATAGGGAATTATGTTGAGAGTTTCTAAAATGTTCCTACCCTTTGACTCAGAAACCTTATTACTAGGCATAAAATAAAAAGACTCCATATACTCCAAAATATTTATATATTTTGGAAATAGCTGCACTTGTTGTAGTGTCAATGGACTGGAAACAATGATGCCCATAGATTGGGGAATAGTTAAGCAAGCTGTGGCATGGGGAATGGTTTAGGGCATGTGAAGGTAATATAAAAATTATTTACAAATTATAAACACATAAAATACATAGAAATTATACAAAGAAGTATGTGAAGACTTACATAAACTGATGCAAAGTTAAGAAGGAAGAGCCAGGAAAATAACATACACAATCACCACAATGTTATAAATGGGAAAAACATAAAAAAAAAAAAAACCCAACTTAATTCTGTGAAATTATAATGGCTGAGTTTGATCCCAAAGAACATCTATGAGGTGGTGCATTACATGTGGAACATAGCATATATGGCATCAGACTTTTTGAATATTTTGGTTAGTTTTATCAGCTCTTCCCCTGGAAGACAGGAGAGTTGAGGAAAAATTTGAAAACGTAAAGAAAAAAATAAATCAATAAAATATTATTTTAGCAAAAGACTTGCTCAAAGGCACATAGGAAATAAGCAACAGAGCCACAATTTGAATTCACGCTCTTTGACTTATATAGAACTTTGGGATTTACACAGCGATTTTCTCACAGCAAGTAGGTTGTGTAGTATTGTTATCCAAATCTTAAAGAAAAGGACAAGGGAAGTGACCCAACTGGTTCATAGTCACACAAGCAAGAATGACAAGAGCTGAAATTCACATCCAACAGTCTATTGTTGTTTCCACTCTATCACATGTAATCCCTGAACTCATAAGCACTCGTTTGCACTATTCATATGGCACCAACCATATATTACTGAAACTGCTTCATTTTGACACAAGTAGCACCAGAATTGCTCTTTAATTCATTAATAAATGGATCAGTGGTGTCAAACATATGGTGCCTGGATGCATTGTCGGTGCAACAACTGCCAAGTAAAGCAAACCAAGATTAAAATATAACTGGAAGATATTTAACAAAATAAAAAAATATAATAGAACATAGATAATGTTAATATGTGCTTTTCTAAGTAACTACTCATCTTGCAGAGATCCTTCTATATAGTTTAATGTCCCTCTTCCTCCATTCTATTTGAGTTTGACACCACTGTAAATCTAGAAGACTACAGTGGAGCTGACCCAGCTAGCTAATCAGGCATGCACAACGAAACAGCCATGCCTACAAATTGACCTATCTGATCAAGCCCCTGGGCAGCACTGAACGTTAGAGCTATAATACCTCTCTCCTGATACCATCATGAAAATACTGACTTTTGATAGCTTTGATTTTCTCCCCCATTGCTTTCCAGGGTTCTCATCTCAGGTTATGATTTAAACCCATTGTTATCTATATTGAAGGTCCATATTGATTCCCTTCCAATTTTTGTGGCATTGGTTTTATTTGTTCGATTAAAAATATATAACCAAATATGATCCATATTGCAAAGGTTGGCTAACCACTTATCAGATATATTATAGTAGTTTCTTTTTGGATATAATTTGGACTAGATGGTCTTTTGAGTCCATTTCAAAGCTCAATTTCAACTATTCTGTCATGCTCTGATACATAACTAGCTTAGTTTATGCCCTCATTCCTTAAGGATTTCAAACTATTTTCCTATATTGCATGCTCACCCAAAAAGATTATTCATTCATACTAGATTGTATTATTTACTACATGTTAAATACAATTAACAATGATGAATTTGAAACTCTAGAAAAGTATGAATCTCAGTTTTCCTCATCCATTCCTCTATGTCCAAAGGTGTGTTCCAGGAATATCCAATAGTCATATTGGCACCTACACCCCACTCTCTAAGCATTTTGATCTCAAAGGTTATATGCAAAGCAGTATTTGGTCAAACCAGGCTTGATACCTTCATGTCTCACCATCTACATAGATTTATCTAGATACTCACTGATTTTTCAAGGATTTTTCAGTGTCCTTCTAGTTGGTAGCTAGTTGAAGTTCTGCTGTGTCTCATAGGCTGTCCTCCTCTGGTGTCTTCTCTATAAAGCATGGTAACTGATTTTTTTTTTAATTTTCCTGCTCATAGTATGAGAATGATCTTAGACAACTGCTTTCACATTACATTACCCAGGCAATCCTCAAGTGTATTCCTTACTTTTCTAGAGAGCCAAGAAGTAGGTGGAAAAATGCAGAGGGAAAAAAAGAAAACATAGCTAATTGGACATTATACAATGTCATTATTAATTATCTTTATATTCATTTTTTATATGTATATGTCCTATCACTCTCTTGAGACTGTAGCTCCTCTAGGAAAAAAAAGTCATATTCTAAAACTCCATGTCTCCCCCAAAGGAGAGTTCCTATGGTAGATGTTCAGTATTTATTACCAGCATGGATATTAACAATGATGGTATTGACAATTAGGATGACACTGGATTATGGCAAGTATTGTTATTTTTACACTGATAATTGTAATTTTGATGAACATGGTGAAGGTGACAATATATCGATGATGACATGGATTATGTTTATGATGATGTATGGTGGTATTTTTACATCTAATGTGGATGCCTCATCTTAGTTGGCTCATTTCACTAAAATGCTGTGGAAAAAATATCCTTCCCTCATCAGTGTATTTCTATTACACATAAAAATTGACATATATATCACAGAAATTTGGTGGGGTATGACTTGTGTTTGAAGGATGGCTTTGGAATGGTGTACCTTGTTCTAAAGAAATAGGTGCAATAAATAAAGATAGCATTGAATATTAAGCAGATGTATTAATGTTAGAGAATCCATGAACTGGAGAGGAAAAGCTTAGTAGATAGCACTTGGATATAAGCTTAGTAGATATCACTGGATAAAACAAGGCCATTATATTCAGTGTATAGTGCAGACCACAAAGCAAGAAGGAGGAAATAAATAATGTGTATAAGAAATAGATCACAAAAATGCCATGAAAACACTTTAGAGTAGTAATGGGGAGCTTCTACTATCTAGATAGGTTCTTTAACTCTCTATAGGTCAAAAGTACTGAGAAAGTCTTGAATTTTTTTATAATTTGATTCTTCAGAACTTTGAGGGAAGTTGCCTTTCTGGGATGGACTCTGACCAATTAGGAAAAATGTGTTCTTAAAGTAAAGTAATGGTGTTCTTGGAGAAATTAACTGCTATATTATAGTTTGTGATAAGCAGGAGAAGGAAAACTCAGGTACAGTCCAACACATAACCTAGATTTTAGTAAAAAACAGATTTCAAAAAATTTAGAAAAAAAGGAATGTAACTGCTGTGAAATAACCTTTATGGTCTCCGTGTTTGATTGCCTTTCCTTGCATTTTCCATGTTGTAAATGCCAAAGACAGGCAAAAGTATGGAAAGGAGGGCTACATGGGGATTACACTGGATGATGGTTGGAGGTCAAACTGATTATATTCTCCAACTAAACCTTTATAAAATAAATACATTTTTTTCAATCGATAAAGCTCTACCTTCTCTCTCTCCCATTCCTCATCTGATCCTGCCATTGAAAAAGAAAGAAAAATCGTTGTAACAAATATACATAGTCAAGGAAAATAAATTCCTGCATTGGTCATATGCAGGGGAAAAGGATTTATTTCAATCTGTACACTGAGTCTATTACCTCTCTGTCAGGAGATGGGTAGCGTATTTGATCTGGATCTTAGGAACTGTGGTTGGTCATTGCAACGATAAGGGCTCTTAAGTCCTACAAATTGTTTGTCCTTACAGTGTTGCTGTAATTGGGCAAGTTGTCCTCCTGGTTCTGCTTCTTTCACTACACATTAGGTTTCTCTAATTACTAGTTACGTGGGTCATTTTTCTCATAGATATTGATATCTTTGATTTCTTCCTCTGAAACCTGTCTATTCCATTTTCTTTTATTATTTATCAGTAGGGAATGGCTTTTATTCTAATACATTTGAAGCAGTTCCTTATTTATCTTAGAAATGAGATCTTCATCAAAGAAACTTGTTGCAAAAGATATTTTCCCAATTACCTGCTTCACTTCTAATTTTAGCTGCTTTGGGGCTTTGTGCAATTCATATACATATATGTGTGTGTTTGTATATATATTTACATATAAATATATATGTAAAATCAAAACCATCCAACTATTCCTCTTGTGATCCTCCCCTTTTTTTTGATCATAAATTCTTCTTCCCCATCTATAGATCTGAAATGCATGTTGTTCCTTGCTCCACTATTTTTATGACGTCAGTCTTTATGTCTAAGTCATATATCCATTTGGAATTTCGTATGTTCATACGAGGTGTTGGTCTACACTGTTTTTGCCAGATTGATTTGCAATGGCTGAACATTTAAAAGGGTGACATGAGGTTCTTTATAACATTTTATTTCTCTTGCTGAATGAATGAAAAAAGCATTTGTTAAGCTCTTACTATTTGCCAAACACTGGAGGTAAAAAAGGTAAGAGGGTCCATGGTTCACACTCTAGTGAGGGAGGCAACCCTTATAGATTTCAGCTGCAAGTCATTTGAAAGGGTTCCATGGTTCTTTGGATCCATCAACAAAGGATATGGGAATATGACATCTAAAGGGTTATCTCTAGTTATAAAATTGCCTATGCTTGTGATGTGGAACCATTTTAGAATTTTGGAGGTAAGGATTTTCTTTTCTAGGTCTTCTGTAGCTGTTGCCAGGTCACATTTTCATTCTGACTGCTTCACAGAATAATGATTGCGAGGCCTGGACTGAAAACAGGACTGGTAATCTGGGCGATAACACTCCGAGGGCTCTTGGACTGACCTTCTCATCAATGGCAGTTGATAAGGAAGTTTCTCTGATAAAAGTGGTATTGAAGAAGATGGGGCTCCTTCTTTAAAATTTCTTCTCCCATCAATAGTGCTTGAGGTCCTGGGCTAGAAGCAGAACCAGTGCATTCTTAACTCCAGGGTTCTTGAGCTGTCTCCATAATGGTCAGAGGGGAGATGATGGTTAAGATAGTAGCAGTGGTTTGGCTTCCTGATTCCACCTCAGTGTTCTTTGCTGCTTAATCCAGGCTAGATTGCCTATCCTTTATAGGGCTGTTGACTGGCAGGGAACTTTTCTTACAAAGTTGCTTGTTCAGATGATGACTTCCAGGGCTAAACTGAAACGAAGACTGGTGGGTAAGCAGCCATTTCCATTGGGTTTACCTCTCATTGGTGGAAGTTAGCCAACAGTTAGCAGTTAGCTGGTATCATGTGCCTACTTCTCTACAGGAATACAGTTAGTAAAGCTGTGACTACCTGACATCTCTAGGACCAACCTGTTGAAATATCATGAAGTCACATTCATGTGCCTGCCTCTTAGGATTTCATGGAGTTTTAAGAGAAAGAAATGGCATGAACTGAAATGTGATGAGATGGTTTTTCCCATTCCCTTTGTAACTTTAAGATTGAGAATTCTTGGTAGCACTCATCTACCAAAGGAACAGCTTTGGATGAATCTGTTTCCCCACTGTACTCTTCCCCTTCCCCCAAGAACAAATATATAGGATATAGCATAGAAGGTAGGGAGAATTAGAAATTCAGAGTCTGCCAAAAGTGGCAGTGACTCAAGCTGTTTCAGATGCTAACATGATAACATTATATTTTCAATTTCCTGTTAGTAAGTTTCATTTCAGCAATTCACAGTTATACCAACAGTGCATTAGTGTGTCTGTCTTTCTGCAATCCCTCCACACGAAAACACAGTTGGTGGAGCTGTGAATTGGTCTGAACATTCTGAAAATCAATTTAGAATGCTGCTAAGAAAGTAGCTAAAATATTCATACCCTTTGATCCAGGAGGTAAATACTATCCACGTACCTCAAAAAAGAGGATTTCAATGATTAAAAGAAAGGTCCTATATACATCAAAGGCATCTAGGTGGCACAATGGATAGAGTGTTGGACAAATCTGGTCTCAGACACTTAACTGGCTTTGTGACCCTCAGTTTCCTCATCTGTAAAACGAGTTGAAGAAGGAAATGGCAAACCACTCTAAGTACCTCTATCAAGAAAACCCCAAATAGACTCACGAAGAGCTGGAAATGACTGAAAACAACTGAACAACATATACACCAAAATACTAATTTTATAGCAGTAAAGAATTGGAAATAAATTAAATACTTATCAATTGTGGAAAGTCTAAATAAGCTGTGACACATTGATTTAATGGAATCATTTCTGTGTCGTAAGAAATGAATATGATGAATTCAGAGAAATATGGGAAGACATATGAACTGATGCAAAATGAAATAAGAAGAATCAGAAAAACAATATACTCAAGGAGTGCAATGATTTTTTTAAAAATGAAACAAAATGATTAAAACATAATCCTCTGGAATGATGATGCTCAAGAATGGACTCTGAAAAGAGATATAAGAATGAACCTCCCTCACTTCTCTGTAAAGTCCGTAACTACAGAGACTAAACTTGGTTGATTTATTGGTAAGTTTTGCTGAACTGATTTTTCTCTTTTTTTACTTCTTTGTATTAAAAGATGGCTTTCTGGAAGGGGTAGTGTAACAGCAAGCACCCCAGAATACCCAGCTAGTAAACTGGTTCTTGGATCTGCTTTTCTTAAAAGAAAGCAACTTTTACGGGGTCAACAATCTTCTTTAATTACATTCACTAGCTCAGGGAAAGTCAGAGAAAATACAAACAGAGAAAATGCAAGCAGAGAAATCAGCATAAAGACCAACAAACAGGGTTCTAACTGCCTGAATCAAAGAAATATTGCCATACACTTACATACACCACCGGATTGAGAGAGCCTTTATATCTGAGCAGTCAGAGGGGTGGGAGTCCTGAACATACTCAAGGTCTTGACCAGGGAATCAAAAAGTCCTTCTCATAAGCAAACCCCCTAAGCAAAATACCAACTCAGAATATATATACATTTCTCAGAGTCAAAAGGCTTGTAACTCAGTGCTAATACACTTAGTACCAAAATGTGTGGAAGACTTCCTACAAGCAAGCCTTCCCTAAGTAAGCCCCTCCCCCAATGGGCTCCATGTGAGACCTGTTAATGGGTGGAGAAGATCTTATTATCCCATTAACATTACAGGCAGGGAGTAGATAAATACTAAGAAATTAGGATTGATGCAAAAATAAAAGATAGCAATGAAATTTTTTTTAAAAAAACACTCAAATTTCTACTCAGCCTACACACTGAGCAAGTAAGTTCTGTGGTGTTATACTGAGAAGAGATCTGGGATCCAAGTAGGTAAGGTCATGTGATAAGCTTTAACTTATTTTAGAGAAAAATAATCAATAACACAAGATTAAAATTGTGGATCCTGGGGAAACAGGCATAAAATTAAAGACTTCACATACCTAGTTTGAAGATTGCTTGGCTTAAGCTTTGACAGTCCCTTGGTGATTTGCACTTCTACCACAGCCCACAGTAGCTCTCTATGCTACACCCCGTAGGATAAACAATTCTCTTCCATTGGGAACTAAATTTCTCCTGCATGGTACTTGGGGGCCAAGGTTTCCCAGTGCATCCTGGGTCATCTCCAGTCATCCTGATGAATATCTGGTCACTGAATTCAGATGGCTCTGGAGGAGAAGTGAGGCTGGTGACCTTGCACAGCTGTCCCTCACTCAAAACAAAGTCAAGTGCAAGTCATGTCATCATTTCTCTGATGGCACGGTCTTCTTTGGCAACAAAGGATGAACACAACAAGAGGATCTGTAGTATTTCATATATGTCCTGGGCATGTTATGATGTGTGATAAGTGTTTAAGGACAGAAAAATGCTCTCATGACTTAACATTCTATAGGCAACCTCAACACAAGAGGGATGGATGGGGAGTTCTCAAGAATGAAATTCTTATGACACAAACAATTTCAGTGAGAAAGAAAAGGGGAGCTCTCTCCAGAGACCAATGTGGATACATGGAAAACTTATCAACCACCTCAGATTTTAAAATGACATGTAGAAAAGATGCGAGCAAAGGCAAAGTAATAGAAGATGAATACAAAACAGTAACACTGCCCTGGGAGATTGGTGCTAGGAACTACAGAGCTCAAAATGAGCTGAGGCTGGCAAAAATATTGAGGATAACAAAAGGGCTTTTTCTGCTATGTTAGGGGTGACAGAAAGATCAAAGAAAGGAGAAAAATGAGAGGATAATTATGATAGCTGTCTTTTATTTGGCATGTTAAGTTTAACAAAGAATGTTTATGCACTTTATCTTATTTGGTACTCATGGTAGCCCAGTGAGATAGTACTTCAGGCATTGTTACCTCTGAATAGGAAATTGAGGCTCATTTAAATAATTTACCTATGATAACACAGCTAGTAAGTGTTAGAAGGGGAATTAAAATGCAGGTCTCTTATGAGGCAGAAATGAGGTGGCACATGGATAAGAGCGCTGGTCCTGGAGTCAGGAGGATTTGAATTTAGATCTGACTATGGACACTTACTAGCTGTGTGACCCTGGACAAGTCATTTAACACTGTTTGCCTCAATTTCTCCTTTGTAAAATGAGTTGGAGAAGAAAATGTCAAACCATTCCAGTATCTTTGCCAAAAAAAAACAAAACCAAAAACCAAAACTACACAAAACACAACAACTCAAATGGAGTCATGAAGCATCAGACACAACTGAAACAATGGAACAACAAGTCTTATGACTCCAAGTTCAATATTCTTTCCACTAACACACTATTAATAGCATAAGATGAAAAAAAGCAGAACTCAGTCTCAGTTTGCTTCATTTCTCTACCTTCTTCTGACTATAGAGACCAGAACAACATGGTCAATGTGGAATTGAAAGTGATGATGTACTGTTAGGGGAGCATCAAACTCTCCTCGACTAGCTCAGGTCACCGGGTTTAAATGACCTACCTCCATACATACCATAGTATGGCGGGGGTGAAGAACTGGCAGATTTGAGAGCTTCATCCTCATCAGTGATCTTTGAAAAATGTTAAGAATCAGAAAAGTGATGAAAGGAGATAGGCAAAGGTAACCCCGATTTTTGAAACAAGCAAAAAAAAAGAGGACAGTATATTGTATGTGTATATATACATATGTATATGTATAGATATGTATTTATATATACATGTATGTATATATGTAATATATCACATACATTATATATAATGTAAGAGCTTTGGTGGGCAGCTTCTGGGACCCCAGGGAACCCCCTTGTCTTGCTTTTAATTTCCTTGCCCAGGACCACTTTTTAATTTACTTTCTTGGACCACCTTGGAGACTCTTTTGACTTGGTATTAAATCCCTTTATTAAAAGGAATGTTTATTTGAACCCTCAGGCTTTGAATGATTCATTGCATCATGTGGAGTTATGATAAAACATTTGTAGATATTCTGGTTATTATTATCTGTATCACATAAAAAAGAAAATCTCGTTAACTAGAGATTATTTGACCACAGTTACACAATTAGTGTCAGACATAGGTTTAGAATCCAGGTTTCTTCTGACTTCAAATCCCTTCTCTTTCCACTATACTATACTACCTTTTGGTAAAGGGAATGCTTATTGCCAACTCCATAAAACTGACTCGGCTAGCTAGCCTGTAAATTACAATCAGGATCCAAAATGATGCTGAAAGGCTAGAATAATGGGTCGACTGTTATTAGACAGAATTTAAGAAGGTTAAATGCTAATATTGCCACTTGAGTCCAAGAAATAAACTATATAAGTATAGGATAAAAGACTCATGGCTAGGCAACAGCTCACATGGAAAAGATTGTACATTCTTGTTTTCACTCAGTGATGGTAAAAGTACAACTACTTGATTTGTAATTAATGGAACTGATTTAAAGACTCATCTTTACCACTGATATGAGACTAGAGAAATCACTTTACCTCAATTTATTTACCTGTAAAATTAAAGGAAGTCCCTTCTGATATTAAAGTCCATGATCCTATGAACAGTTTTTGTTGTTTAGTCATATTTTAGTCATGTCTGACTCTTTGTGATCCCAATTGGGGTTTTCTTGGCAAAGATACTGGAACAGTGTGCCATTTTGTTCTCCAGCTCATCTTACAGAGGAGAAATCTGAGGCAAACGGGATTAAGTGACTTGCCCAGGATCACACGTCTAGTAATTGTCTGAGGTCAGATTTGAACTCAGGAACGTGAGTCTTCCTGATCTCAGGCTGGCACTCAGTCTACTGCACCACCTAAATGTCTTCTATGAACAAGTGAGATATGGTAATCCAAAAAGCTAATGTGAGTTTAGCCTGTGTTAACAGAAGTGTGTTGCTCACAACAGATTAGGTCACTGTCTTACTTCTTCCTGCCCAGTTTAGGCCCTATGTGTGAAAGTGTATTCATTTCTAGGTGCCACATTTTAGGAAAGTCAGGTTGTTGAATATTAGATTCAGGAGAAGATGCCTAGGATAGCAAGAGGCCTAGAAAAACTACCGTACAATGTTCATAAGAGGAAAGTGGGAATGTTTAACCTGAAAAGATGAGTCTCAGGAAGGACAAGATGTATGTGTTCAAGTCATTCAAGGCTCATCAGAAAAGCAAATAGAAATGTTCTTTTTGACCCTGGAGGGCAGAACTAGAGGCATTGGGTGAAAGCTACAGAAAGGATCCTTTCAATACCCTGAAAGCAAAACCTTCCTAAAAATTAGAGGTAACTAAAAGTGAACTGCTGCAGGAAAAAGTGGCTTCATACCCTCCCTGGCTGGATATAGGAGATGCATGGTCAGACACCAGAATGACCTTTTAGGCCCATCCAATTCTAAGATTCAGTGACTATGTTCTTGGATTCTCCAATTCTCTATCATAAATGCTAAAGCAAGCCCACAAACTCACTCAGTTAAGCGAAAAATCATATCTTGTTTCTCTACCAAGCATTAATGCTCCAATGTCTTTCTCCACTATTCAGACCTCACTGCTATTAGAGTCTTTATTCCCAGGTCAGGGAATGGACTCTTTTCCTTAAGACCTGAGGCTACTTTTCTACCACCTGTGATTGATTACAATAGCACCTCGGGTTGCGCTCTCTCTCTCTCTCTCTCTCTCTTCCATTTGTCTGCTTTAAATAATTATTTAAGCTTTATTAGGTATTTATCAAGTAAACTGTCTGCAACTGAAGTTTATTTATTGTAGCCAGAGGTTTAGGAGGGCTATTTGTACGCAGCTCAGACTCGGCATGACAAATCCGCTCTCTGGATAGAAATTATGATATGAACATGATGTTTTATGAGATAATAGAATGAAACCTCCAAATTCTAGGCTAGAGATGTTTGGTTGTTTTTTTTTTTTCAGCTTTCCTTGGAAAGAAATATGTAAGTGGTTCTGATGACTGAATATTAGAAAGGTAGCTGGGAAAAGGTATTCTCCAAGGGTTGGGAGGAATTCAAAGCAAGAACAGATAGATAGTCCAGATTGTGGTTCCTTTAAATTCATGAACTTCAGTGCAATCCAAGTTCAATACCACAGGCTTCACAGAAGCACACATCTTTACTGAACTTGCTGCCACAGTCATTTCACTTGAAAAAAAAAAAAACAGGGAGAGGGAGGGGTCCTAAGTGCAATAGAGATGGACCTTCTCTCCCAGCTCAGTGCATCTGTATTCTAATTCTGACTCTATCTTCTTCTTGGTGATGAAATAACATAAAAACAAAAGTGATGATGATCACTGACATTTACATACCTCTTTATGGTTACAAAGCACTTTCACAGTCCACTGCAGTCTTAGTTCACCTCTGGGAGGTGAATAGTGCAAGCATTACCATTGCCACTTCATGGATGAGAAAACTAAGGCTCAGAAAGGTTGAATGACTTTAAGACCTGGTCCTCTGGCTCCAAGTACAACGCTCTTTCCAGAAGACATAAATTGTATACATAGTATAATTCAAACAAAAGCAATATTTACTAATATAATAGGAGAGATACATCATTCTTCCCTGTGGCTATTCAGTATTATGGAAGTAGAATGGACCATGGGGAGGAACAAGAGGAAAACATCTCTTGATTCACAGCGTAACTGTTCTACATTTAATTGTTCTTTTAAGAAAATAGCCTTTGTGTTATTTCCTAAGTATACTGAATATATATGAGCATAGTTAAGAAAAATACAGAAAAGATTTTATATGGACATTGGTTTAGTTCTGATCAGAGATTTGAGCTTAAAGAAACTTCAAAGATCATTGGGTCCAAATTTTCATTTTACACCCAAGGAAAGTGAGGTGCCTAAAGGAGAAGTGATTGCTTAGTTTCGGACACATAGCAAAAAGAAGAATCTGGAGTCGAATTCATGTCCTATGACTCCAAATCTAACACCTTTTGCAGTGCAATGTGACTGATGACCAGTGGGCAAGAAAGGGCATTCACCTCTGAGGTGAAGGAATCAATCAGGTACACTGAGCACTTGATGTAAGACTAAATCCCAATATTCTATGAGAATTCTAAAAATCTGGAATTCTAGGCCTATCAGTCTAAGAAATATAGGCTACTTTGCAGTTTACACAGCATTTTGGTGACAACACTATACTGTGAGCAAGAAACTGTTTTTTAAATTTATTTTATTTAATTTATTTTTTATAGTTTTATATTATATATGCATATATATTTATGTGTATATTTAAAATATATCATATTAAAGTACATTATAAAATATAATGTGTATTATATTTTATATTTTTATATAATTGTTGCATTTTGTTTGGTTGGATTTTATTTTCACTTTGTATCCCCAGCACTTAGCATGGGTAGTAACTGGTACTAGCTGACAAAAACTCTGTAGAGCAGATAGTAGAAATATGGTTATCCCTATTTTATAGGGATAAACTAGGAAAACTAAGGCTCAGAGAAAATGAAGTCACCTGTTTCAGAGACCGCTGAGACTTGAATCTGAAGACTAGCGCTCTCCTCCTTATTACAGAAGTGTCAAACAGGACAGAGTAGCCACACTCCCAAGCACTGCAGAACCAGATGAAAATGTATTTGAGTAACATTGAACAAAATAAATACAATGGAACGCAGATAATGTTATGTGATTTCCTAAGTCAACATGTGCCCCTGCAGAGATCCTTACTTACTATGGATTAGAGGTCCACGTTTATGTTTGCACTCAGCCCCACTACCTTACACCACACTCACTCTCTAAGAGTCCAAAATTTTAGGATTCTAGTCAACAAATAGATTTTTAAGTTCCTCCCAAGGGATTATGCACTTAGAACTGGAAGAGACCTCAGAGGTTACTTAGCTCAACCTCCTCATTCCTCAGGTGAAGGAACGGAGGTCTTCCAAAGTTAAATGACGCGTCCAAGTTCAGGCAGGTAGTAGGCATCAGAGGTAGCATTTGAACCCAAGTTCTCTGACTACAGAATCAATATCTCTTTCACTGTACCCACTCAACCTAGGTAGAAGGGATTGTGGGAGTAGGTGGGTTCCATTGGAATAATCACTAAAGGGGTACACTGAAGACAACAACGTCAGACTCCAAAATAATGCCATTGGTGGCCCTCACCCCAAGTCACAGTACATCCAATCCCCCTAGCCCCCTGCCCTACCCCTGTCCCCATCCCCCCTGTCAAGACAGGACCTTGAGATGTAGCTGCCTGTCATATCTCTGTACTGGTCTCAGTCTCGGTGTCTGCTTTTGATCATATTTCCTTAGGATAGCTACCTAAGACAAAGGCTAGGCCAGTTTTACATATCTTCCAAAATTGATCCCCTCTGGAGGACAGAGAGGCTGGCATATATCCCTCGGCAGGGTGAGCACTGGAGAATGCATCTGTGTCATTCTCCAACCAGCCAGCTGTTATCTGCAGAGCCTCAGTCTCTCCCCGACATTTGGCTGCACAAAGAAAGCACAACCGGGGCCTCTGTTGGGGATGTCTGCCTGCCGCAGACATATGAAATGTGCCATTCCATTAATATTATCCAGAACGTATTAAAAGATAACACATGTGCCAAGGAATCAATGGAGAAATTATCTCTATTGCACAATACATACAAAGGAGAGAAATTTCAGAATCCCTCCAACGAGGCTGGTTATTGTCAAGTCCAACGTTCAAGATGATTAATGCGCAAGGGAAAATTCGTCCAGATTTCGATTCCAGTAATAATGCACATGGACCATTTTTCCTTTTATGGATTCTTGACACTTAACCTACTCAATGGTTTTTATTTGCATTGATCACATTTTATGGTATGATTAAATTTGTATGAAAGAGAACCAATTAGTTTTGTTTTACACTTATTGAATGCACTTTATAGTCAGACAAATTAACTCTCCACAGTTAGGGTGATTTATCCTATGGCAGCAGCTTTGATGGTGCTGCAGGTTCAGATAATGAGCTCTTAAAGAAGTATCTATCCTGGGAATGCTCTAGTGAGTAGGAAACACTTTTGAGGAGTGGTCATCTGAAAAGAAAACCCAAAAGTGATCAGCTAAGCTTTTTTCCACCTTGCACTCACATTATGGATTTTTTTTTAAATTATAATAACGTCTAACAGACTTCATAGTTCACAAAGCACCCTACATCCATGATCTCACCCAAGGCTCACAACAGCCTTGCAAGGTAGGCTTTACAAGTATCATTATCTGCATTGAACAGATGAGGAAACCAAGGCTTGGCAGAGTTCAGAACAGCAAAAAGCGATGAAGCCAAGCTCAGAAGTTGGGTCTTCAGTGTCCAGAACTACTTCTCTTTCTGTGCCACAAATCCCACATCTACAGCCTCTTTAAAAAGAATGAATGAATTTTTAAAAGAATGAATGAACACGTAAAGAAAAAATAAAATAAGCCCACTTTACTGCCATGCTTTGGAGGAAAGCTTTCAAACTTGTTTTGTCCAAATCAATATCTTATTCAGACTGAATAAAGCATGACTAAATTCATCTAATAATCCAACTAATCTTGGTGTTTAATACTTTAATAAATCCATGATGGATTTATTATCCATACTTTCCCATTCTCTTATTCATTCCCACTACCACAAAATCCTCCATGGGAAGTCCACTCACTATACCAGGTGTTAGCTTGGGGTGCATTAGTAGACTTAGTCCAACATAAGGTAAAATTTCCTAACAATGAGAACTGTCCAAAAGTGAAACTGGATGCTTTGGAAAATAGTGAATTCTGTGTCACTGGGGGTCTTCAAGCAAATGCCAGATGACCATTTGTCAGAGATGCTTTAGAGGAGACTTGTTTCAGGAATTTTGAATGAGGTAAGTGTTGGAGTAGTTCAACTCTAAGATCATTTCTAATTCATTCTGTGATTCTAAGCCTTCTTCTTTCCTGTAACCTCTCCCTATGTTTGCTCTTTGTTCTGCTTCCCAGGGCCAAGAAGAAAGAATCCAATCCCTCTTTCACAGAAGATTCCTTTAATACTTGGAAGCAAGAATGCTCTTTCATTTCCTTTTCATGGACTTCCTGAGAGGATTACTTTTCACATATTAAATCCAATTCAGAAATCAACTATGGGGCACATATTATTAACATGATTTGATCTTAGGTCTAGAAATATAAAAAGCAAAACAAGCCCTTCCTATACTCCCATGGAGCTTATATACCACTGGAGATTCAACATATATACATATCATCAATAAATTATTAAATTAATTAATATTAATTATTAATTTAATTAATATTAATTATTGAATATTAATAAATTACTAATATTAATACATTATTGTTAATAAATATATGGTCATTTGAGGAGTGAGACACTGTTAACAACGAGGGCCATCACAAAAAACTTCAGAGAAAAGATGATCCCTGCAGTTGAACTTTATAGGAAAATATGTATTTTGTAAAGCAGAGATGGGGAGGGGGTAAATTTTTAGCATGGCCACAACTTGTTCTAGCATACCCCAAGTAACCATACTATCTCTTCTTTGCCCTCCTCTTTTCGTCACCATGACTAAGGCAACATCACTTTGGTTGTTTTCAACATTTGGGGTGTTATTCCTTCTGACACCACCACCTCTTTTTTTACATTTATTCATAATTACCTACTCTTACCTCCATCCACCCCTCATACATGTCATTTCAAAATTAGCTTGTGTCTGAATTACCTATCTAGCCATCTCAGTCTCTTCAAATATTTTCCCTTTCCTCTGTGTATTCACAACAGTTTGGTGAATTAAATTGTTGGTATCATCAGGATTTCATCATTGGCGTTCCCAACCTTCTAAAGTCTATTACCTCTCTGTTCCCTAAAATGACCTCTTCTCTCCTACAACTGAAGGTGATAATCAAATCATGGCAAATATTCCTCTTTGTCCTTAATGAACTAAGATTACATGGTCACTGCCTTCCCATGGGGCTCGTCCTCTCTGCTCCACTGACAAGATCCTCCTTCTTGGTGAGAGCCAGGCTCAGAAGAGCAATCCCTCTTCTCACTTCCTCTTTCTTTGGAAAGATGACATTTTCAATGAGTCAAGAATGTATTAGTTTTCTTACTTGAAGCAGAAAGAGACCCCAGAAGATACCCAGATAGTTGATGTTTTCCATTATAGCTTTCTTGGAATGAGTGGTTCATCTTTTTTTCAGGAACAGCTCAAATTTGAATCCTGCCTCAAATACTTACTGTGTGACCTTGGGTAAGTGACTCAACATCTCTCCAGCTGAGTTTTATCATCTGTAAAATGGGAATCATAACATCTATCTCATAGGGTTGTTACGGAGATTGAATGAAATAGCATATATAAATTACTTTGCAAACCTTTAAGAGCTATATAAAGGCTATTTTACTATTTACTATTACTAGCACTATTACATTACTAGCACCCAAAGGAGAGTGAGTACTAAGTAGAATGCAAGATTTTGTCAGGAAGTCTTGAATTCAAATCTTTCCTTAGACATTTATTAGGTATGTTATCATACCTGGGTATCATTTAACCACTCTCAGGTTCATTTTTCTCATCTGTAGAATAGAGATAATAATAGTAGACCTCACAGGATTGTATGTGAATCAAAAGAAATAATAAGTGTAAAAGTGCTTTGCCAACCTGAAGGTATACATAAGTGCTAGTTTTTGTTCTCGTTGTTTCTGTTGCTGCTGTTCTTGCTGGGGTCTCTTCTGGTTGTGAAGCTGTCAATTGTTTTGTGCTCCTTTAATACTCTTCTGAACATTTTCTACCTTGTGGGGGTGTGCTGGAGCCAGATTCATCCAGCTTTTGAGAGCCAATCATTAAATTTTCAGTGTAATTTTTCTAAAATTTAATGTATTTATACCTCAAAAATAAGCAAAGGCTATATCAGACCTTGATTTATTATGTTTTGATTGTCTGAAATTAAGGAAATGATGGAGAAAATATTACCAATGTAGCTCAAACTTGAAATGATGTCATTACTACCTTTTTTGGAGAGCTGGTTATTAAGCATTTATGAGCACTCTCCTCCTATCATCTTCCACTTCTCACCACCCAAAAGAAGTTCATGTATTTCCATACTATATATATTCTCTTATAAAATCACAGGATTCTAGATCTTTAAGGGATCTTAGATGCTATTGAATTCAACACCTACACTTTACAGATAAGGCAACTGAGACCTAAGGATGTTAAATGATTTGACCAAAGTGATATCCCTTGGATAATAAGTTTCAGAGACAAGATTTGAATCCAAGCCCTTTGGCTCTAGAACCAGTGCATTTTCTCCTCCACCATGTGGTTCTTATCCTTTGTCTTTGAAGAGGACCAAAATGACATCACCATTGTAAAGTGAAATTTCAGTGTGTCCAACTGTGATTGATCAGACCAATACAAGCTCATAATGCTCTACCACAGGTTGGGCACAGATAATCTGGTAGATATTCCAAATTTGCGTATCCTGCATTTACTTTGTGCTATCTCAATTCTGCACCTTCCACCATAACTCTTGTCTAAAGTGTACCTTTTGAACACAGTAAATCTTTCCATTGCTAAGCTTCTGTAATGATTTGCATCCTATCAAACCTCAATAATATCTAGGAAATTTCATGTACCTCCTCCTATTGAGATTTCTAGTTTACTGTACCACTGCTACTCTGCTGCAATAGCATGACCCAGTCATGGGAATGACAATGCTACTCCAGTTATACTTCTACCTAACAATTGAGCTGTCCAACAAATAGAATGACATCAAGGAGAGTAAACTCCCCCTCCCCAGAGTTATTCAGCACAGTCAGTTTGAGAAGGTACCTCCTTTTTATGTATGGGTCAGACTAGACCAAGGTGTCTTGAACCGGGAACGTATGGACAGATTTCAGGAAATCTGTAAATTTGGGTAGGAAAAAACTACATCTTTGTTTTTTTCATCTCGAACTGAAATTTAGCCTTTCCTACAATTAAGAATTAAAGGAAAAAACCCTAACTCTGAGTAGGCATCTATAGCCCTTCCTATATTGCCAAATGGACCCATAACACAAAAAAAGGTTAAGAATCCCTGGACTAGATAGTCTCCAGGGTCCCTTCCAATGGCTAGATTATATTACTTGCTCAAGTAATAAACAGCTAGTTAATGACTAAACCAAGACTAGACCCCCAGGGTTTATCTATGCTGAAGATAAGGTTTATGTAATTAAAGAAATGGATTGTTCAAATCAGATTTATCCCTTGGGATACTAAAGGAAAAATGCTGCTTTTGCCTCTCCCTTCCACATCCCCACAAGTTCTAGTGCTGGGTTTTGTGCTGTCCTGTGATCGGATGAATGGTTTCTTTATCTCATCAATTACTCTCTGAGCAATCAGTTAGACCACAGCTTCTCAAAACCCCTAATCACCTACCAACCCTTATCCCACCTGACCAAGAATCACACATCAATTGTGCAGACCCATATCCCCTGTCTCTCTGACATTCCCTTGTATTTTGTTTAATCTAGGGATTCAGAGGCCTTTCTACTCACACGACATGTTGGGAGTGATCTCCTACAATGCATGGAATTTTGAAAGCTGACCGATACCTGAATTATGATGTTTCTATGCATGATGTCCTGTCCAGCCTAGATTCCAGGACATTGGCTCTCACCTATTTAACAAGACACTGCCTCACTTGTTCCCCCCATTTGTTCCTGAGCTCTAGAATGCCTGACCCCAGCCTGTCTACCTGGGTTTTGCACCTTCAGTGTTCTTACTCTTTGACCTGAGATCCCAGATTCTCACCTCAACTTTATCTGCTAGATTCACAGGAACCATTGCTTGCTATACTAACTCCATGTCAGTTTGTTATGCTATGTGCCAACTCTAGATCTGGCTTCTTGGATCCTGTTCCTCTCTTCATTTCCCACATGGCTGTATTCCTTTTGTCTTCTCTGTCATGCCTCAGGAACCTCTTCATCCTACAAGATTCTATCAGCCCTGGAACTCATACCTCATCAGAACCCTCTGTTCCTAGGGACCCTCCCTCTGATTGGAGGATAGTGTAAAGAGCTCCTCCCAGAACTTCCATTTAAATCCCGACCACCCATCTCTTCATTCCCCACCTGGCTACATTGCTTTGAGTTGTCCATCATACTCTAGTACCAGATACCTTCCCTCCTTCTTCTCCTCTTTTCATCTTCCTTTCTTTTGTTTCTTTCTCCATTTGTTTGTGATCTCTGTGTGGACAGGGACTCAATTATTTGTATCCCCAGCACTTAGCACTATGTCTTGCACATAATAAATGTTTATTGACTGACTGCTCCTGTTACATCCCACAGACAAATAGTTGCATTGTCTGGAGAAGAGAAACCCAACTGCCCCAACAACCCTGGCATGTTGTCAAGCTATATGTCATAGTAAGAAATACAATAGACTTAAGAATTTCAACTCTGATACTTGTATGATTCTGAGTAAATTATATCACCTCTCTGTGCCAGAATTTTGAAACATTTAGTGCTAACTATAACTGGACGGTCATCCAGCTCTTTGAATGGAAGGCTTCAAGGAGTGAAGAACCCTCTGCCTCCCAAGACAAGCCATTCTACTTTCACAAACATCAAATTGTCTCCCAAGGACATTAGGTTCATAGAATTTACAAGAAAGGACTTAGACACCATCTAGTATCAAACTTTCATTTTACCTTCTCAAACCCTTTGAATTTCTTTGAACAGCAATGTCATCATAGCTTTTACTTTAACTAACCTTAAGGAAACTCAGGACCAGAGAGGTTAAGAGATTTGTCCAGGATTACATAGTTAGCAAGTTAAGGAACTGGGATTTCAACCCAAGCTCCCCAATTCCCAATCCAGCATGTTTTCCCACTAGAACACATTATCCCCCTTCTCCCTCCTTCCTAGAAGGCAGTTATCAGACATCCTGTAAGTCTCTCCCTCTCCAGGTTAAAAGTCTTCAATTCTTTCAGCTGATCCTCTTATGTCATAAAGGACACGAACCATTCCGATTGCTCTCCCCTGAATATTTTCCTTTTTTTACATTTATATCCTTTCTAAAATGTAGTGCCCAGAACTGAATACAATACTCCAGATATGGTCTGACCAGAGCATAGGATTATTACCACCTTGGGCACTATCCCTCTATTAATGCTGTCTGAAATCACATTATCTTTTCTGGCTCCAGGAATACATGCACAGGGCTTGTTATGGGAAAAGGACTTTTTTCAAATACTAATGCTTTTGCGCTAAGAAGAAGGAGGCAGGCAGACCATGATTCCCTTACTTCCCAGGGGTCTTATTCAGGGAATACTTCTAGTTCCATCCCTCTCTTCTGAAGTAGTGCTGAATTCTTTCTTCAGTGACTGACTTGGATTTTCATTAGCCATGACATATAAGTGCTGACTTCTAGGGAAGGATCATGGAACCTGACTATGTGGGACAGAGCTAAATTTTTCTGGCTTACACAACAATAAAGGACTCTTAGAAGGTCAGTGGGGAGAAGAGGAGGACAAAGTCCTGATGGAACTGTGGCCCAGAGCCACCTTAATTGTCAAGGCCACAAAACTGGTTTGACTGAATGGAAAAAAGAAAATTAGACACACAACTACCTGGCATTGTGACTCTTAGTCAGTTGTCTGCGCATTTCATAAGCAGCTGGTGATACAGGGGAATGAATGCTGGACCTGGAGTCAGGAACACCTGAATTCAAATCCATCCTCAGATATATGTGACCTTAGATAAGTCACTTGTTTGTGGCAGTTTCCTCATATGTAAAAATGGGGAAAATCATTGTACCTACCTCCCAGGGTTGTGAATATAAAAATCTTTGTAAAATGTTTGGTGAACCTTGAAGTTCTGTATAAATGGTCTCTATTATCATTATCATCATCATGGAATAACAGACTTAGGTCTGGAGAGAACCTTAAAACAGATATTGTCAAAGTTGGAAGATATCCTCGTGGAATGAGCACTGGGTCTAGAATCAGGAAGATCCGTGCTCATACCCCTCCTCAGTCACTTCATAATTGTGTGACTCTGGGCAAGTCACTTGATGTCTCTGGGCCTCAGTTTCCTAATCTGTAAAATGAGGAGATTGGACTAAGGACCATCTCTACCATATCTAAATCTATGATTCTATGAGATCATAGAAAGCTAGAGTTAGAAGGGACCTTAAAGATAGTCTCATCCAACCGAATCATTTTACAGAGAGAAAAAACAGATGTACAGAGAGGAAGTGACATTCGCCAATCAGAGAACTGTTGTAAGATCTGGATCCTCCAGAAATGCTTCTTAAGCTTACCCGACCATGTGAAATACTCAGTTAAGGAGGAGTTACCCCAGCCATCTATCACTGTGGGGTTGACCCGGATCTTGTCCTCTCCTTGTTGTCCTTGCCCTGTCCAGGTGCTCATTACTTCTCCTCTGGACTATTGAAAGACCCTCCTACTTGGTGGTCCCTCTTAACTATTTCACATCTGGTATAAAATTAAGAAAGCTCAAAAATATTTCCCCCCGTAGTCACCTTAGAATATTAGAATTCAAAGGGCCATTTGAGGTCAGCTAGTTCAATTCCCTCATTTTGTGAGGAGGAACCTGGGAGTAAGAAAGAGGATGTGACTCAACCAAGATCACAGAGTGGCTAGTAAATGGTAAAGCTAAGCCTCAAACCTAGATCTCTTGACACCAGATTCAGTGCTCCTCCCATTATACCACACGTTAAATAAAATCTAAACTCCTAAGGTTGACATTAAAAGACCTCTATGATCTGGCTCCTAATTATATTTCAATCTCATTTCTCAGTTTTCCATTCCATGTGTCATACACTCCAAACAAACCAGACCCCCTTCCATTTTCTGAATGTACTATGGGTTTTTCTAACTTCTAGGATCTGACCCTGTCATTTACTAGATGTGTGACCTTAGGTTTATTTCTTCCTCAGCAAAATGGGTATAATATTTTAACAGATTGCTGTGATTATCAAATGAAATAACTTATATAACATTTAGAGGATCTAGGATTTGATCAGTGTGGGTATTCCCATAACCAATGCAAATGACAACTCCTGCATGATTTGGAATGTGATCTTCAAGAATTGCTCTGGTCAAAAACCTCATCATTCAATGGCCAACCTGGTAGATGAACCTCTTGGAATATAACTAGAAGGGTTGTTGGAAAATAGGCATCATTATGCTCATATCCTGCGCCTTTCCTGCTTAGACCTACCAAACTTTGGGCTCCATTGGCACGGCCTGTAGCAACTCCAAAGTCTCTCCATGCCATGGAGACATCAACGAAGGTCTTTTGTAGATGTATACATACAAAGTACTATACAAATACTAATGTTTAAATAGCATGGCTTCCAATAGAATGCTGAATTTGGATTCAATAAGGCCGGAGTTAGAATCATGTCTCAGATTTTCACTAGCTGTTTGCCTCTGGACAAGTCATATAACCTGAGTCTCAGTTTCCTCATATGCAAAGTGTAGATAATAATAGCACCTATCTCACAAGATTATTGTAAGGATCAAGGGAGATGATATATATAAAAGTTGGAAAGGCTGCACTACGATTTTTACTTCAATACTGAACATTCTTTGTTTTCATCAATATGGATATTCCCTCCCCTGATTTAACTCTTCTAACTATAATAGACAATCTTAATGAATTGCGGTGACTGAAAGAAAGTCACTACCTGGTGGTCAATCTCCGGAAAGTTGGCTAGGCTACTTCTTGGATGGCAGACGTGGAGTTCTTTCTCAACTCGTCCCTGCAGCCCCTCTCACTGAGGGCCTGTATATACTGCACTATCATCCTTCAAAGTCTCAATGTCACCACTATAACATTATTTGTGATCAGAGAAAAAGCTGGCGTTTAATGATAATTAGTCATAATTGGCTGATCAATGAGTTATTTTCATTACTACCACGACCTCTGCACATACCATGCCAAGTAGCACCAAGTGTGGAATACAGCAGTCAGTAGGGAAATGAATGTTACTTAAAAGTTGGAATTATTTTCATTTTCCTATTTTTGTGCTCAGCATCTTTTAGCATAGTGTCTGGCATGAAAGAGATGTGTAATAAATGCTTGCTGAGTGATTGGTTCGTTGATCAATGGATAGATGAATCTTCCATTCATTCAAGTCCCAGCTACCTCTGGTGTATACAATTAAGACTCTCCTTTGGCCGAGTATCTATGGGTGCGATGAGACCTGGGTGTCTGGAATGCTAGGCTTTTGTCTAGGTTCTGCAGGACCCAGAGATGAATAAAACTCATACCCTGCCTTGATGGAGCTTATAATCTTGCAGAAAAGCTAGAGCATGCCGCAAACGCTACAGGACAAGCAATGTTACAGCAAATGCTATGCCAAATGGGGCAAATTCTTTCCCAGTCATCTCTCACGTTTACCTCCTCCTCACACTCTGTGATCCCTCCATAGTAGCCTATTCAATGTTCTGTTCCACCCATATGCTTCACACGTCATCTCCATCTCCCTGTTTTGCGTCAGCTGTCCCTCATGCCTGTAATTCCCTCCCTCCTCTCCACTGATTCATAATCTTTTATTTCCTTCAAGGCTTAGCTCAAGAGTCACCTTCTATAAGAAGCTTCTCTTAATCCTCCTACTTGCTTGGTGCGTTCCCTCCAGAAATCACATTTACTCTGTATGCATTATGTTTATGTGTATATATATATATATATATATATATATATATATATATATATATATATATATATATATATACAGAGAGAGAGATGTATGTATGTATTGTATATGCATGTATATATATTCAGGAATGTAAGTTCTTTGAGGGCAGAATGTCTTTTTCAGCATTGCATCTCCAGTGGATAGAGTGTGAACCCTGGAGTCAGTAACACTCATCTTCCTGAATTCAAATGTGGCCTCAGACTAGCTGTGTTAGTCTGGGAAAGTCACTTAAATCTATTTGACTCAATTACCCCATCTGTAAAATGAGCTGGGGAAGAAAATGGCAAACCACTCCAGTATCCTTGCCAAGAAAACCTCAAATGGGGGTCACAAAGAGTCAAATACAATTTCCAGTGCTAGGCATAGTACCTGGCCCATATCAAATATTTAGTGAATGGTTCTTGGTTGGTTGAAAAGAATTAAGCACCCAGGGCAAGGAGCAGCAAGTTCTAGGTTTGTTGTCTCTAAACCAAAAAAGGCAAGAATCTACTTTCTAAAACATTCAAGGCCCTAGGGGACAGAATGGGGAATTGGAGCCAATGTTCCCCAGAACGGTGCCATCCTGACACTCTCATATACATCTTGTAAAATGATGCAGATGAGAACCTGCCTCCTGCCTGACAGCAGGAGAGCAGAGACAGACACAATGGAGCCTCCAAGATTTCTGAGAAAGAGGCAGAAACCAAACATGAATCCAAGTTGAACAATGGTCTGTGTGATCTAGAGGAGATGCTATAACTACATGTAGTTACAAAGAGAATTAAATGCTTCAACGTTTATTTAAGTGTCTGAACTATTTTTCCAATTTTTAAAAACAATTTTTATTTAAAATTTTGAGTTCCAAATTCTATCCTTTCTTTCCTCCCTCCCCTCCCCCCTCTTCCCTCCCTTAATGGCAAGCAATCAGATATAGACTATTAACGTGCAATTATGTAAAATATTTCCATATTAGTCATTTTGTACAAGAAGACTCGAATAAAAGAAAAAAGTGAAGGAAAGAAAGTGAAAAATAGCATGCTTCAGTGTATATTCAATCAATACCACTTCATTCTCTGGAAGGAGACAGTATGTTTATCATTAGTCCTTTGGGATTCTCCTGGATTATGAATAATGTATTGCTGAAAAGAGCTAAATCATTCAGTTCTTCATCAAATAATATTGCTGTTACTGTGAACAATGTTTTCCTTTCTCTGCTCCCTTTAGTATGTATCAGTTCATGTAAATTTTTCTAGGTTTTTTTCTGAAATTATCCTGCTTGTCATTTTATATAACAGAATAATATTCCATTATAATCATATACCACAGTTTGTTTAGCCATTCCCCAATTAATGAGTATCCCTTTGATTTCTAATTCTTAGCCACCACAAAAAGAGCTGCTATAAATATTTCTCTACAAATAGGTCCTTTTCTCTTTTTGGGATGTCTTTGGGATATAGACCTAATAGTGGTGTTGCTGGATCAAAGGGCATGCATGGTTTTATAGACCTTTGGACATAGTTCCAAACTGCTCTCCAGAATGGTTATATCAATTCACAATTCCATCACAGTTCATTAGTGTCTCAGTTTTCCCATATCCACTCCAACATCCAACATTTTCCTTTTTTGTCATATTAGCCACTCTGGTAGGTGTGAGGTGATACCTCAGAACTGTTTTAATTTCTCTGATCAACAGTGATTTAGAACATTTTTCACATGACTATAGATAGCTTTGATTTCTTTGTCTGAAAATTGTCTGTTCATATCCTTTGACCATTTATCAATTGGGGAATGAAATGACGTCTTCATTAGAAACACTAGCCATAAAATTGTTTCCCAGTTTTCTGTTTTCCTTATAATTTTGGTTACATTAGTTTTGTTTGTGCAAAAACTTTTTTAATTATATATAATCAAAATTATCTATTTTATATTTTGTAATGTTCTCTATATCTTCTTTAGTCCTAGTCTTCCTTTATCCACAAATCTTACATCTAAACCATTCCAGGTTGTCTTAATTTGCCTATGGTATCACTCTGTTTAAATCACCTAACCATTTTGACCTCATTTTGGCATATAGTATGAGATGTTGATCTATATCTAGTTTCTGGTATACCGTTTTCCAGTTTTTCCAGAAGTTTTTCTCAAATAATGAGTTTTTGTTCCAAAAACTTGGATGTTTTGGTTTATCATATCCTAGATTCCTACGTTTGCTATAATGTAAATTGTATCTAATCTCTTCCACTAATCCAACACTCTATTTCTTAGTACCAGATTGTTTTTTAATAATTACCACTTTATAATACAATTTTAGATCTAATACAGCTAGACCACCTTCTTTCTCCTTTTTTTCATTGATTCCCTTGATATCCTTGAGCTTTTGTTCTTCCAGATGAATTTTGATAGTATTTATTCTGGCTCTATAAAATATTTTTTGACATTTTGATTGGCATGCCACTGAATACACAGATTAGCTTATGTAGAATTGCCATTTTTATTATATTACCTCAGCCTACCCATGAGTAATTAATATTTTTCCAATTGTTTACATCTGACTTTATTTGGGTGAAAAGTGTTTTATAATCATGTTCATACATTTCCTAGGTTTGATTTGGCAAGCAGACTCCCAAGTATTTTACACTGTCTACAGTCATTTTAAATACAATTTCTCTTTCTACCTCTTACTGCAGACTTTGTTGGTAACATATAGAAATACTGATGGTCTACATGAGTTTATTTTGTAGCATGTAAATCTGCTAAATCTGTTAATAATTTCAAGTAGTATTTTAGTTGATTCTCTAGGATTTTCTAAGAATAGCATATTAGTGTTGTTTCCTCATTGTCTATTCTAATTTATTTAATTTCCTTTCCTTCTCTTTTTGCTATAGCTAACATTTCTAATACAATATTAAATGGTAGAAGTGATAATGGGCATCCTTGCTTTACCTTTGATTGCACTGGGAAAGCTAGCTTAACCCCATTACATATAATGCTTGATGATGATTTTAGATAAATATTACTTATGATTTTAAGGTAAACTCTATTTATTCCTATGCTCTCTAATGCTTTTCATAGGAATGGGCTCTGTATTTTGTCAAAGGCTTTTTCTGTATCTATTGAGATAATTATATGATTTCTGTTGGTTTTGTTATTGGTCTGGTTAATTATGCTGACAGTTTTCCTAATACTGAATTAGTTTTGCATTCCTGGTATAAATCCCATCTGCTCACAGTATATGATCCTTGTGATATATTGCTATAAGCTATTTGCTAGTATTTTATTTAAAATTTTTGCATCAATTTTTATTAGGAACATCGGTATATAATTTTCTTTATCTGTTTTTGCTCTTCCTGGTTTGGGTATCAGCACCATTTTTGTGTCATAAAAGGAATTTGGTTGGACTTCTTCTTTGCCTATTTTTCCAAATATTTTATATAGTATTGGGGTTAATTGTTCTTCAAATAGTTGATAGAATAAGCTTGTGAATCCATTTTGTCCTGGGGATTTTTTAGGAAGTTAACTGATGGCTTATTCAGCTTCTTTTTCTAGGACTGGGTTATTTAAGTATTTTATTTCTTCTGTTAATGTGGGTGATTCATATTTTTGCAGGTATACATTCATTTCATTTAAACTGTCAAATTTATTGGCATATAACTGGGCTAAATAGCTCCTAACAATTGTCTTAATTTCCTCTTCATTGGTGGTAAAGTAATCTCTTTCATTTTTGATACTAGTAATTTGGTTTCCTTATTTCATTTTTTAAATCAAATTAATCAATGGTTTATCTATTTTACTGTGGGGTTTTTTTTTCATAAAACAAGCTTCTAGTTTCATTAAGCAGTTCAGTGGTTTCTTACCTTAAACTTTATTAATCTCTCCTTTGATTTTCAGGATTTCAAAGTTGATGTTTAATTGGGGATTTTTAATTTGTTCTTTTTCTAGTTTTCTTAATTGCATGCTCAATTCATTGATCTGCTTTTTTTTCTCTACTTTATTGATGTAAGCAATTACAGATAAAAAATTTCCCCCAAGGACCACTTTGGCTGTATCCCATAACTTTTGATATATTGTCTTATTGTTGTAATTTTCTTTATGAAATTATTGATTGTTTTTATGATTTGTTCTTTGACCCACTTGTTTTTTTAGTATTAGATTATTTAATGTCAGATTAATTTTTAATTTCTGTTTCTTTTGTCCATTATTGAAAATAATTTTTATTGCATTATGATCTGAAAAAGATGCATTTACTATTTCTGCTTTTCTGCAATTGGTTGTGAGGTTTTTATGCACTGGGTCAATTTTTGTGTATGTGCCATGTACTTCTGAGAAAAAAGATATATTCCTTTCTATTCTCCTTCAACTTTCTCAGAGATCTATCATATCTAACTTTTCTAGAATTTTATCCATCTCTTTATAATCTTTCTTATTTATTTTTAGTTAGATTTGTCTAGTTCTTAGAGGGCAAAGTTGGGGTCCCTGGCAGTATAGTTTTATTCTCTATTCTTTCTAATAACTCATTCAACTTCTCCTTTAAAAATTCAGATGCTATATCATTTGGAGCGTATGTTTAGCATTGATATGACTTTATTATCTATGGTACCTTTCAGCAATATATAGTTTCTTTCTTATCTCTTTTAATTAGATCCATTTTTTCTTTTGCTTTGAGATCATAATTGTTACCCCTGCTCTCTGCTTCAGCTAAAGCATAACAGATTCTGCTCCACCTCCTTACATTTACCCTGTGTGTGTGTGTGTCTCCCTGCTTCAGATGCATTTCTTGTAAATAATGTTTTGTAGGATTATGCTTTTTAATTCATTCTGCTATTTGTTTCAACTTTATGGGTAAATTCTTCCCATCAACATTTATAGTCATGATAACTAGGTATTTCCCTCCCTGCTATTTTTAGCTTGTTTATCCCTCTCTCTCTTTTATATCTCACCTTTCCCTCCTCACAAATGTTTTGCTTCTGATCACCACCTTCCCCAATATACTCTCTCTTTTATAAATCCCTCCTCCCCCTTCTATAATTCCCATCCATTTTTACTTCCTTATAGTGTAAGATAGATTTTTATATCCAACCAAGTGTGCATGTTATTCTCTTTGAGCCAGTTTTGATGAGAGTAAGGTTAAAGTTTTGTCCACCACCAATTTCCATCTTCCCCTCCATTATAATAGTTCTTTCATGTCTCTTAGATATTTTATTATATTATATTTATTATATTATTTATATTAAGGAATACCCACCGAACAGAAGGCTCCCATATAATGAAATTAGGAGGTTTGTGAATGGATAACTTATTGAAAATCTGTGAAAAGGAGATAAATCATCCAAGGCAAATTCTCTTAGAACAAAAAAATCCTGTACTGAAAGGGCTCAAAGAATTCAGAACACCAAAGCTCTGAAGCATCTCAATATCATCCTAAGAACATGAAATGTTGCAGGGCAAGCATGTACCAAAAAGGTGCTAATAAAATATGCTCTCTCTTGTATGTAGATAACTCCTAGGGCAAATATGCAATAGAAAGGCCATTTCTAGAATAGGCATAGAGAAAGAAATGATAGGCACATCACATATATATATATAGAGAGAGAGAGGCAGTGGCAGATTTAGCAAGATTTCAGTCTGGTAGTTTTAAAGATGCTGCCTGTTTCAGGTGCACTAACAGTGGAAAGAGGCTATTCCCACTCACATGGAAGGAGAACACAGAGTGTCTTCTCCCACAAGCTGATCCCTGCTATGTTCTATGTGTGTACCTCCATGTTAGGTGATCTGGACATGCTCAAACTAAAACTCTGTTATATGATTCATGGGCTTGTTAGCCTGACAGTTTGGAGAAAAATATTCCCCTTTGGGGGAGACAAATGAGCCAGATACTGAAATTCCCAAAGGGATGGGGGGCAGGGGAAGGAAATATTATAGAAGGACAAATGGAGAGACATGAGTGAGAGGGATTTCCAAAATTAACTAGTCTCCTGGTTTTACAAGAGCTAAAATACATTCCACTAATGGTTAGAAACTTTTACAAAACAATACACTTAACTTCTCTGGAACTTATACCCATTTCTTCTTGTTCCTTCATCTGGGTGATTTGAAAAGAAAGGCCTCAGTTCCAAGCCCTGTTCTGCCACTTACTAAAAATACAGGCTAAACTTTGGACCTGAGTTCAAATCTCATCTCAGACACTTGACATTCACAGTTGTGTGACCTTGAGCAAGTCACTTAATCCCAATTGTCTCATTCTGGGTCATCTCTAGTCATCTTGATGAATAGCTGGTCACTGGATTTAGATGGCCCTGGAGGAGAAGTGAGGCTGGTGACATACACAGCCCTCTCTCACTCAGAACAAAAGTCAAGTGTATGGGGGAGGAGCCAAGATGGCGGAGTAGAAAGACTCACATATGCTAGCTCCGAACCCACAGCCCATAAATTTTCTGTAAATAGAACTCCCCACAAATTCTGGAGCACTGCAAGCCATGCAGAAACACAGTGGAAGAGATTTCCATTCCAGAGAGCCCTGGAAAGTCATCCCCAGCGGTCCGTCATGCTCGGGATGTGGAGCCCACCCCTGCTCTTGCCCTGGCCGCATGGCCTGGGAGGAGTAGATCTGAGCAGGCTTCAGGGACGGAACCTGCAGCAGCCGCGAAGGTCCCTCTGCCCACAGGCGCTGTCAGTGAGAGAGACTTCTGGGCTGGCCCAGATTGGAGTGGGGTGTCTCCGTGACTCAGGCCCCCTCGGGAGGCGGTGGCGGAGGCAGTGGCAGAGATGGCAGCAGAGGCAGCCATGGCCAGGGGCTCCTGAAGTCAACACTTGGGGAGGGACAGGATCAAAAGAGAGAATAGAAACAATGGGGGGCAGGATAGGATGGAGGGAAACATAGTTAATCTCACACAATATGACTATTATCGAAGTCATTTGCAAAACTACACAGATAGGGCCTATATTGAATTGCCTGCCTTCCCAAAGGGAATGGGTGGGGAGGGAGGGGTGGGAGGAATTTGGAACTCAAAGTTTTAGGAACAACTGTTGAGTATTGTTCTTGCTACTAGGAAATAAGAAAGACAGTTAATGGGGAATAGAAAGTCATCTGGCCCTACAGGACAAAAGAGAAGATGGGGACAAGAGAAGGGAGGGATGATAGAGGAGAGGGCAGATTGGTGATAGGGAAAATTAGAATGCTCAGTGTATTGGGGTGGGGGGAGGGGAGAAAAGGGGAGAAAATTTGGAACCCAAAATTTTGTGAAAATCAATGTAAAAAGTTAAATAAATAAATTTATATTTCAAAAAAAAGTCACGTGTAAGTCATGTCATTATTTCTCTGATGGCATGGTCTTCTTCAGCAATGAAGGATGAACACACCTGCTAAACTTTGGAAAAATCATTTTCCCTCTCTGGGCCTCAGTCTTCTTAATTTAAAAATAAAGGATTTGGTTAGATGATATCTAAGATTCATTCCAATTCTAAATCCCCTGGTTCTAGGACTCTAATTTGTTAAGGAGTAAGTCATGATATAAAGATTAAAACATTGGTTCCCAACAGTACGATGTTGATAAAACTTCAAATGCAGTCTCCAAGTTTATAGCTATACAAATCCAGCATTATGGGAATTGATAAATAAAAACTGCATACACTAGAGGCCAGTAGGTTTGACAGAAAGTAACAGTCCTAACAGAAGAGCCCACTGGAAAGACAAGTCACTCTGGTCCACGATACCATAGAGATAGGGGCTTTACCTTCTGGTCAGTTTGGTATTATATTAGCCAGGTGACTGACTGGGTTCCTCATATTTATGAAAAATAATAATAAGGCATAAATATCAGTGGTTCTTTTTAACTAGTCATTCTAATGTCACTTTTTAAAAAATCAGCCACCCTGCAACACTATAGCAACTCCTATCCATGCAGTGGTCTCCTGAGAGCCGAACTGACTCATTTGTTCATTCGTTCACTGAACCAATACTGAATGAGTATTAACTAAAATCAGAGGAAAAAAGAAAGTAAAACCAGAAGAAAGGTGAAGATGTGACACAGAATGTTTACGCTGTAAAATTATGGAACTTCAAATGTAAAATGCTTGAGTTAGAAGGTTCCTTAGAACAAAAAAAAAATAGAATGCTAGGACTAGACAGAGAATATTTCATCTAACTCCCTCATCTTAAAGATGAAGGAACTGAGTCCCAGGGAATAGAAGCAACTAAAGGACACACTTTAGCAGAGACTAGAACATCGGAAAGAAATTGAGAAGTTCAGCCCATCACCTGGTTGTTCCCTCCATATGCTGTCATGTTCTTGGATACCTTTAATGGTCTTGGACACCATGTTCTTAGAAGCATGATGTGCTTTTCTAATATGATTAGTTTTTTTTTTCATCTATGAAGCTGCTCACCTAAAATTAGGAGGTTGGTTTAATTGCCTTCAAGAAGTCTCTTCCACTTTCAGAATCAGAGAATATGATTCTCATTAGCTAGCATTTACAGAGCTCTAAATGGTGACAAAGGACACCCTTGTGAGGTAGTCAATGCAAAAAGTTTTACTCTATTTTACAGGTAACAATACTAAGGATCAGAGAAGTTAATTAACTTGTTCAAAGACAAATAACTAGAAAGTGACAAAATCAGGACTAACACACCTGACCCCAAAGTCCAGAACTCAGGAGTACACTCTGTATACTACATTCCCTCCTAGAAAACCTTGGGAAAGTACAGGAACACCACTCCCTAATGGAGTCAGGTAGAAAATAGAAGAAATCTAATAAAGATGTACAACTGTGCTGACCATCCATTCTTTGAGTATGTGACCTCGGGTAATCATTTCCTTTCAGAATTTCTAATTTATGGAACATCTGTGGAGGTCATTTTAAAATACTTCTTTCTGGCCTTCAAGTAAACTATGAGTTAGGTTACCTAAGTGTTAGACTTGCACCCTGAATTTCACCCCACCACCTATATATAAACACAATATGCATCCCCTCTAACTGTCTCTTTCCTTTTGCCCTGCTGGAAACAGGAGAAAAGACAAGCCTTGAAAAATAAGCTTATCAGCAGGAGAGGAAACAGGACAGTGCTGGGAAATGCAAATCCAGCAGAGATCTAGAAACCAATTTTTCTTTCCCCAAAATATAATTAATCAATTATGTCCAAGGAAGTGGAATCAATATTTTTATAAATGAGATGTTCATGCACCAAGAAGGGATTGCTGTGGTGGTCACCTGATCCTTCACCTTCTAATCTAATGGAAAGTGTGGGCGTTTGAGCTGAGGCCTTTGGCAATGGATGGCCAAACTTTTCCTGACATGGTCATTCTGGTCACGACTTGCCCATTGGCCCAGCTCACTCTGGGCAGTGGCAATATACCAACATCTGTTACTCTGCTATTCATCACTAATGATGAAACTCTGTAGTCACTGTGAGCTGCTTTTCTAAATGTTCATGGTCATTAGCACAGCCTTCTCCTTTTTCTAGGTCCCTCATGCAGAAGAGGAAAAGGGAATAAGCCATTAGTGCCGCATCTCTGGTCATCCTCTTCCATAAGCCTTCCTAAGTTGGATGTGACCAAAAACTTGCCATACATTAAGATCTAAAGATTGAGGCTGATTATCATCTGAGCTCAAAGTTATTTAGGATATAGTGAGCACAAAATTTTGAGGAGAGGGAGTACTGGTAAGAGAGGAAATGTGTCTATGGTGGTGGGGGGGTGGGGGGTGGCGGAGTTTCTCTTCATAACTTACTCTGCCCTTGATTACACTCTACCAGTCCACTACCTATGAACAAGCTGGGAGGAAAGATATAGGTCCTATCTCTCCAAGGGCCAAGAAGCAGTTGGCAAGAACGATCAGAGACCCCAGGTAGTGAGAGAGTGATGAGAGAAGAAAATCAACCAGGAAACAAATTCCCTCAATTTAGCTGTCCATTGACCATCACTTCCTAACAGGCATGAGTGGAACGCCATTGGAGTTATTTGCTAATTCCTAGTAAGAGTGGCAGATGGCAAGATCTGAGTCCAAATACCTCAATTGCCTTCTGGAACTCAAAGGTGTAAGGCATAGTTGGAAGCAGATTTAACAGTTGCCTAAGATCAGGGAGAACCACAGGAATACATCTCATAGGATAGTTGTTTCAATATATTTCATTCTATTCCTTTTTCTCCCATGGGTAATGAATAAAGAACACTATGTTTGTTTGGTTGACTCCATTATGCTATGAGAATGTGATTGAATGGGTACGGAATGAAAGGAAGAACCAAATTTTCCTAGTGTCAGTACTAAACCAAGAGATTAACTCCATAACTCCAAACAGATTGCACTTCTCACCAAATGCAGTGATCACTGTTGCCCACACAGTGAGCAGAGATAAAAGACAGAAAGGCCAGCTCTCAAGAATCTAAGGCAACTTGTCAGGTTGCTGGCTCTTTTTATTAAGCAGAATAAAGCCAGTGGCCAGCAGCACCCCCTGGTGATTGAAATAGTATCCCAATGATATCACAACTTCATTAAGGAAATAACTAAATGAAAATGTTGGGATTTGACAAATATTCAGAAAAATTATATGACATTAAACATTAAACATTAAACAACATGGTGCAATAAATAAAAGTAAAGCCTGCCTTAGAATCAGGAAGACCCAGGTTTGAGCTCTACATGTGATACACATTTGTTGTATGTTGTGTGTTCTCAGTCATTTTAGTCATGTCCAACTCTTCTTGACCCCATTTGGGGTTTTCTTGGCAAAGATACTAGAGTAGTTTCCCATTTCCTTCTCCAGCTCATTTCCTAGATGAAAAAGCTGAATCAAACAGGGTTAATTAAGTGACTTACCCAGGATCACACATCTAATAAGTGTCTGAGACCAGTTTTGAGCTCATGTCTTCCTGACTCCAGACCTGGCACTCTATCCACTGCACCACTTAGCTATCCCACTGACTGGATAACAAGTCACTTAAGTTCTCAGTTGCCCTAGGCAACTCTCTAAGGCTATAAGATGTAGAAAAGGTACACTGGTAGGAGTTTCAACATTAGGCATATCAACTAAAGCACTGGTCCCATCTTCAAGATGACACATACGGTTTTAGTGCCAGAAAGAATTTTAGCAATTATCTAGTCTAACTCCCTAATTTTATGGATGAGGAAAATGAGGCCAAGAGAGAAGATACACCCCCCAAAATCATACACCTGGTGGAGCTGGGACTAGAACCAATTTCTCTCAGTGGTGAGAATCAGGTCTAGGATAGCATTGCCTCTTATTGCTGTCTCTATCTTTTAATGCTAAAATTATCATTAAGGAAAGCCTAGACATTATTATTTATCCTGCTTTTGATAGAGAAACAGATCTCCTAAAGATGCCCAAAAGTTGAAATCCATATCACTACATATGTCCATACCAGACTTGTGGACTTTTCCCCAAATTCATCATTCATTGTCTCTTCCTGCCCCGGTGGTCTGTGGTATACTCTGCCAAGAACATCACTTCTGCTTCTGCTTCCACTCAAATGCTCTCCATCATGCTGCTACCCCTTATTCATGAATTAACTCATAAGTATAACTTTTCTGTATAGAATATTATTCTACCCCTCACCCCTTTTATCTACCCCATTCTTTTAATAGAGTATTACCATCTAGTGCTATATTACATTCATGAGTCCCATTCAATGAAGAGCCAGTGACACCTGAGGTTAAATTCGCCTTCTAACATTAGGATCTTTTGTTTGCCTTGCTTGTTACCCACACTTTGTGGGTTTCTTTTCTTTCTTTCTTTTTTTTTGTAAAATCAGCTAAAGACAAAACTTTTAATGATTTTTTTTTCTCTTGTATATTTCTGGGCATCTCTACTATTCCTGTTTCTACACTAAACTTCTTCTCTATGGTATTTAGCTTGACATGTATATCTGTGAAGTTTTCTCCTGCCTAGCTCCTTTTTAGTTTAAAGCCTTTTTGATTCTATTTGTAAGGCTTCAGACAAATGTGTTGTTAAGAGCATTTATTCGGTGAGCTTCCTGTGACCAAGTGCCCCTCATTAGTACATTTTAAGTCATGGTCCAGAAATCTAAAACCCATTCTTGGAAACTATCTTCTTAAGTAGGTTTTCACTTCCTATTAATCTCTCTCTCTCTCTCTCTCTCTCTCTCTCTCTCTCTCTCTCCCCCCCGCTTCCTTCCCTCCCTCCTTCCTTTCCTCTCTCTCCCTCTCCCCCTGTCTCTCATGAATCTTTGCCTTTGATCATACCACCTATAACTTTAAAGTCTTTGGTTTTCTTGCTCAAGCTAATCCTTAGCAATACTTTCAAGATTCTTTGTGGAAGTACTATCATTTATGTCCACATGAATTATCAGAATGTAGTAGTTGTCATGGGATTTCATAAGTCTTGGGAGATTCTCCATTACATCTTGGCTGCAAGCTTTGGAAGCTGGGAGATTTCTTTATTGCTAAGACCAGGTCAATAAATAATTGACTCAATGCCCTTCAGATGGGAGCCTTCAGACACTTACTCTTCTTCCCAGGCTTCCTCAGATGTACAATGGACAGCGTCTCTCATCTGATGGCACCTGTGGATCCACATTATCCTTCCTTAGAGGACAACCAGTGGTTTGTCTTCCTAGGATCCTACTCCCTCCTCTTAAGGAAGAGCTTTATATCTACTACTTGGCACTAAGTTTTCTGTGATCTCCCTCTTTCTCCTCTGAGTCACCATCCTCCTTTCTCCAACCTTCAAACTCCATACACAAATTCCTCTCTGCCTTTTTTGCATCCTTTCTGTGTTTGTTTTAGCATCATAACCTTCCTCCTTCTTTTTAAGGAACTCTTCTTTCTCTCTCAAAACCTAACCATACTCTCATCTAGCCCACATTTTCCATCTTTTTCATGAGAACAACAAGAATGACTTTATCCAATGCTTTGCTAAATCTAGGTAAATCATATCCACATAATTCCCCTGATTTATCACTGTAGAAATAATCCAGTTAAAAAAGGCCATGCAGTTGATCTGGCATAATGACTAGAAGACTGTGAAAACCTGCCTGTTCTAGTCCTTCATTTTCATTAAGAATATCCTCAATATGCAAATAGCTAATTCTCAGAAAGATATATGAAGATGAGAAAATAGATATTTGGGATGGTAGGGTTTTTTTAATGCCCTCTCAATCATCTTTTAGGAAATTAATATCGCTCATTTTTTCCCATTTTTTGGTACCCCTCCCTACCCATCCTGACCCTTACCAATGTATATTTTGAATCAGTTCCTCAGTTATTTCCAGAGAGTGTTGCCTATAATGCCGATTCTCCAGTGCATGTTTATTCTGGTCCAGTAATTGTTCCCAAATTCATCTATTAGGTGCCATTTCTTTTATTTTTAAATAAATAAAACAACGATTCTCAGGCCTTGACTTCCTGAAGGCCAGGTGTGTTGGGAGGAGAGTCCTCCCCCAGAGTCCCTTGGTATTTTTAGGATGCTGGAGGTTCTTTTTGTTTCTGCCCTTGCCTCAAGTCTCTATTTCCATTTAACCACTTAACAATCAGTTTTGCTTTTAAAAGGATATATCCAGAACAAACATACAAACATTTCCCCCAATGCATCAGGGACATAAATCCTACCATTACCACTACCATCACCACCACCACTACCACCACCATCACCACCACCACCATCACCACCACCATCACCACCATCACCACCACCACCTCACTTTTTGGGACAGGGAAGGGAACTAGAGTCATAGTTTAGTTTATTTCCTATATAGTATGAGTCCCACCAGGTTCCAAGGCGAATACTCCTGGCTTCTTCAGAATTCCTTGCTGGACTGATTGCCATCCAGTCTGAAATCCAAATTCTATGGTACTACAACCTTCCAAATAGACCTCAACACTTGGAGTGGGCCAGCCAGCATGCCTTTTTCCTTGCATAGTACCGGAGATACATTCACAAATATGTTCTCCAAATTTCTTTTTTTACCTATTTTACCTGTCTTCTGAGAAGCAGCATGATGTGGGGGAGTCAGAGCTGGCTTTGATGCCAGGAAGGACTGGTTCAAGTCTTTGCTCACTTGAATTTTCAGAAATGCTAAAAATCACAGAGGTGGCAAGCGAGAGTGGGACAGAAGAGAGAGGAGGACAAGGAGGAGGAGGGGGAGGAGGAGAAGGAGAAGAAGAAAGAGAAGAAGAAGAAGAAGAAAGAGGAGAAGAAGGAGGAGGAGAAGAAGAAGAAAGAGAAGAAGAAGAATTAGAAAGAGAAGAAGAAGAATTAGAAAGAGGAGAAGAAGAAGAAGAAAGAGGAGGAGGAGGAGAAGAAGAGAAGAAGAAGGAGAAGAAGAAGAAGAAGAAAGAGGAGGAGAAGAAGAATTAGAAAGAGAAGAAGAAGAATTAGAAAGAGGAGAAGAAGAAGAAGAAGAAAGAGGAGGAGGAGAAGAAGAAGAAGAAAGAGGAGGAGGAGGAGAAGAAGAAGAAAGAGGAGGAGGAGAAGAAGAAGAAGAAAGAGAAGAAGAAGAAGAAAGAGAAGAAGAAGGAGAAGAAGAAGAAGAAGAAGGAGAAGAAGAAGAAGGAGAAGAAGAAGAAGAAGGAGAAGAAGAAGAAGAAGAAAGAGGAGGAGGAGGAGGAAAAGCAGAAGAGCAGGAGGGAGGGGAGAGAGAGAGAGACTGTGTGACCCTGGGTAAATCATTTAACTTCTCATGCTCTAGTCCAGCTCTTCTTAAACTATGGGCTGTGACCCCCAAATCTGGCAAAAGTAAAAGGTTTCTGAAATCCAAGGTGCTTCTGGCAGTTTCCCCGTTTGCATCGAGCAATGTCACTGCAGCCTTGGTTCTGAACATAAAGCGTGTGCACTTTGCACTGCATGTGCTAGCATGCCACGCAATGCCAACAAACACTGCTGAAACATGAAAAGGGGTCGAGTTTAAGGAGGCCTGCACTTGACCCACTCTCTAAGACTGCACGTTACAAAGATGGCGCCAACCTGGATTGGTAGTGAGATTTTCTCCATTCAGGAATTCCCCAAATCAGTGAAGTCATAAGCACAGTCATTGCCTTCTCTTCTGTCACTATTATAGCTCACATCCTAGTGGCAAAAATAGTGAAATCAAAGCTTGTGGACATGGTTTCAAATCTTGACTGTGCTATATGGGAGACCTGAAATGACAAATTCCTTCACTTAGGTTCCCCCCTCCCCCCTCCACAAAATGACAGGATTGACCTCAGGATTATTTCCAATTCCAGATTTGATGAACCTAAGAAGTACTTTACAGCTTACAAAATGCTTTCCTTATAACAACCCTGAGAAAAGGGTAGTATATGTATTATTATCTCCATCCCTCAGATGAAAAAACCGAGACCCGGTGGGCTAAAGGGACTTGCCCTTTGTCACAAGACTAGCAAACAGCAGTATCAGGACTTAGAGCCAGGACTCCTGTGTCTAAGTCCCATATTCTTTCCACTGTGCATAATGAATCATGAATCTCAAGATTACAAATTATTTTAGGATCATTTTAAACCTAGAAGGGATCCTAGAGATCATCTCATTTCACAGATGAGGGAATGGAAGTCCAGGGAAATACAAGACAGAGTTTTGCCCTAGGGGGCTGATAAACAAGAAAGTGCTCCCCTTTCCACTCCACACTTTCATGCCTCCTTCCACTGACCGTCATCTTGTGATTCTCTGCAAGAGTGGAGTGTGTGTCCATAGAAGATAGGAAACTTTCCCATACCTCCTTTAAACACGATTTTGTCTAGTTACTGCTCTGGGGAAATAATATCACTATTAAGTAGTTGAAATAGTATTCAAATACAGATCTCCTGACTCAGAATTCATAGCTTAACTAAAAATTGGCTACTTTTCCAGAACCTTAAAACAGTTCCCTTCATCCTTTGTTAAATTAATTTCTACCCATAATGCTGAGTGATATTTCCTCATCTTCTGTTGATTAAACTTTTAACCCCATCTTCTCTGGATGCGAGTGTTTCGTCCTTTTCCTAATCTTTGCCCAAAGTATTGGGCTGTGCATCTCCATCGAGGGACTGGGAGTCCTCCTTTCACAAAGTGCAGACTGTAGCCTCCTTTTGGATCCCCAGAGATGAAGGGGACAATCCTTGAGAATAGGAGGACCTGAGCTTCTCCTTAGATCACATCAAGGGGAGAAGAAAAGAGGAGAGTGAAGAGGGGATGAAATCCAACTTGGGCTAATACAGGTTGGAGGACAGGATACCATTAGTGCCTCAGTGTTTCCAGTTAAGTATATAGGAATGGGAATTTCATGGAATTTCCATTAAAGTTATTATGTGAAGGGGTAGAATTTTAGGAGATGGGAATGGGGGGAGGAGTGGTGAAGAAACTGGAAACTAAAGACACACCTTCTAACAACCCAAATGTCATTTTTCTTAAGACAAGAAAAAGGGCTAGTCAGGCTGTCAGCCAGTGAACTGCAACCTTTATGTTTACAAAGCAAAAAGGGCAATTAACTGGGACAAAATAAATCTTCCCTGGACCCTGTCAGCAGTTCTGCAAGGTCTGTGCTCTGAGGGCTGAGTGACTGACGGGGGATGCATTACAGTGGGCAGCATGACTCAATTCAGAGCTGCCTCTGACATTTCTTTGATGCTGAGCTGTGTGTGCTGTAGCCTAAGAAAGAAGTTTCTTAAAGCGGAATCGCACCTTTTTATAGCAGTAGGTCCTCTAGTTGGGCGGAGGTAGGGAGGGGCTAGGGTGCAGAATGTTTTGAGATGTGTAAGACGCTCTGCAGACATTAGTTTATTTGATCTTGTCCAGTAGAGGTAGGTGGAGAGAAAGCAGAGTTCCAAGGTCTGAACTAGCTGGAAATGAGGGGGCATCTCAGCAAAAAGCATCGCTCATCCAGTTCCAAGATACTCACCCTCATGAAGTAGGGAGCACAGGTAGTGTTCTCCCCAATTTATAATGGAGGCAACTGAGTCTCAAAGAAGCCAAGGGTTATACTTAAGATCACACAACCAACGAAGAGTAGAACAAAAAGCCCAGCCCTGGGCTCCTACCCACACATCCAGGACTCTTTGCATATCTGGTAATCCATAATAGGGCATCAAGTGACTCCACTCTCTGAGACCGACTTAATGCCAGGCATGTTTATAATGTGTGCACAGACTAGGGAGACCATAGGAGACCCCATTTTCTGAGAAAAGGGATAGGACTCTATGGAACTGGTATCATGGGATCCCTTTCCTATTGGACCTACATTTCTGTTACTGGTATAAATGTGAGGTTTCACCACCTCCCCAATTAATAGAACCATAGAAGTCCAGATTGACTCAATCAGCATTATGCGCACTCTCACTCTCTCTCTCTCTCTCTCTCTCTCTCTCTCTCTCTCTCTCTCTCTCTCTCTCTCTCTCTCTCTCTCTCTCTTTTCTCTCTGTACTCCCTTGTATACTTTCTTACATAAAATCATGAAGCTTTTCCCAATATTCAACCCACCATAGCCACAAGTTGATTAAAGACTTACTCAAACTTAGTTTATATTTTTAATTGATTAATGTATTCATTCAATCTAAGTGCCAGGGCCTTCTGTGATTACATTAATTAAGGTATGGGTAGAGCTCTATCCTTACATTGGTCTCTGAGGTTCTGAGGTAAGACATTTTCCCCAAGACTGAATGCTCATGATATGACAGTGTCATAGTTTGCCATCTCTTCTTCCCACACTGGAGCTCATTCAGGAATTCCTTTAAAGAACTACCCCTGGGAAGGAAAATGTCTGCATCTCAACCCAAAAGCCTTTTGCCCAAGTAAAGTATTCCTTCTCTTTCCACTGCCACCAGACTCATTTTGAGTCATAAAAAAATAAAATCAGTCTTACCCTGGTTCTCTGATCTGTTTGCTGGAAAAATTTCCTGAGAATCTGGGATGCTCCTAACATAAAGACACAAAGACACAGAGTTAGAGTTTTCAAAGTTTTTACTATGGAATAAAGAAAAAATAAATTTAAAATTAAAAAAATGGAAGTGATGAGATTTTAGCAAAGAAAGGTACTTTAAAGGTCTTTGGTTCAATCCTCCACTTTACAGAGATGCTGAAGTGACTTACCCAAAATCACACAGCTGCTAATTAGCCATGCCAAGACCCAAACCTGGGATTGGAAAGAAGTTTTGAGAGTCTCAGATGAAGTAGGGAGAGAAGAAATTTCTTCCTGCTGTTCTCTGGTCAACCACTCAATAAAACCTAAGAGCCTATCTACTATGTACAAGACATAATATATATATATACACACACACACACACACACACACACACACACACACACATACATAAGAAGATCAGAGAAGACAGATTATCTCCATTGACTTCCTCATTCTATGGATAAAAGGGAAAGTAACTTGCCCCAAGGTCATAGGAGTGACAGAATAGGACCTGAATCCAGGGCCACCATGAACCTAAGACTTTTTTCCACTACACCGTGGCTAAGACTAAATTTGCAGTCAAGTCGAATCTGTAAGCAGTCAGATCTGGGTTCAAATCTCGGTTCTGCCACTTGCTACCTCTCTAGGATTCACATTCCAAGTCTGTAATTAGATTGTAATTGGATTAAATGATGTCTAATATCCCTTTGGCCTCTAAATCTATGTTCCTATGAGCCTTAGCAATGAAAACATGGCCCTCACCAGCACGAAGTATCTAATTTTACTAGGGATACAAGATGTACATGGAGGAAATATAGAGGCCATGTAAGGAAACACTCTAGTAGGTGATACTTGACAGTGGCTCAGTCTCTTTCCTAAGTCCTTTAATACAAGCTTGAGGCCTAGCATCTTTAAAATACAGCTTACATTACTTTTTCCCTGGATGCGAATACTTTCCATTTGCCCACAGAGACAGGAGTTAATTAACAGCCTGGTCCCCTGCATAAGCAATCACTAGCAGCTTGGTCCAAGCTGCTCTCCTTTGGGCTCCTGCTAAAATTCACTGTTGACTTTAATTAATCCTGCCCATTACCCCAACTGAATTTCTTGCTCAGTAGGAGAAACAGGATTACTTTACACTAGAGAAGAGAGATAGATTACATCCCTGAGATTCTAGACCTGTTCCACTAGCTGGCTGAATTAGGATAAAAGGATCATAGATCTCAAGTTGGAAGGGATCTCAAAGGTTATCTCATCCAACCCTCTCATTTTAAAAATTAAGAAACTGAGGCCAAGAGAAGTTATTACTTGTTTAAAGTTGCATAGGTAATCAGCAACTGAGCTGGGATTCAAACGCAGATCCCCTTTTCCCAAATCCAGCACTCTCCCCAATCCCTCCCAAGTATTGGAGTTGGACAGATCCTGCACTGTTTCTGGTTTCAGTTTCTTCCCCTGTAAAGGAGGACAATATGATCTCTTTTGTACTTTTCTGCTCTGATAGTTGAACATTCTAAGGTTCCCATGTTCAGTTTCATATATCATCCCATGCCCATAGGTGCCTTTGCTATTCCTGACTGTGAACTTTTAGGACTGTAATCAGGTTGACCTCAAACATACCATTTGCCCCCAAGAAGAGGCACCACCTGTCCCTAGCGGGGAGGAAAACACACAGCAGCAGCTGGATAAATGCAGTTCTCATAAATAAATAATACCATGAAGCAAATACTGCCTTTTCATAGCTTGAAGGATCCCTAAATCCTGGGAAATAGCTCTTTGTTAGGAAGTGTAGGAAAAACATAGACAAAAAAGATCTGGAAAAATAAAGGGCTTAAACTAGATGACTTCTAGGTTCCTTTCCAGCCCTAAATATGGGGTCCCATAACCTTCCATATGGAGTGTCAATAATCGACCAATCAGAAAGGATTAAAGGTCTGCTGTGTTTTAGACCCTGTGCTAAGTTAGACAAAGATAAAAAGTGAAACAGTCCTTGCCCTCAAAGGGCTCATATTCTATTGGAGCATAAAGTACACTTATATGTGTGTATATGCAAAATTAATACAAGGTGATTTTTAAGGGCCAAATAGAGATGTCACAAAATCAAAAGTTGAAAGGGACCTTAGAAATAATGTAATCTAAGTACTCTCATTTTTACAAAGAAGGAAGGGGAAGAGAGGAAACAACTTGCCCAAGATCATGCAGGTGGTATGGAGCACAGCCAGAACTGGAACTCAGGTCCTCTGACTCCAGATGCAGTAATCTTTTCACTATGCCACATTTTCTTCCTTCCTTCCTTCCTTCTTTCCTTCCTTCCTTTCTTCCTTCCATCTTTCCTTCCTACCATACCTGTGATTTTATTGATATAGTGAACTTCAAATGAAGAAAATTCGTTTACCAATGCAGACTGGCACCTGCTCTGCAGTGCGGAGTCTTAGAGTTGCTTGGGGCTCTGAGAAGTTGTGACCTGTCCAGGATCACACAATGTGCACCAATATTGGAACTTGAATCCAGCTCTCCCCAACCTGAAGTTTGGCTCTTTATCCATAGCACACAGTCTATTGCGAGGAAAAGATCTGTCTCTACTGGTTTCCTTGCTTGCATAAATGCTCAAAGGGCAAACACATCCTGTGAGTGAGTAGCAGCTCTCCACCTCCTTCCCCTCCTCCCCCTCTTCCTCCTCCTCCTGCTCCCCCTTCCCCCTCCCCCCTCCTCCTTTATGCAGCATAAATACTCTTAGGGAGTTAAAACCTTGGCATCCCTTTCCCAGAGCCTACTTCTTCCTTAAGTTTTGCCAGGGAAGGCCAGATTCTCTGGAAAATGGCATTCCCTCCTCCTAGCACAACTTTACTCAACGTCTTGAGAGACTGTCCTCTATGCCACAAGTATCAAACTCATGGCCTGAGTCAGCAAGAAGCCATCAAAACTCCTCAGTGTAGAGAACTAGATTAAAACATAATTGAGAAATGTTTAAAAAATGAAAATACTATATAATGTAGATAATACTAATGTGTGGTTTTCTAAGTCAGCGTACACTAACAGGGCCCTATTTGATGTTGAAATCACTGTTCTATGTCACCAATAAAACAATCTCCCTCTGAGTGATATGCCTCAGGCAAAAGATTGCCTAGGTAAAGTTCTGCTAACAATAGTAAATGTATAAAGAATCAGGAATCAATAGTCTTCCAGTTTCGTGGTGAATAAGAGTATCTTGTTTTCATTATTATCTTTCATCTTCAAAGAGGACCAGTGACATCACAGGGTTATGTCTTGATTTGCACATGAATTGAATTTCACAAAGTCTTCCTGTCTCATTCCCTCATCCAGAGTCAGCCAAGTCCAGTGGAAAGGTTAAAGTCAAGATGACTGACAATGAATGGCCCAGGATGCAGCGGATGACCTTGGCGCCTTTGATGTCTGACCAAGCTCTATGCACTCCACAGTACCTTTTCAGCCACCTTCACAACTGCTGTTCTCATCCACCCATTCTGCTGCGGGAAGTCTTCATATGCTTGGTTTAGACCTCCCCCTAACTCATCAATGGGCTTGAGGTCCATCAGTTACCCCCAATCTAGTTTAGCCCATCTGCAGAGATGGTTTTACCAGGGTGCGGCCACTGTGCAAACTACAGCTTCTTGGAGCCACAGGTGAGAGTCGGGTGAAAGGGTGAAAGGTGGATGAGTAGCCCTGAAAAATTCTCTAAACACCCTAATATACCCCTAAGAACATCTATGTGATAAAAAAGTCATATCCCTTACACTACCCCTCGACTATAAGTCCCTCTGTCTTTGTGCAAAGAGATTAAATGATTTCACATTTATCTACTTCATTTGTGCATGTGTGTGTGTGTGTTCATCCTTCATTGCTGAAGAAGACCATGCTGTCAGAGAAATAATGACATGACTTGTACTTGACTTTGTTTTGAGTGAGGGAGGGCTATACAGGTCACCAACCTCACTTCTCCTCTAGAACCATCTGAATCCAGTGACCAGATATTCATCAAGATGACTGGAGATGACCCAGGATGAGGCAACTGGGGTTAAGTGACTTGCCCAAGGTCACACAGCTAGTGAGTATCAAGTGTCTGAGGTGACATTTGAACTCAGGTCCTCCTGACTCCTGCACTGGTGCTCTACCCACTACACCACCTAGCTGCCCCATCTACTTCATTTAAACAAATCTGAAAGCAATCCAAATAATTCACAATTTTATGACCTGAGCTATCCAGCTCCTCTGTCCATAATGTCCAAAATCTCTATAATATTGACTGTTGCACAGACAATGTTTGTCTGATCTAGGAAGTTTGGTAGAAGAGTGAATAGAGCACTGGTCCTGGAATCAGGAATATATGAATTCAAATCTGATTTGGACACTAACTACCTATGTGACCCTGAGCAAGTCACTTAACTTCTGTGTGCCTCAGTTCCCTCAGCTGTAAAATGGGGATAATAATATCACCTACCTCCCAAGATTGTTGTAAGAATCAAATGAGATAATATATTTGTAGGTGCTTTATAACCATCAGACATAGCACATGGAAAAATATTGAATGCTGAGGTTAAGTTCACTTCCCTTAGCACTATACTTTACAGGGATGTACACATAGATGATGAAGGTAATGCATGCATTGTCAGAACTAACTGCATGTTTGAGAAGCTCTGAAAGAACTTGTGGAAGAGAAGAGGTATTAGACTGACCACCAAACTGAAGGTCTACAGAGTCATTGTCCAAGAATCTGTAGCATGCACAGTGGCCACACCCTGGTAAAACCATCTCTGCAGATGGTTGAGGGTAATTGATAGACCTCAAGGTCTACAAGACTGCATTGTTGTGTGCCTATGAAACCTGGACAGTATCCTGGTGACACACTAGGAAACTGAATCACTTCCATTTGAATTATCTTAGAAAGATCTGAAGATCACATGGCAAGATAAGGTACCAGATACTGAGGTTATTTCTCAAGCTGAACTGTCAAGAATTTAGACTCTATTGTAGAGACCACAACTCCAATGGGCTGGACATGTTGTTCAAATGCCAAATGTATGTTTGCCTAGAAGACTATTTTATGGAGAACTCACACAAGGCAAATTCTCATATAGAGGTCCGAAGAAGTGATACAAGGATACTCTGAAGGTTTTCTAAGAACTTCTGAATCAACTGTGAGGCATATGAGACATTGGCACAGAATCACCCAACGTGGCGTGCCCACATCAAAGAAGGCACTGTGTTCTATTGCAGCAGCTCAAAAAGAAATGAGATGCCCAAAGCTAGAGACATCTCTCGCCCAAATGGTCATACAGACTAGTTAGTGCTTGACCTGCGGTAGAACCTTCTGAGTTCACATTGGTATGATCAGCCACAGCCAGACATAATGTACATTGACCCCAATCTTGTAGTGTCACGTTGGTCTTCTTCAAGAGCAAAGAACAAGCAAAAACAGTATTTGTAAAACACTGGCATACAGCAGGTGTTTGATAAATGCTTGTTTCCTTCATTATATCATAATTGTGACAATATATATAGAATAAAACTAGTCATGGAATCACAGGACACAGAATATCAGAGCTAGAAGGAACTTAAAGGGAAAAAGTAGATGTGTTGGGTAGAGTGTTGGACTTGGAGCCAGGAAGACCTGAATTCCAATCCCTTCTCAGACACCTACTAGTTGTGTAATCCTGGGCAGGTTAATTGCCTTCTGCATACCTCAGTTTCTTCCTCTGTAAAATCGGCATAATAACATTACCCACCTCCCAGGATTATTGTGAGGGTATTGTGAGACAATTTTTGTAAAGCCCTTTACAAACCTTCAAGTAGGACCATAAAAATGTTGTTTATTATGATGAATGCCAGCTATTACTTCAGAACACAGAGCATTGGTACTGAAAGAAGTCTTTGAAGGTAGAATGTCAGAGATAAAAGGAAGCTGAGAACATAGAATCTGGGTTGTCAGAGATGGAAGAAAAAAAAATCCAGATTGTTGGAGCTGGAGAGAGCTTTAGGACATAGAGTCTACATTATTAGAGTTGGAGGGAACTTTAAGACATTGACTTTAGATCAATGGAGCTGTAGGGAAGTTCTCAACATGGAATCTAGATTGCTGGATCTAGAGGGAACTCAGAACATTGAATCTAGATGGTTGGAAGAAACTTCAGAACATAAAATCTAGACTTCTAGAAGTGGAGAGAAATTTAGGACATAGAATCTAGATTATTCCAGCTGAAAGCAACTTTAAAATACAGACTGTTGGAACAGGAAGAGATCTTAGAATGGTATCTGAATAGATTGAACCCTAGATTATCATGGGATGTTAGTGCCAGATAGAACCTTAGAATATTACAAATGGAAGACTGTTTAAATCAAAGACTCTAGAACACTGAAACTAGAAGGCTCCCTAGAGGTTTTTTATCCAAGGTCTTTATTTTACAGGTTAGGAAATCATTGGAAAAAACGATGTGTTATTGGATTTAGAGCTGAAGGGGCCCTTTGAGGTGAAAGCATTCTCAAGGCCATACAGCTAATCTAGGGCAGAATTAGAAAGTCCAATTAAAATAGGTCAGGTTTCCCATCACCATGTCCCTGGGCTCCTATAACCAGTAGACTCCAGACTGTATCAGATTTTCCATATTTGTGACCAGGTGTCTAGCAACGAGTGATAAATGTACCCCTAAGGGAGGATTCAAAGCCACACTGTCTGGAAAACCGTGTACCTTCTGCTGCTGATAGAGAGAGTTATAAACAGTTGAGAACCATATGTTTGGGAGACAGGATTCAAATTGAATTAACTTGTTGAACAAGTAGAGGAAAAGTAGACTTTCTGTATTTACATCAATAAACACAGAGATTAGAAAAGAGAGCAGGAATGCTGGCAAGCACACACACACACACACACACTCACTCTCTCTCTCTCTCTCTCTCTCTCTCTCTCTCTCTCTCTCTCTCTCTCTCTCTCTCTCTCTCTCTCTCTCTCTCTCTCTCTCTCCATACATATTTATAGCTCTCCTCTCCGGGGTGCATCAGAGCTCCTTCCTGGAAGAAATATTTCAGGATCAGGGTTGAGCACGCCCACTAAAAGAAGTGGTAGGAGAAGGAGCATTTTGGAAAAGAAGGTAAGGGGGTTGAAACCTGTTCTGCTTTCCTGGGAAAAAGAGCATAAGAATCCTAGGGCTTGTAGGATTCAGGGCTGGAAGGGACCTGAAGTACCATCTAGTGGTACAGTGGATAAAGTGCTGGACCTGAAGTCAAGATAAATCTGAGTTTGCATCCAATCTCAGACATTTGCGATCTTAAAGCTGACATTAGAACAGACCTCAGGGGTTCCTCATCTGGGATGCCTTCTTAGCCATCATTGTCTAACTTCCTCATTTCATACTTGGGAAAACTGAGGTCTTGAGAGAATAAGTGACTTACCGTGAATAAATCATGTAACTTCTTTGTGTCTCAGTTTCCTGATTTACAAAATGGGGATAATAGTGCCTATCTGACAGGGCAGCATGATACTGCAGATGGAGTGGTGGATTGGAGTCACAAGGATCTGAGTTCAAATTTCATCTTAGATACTTACTAGCTATGTGACTTCAGGCATGTTACAACCTCTCTGTGCCTCATTTTCCTCATCTGTAAATAGTATGGGTGGACCTCAGTAGTCTCTGAGGTTCCTTCCGTCTCTAAACCTATGATCCCATGAACTACAGGTTGTTGAGGTCAAAAAAAGGTGATATACATAAAGTATTTTTCAAATAAATATATTGTTATAATATGACCTCAGTTTTACAGATAGGGAAGCTGATACCCAGAGAAGAAAAGGGACTTGACCAAGATCACACAGTTTACAAAAGGCAGAATTGAATTTAGGCACCATTTCTCTAGCTCCCATCCCAAACCACTTTCTACCATGCCTACTGTAGTTAGTGATTTAAGTCCTTGGACTTGCATTCTGTAGTCTGGCCTCAAAGAGAAAACCTGGCCTGCTGGAGGGGCTGACCTATCTATCCAAATGCAGAAATTAAGAAAACAGCACAGAAAACAGTAATAGAAGAAGCCTCCTGTGTCAGTCCAAAGTCACAAAGCCCCAAGCTTGAGTGCCCAACAACAAAAGTCTGCTTGGGGTGAGTTTTCACTCTAGGTCTGACCCTAGCTTGGTCCAGGTATTTGGTTTTTCTCCATGGAAAGAGGCCAAGAATTGAAATGACCAAGTTGAATCACAGCCTTCAAGGAGGAACTAATCTCCCCAAATCTTCTGATTAATGGAATGGCCAAGTCATCCATTTCCCTGAAAGACTGACAAGAAACCCAGAGTGCTGCCTGCCAAAAAGGAAATAATTTATCTCCTCTTATCGTATGGTTTTAGAGAAAACAGAGAGAGCTGCATCGTGCAGCTATGGCACCCACATCATGGTACTCAGCATCTCTACCAAGTTGCTTCCTAAGACTGAGAGCTAGAAGGAACCTTGGGGGTCACAGGGCCAGAGACTCAGAACTGAAAAGGGCATTAGAGATCTGCCACTCCAAGTTTTCAAATGTTTTGATCTCAAGATCCCTTTATATACTCTTAAAAAGTATTGAGGACCCAAAGAGTTTGCGTTGATGTGAGTTATGTCTATCAATATTTACTGCATTGGAAATAAAATTGCCCTAGTATCATTATAAAAATAGTTTTGACCTCATAGACCCTTGAAAGGGACTTGGGAGCCCCAAAGGGTCCTCAAACTATACCTTGAGAATTGCTGTTATATACATACACAAAGTAGATGCTATATCCAGGCTAGTTATTCTTTTTCTTCTCCAGACTCCTTACTTTACTGATGAGGAGCCTGGGGCCAAGAATGGTTAGTTAGCTTGACTAAGGTCACACAGTTAGTGAGTAGCAAGGCCAAGAATCAATTTGAAGTCCTCTGATTAAAAATTCAGTACTCTTTCCACTACAACACTTTTCCTTTTTTTGGAGGGTGGAGGCAAGGTAATCAGGGTTCAGTGACTTACCCAAGGTTACACAGCTAGTAAGGATCAAGTACCTAAGATCGGATTTGAACTCAAGTCCTCCTCCTCCAGGACCAGTGCACTATTCATGATGCCACCTAACTTCCCTTACACTGTCTTTCAATGATGGCTAAGAGGGCATCCCAAAGTAAATAAATCAAGGGAATTCAGTTGTTCCTATGACCAGAGACAAACATGACTCAAAAAAGGGATTTAGTTTAATGTACAGTAAATAGGAGTATATCATCCATCCTTGTAACTAGGATGAGATGGCCAAAATTTTACTAGGATGCTTTCTTCTCAATCTCCAGTTAGTTTGCAGAGTAATGGACCATTAAGCCCCAGGAAGGTACTCATTCCACTGTTCTTTTCATAGCCTGCCACCTCCTCTTCAAGACAGAGAGACAGAAACAGACAGAGACAGAGAGGTGACTTGCCCAAGGTCACACAAGAAGTAAGTAGACTATCTTTGAAGTCAAGTCCAATTGAGTGTTTGTTCCTCTATATCCAAAGAATGTCATCAACAAATATTTGGCTTCTGTTCTACTATGTGCCCAGCACTTTCCTTGCTACTACCTGGGGGAAGGGTACAAAAATAAGTCAGATACAATCTCTTCCTTCAACATTCATTCATTCAACATTTGCTAAGCACCTGTCTCGTAGAAGTCATTGTGCTAGGTTCCAGTCTGTCCTCAAGGACCTTGCAGTCTAGTTGGGGTGAGAAGATATATATGCTCCTATAAATGCAATACAAAATAGAATGTGATAAATACTTAAGAGGAGGGCAGAAAGATCAAATGATGGAGAGGTTACTTCTAGTCAAAGGGATTAGGGAAATCTTCATGGAGAAGGTGGCTTTTCATCTGGGCCTTGTAGGAGAGGTGGACTATCAATCAACAGACATGAGGGAAGGGAGGCATTCCTGGTAAAGGAAATACATGCAAAAGAAGAAGAAGAGGAAGAATAACTAGTATGTATAGAGCACCTACTATGTGCCAGGCACTGTGCTTGTGCTTGACAAATAGTATTTTATTTTATTCTCACAATGGCCTTGGGAGGTAACTATTATCCCCATTTCATAACTGAAGAAACTAAAACAGCTAGAGATTAAGTGACTTTCCCCAAAGTAACCCTGCTAGTAAGGGTCAAAGCTAGATTTGAACTCAGGTCTTACTGTTTCTAGGCACAGCACTTTATCTACTGCAAAAGGCAAAGAGGCAGGAGAGAAACAGACATGTTTAGGATACAAGTAGTCAAGTTTGGTCAAAAGGTAGAGTATATGAGGAGAGATAAAGATGGAAAGGTAGTGTATACCTAAAATGTGAGGGACTTTGAATGTCAGGTTAAGTAACTTGGACACATTTGGCAATGGGGATTCATCAAAGAGTTTTGAGCGGTGGCATTCAGAGAGACACAGTCACACAGAGAGACAGAGGCTGAGCTATATATATGTATATACACATATATACACATATACATACACATACATATATATTATATATATGCATGCATACATGTCTGTACACACACACACACACACACACGCACATGTGCATACCTGGAAGACCACGAATGTGTGTGCCTAAAAGGATTAAAAAAGTTTATAGTCTTGTAGGAAAATCGGACCGAACACAAGAATTTCTATATGCCTCTTGTTCTCCTTAAATCTCTCGCCTAGTCTTAGAAAGTCTCCGTACATGGAAGAGTATTATATTAATCACCTAGTTCTTTAAAAGGCTATAATAATAATATATTTTTACATAATCTTTTAAAGTTTACCAAAAATGCTTTTTCTACACAGCCCTGTGAGTTATGTAGGGCACATATTATTAATTCCCACTTCACAGATGAAGAAACTGAGGATCATACAACTGATAGAGAGTATCCCCAAAGTCATAGTACAGCAGTCTGTACTGCTTACAACTGAACTAAGATTTGGGAGACAAACTATAAGCATCAAAACTGAAACCCAGGTTTCCTCAGTCCAGATTCACCACTATTTCTATTGTATCAGATGCTTCAGAAGATCCTAACTCTGCCTTACCTCTTTTTTTTTTCTTTTTCTTTTAAAATATTGGGTCTCCCTGTCTTCCCCAGGCTGGAAACACAGAGATTACTTAAAGGCCTAACCTCTTTTTATTTGACACAGAAGCTTTGACCTGCTATATTCCCAACCTGGATTGGTTTGCCCCTTCTTAGATTTGATAGCCCCCTGCTCCTGGGGGTTGGGGCTTCCCTTATTAATTATGATTGGCATAGCCTATTGTAGATCAGAACTCCTGATTGGTTTCCCTAATGACCAGAATTACAGGTGAATGCTACCACAATTTTTGAGATCCTACCTTGCTCTGGTATTCTTAGGAATACTGGAAGGTTATGGAGAAGCAGAAAATCTTTTCCAAGTTCTGAGGAGAAAACAGAGAGGTGTCTGAGTTATGAGCTTGTGTACTTCGGGAGCAAGGATGGAGATCAAGACAGAGTTCTAATTAGAAATCCTGCACCTAGGGCAAATTTAGTTGACAGGGAGGAAATCATGTCCCCAGAGATTCTATCTTGTGCCCCTGAGACAGTAAACCTGAGGGTGTGGGTTAAAACAATGAAATTTCATGGGTATTGTAATGTGTTTTTGTTCATATGTGTGCTCCAACTGGTGTGTGGATTCTGCCAGTGTGGAAACACCCTCTACCAATAAAGATAATAACTACTCTGCAATGTGATTCCAGGGTCATGTGGTCAAGGTCTTTTCTCTGATAGACTTGAGTAGCTGGCAGGAAATGGACTCACTCTTCCAGTTCTACTCAATAAACCCCTGCCCAAGGCTTTGTGGTCAGCAGTGGTGCTCAGACTTTTGGAAAAAAGCACTTTCTTTTTTTTTAACTTTCTTTATATCCCATTGAATGGTATTTTTTTCCTATTACATATAAAGATAACTTTCAACAGTCACTTTTATAAGATTTTGAGTTCTGAATATTTTTCTCCCTCCCTCAAGATGGCATACAATCTGATATAAGTTTTATATGTGCAATCATATTAAACATATTTCCACTTTTAGTCATGTTGTGAAAGAAGAATCAGAACAAAAAGAAAGCCATAGAAAAGAAAAAGTAAGCAAAAAAAGGAGAAAAAATAGTACACTTTAATCTGCATTCGCACTCCATAGTTCTTTCTCTGGCATTGGATATCATTGTTCATCATGAGTCTGTTGGCATTCTTTTACATCACTGTATTACCGAGAAGAGTTAATCAGAGTTGGTCCTCACACAGCGTTGTTATGTGTACGGTGTTCTCCTGGTTCTGCTCACTTCACTCAGCATCAGTTATGTAAGTCTTTCCAGGTTTTTCTGAAGTCTGCCTGCTCATCATTTCTTGTAGCATAATAGTATTCCACTACATTCATATACCATAACTCGTTCAGCCATTCCTCAGTTGATGAGTATCCCCTTAATTTCCAATTCTTTGCCACCTACAAAAAGTTACTATAAATATTTTTGTATATATGGATCTTTTTCCCTTTTTTTATGATCTTTTTGGGGAAAGAGAACTTTCTACGCATTCAGCAGCACTGGTGAAGAGGGATTTCTGGTAAGAAAATTGATTCTTTCTATGTCATCTCTGAAGTTCCAGTGGCTGGTCTAATGTCAAAACACAAAGAATGCCATAAAGAATCTTAGAACACGTAACATAATGTGGTTTAATAGAAAAACTTGAAATCGGGAGGACCTTGGTTTAAATCCTGCCTTGGAGTTCTATGAACCCATAGAACTTTCAGCCTCAGTCTTCTCAAATAAGAAAATTAATAACACCCATCTCACAGAATTGTGTAAAGGTTGAAAGCTAATGCATTTTGCAGATCTTAAACTGCTATGTGAATGCTAGGCATCATTGTATTTATAATAATGTTCATAATAAGATAGAATGTTGGAGTTGAAAGAGACTCTAAAATAGAGAAGTAGGGAGATGAAAGGAACTTTTTAGAACATAGAAGATCAGAAATGGAAAGGACCATAGAGTAGAGAAAATTAAATTCTTCTCAACCTGAAAGAGACTTCATAATATAGAATGTTACACAATGTTAGGACTAGAGAAATAATCTAGTTCAACCTTCTAATTTTTACAGATAAGGAAACTGAGGCCCATGAAGGGGCAGTCAATTGCCCAAAGGCCTCACATCAAGTGACCAACTGTGGCCAATTCAGGAAGAGAACTCAAATTTCCTGGGTTCAATGCTCTGTCCACTGGTGAGAGAAGTCTGAGGTCTAGACTGAATTTGCTTGCCCCTAGATTCAGCAATCACAGGAGACTACTTTCCCCTTCCTTACCACCACCCTTTTCTTCCACCACAACCAAATTGTTGTCTTGTACTCGGGCATGCCAAATCTGTCATCACATCACTGGTCAATTCCACAGTGAAATCATTAGGATCTATTTTACATTCATGTGGTCTTTACTCAGGCTCTTCAATTTTCTTTTCATTGTAAGGTAGCATTTAATTCCTCTCCGTGTCTGCAGCTTCCTCTTGCCACTTAGAGCACTTAAGCAAATAGGAATTGTTTGGTTTTTGCTTCCAGTATGTCAGTCTTGGTTGATATACTCAATTGGTTAAGAGTAAATCTTTTTGTAGGGACTGGGTTCCAGTAAACTTAGAATCCAAGAATCCCAGAGCAAGGTAGGATCTCAAAAACTGTGGTAGCACTCACCTGTAATTCCAGCCATTAGGGAAACCAGTCAAGAGTTCTGATCTACAATAGGCTATGCCAATCATAATTAATAAGGGAAACCCCAACCCCCAGGATCAGGGGGCCATCAAATCTAAGAAGGGGCAAACCAGTCCAGGTTGGGAATATAGCAGGTCAAACCACCTGTGTCAAATAAAAAGAGGTTAGGCCTTTAAGTAGTCTCTGTGCTTCCAGCCTGGGGAAGACAGGGAGACCCAATATTTTAAAAGAAAAAGAAAAAAAAAGGAGTCAATGATCTAGGCAATGGTATATACTGACAAGAGCACAGGACTTGGATTGAAGCAACCTGGAAGCAAATCCTAACACATATTTACAACATGTGGGGAAGGTTGTCTTTATAGACATGGTTTGTGGGTGGCATGAGTAGATGTGAACTGAAGTCTGGTCCAACATTGCAAAGAGTAGGAGTATGCTTGTACCACCAGTACAATAGGTGAGGGGAGGGATGGATGGATAGGAAAGGTCCAGGAAAGTCAAGGCTGGGCAATCTCTCCTCTAGATTCCATGATAGGAATGGGGTGAAAATTATATCCATCTGCCACCCCTCAAATTCCCCTGGTCTAAAAGGATGAGGGAATTCTGAAGAAAAGCCACTTCCCTGATCACTCTGGAAGGAGAGGAGGGCCTTTAACTTTTACTTGCCAGCTTAATCCCTCTCTACCAAATACTAAGTACACCAAAGACCATCACAAATAACAAATATTTAAGAAATCCATTTATCCAAGCAAAACAGAAATTGAAGAAGTTCTAGAGATTAGAACATTTCAAGAAATACATGTAAGCAAATAGCTCTTCAGCTGGGAGAAAAACAAAATCTCATCTCAAACCAGGTGATAGAGAAACATTCTCATTCAGGGGAGGATCTCAGCAGTCTCTAGAATTGTAGGTTCTAGAGGTCAGAATGCCTCCCATACATGTCCATGTCTCAGAAGGCTACAGACTGTCATTCAAGAGTTTTTCTCTCTTCTCCATCTCCAAGGAGGTCCTTTCTCCATGTGTTTCTTCAAATGGTATTTATAACCGACCAAAACAAATTCCTTACGGAAGATACTTACCTTCTGCTCCACATTCTTTCAGCCAATCAGGAGTCACATCTCTCCCTGCATATTTAGCACATAATTCCCTTCAGGGAGCTGTCAAGAACTGCCTGAAGCCAACTTAGGTGAGAATCATAGATCAAGTGTACCACCCTTCCTCTTTCAGAATCTCAGTATTCTCATCTATAAAATTGTGAATAATATCTGTTCTACCCATCTTGCACTGTTGTTGTGAAGAAAGTACTTTGTAAACCTTAAAGTGCTATAGAAATGTGCACCATTTAATTTAAAAAAATTTTTTTAATTTACACTTTAATTTTTTTTATTCTAGCACTAGCACTTTTCTAAGGCCTCTTCCAGCATTAATATTCTGTGGAGATGGATATTTATGTTCTTTTTTTCTGGGAAAGAGAGCTACCCAGAATCACAGAGATATTCAGAGAAGTAGCTAGGGTTCGAACTCAGATATTCTGAGTACATCCAATGAACTTTTCACTTCATGGTGGGGCCTCATCCAGAAGATGCTTAAAAGCTTTCACTTGTTGAAATATCCATGTGAAAATCCAGTATTTGCAAACTAAACTTGGGCCAATTCATCCATTTCCCAAAACCCAACTGAGACCACCTTTACTTCCAGTGGTAAGATTGCACAGAAAAGAGAAGATTGGACTGTTTTATCTTGGTTCCAAATCTCTTCTGCAATCTGGCCTTTCACTAACTTTCAATTTATCCCTTTTTCAGGATGACTTTAGTGACTTCTAGTCTAATCACTCCATCTATTGCAGCTACACAATATCTTCACATACTATCTAGGTTAGAGGGAAGTGAATTGTTGGAGAAAAGTTATACTTTAAGTTCAAGCTAGTGTGGAACTTGGCTCAGATTCCTTCTTCCACTTGTGAGTTTCTCCAGGAGCCTCTATTTTGGGGAAAATAAAGACCACTCTTCTTTCATTCTCCCTCTGCCTCTGCTTATGATGCTTCAGACTTTGCCTTCCCTTCACTTCCAAACCTCAGTTCCTTTCTCTCTTTGGAACATCCCTCAGCAGTGTCAACTTCCTTCTTCCACTGAGGAGTTCCTCTTATCTTTCCATTTTGGGGAATGAGGATCAGCCATCTTTCTTTGCCCTTCTGGCTTTGCTTCTGACTCTCTGTACTTTGATACTGTGGGTACCTTCCTCCCCATACACCCCTAAGTCCTACTCTTTCAGTTCCATTTGTGTGTTGTCTTCCTCCAGTAGAATGTAAGCTCTTTCAGGACAGGTACTTATCTTTTGCTTGTTTTTGTATCTTCTGCACTGTGTATAATAAGCACCTGCTTGTGGTGTACCTTCCTGCCTCGGAATCTAGTTCTATCCCTATTCATGCCGCTATCTTCCAGAGTGGGCTAATCACCTACTCTCTCTGCATTTCCTATCTCTTATCAGTAAAGTGTGGGATTAGATAAAATGAATCTGAGGTTCTTTTTAGTTCGGACATTCTATATTCCATGTTCTAAGACCCCTTTCAATTCTAAAGTTGTGTGTTCTACATTCTAAGACTATGTTAATCAATTCTTCCATGGCTACATTTACCATCCAAGTGATTTACCAAATTAAAATACCCCTAGAGCCCTGTCCACCTCTCCTCTACAGGGATTGTCTCCACCTATTAAAATATAAGCTCCTTAAAGTAATGATTTGCATTTGTATGCCCAGCACTCAACAGTTGTACTTGCCAATTAATCAAGTACTTAATTTAATTTTTTTTTAATTTACACCTTAATTTTTTTTTCTAGCACTAACATTCTAGTTTCTAAGGCCTCTTCCAGCATTAACATTCTGTGTTCTATGTTCCAAGACCTCTTCTAGCTCTAACCATCTGTACCACAATTAACATTCTTTCTTCCACAATTATCTCCTGGGTTTGAGAGAGGGAGAGGGAGATTGAACCAGAGGACTGACAACATGATGCTTTCCAAAGTCTTGCCAATTCAACATTATCAAAGAGTACCACTGTGCAGAAATAAAAAAGTAGGCTGTCCAGCATCATGAAATTGACATTCCAATTGGGAGGTGTGGCATGCATGCAAAGAACTGTATTAGATGAGAAAACCCAATAGGAGCCTAAGAGATTCTAAGTTCCTTAGGAGTGGGATGTTATGTTTTATTTGTCTGCATAGCCCTGGTACCCACTGTAGAGTGCTGAATACAGAAAGTGCTTCATGTTTATTTAATTGAATAGAATTTGGATATAAATTCAAGCGTAAAATGGAGGCGGAGGGGGGGGGAGGGAAGAATAGTAAAACAAGAAGAGTTCTATGGTCCCAGTGACAAACACTGTGGTCCTGTGACCCCTTCTACCAACCAAATTCTATGTGAGGTACACAACAAAGGAGAGATTGGTTTCAGATAGGAAATAATAAGGTAAGACTTAATGGAGGAAGTGGCATTTGATCTAGGTTTTGATGTATGGAGAGGTTTTCAGCTCCCTTGAGTTAAGTTGTGTAGAGGGAAGCAAGGATGGGGAGGGGGTATTAATTTGGCCTTGTCTACTTTCTTAGTGTCAGTGGGAATTAAAGGACCCATATTTTTTCTGTAACATTTAAGGACCAGCAATATCATCTTCGGATGAGGTTTTTTAAATTCTGCATTTCATTTCTGGAGAACTGGAAAGTCTCTACAAAGCAAAAAATACATTCCCCCCCTCCATTTGCTACCCCCCTTCCCATGACTTCACAATTCCTCAAACAATCCCAGCATCAAACAGAGCCATTTCCCACACTGCCTCTGGGCTTCTAACCCCAAACATTCCTGCATCCCTCTGCCAATTACAGCAGCTGAGTTACAAATTCATCAGCCCATAGACTTAAAAAAGAAGGGGGGACCAACCCTTGAGGAGGAGGGTTGCTGACAGGCATTATTACTGGAAACTTTCAAAGGGCTGTCTATGCAGTTTAGGCCTTGCTTAAAATCTTGAAGATTTTTTTTTCCTCCTGAATTGAGCCAAGCTGTTAATAATGTAGCAGTGTGCCTCGGTTTTTTATTTTGTTTTTTCATTTGAACAAACACATGTGCAAAAAGATTCCATTTAAACACACACAGAGACACACACACAAACCCTGCCACTCAAACCCACTTTGAACATGTTGTTATATAGCTCCACTCACTCAGGGCCGCCCCCCTCTGCTGTTTACGCCAGTGGAACACTGTCAACAGCTCCTGCCAATGCCCTGGTCCTGCCTGGCTGACTGACCTCCAGTATTTATGATGGCGTGTGAAATTGATTGTGGTCGAAAGATCTGTACTGGAATAAAGTGAGCTTCTCAATTATTGCTGGAAAAATAAATCTCTTTTTCCCAGGGATCCCCTGGAGGGAAGGCAGCATAACCCCAGGTTCAAGGGAATAGATATTTCGAGCTGGCAAAGTACAGGTGACTGTATTGTAATGATTGTCAAGTTATAAGATTCCTGGGGTCAAATGATTTTCTCCCCTGTACTCCTCCTCCCTCCCCCCTTCTCTGCTCCTCCGCTGAACAATCAGGAGGTGGTGTTCCAACAACCTCCTCCATTGTGAACACAATGCCTGCTCCCCTCCCTGACCCAGCTGATACATGACAAATAGTTCCCTCTTGAACAGGCTATGGGTATTCCCAATACTTTGTCACAGGAAATATGCAGGAGGTGTTAATGGGGTTACAGAAAGATTAATAGACCTCTCAGGGCGCCTGCGCCCAGCTGGCATTTCTTTCACAGAAAGCCATCAGCTAAGTAGGATTTAATGATGGGACATAACCCATTAGAACAATGCTGAGACAACCTCTTTCTACTGGGCTTTAATTCTATTTCTCTTCCTGAGATGGCAGAGTTTTCCCCAGCAGAGAAAGAAAGGTAAGGGAGCTGTGAGAGAAGGGGAAAGAGTCTTGAATTTAGAGTCTCAGAGGCATAAAACCATAGAATTGAGAACCAGAAAGGACACTAAAGCTCTTATAGTCCAACCTTTTCATTGCATAATTTTTTTTTTAAATGAGGCCCAGAGAAAAGTGGCTTATGGTGTCACGAGATTGAGAGCCGAAAGAGACCTTACAGGACATCTAGTCTAACACCTTCATTTTATGGAAAGGAAAATGGCAGCTCCAATGGAAAAAGGAAACTTGTTTAGAACACATACAGACTAAACATAATGGAGACAGAATTCAAACCCAAATCTTCTGGCTCCAAAGTAGGACTCTTGGCACAATTCCAGGAAGACCCAAGCTTTGATTTCATCACTGACGCTTGCTCTCTGTGTGACCTTGGATAGTTATTTCATTTCTCTGGACCTTGGCTTCCTCATCTGTAAAAATGGGCAGTAGTACTTTATAAAGCTGCTGTGAGAACACTATATGAACTTTAAAGGTGCATCCAAATGTAAACTATTACAATTATTCAGAAGTCCACTGAGATTCTCCTGGGGGATGGTTGAAAAGAGGGGACACAAGCTTTATCACTCTTCACTGTTTATCTCCAAATCTGCCCAGGGGCAGGGCCAGGCTCTGGGACTTCCATGAGCTGAGTTTAGGCGGACTCAATGAGGCATCAGATGATGAAGGCCTATAGCAGACTAATAGCTGGTAGAAGATGATGGTTGATGGTTGATAGAAGAAAGAAGGGGACATATGAGAAATAAAATAATGAGTTTGGTTTTGGACATATTGAATTTGAGATATCTATAGAACATCTTAATTTGAGATGTTCAGCATAATGTACAAAAGTATAAAGCTGGATGCCAGGCAAAAGGATAGGGCTGTATAACTAGATCAGATAATCCTCTGCGCAAAGAAGATAACTTTATTCATGAGAGTCAATGAGATCACCAAATGAGAGAAGACGGAAAGAGAAGAGAGCCCAGGACAGAGCCTTCAGAGAACCCACAGTTAGTAGGTAGGAGCTGGATGAAGATCCAGCAAATGAGATTAAAGAAGTAGTCAGACCAGTAATAGCAGAACAAGGAAAAGAGTAACATAAAGAACCTAGAGAGAAGACAGTATCAAGAAAAGAGTAATCAAAAAAGAAGAAGAGGCAGACCCATCATGTCAGAGGCTGCAGAAAAGTTCAGGAGGATAAAGACTAAGAGATCATTAGATTGGCAATTAAGAGATCATTGGTAACTTTGGAGAGAACCTCAGTTGAAAATAAGATTAGAAACCTGTCTTCACAGATGATACAGGGCAGTTTTTAGTGGCAATGGCAAGATCAAATGAGCATTTTTTTAAGGATAAGGGAAACATAAGCACGTTTGTAGGCAGCAGTAGGCTGACAGATAGATTAGTGAGAGTAGGGATGATGGAGGGTGGGATGGAGGTGGAGAAAACACTATGGGATCTGGATGGAAGGGGATGAGATGGGATGGAACAGAATCCAGGGAGCCTGCAGAAAGGTAAAAGGGCTTGTCTTGACAAGAGGGGCCACCTCTTCATGAGGAGGTAATAAAGGAGAAGATGGTAAGGGAAGACAAGCAGAAAAACAAATTGCATCTCTCTTCTCCAAGCAAGCTGTCAAAGCCTTGCATACAGCTGTGCGATCTTCCCTGGCCCCTGAGTCCCTACCTTCTCTTTTCCACTATAAATATCTAGTTTCTTCAGCCTGTCTTCATGTGGTACGTTCTCCAATCCCTTTATAATCCTGTTCCTGCTACTCTGGACATTATGCCGTTTGTCAATGTTCCTCTTAACATGCTAATGCTCACTGCATATAATGTCAGTCTTTTTTATGTACTGGACACTTTTCTTGAACTGTCCTTTTTTTCCTCTTCCTTTTAATTCTCTGTTTTCAAGCATGGTTTTCTAGTTAGGAGAGAGGGGGATATATGGGGAAATATAAATGAAGTGAAAACAAAAGTTACCAGTATATAGTATTTAATTTTGTAAATTTAATTTTTAATGTGGTTCTTAGAACTGAATGGAAAAGATAAAATGCATTTTGAGAGTTTTGAGAGCACATCAGTCAACATACCCAAACAGAATACATTGGAGGAGAAGGAGGGGGAAGACGTAGGATACTGAAAAAACACCTGAACCAAGAGCCCAGGATACCTGGGTGGTGGTCTGAGTTTTCCCATTAGCTCACTTCTTTTTACCTTGGGTAAATAACTTTCTCTTTCTGTTTCTCAGCATCCATTTCTTTAAAAAGAAGGAGATGGATTAGATGGTCCCTAACATTCTTCCAACTCCAAGATTCTGTGTTCCATAAAATACAGTCCTTTCTAGTCCTACCTTTCTACTTTCTATGCTCTAACACTTTGATATCCTAGAACACGAGGACTGATGATGATAGAAGATAGACATATCCAATCAGAACAGTGGTTGGTAACTAACTTTAACAAATACTTATGGTATATTTATTCATCTTCAGGGAATGAGACTATAGCTTATGTATGCTTTCTTCTTCTTGGCTATAGCAATCTGGGACAGCATTGTAGCTTATTAGAGTATAAGCTCCTTGAAGGCAGGGAATGTCTTTCTTTTCACTTATATTTGTATCTCCAGTGCTTAGCACAGTGCCTGACATGTAGTAAGTGTTTAATAAATGCTTGTTAACTGGGATAAATAACTTACTGTAAGACAACTGAAAAAGTAAAGACATGTTATTATGCCCTCTGAGAGAACAAAAAAACCTCTTTGGAGCCTTCTATTTGTATCTACATGGTCACAAGAGTAAGAGCTAAAATCCATCCCAGATATAAAAATCTAAAGTTTTAAAATCAGTTGGATCATTGGGGCAATTTTAAAATGGGGGAATGCTGACAACAGACTCAAATAGTCATCCTGTACCTGAGGCTCTTCCTGTGCCTTTAAGAAGCTACAGAAGGAAGAGAAAACTATGGCTCTGTCACTTGGATTTTCATACATTCTCAGAATCATAAAGGCAACACAGTATAATGAGTGGTAGCCTCAACGCCAGGGAATTCTGGGTTCAGATCTCACCTTTAATGCATACCAGTCATGGGATTCAGGGCAAATCACTAAATTTCTCAATGGTCTTGGCAGCTCTTTAAAGACAGTAAGTAGCAAAGAAGATGCCGCCCTGTCTTGGTGGAGAGACTTTCCTTCTGTGGGAGGCCTCTATATTCCACATCCAATCCCTATCCAATCTCCTTGGAATCACAGACTTTCGTAAGCCATCTAATTCAATCTGTCTATACCTAAAACTCTCCTCTACAAGATTCCCCAAGAAGCATTTATCCAGCCTTCTCCCCCACACCTCAAATGAGGGAGAATCACTCCCTCCTGAGCCAATATGTTCCACTTTGGGGAAGCTCCAATGAATGATTGGGCAGTTTTATTTCACCACCAATCTAAATCTGCCTCTGCAATTTCCATTCTCTACTCCGAATTCTTTCTACCTTCAGGGCCCCAGCAGAATAAGCCTAATCTCTCCTTTGCATGATAACCCTTCAATTTAACAAGTATTTGTTGAGAGGCAGAATGGAGAAGACTGGACTGTGAAAGCACAGTATCTAGGTCTGCCCCTCCCAGATATGCTACTGGCTACCCATGGCATGTTAGAGAAGTCATCTTACATCTCTTGGCATCAATTTCTTCATCTTTTAAATGGAGGTCCTAGACAACAAAACAACAGCAATAGGTTCCTATAGCACTTTAAATATGGCAGCTAGGTGGCTCAGTGGATAGACCTGGAATCAAGAAGATTCATCTTCTTGAGTTCAAATCTGGCCTCAGGCACTTACTAGCTGTGTGACTCTGGGCAAGTCACCGAACCCTCTTTGCCTCAGTTTTCTCATCTGTAAAAGGAGCTTGAGAAGAAAATGGCAAACCACACCAGTATCTCTGCCAAGAAAACCCCAAATGGGGTCACAAAAAGTCAGACATGACTGAGGAAAAAAATACTGAACAACAAAAGCACTTGAAGGTTTGTAAAGTGTTTTACATGTGTTAATTCTTTTGACCAAAATGTATTTGTATCTGTAAGATTCCTTTCGATTCTACATCTATGGCCTTAGATGCACAGCACTTTGTGCTGGTCCACTGAAGAAGTGAAATATAGTGCCTGCTCTCAAGGCGCTCACCGTCTTTTGAGGGAAACAACTAGGGCTGCTGTGATAAATGTTTAACAACTGGCTCTCTTAGAGGAAAAAAATGCATGTCATATACACCATTAAATTTCATCTGAATTATTAGTATTTTTCCATGGCTTTTCAAAGTCTAGATACTCAACAAAACAATGTATTTGTAGGATTTTAGGATTTGCCTATTTCCAAAGTATAAGTACTTGCACTGAAAATTTAACAATTGGCTCTCATGAAACAATTTGAACTGGCTCCAGCACACCCTTGGAACAACACTCACATGCAAAATAATTGGACATGGGATTGTGAATTTGAAAGTCAGCATAGCATAGTGCTGGAGTTTTTAACCTTTTCTTGTGACATGGACCCCTTTGGCAGTCTGGTAAAATGTATGAACCCTTTCTCAGAAATAATAATTTTTGAATGAATAAAAAAACCTAGGATTACAAAGGAAATCAGTTACATTAAAATATAGTCATCATAATATTTTTTAAAGAAAAATATCATGGACTCAAGGTTAAGAACTCCCCAATAGAGTGGGTAGAGTACTTGCCCCTGTGTCAAGAAGGCCTGGGTTGATGTCCTGCCTCTGATGCATGCTGGGCATTTAAATTACTTAACTTCTCTGTGCCCTAGGCAACTCTCTAAGACTATAAATTACAGAGAAAGTGCTAATCTGTATTGGTAGAGGGAACTTCCTCAACTGAGATTTTCCTATATTGATTAAATCGTAAGTCTAGTCCTTAAACTTGATCACAGATCTAGTATTTGACAGAACCCTAGGGGTTATCTAAACCAAAACCTTCATGTTACAGATTAGAAACTGAGGCCCAGAGAAATAATTTGCTCAAGGTCACACATGCAGTGAATAGCAGAACCAGCATTTAAACCCAGGTCCTCTGAATCCAGATCCAACACACTTTCCACTATAAAAAAAAAGAGTACAAGTAATCTACTCCACTGACACTCCCCTCCAAAGCTTCATTATTGACATTTCCCCTAAAGCAATGGTGACCCAAGGCTATTCCTAGGAAGCATGGACTCCATCCAGCACCACCAAACTGGAAGGCTTCAAAATTTGGTCCAGCAATGGATTTTTTTTTCATCAGAGGCTCATCATCTTAGGCAATCACCAAAGCACTGATCATCAGAATTTGATGAGGAGATTTGGCCATAGCAACTCAGGAAAACTGTACAGGTGTTCTCATAGGATGACAGATTCAGAAGGGAAAGGGGACATCTCTTGTTTTACAACATCGTTTTACAAATGAGAAAACAGAGGATGAGAGTGGTTTCATCTTACCTAGGTTCATACAGGAAATAAATGTCTGAGTTAGGATTTGAACCCAGGTTCTCTGAATCTAAAGTCAATGTCCAGCACTAAGAGACTATGACATACAGAAGTAGAGGAAGCGCTAATTTTTTTTTTTGATCCATGCAATTACATTATTAAACCCTTGAAGTGAATTACTAAAGTCTTGAAGTGAAAAATAACCAAGTGTTCACTCCCTTGGTATGGAAAATAAGTACATACTCTAGACACAGTTCATTATAGCTCAAGGAAGTAGATGATTAAATTTTCAGTGTGAGCATTTATACCTCCAAAATTGGCAAACACTACCAATCAGGGCTTGATTTATTGTTCTGTTGATTGTGTAGATTTGAGAATGTGATGGAGAAAATGCTCACAACAGAGATTAAATTTAAATGTGTTTTGCTGTACATTTTTCTCAGAGAGCTGGTTGTTAAACATTTATTACCTCACACTTGCTCAAAACGGAAAAGGGAGGCATCTGGATCCCATTGTAATGCCAGTGCTTCAGAGGATGGAGGGTGCTTCAGAGGATGCTGCCCTCATAAAAGTACATTCTTAGGAACATTCTCATGTTCCATGAGAATGAAAACTTGGATGGACGGATGGATGGATGGATAGATAGATGGATGGATAGGGAAAAAAAATTTATTACATGCATACTGTGTCAGACAGACAGCTGTACAGTGGATAGAGTGCCAGGCCTGGAGTTAGGAAGACTCTCTTCATGAGTTCAAATCCAGCTTCAGGCACTTACTAGCTATGTGACCCTGGTCAAGTCATTTAATCCTGTTTGCCTCAATTTCCTTATCTGTGAAATAAACTGGAGAAGGAAATAACAAACCACTCTAGTATCTTTAACAAAAAACAAATGGAGTCACAAAGAGTCAGATACAACAACTGAAAAACAACTCAACCACAACAAAATGTGCCAGACACTATGCTAAGCATTGTGGATACAAACACAAACAAGACTGTCCTTGACATCAAGGAGCTTACGTTTTAATATGAGAAGACAACACATCTAAGGGACTGATATCTAAGGAAGAACATTTTGGATAAGGAAGTCAGAGCAGTTGCTGTGGTTTGTCCTTCACTCTCTAAGAAGACCATGACATCAGGGAAGTGATGCCATGACTTGCAAGTGAATTGGATTTAAGTGAGGGAGGGCTGTGAAAAGTCAACAGCCTCACTTTCTCCTCCAGAGCCATCTGGGTCCAATGGCCAGATATAGATCATGATGACTAGAGACAGCCCAGGTTTAGAGTAGTAAGGCAAATGATAGACATACTTTTTAGGAATGAGAGCATTGATTTGGTTATTGGTCTTAGAGAGATGAAGCAAACCATTATCCCACCATGATTCTCTTCCTAATGTATTCTTCTCCCCTCCATCTCCCCGCCCCCAATTCATCTTAGGATCATAGACTTAGAGCTGGAAGGAAATTTAGAAGTCATCTAGTTCGACCATCATTTCATAGATGAGCAACCAAGGCCCAGAAAGCAAATGATTTGCCCAAAGTCAGATAGGTAATAATAATACTAAATGCATATGGCACCTGAAAGCTTGCATAGTACACCCCCTCACTTGATCCTTGTGACTGGGAGGTAAGCATTATTGTTATCACCATTTGACAAACGAGGAAATTGAGCCTCTAAGAGGTCAAGTGACTTCCAAGAGTCATAGAGCCAGTAAGTGCCAGCAGCAAGATTCAAACCCAGGTTCTCCTTACACCAAGGGCAGGGCTCTTTCCTTTACCATCACTTTGCTTTCATTTTCTATGCATGTCACTAAAACATTAAATTTTCAATGAGTTCCCAGGATTGTAGGATTTGAACCAAGATTCTCTGACTCCATATATACGTGAACTTTGCTAACTTAGCATGGTTGCTATAATCCTATCTGCTGTCTAATTCCTTGGATTTACTTATCCTGTAATTTCTGTTTTTGTCAAAGCACAGAATTCCCTTTTATCCCCCATATTGCCATATTAGTTAGTGCTCCCTAATTAAGGAAGTTTTTTCCTAATCGTATTTTTTCAATCCAATTTTAAGTCAACAAAAATGTATAAAATGCCTACTCTGTGCTGCACTATTAATAAATGATGATTGATTGATTAAGGATGTGAAAATGAAAAAAGGCTGTTCCTGCTTTCAAGAAGTTTATGTTATACTAATGGTTGGAGGCCATTTACTTAAACAATAATGATGAAACACTGACTGTGATGAGGACGATAGAGAGAATGAGGTTAACTGAAGAGGGAAGCATCCTGTTCAGATGGGAGGATGTGGGAAAACTGCACGGAGAAGACAGAATCTAATCAGGACCTTGAAGGAAGAGCCAGAGTTTAACAAGCAGAGATAGGGAGAGAGAGCATTCTCAGCATGGGGGAGTACCTGTGGAAATTCAAAGGCAGGAGAGTGCACTGAAGCTACTGGAAAGGTCAAGCTTGACCCATTCCACCCCCACGATGGTGAAAAGGGCAAGCAAGGAAGGCGCTTAAATGTCAGGCTGAAGAATGTATATTTTATCCTATTGGCAATAGGATAAAAAAATCAATGGCACTTATCAATGCCATCTCCTCCAGACTATGTGGGTGGCGGAAATGGGGGCAGGGCAGGAGTCTCACAGGACTCATATTAGACTAGAGTGATCCAAACAGCCTTCATTGAAGTGAGGCTTAAGCCAGGCCTTCAGGGATAAGAACTGGAGTAGATAGAGATGAAGACATTCCAGACTAGGAAGACCCTAAAAATTACAGAAACATGTAAAAGACCCACGCATACTGCATCAATCCTCCCCTCTCTAAATCCTCCCCTCCCCACCCCCATTTCACTGCAACACTAGAGTAAAATCCCAAACTCCAGACCCTAAGGCAGTGAGAAGGCTTGCCCATCCCCAGATCATGCCCAGGGCACTGTCACTCCCAGAAATAGGGCACAGTGCCTGGGCAGAGGAAGGAACAGGATCTGGTCTCAGTCTTTGTGGGGCTCTTGGAATGTGACCTGAATAAACCCAAGAACTAATGTGTCTGCCCTCTGTACATTAAACATTTATATAGGGCTTTATGGCTTCCATTCAGCAGGGTAATTGGATGCCAATTCTTAATATCCTTTTTATCTCCTTTCTATTTGAGAAGCAGTAGAATGGGTCTCTTTCTCTTTCCTTCACTATGAATCTTCTGCTGGTGGACCAGCCACCCTTATCCTTTGCAATAGACCTCAAAGAAATATGAGATGTGACTACAAAGTTTTGAACAAATGTACAAGAATTCATTTCATTCATAAATGGCTCAAACTGAGGTAGGGGAAGCCTTGGATCACAGAATTTTAGAATATTCATGCTGAAAGGGGCCTTAGAACATGGAACTTAGAAATGTTGGAATTCCAACATTTCAACTAGGTTTGTAGTAGAAGTTAGATCCTAGTGTATTCTAGACACCAGTGACTGACATGCTAGAATGACCAGTGATTTTTCTATCTGGATTGTGTTGGTATTTTGTTTTATTTTGTTTTCAAAGCATGTGCAATGCCCTCATACTTTTCCAAAGAGAAGTATATATTGGCACACATTTGTGTACACATGTACACAAAACAGGACTCTGGGTCTACCACTTAGTAAAGAGAAAACATGGAGAGAAAGATTGTCAAACAAATGGTGAAGTCTAGGGACACCCTCTTCTGATGGTAACTAAATGAAGGAGAAGGGACAGAAAGGAAGAAGGACAGGGATTTTCACAAACACTATTGGCTCTTAACAATGTTTTGTGTTTGTGATTGAAAGTAAACTCCAGAGAAATATCCCCAGACAAGGACAGAGACCTGACTGGAAGGTTTGGTTTGGTTTTTTCTGTCTTTCAAATAAGTTTATGCCCTGTGGTGGTTAAGGTGCCATCCCCCTCCTTCCTCTTTGTCTATTCCAAGAGTGGGGAACCTGTGGACCTTCCCAGCTGTGCTTGAGGACCTAAAGAGCCACATGTGGCCTCAAGGCCACAGGTCCCCCATCCCTGTTTCCATTCTCTCACCAATCTACGCCTGGCCCCCAAGGCTCAGGACGTCTGGATACCAGTTCCTATTTTGCCACTAGTCACCTTGTGTGACCTTGAATTAGTCACTCCTCTTTTCTAGCCTTCTGCTGCCTCCTCTGTAAAATGGCTGGTTACTTCCAGGTTTGGGGTCAGAAACAGGTACAGGTCTACATGTGACTCGGACCTGTACTCCCATCTCATTACTTTGTTTGCTAACTACAAGGCATGGTGAATCTCTAGACTGGAAGAAAGAAGAGCCCAGACCTTTAGCTCTCATACCCTCACCCCACACTGTCCTGCTCCTCCCTGTCCAAAGTGAAGCCTCAAGAGTCTGGAAACCCATGGAGCCTCTTTCCCTTAATCAGTATTGCCCCCAAAGGCTTATTTTCACTATTCTCCCCCTTACTTGTACCTCTATGATCTCTTACCTCACCTTCCCATTCCCTCTGCCTTCTAAAGTGACGATGAATTAATCTGATTAACTTGTTGCGCTGATATAACCATGAAAGCAGGGTCTAGGGCATTCCTTAAATCTTTTCCTTCAGGTCCTAAGTCATGTAGGAAAACTCTATCAAGGGGCTTCTGGAGACAGTAAATGTTGGTTACGTTAAGTTGTATATATTGAATAAAGTAGCTTTAAAACTGTATAAAACTACCAATAAAATCAGTGTGAATTCTCTGGGGCATCGACTGAAACACACACAGTTATGTGGCCAGTAAATGGCAGAATTGAGGGAGGAAACCAAGTTATCCAAAGATAAATCTTGTGGTTTTGCTACTTTACCACAGGGTCTCATTTTACAGATGTGAAAACTGAGGTTCATAGAGGTGATGTAACTCATCCCAAGGTGATGCACCTAATAAGTGGCAGACCCAACATGAGGTTATCTCTGAATATACAAAGGGATATCAAATGAAAGAGGGAAAATGCTTGTAATTTTTGGCAGAGCTAGAAGCAATAGGTGGAAGTTATAGAAACAGATTAAGGCTTGTGGTAAGGAAAAGCATCCTTATCATCAAGTCAACATGTATTCATTAAGTGCTTAGTGTATTCCAGGCACTGTGCTGAGTGCTGGGAGCACAAATACAAGAAAAAAGAAAAGCAGACCCTGGCTCCAGGAATTTACATTCTAAGTAGGAAGATAATACATAAAAGGGAGGTAAAAGACAGGAAGGAGATGGAGGTGGATGTAGAAAGTACCCACATGGAAGGTTATTAAGAAGTCTGGAGAGTCAGGAATGGAGTCAGGGAGAAAAGTGAAGGAGGGAGCATGGCACTAGCCTGTACACTTCCTCAGAATGAAGATTTCAATAGAAACTTGCCAAAAAAGGAAGGGACTGAAGGGGTGGGAGGATCTTCCATGGTGAGAAGGTTACAGATAATTAGCACTATCCCAAAGTCAAACAGACTTCCTTGGAGGTAGCGGCTTTGGTTACTGAAGTTTTCCAAGCAAAAGCTGGATGACTGCTCATCAGGTGTGCTGTTCTTTTTCTGGAATTATTCATTCATTTCAGTCGTGCCCAACTCTCTGTGACTCTGTTTGGGGTTTCTTTGACAAAGACACTGGAGTGGTCTGCCATCTTCTTATTTTATAGATGAGGAAACTGAGAAAAACAGGGTTAAGCGACTTGCCCAGGGTCACACAGCTAGCAAGTGTCTGAGACCAGCTTTGGACTCAAGAAATATCTTCCTGACTCTGGGTTCAGCCCTCTCTATTCACTGAGACACCTCATTGCCCTAAGGGTTAGCTTGCCTCTAAGGTCCCTAGCAGCTCTAAGATTCTATAGGGATTTCCTAAGTTTATAAGGCAATAAGAGGAGGACTTGAGCCACGGCATGGGACAGATTTTTAAAGGGGAATAGGAAAAATGTAAGCCAGGGTTTACTGTTATCCTTTGATGTGAAACAGGAAGGATTAACACTTCAATTGGATGCTTACTACTTGGTCACCTGGTAGCTGGGAAGCCTCCTGTGCCTTGGGGGAAAGCAGAGGATACACACTCCCCTTGGCACTTGTCTTCTAGCTATATCTAGCTCCTTGTTTGAAGGATCCAGTTACCTTGGGGAAAGGCAAAGGGAGAATTGGTTTGGCCCTCAATCAAATCAATAAATATACATTAAGTGTCCACTGTGAATAAAAGCCTTGGCCAAATCTTAGGGAGATACAAAGTATAGATTAGAAATGCTCTTATACCCGTGTGGAGATTACTATTAGTTCTTGATGATTACAATACATAATATCACTTGGTAAGTACCTGAGAGGGGTGCAGAACGACAAAAAATGAGCTTAAAGAAGAGAAAGATTATTACAACCTGGGCCATCAGGGAAGGCTTCATGGATGATGTGATATCTGAGTTAGGCTTTAAAAGAAAGGTGGTAGTTCAGTAGATGAGACCTTCAAAAACGTCCCCTTAACCAATGGGAAACTTCAGATGGGTTATAGACTAGTCCTCACAGTCCAATGACTTGGAACTGAGGAAGAGGTGGCCTCCTTTGTTCCCAAATGCCCCACCAAAGCTACTAATGACTAGGTCTCCACACATATGCAGCCCTATGTACAAATGTGCAGGTCCAAGATATAAGATATACAGGCACCTTATCTATGCATTTCCATTCACACCCATGGGTGTGCATGCACACACATAACATAACATAGATAGGTAGATGGATAGATGGATAGATAGATAGATAGATAGATAGACAGACAGACAGACAGATAGATAATTTGTGTGTGTACACATATACATAGAGAATTGAAGATCTATAACAAGGAGGACTTGAACAAGAAACATGTCCCTGAAAGCTTCACGATACCAGTAGAGGCCTCGCTCACGGACAGTGATGAGGCAACAGCTCATAGCTAGGGGGTGGCAGACTCCAAAAAGAGGCAGAGAGACAGTACCTGAGTCATGTACGGGGAAAATCCAACTGAAGTTTGGGTAAGAACAGAAGATCAAAGAGACGGACACACACCAAGTAGATGAGAGATTTGGAATCAAAATCAAGGGACTAGACTGGGAACAGAACTGTAACTCCCACAGGGTAATGAGAACATTTCACCAGAGTTTCAACTTGGTGCAGAGAGGGGTCTTTGCCCCCATGGTGACCATCTGCTGTACACCTTCTCTCCATAACCTCTATGTGCTCATGAGATATTGTACCACTACACACACACACACACACACACACACACACACACACACACCCATTTTAGAACTTTCCAGTATGTTACCCTTTTTTCTCAGAAGCAAGTTGTTCCAGGAAGTTAGGGGTAATAAGCAGAACACATGAGTTCATCCAAGAAAATGCCAAAAAACTTCCCTGTCACTCACTTTCTAGAGCCCTGCCTAAGAATTCTCTTCCCTTACTCTGTGTCATAAAATTTGAGGGAGTTCAGCGGCCATTTGGTTAAATGCATGTCCCAAGAAAGTGTTCCTGACTATAAGGCAGCTGACAAATTGTCATCCAATACTTGGAGGAAGACCTCTAATGACAGTCAAGCATATATTAAGTCCCTGATACATATTAGTCACGGTGCTAAGTGCTGAGGATACAAAGAAAGACAAAAACATCCCAAAACAAAAACAAAAATCATTCCCTGCTCTCAAGTAGCTCACAGTCTAATGAGGGAGACATCATGCAAACAACTATGGACAAACAAAATTCATGCAGGATAAATTGGAGATAATTAATAGAAGGAAGGCTCTAGAATTAAAGAAGCTCAGGAAAAGCTTCTTTAGAAGATGAGGTTTTAGAAGAGACTTAAAAAACCCAGGGAGGTCAGGAGATGGAGTAGAGAGATTTCCAGACATGTGAGACGGTTAAAATCTCTGGGAGAAGGATCAGCAAGGAGTCTAATGTCACTGGATCACAGAGTCTGTGGATGGGAATAAGGCATAAAAAAAATCCATTCCACTTTTGAGTGTTCCATAAGGAAGCTTTGTTTTCCTTATGTCAAGCTTAAATTTCTCTCTTCAACTTCCATCCTTTGCTCCTAAGCCAGCCCTTTGAAGACTAACATACAGAGGTGGGGAACCTGCAGCCTTGAGGTCACATGTGGCCCTCTAGGTCTTCAAGTGCAGCCCTTTGATGGAATCCAAACTTATGAACTCAAACTAGGTCCTCAAGTGTGGCCCTTTGACTGAACCCAAACTTGTGAATACAAATTATGTCCTCAAGTGCAAAGGGCTACACTTGAGAACCTAGAGGGTTATAGTCTCAAGGTCTGTAGGTTCTCCACCCCTGGGAACAAGCCACAGCATTTCAAGTATCTGAAGGCAATCTTTAGGACCCAGCAATCCTCTTACCCCAAACAGTCTTTTCTCTAGGCTAACCACTCTTATTTCCTTCAAGCAATTCTCATACAACATTGATTCAATGGTCTTTGGCATCCAGTGGAGGCTTTCCATTTTATCAATATGTCTCCTGAAATGTGATGTTCAAGATGAAATACCTTACTCTAGTTGTTCTCTGACCAGGACAGAGCACCCCAGGATTGCTTTCTCATTATTCCTTGAGTTCATGCTTCTTTTCATTCACTTCTTGACTGCCATATTACAGCTGACTCATACTGAACCTATGGACTGTTTTTTCTTAATGATTTTGTACAACCCCAGAATAGTAGTGGCGTGTTGAAGGTATTGACAAACATTTGTATTATGCCTTCTCTGAAAAATTCTTAAAACAGCTCAGGGCAGAAATACTGATGTCATCACCTCATCCCTGTACTACTATGCAAATAGCTATTCAGTAGCTATTTGTAGATGACTATTTGTAGATGGACAGGGATCTGCAAGAATTAATCCTTTTTAAGAGCATGGATTCTACACTGGTGGTCATTAAAGGGTCATCATATGCTGATAGGTCTTGGGACCTGATACAAATGAAGACAGACTCACACAAGCCCACACACACACACACACACACACACACACACACACATATACACAGCAATGCCCAGTTGTCCAGGACCATTCTTTTCACATATCTCTAAGAAAAGACATTGGTCTCCTGCCCACTGTGTACCAATGGCTATCAGTGTCAAGATAGAATTGTTAACAAATTAAGAATAGGATGAGAATTGATCCTCAAAACATCATTGGGAAAGATCTATGCATGGAAGGAGGACTCATGTCTTGAACCTTGTCTGATATCCAGGAAAGGGACAGAAGAATTTTCCACTTTGCAAAGAGAGAATTCTTCTCTACATCTAATTTACCAAGGAATCCCATTGAAGAAATGTGAGGCCCATTTGGAAAACTCATTATTCTGTAACATGACAATGATGCAGGGCCTTATCCATCCTTCCATCAGGAATAGCCCTGTGGGTGGCTGTGTAAACTTAGAGGGAAATGGGATATCGACTCATACTCTTAGATACAGGCACACTCACATAGTCAGAGTTTAGATATCTTTAGAAGGATGACATGAACAATAGGGTGTTCAGCTTTTCTCTGTGCTGATGATGGCAACAAACCCTCATCTCCTCTCACCTGAGACCCAGGCCCTCCTGAGTCAGGCTTGCCCCCAACTTTCCTGTCTTTGTGGCCCCAGTCAGCGACCCATTAGCCCAGCACTGAAACCTCAGAAGCCGCAACAATTTGGGAGTCTACTTTGAAATTGTATCCATATTTAACAGTTGGCAATTTTTGAATATGGATGAATCCATAATATATGTCCAACTTTAACATTGCCTTCCATTCTTAACTACAGAATTCTAATACTATATTAGACTAGACACATTTGTTTGAGGAACACTATATATTGGAAATAATAACCCTGAACCAAGCATGAGAAGACTGGGCTTCTTCAAAACCTGTTCTGCCATAAATTGACTAAACAATATCAGTCTTAATCTCTCTGGGTCTCAGATAACATTAAGAGGCAGAACCACACGATCTCCACATAAGAAAGTCCCTTCCATCTCTAAAAATCCCATGCCCCATATTCTAAGATCCCTTCCCAGATCTAACGTTCCATAACTTATGTCCTAAGGTCTTTTCTAACCTTGACCTTCAACTGTGTAGACTGTGTTCTAAGGTACCTTTCAGTATTGAGGTTCAATAATTTTTTGACTCCTGTCTCTCCTTCTTCTATATATGGAATCAGACCCCAAACCCTCCCCCTCCCTTCCTTTGTGATATTGGTCACATTTGTTCCCTCATTTCCATGCTATACTGCCCCTACCCTATCCTCATGACCTACTCCCACTGGCGCCTCTATCTGTATTCTCTCTCCTCTCCAGTCAATCTGGGATATTGTGACTAAATTACCCTATTGATCCAAACATAGACATCTACAAATATAAGTCGCAACTCTAAAATGAGATTTCACTGATATGAAAAACATACATATTAGTACACACATGAGCAATGGGCATATCACAGACTACACAGGTTATAAAATAGATTTCTAGGGAAATGTGATGTATATCCAGAGCAATACAGTCATTATCATGTTATTTCCTTCCTCAAAAATGTTTGATAAAACCCTGTACAATTTTTTACAGTTATACAGATCTATGATTTTATAAATATAGAGATTTTCCTTTGTGGAAATTCTCTGCATTGATGGAGGTGAGTAATTCTTCTGTAACCATTAATCTTAGAGAGTTACACACAGCACTGAGAGATTATATGGTCATGGTTAACATTGGGCAGCTGGGTGGTGCAGTGGTTAAGCCTAGGCCTGGAGTCAGGAAGATCTGAGCTTAAATCTGGCCTCAGACACTTACTAGTTGTGTGTCCCTGGGCAAGTCATTTAACTGTTTTCTCTCAGTTCCTCTCCTGTAAAATGAGTATAACAGCAAGGACCCTGACATACATAGGAGGGCATGCTATACAGGTTCTTAGATCTGCTTTTCTAAAAGGAATCACTTTAATTCAGCACATGTATCATTCACTTAGTTCAGTGGAAAAAGTCAGCACCTGAACTTCAGAGGAAATACAGAGAAACTCTGACTATAAGCAATACATACATCAGAGATCAACAGGCAGATCCAACTGTCTGATCATCACATACATAAGTAGTTACTAGAGAGAATCACCAACATCTAGGTTGTCAAAGCAGGGGCAGGGGCTCCTTAGTTGCTGCCCAGAGTCTGTCTGGCCAAACAAACACTTCTTCTAAAAACTAAGCCCCAAAGTCAAACCTCGCCTCAGAGAAATCCACATTTTTCAGAGCCAGAGAGCATCACAAGCTTAGAGAACTAGTGCCTTATCAACAAAAGGTATGGGCCTTCCTACAAAATAAATCTCCCCTAATCAAGCTTCATCAATGGGTGGGAAAGATCTTTAACTCTTAGTAGCGTTGCAATGAGTTAGAGAAGTAAATGGCAAACTACTCCAGTATCTTTACCAAGAAGACCCCCATAGGGTCACAAAGTCAGAAACAATTGAACAACTTTTACTTCTGAACCCTCAGTTTTCCCTGTGTTCTGTTCCCCAGTCCTCATCTGCAAAATGGAGGAGAAGGAAACTGGAGAAGGAAACTCTTTGCCAAGTTGGACATGAATGAACAAGTGAATAACAATATAATCCATAATATGATCAGACGGAAATCCTGTATGCAGGTCTTTCTGACTTCAGTGCAAGTCAACTGCACTATACTGCCCATTATTACATACTATATTCAATCAAAATTCTCCTATCCCAAGTTTAAGGTCCTCACAATCTTCTCACACACACACTCACATTTTATTTCCATTGCTACCCTACCCAACACATACTTTTTATTCCATTCAGGACATGTCCCTTGTCATCTCCCAATGTGGAGTGGCAAAGCAAACGGGAGATGCAAAGTCAGAAAAATACTGTGTTTGAATCCCATCTCTGACACTAACTGTGACCTTAGGTATGTAACTTTGCATTTTCAAGCATCAGAGTCCTCACCTGTAAAATGGGAATTATAATACATCACCTTCTTCACAAGGTTGTGAAAATAAAGTGCAAGAGAAATAAAATGATAGGAGAATAAAGGTATGGTAGACTGTATGAAACTTAAAGCTTGATAGAAACCTGAGTTGCTATTTCTGGTTCTTGCCCCAGGTCAGTCTCAATGGATTCCTTGTGGGGAAAGGTGAGAGAGGTGACTGGAGGTTTTCTACCCCAAACCTCACAGAGCACTCATTTTGTCTAAAACTTACAGTTTATCATCTTCCCCTAAGAAATCTTCACTTCCTAGTCCCATTCATTCAAGTCCAATGCTTTTAAACTTGGGGTTATATTCAACACTTCCTTGCCTCTCATCTCTTAGTCAATCAGTTACCAAATGCTACTGATTTCAGCTCCACAGCATTACTCTTACCCAACCCTTTATCTCTATTGTCATTGATACTATCCTAGTACACTCTCACTTACCGTATGCCAGCATGACTGTGATAGCCTCCTAATATTCTCTCTCCTTTCTCCCTTGCATTCTATCCTTCACATTGCTACTAAACTAATCTTCCCTATGCATAGGTTTTGTCATGTCCTACCTGTCCTCAAAATTCTTCAGTGCCACTCTATTTGCCTAGTCATTAACTTTCAAACTCATGTGGTCTGCATGGGAGTAGTATAGAATGAGGCTAGAGAGAAAGAGACAGAGAGAGAGAAGGAGGGAGAGAGAGAGAGAGAATATGTCAGGGTGATGACAGATGGTGGAAGGTTTCAAATGCCAGGCAGGAATTTCCATTTTTCTCGTTTCCTGGGTAATGCAGTCTTGCCTCTGAAACCCCAGGCCTCATGGATGGGTTCCTACTAACCTGCCTACCTACTGAATGAAACCTTTGCCTGTTGCCTAATGATTAATGTCACTAATGCTGACTAGCCACCTGTCTCTATCCTATTTTTCCTATTGTCTGCTACTATTGTCTGTTCTTAGAAGCTAATTTCACAGACTCTACTCATGTTGAAGAGTAGTTGTGTGGTGTTATAATCCTTGAAGTGCTATAGAAATATGAGAACTGGAAAGGACCTTAGGACATATAATGTCTGACTCAATCTATCAATCAGGAAGCATTTATGAAATGCCTACTTTGAAAAGCCAGGCATTGTGCTTGGTGTCATGAATACAATGACAAAAACAAAACAAGATTCTCCCCACAAGGAACTTGCAATTTATCAGGATGATAAATAAATATATATATATATGACTAAGTATTAAAAAGAATAAATAGATGACATTTTTTGGCACTAGCATCTGAAAGAAACATAAACGACTTCATGTAGGGGGTGGCACTTGAGGAAAGTTTTAAAGGAAAGTTATTCTTTACATTTTGCAGGGGGAGGCAATTGGGGTGAAATGACTTACCTAGGATCATGCAGCCAGTAAGTATCTGAGGTTGGATTTTACTTCAGATCCTTCTGACTGCAGGGCTGGTACTCTATCCACGGCACCACCTAGCTTCCCCAAGAAAGTAATTCTAAGAGATGGAGGAGAAATGAAAGTGCCTCCTAGGTAAAAGAGACACAGTACAAAAACATGGAGATGGGATATTAGTTTGGATGGATTGTAAATGACAGGAAAGGGGACCAATGTATAATAAGACTGGGAAAAAAAGTTAGGACTAGGTTGTGAAAGATTTTCTATTTGACACTAAAGGAAATAAGCAGCTTCGGAAACTTCTTGAGTAGGTGAGTGACATGGTGATCTGCACTTAAGGAAAATAACAGTGGCAGCTGTGTGGCAGATGGATTGGGGAGAGCCTTGAGGTAAGGAGGCCATATGGAAATATGTTTTGCATGACTGCACATGTGTAACCTATATCAAATTGCTTGTCTTCTCAATAAGGAGGTTGGGAAGGGAAGAAGAAAAAATTTAGAACTAAGAATTTTTTTAAAAATTAAAGTTAAACATTGTTTTTATATGTAATTGGGGAAAATAAAATATTAAATAAATATAAATTAGTATCTATAATACTAGTCCAGGAAAAATTAATGAGGGATTGAATTAAGGTTGTAGTCAGGTCAGTGAAGAGAAGGAGAATGATGCAAAAGATATTGTGGCAATAGAAAACAAGACTGGACAACTGATTAGATTTGTGGAGTGATGAGCAAAACGTCAAGGATAATACCAAGATGATGAACTCAGATGACTAGAAGGATGGTGGTACTCTGGAAAAAAATACTGAAGTTTGATGGGGTGGATTTTGGGAGAAAGATAATGGGTTTTATTTTGTACCTGTTGAGTTGGAGATCTCTCTTGGGCATCAAGTTTGAAATATCCAGTAGGCAGTTTGAAATATTCAACGGAATCTCTAGAGAAGCACTGAGGTTGAATACAGAGACTTACAGTCATCTGCATCACAATGCTTATCGAGCGTCATTGGATGCCCATGAAAACCCATAGGAGCAGATGAGGTCAGCAAATGAGAAATTAAAGAAAAAAAAAAAAGAAGGCTCAGGACATATCCTTGGGGAATACCCACAACTGGGGATATTATATGAATGATGAACCAGCAAAGGGACTAAAATCAAGTAACCAAACAGGTAGAAGAACCAGGAGAGAAAAGGACCATGAAAATCTAGAGAGTAGCAAGTACATGGGAAGAGAGGGTGTTCAAGAGGGTCAATGGCTGCAAAGAGGTCAACAAGGATAAGGAATGAAAAAGGTCCATCAGATCTGGCAACTAAGGAAAGTAACTGTGAAAAACAGCCGCAAGTGGGAAGCCAGATTGCAAGAGGTTGAGAAGGGAGTGAATAAAAAAGGGAATAAATCACAGCAGTTTTGTACTAAATACATATGCAGAAAAGATGTTGATCTACATTGGTGAAGAGGAGTTTGTGAAAGGGGAGGGGAGATACAGGATGATAACTTGATGGGATGATAGGTTTTAGGGAAGACTTTTCAAGATGGGATGCAGTAAAGAAGAAGTCACTATAAAAGGAGAGACTGAAGATTAGAAAGGTAGAAGGGATGAATGAAGGAAGCAATGTCTTGTAGGGAAGGGAATCAAAAATATAATAGAGGAGTTGGCCTTGGGGCAAAGAAAGGTCACCTCTTCATCAGAGACTGAGAATCACATAACAGGGAGAAGTGGATGCTAATGGAGACTGTCTCTATTTTCTCAGAAGGAGGTGAGTTCTTCATTTCAGAGTGTTGTGGAAGGGGAAAATGAGGGAGGCTTGAAGAAAGAAGAGAAAGTTTAAAACAGTGGAATATAGGATCAAATAAGGAGGAATGAGCAGAATATTTTACTGCAATAAATATTATTAATAATAATAAATACTATTATTATGTAATTAATATTACTATTACTGAGATTAGATTTGGACCCAATGTAGTTTGTTGCCTGATTCCCCCCAACAGTTCTATTCCTTAGCATGTGAATGGGAAGAAAGTAGGAAAATAGTGAAATTAATCCAGAGTTGGTGGAAGCATCAAGAGGATAAAGGGGCAAGTATTCAAAAGCAGAGGGCAATATAGATAGAGTTGAGTTTATTAAGACTGGAAAGGTAGGTAAGTGAGATTAAAAGCAGGAATGAAGGTTTGGGGAAGTAAATGAGATGGAAGGATTAGAGGTCCCAATGAGAACAAAAAATAGGTGTAAGTTTTGTTTTGTACAATTTTTGAAATAACTTTTATTGTCAGGATTCTGTACTTTAGTTTTCTTTCTCCTGTACAGTCTTGATGCCCAGGAGCCCACCAGCATACCAGACAGCAATGAGACCTACTTTTTATCCAGGTGGGTCATCTCTCCAAATGGTAGATGCCTTTCCAATATGCTGGTGATTACTTCCTCCGAAGGGATTTTTCACAGAATTCATTGCCACACATGGGACTGGAGGCCAGTAGTTTTTCTTGGTTGTGTACAAGAAGACATGGAGTGAAAGAAGGTTATTATCTAATAAAAGTATTTCAGAGTTTTGGTCATCAAAATGCAAAACTTATGGCAAGATTAAGTGTGGGTAGCAGAGGTAGGGTAGGGGGGTAAGTCTTAGAAGCTGAGAAGAAAGAGAAAATGGGAGGCTGGGTTATTTAAAGAATTATTGGCATGAATATTCAAGTCTCAGCATATTGGTTGGAGTTGAGATAGAAAGAAAGATTGTGAGGCAGGTACCCAACTCCATGAGACAAGAGAAAGAATGGTTTAGGAACTGATAACTGCTATCAGGACCAGGATTGGATGATACATTTGAATAGAATGAACCTCAAAGAAGAAGAGGATGGCAAAGGCCCAATATGGGAGTAGCAATGAGAAGCAAAGGCTATTTGGACCCCTCCTCCAGGACTTAGTATTAGAAGGTATGAGTGAAAATGCTGCCAGTGCTGGAGAGGACAGCCAGGAATGCAGTGCTTTCTCAGGGGAGGAATGTGTCTAGGAAAGTGAGAAGATGGAAGTCCAAGAGAAGAGGTATAAATAGAAACCACACTGGAAGGTGCAACAAGGGCTAGAGTGAGGTACTACAGAGTTAGGATTGAGGTGAATGGGGATTGGAAATGTGTCTAACTTTTAAGGTAGTGTGATTCCTTATCACAAATACTGGGAGAAGAAAGAGGAGGTGTGATATGGAGCTGGAAAGGACCTTAGAACACATAGAACAGAATGTCAAAACTGTTAGAAAATGGAATGTTAGAGCTAGAAGTAATCATAGAACACAGGCTGTGGGAATGAGAAGGGAACTCAGAACACTGAGTGCCAATATTGATGGAGGAGTTGTGAACTGGACCAACCATCCTGGAAAACAATTTGGAATTATGTTTTAAAAACTATCAAATTATCCATATCCGGGGGCGGAGCCAAGATGGCGGAGTAGAAGGACGCACGTTTACGAGCTCCGAAACCAAAGCCCATGGAATTGGTGTAGAAAGAGTCCCCCATAGATTCTGGGTGAGTGCAAGGTGTGCAGAGGCAGAGTGGAGGAGATTTCCGTTCCAGGGAGCCCTGAGGACCCGTTCCCAGGGTCCGGCGCGCCCCGGAGAGTAAACCCGACCCCCAGCGCTGCCCTGGCCGAGGCCTCAGAGAAGCGGATCCCAGCAGGCTTCAGAGACGGAAGCTGAAGCAGCCAGGAAAGTCCCTCCGCCCACAGAAGCAGGTCAGTGAGAGAGGCCGGGCTGAAGGAGAGGGGAAGCGGGGCGTCTCCGTGACTCGGGCCCCCTCGGGAGGAAGCGGCGGCGGCAGGGACGGGGGCTGGAAGCTGCGGAGGCGGAGGTGTGGGCAGCGGCTGAGGCGGCAGCGGCCCAAGACTCAGGAATCCCCCAACAGCAGGCAGGATCTTCATTACGGAAGATTCCCACATAAAACCAGACGGAGCTGAGCCTGGGAGACGGCCCTGCCCCCACCCCGCTCTGTTGCTGAAGGCTTCTGCTCGGGACCCCCAGGGGAGCTGAAATTGGGAGGCGGGCCCCCTACCCCGCCCCCACCCGCTCCATTCCTGAAAGTCTCTGCATAAAGCCCCCCGAGGGATCAGAGTCTCGGAGGCAGCCCTGGCCCCACCCCAGCACCTGAACTAAAGCTCACTGATTGACAGCCGGCAGGAGGAAAGCCCATTTAAATCTCAGAGGCCAAGCACTAGCTGGGCGGATCCAGGCGGGGGTGGAAAGGAATCTCAGAAGTCAAGTAACTGGCTGGGAAAATGCCTAGAAAAGGGAAGAAAAATAAGACTTTAGAGAGTTTTTTCCAACAAATGCAAATGATCCCGACCTTCGGATCTGACGAAGATGAGGACGTATTCTTGCCATCAGGGAAAGATGTGGAGGGCGGGGTCTCAGTACCCCAGACACCCCAGGGGGGTGGTGGGTGGGCTCAGGCCCTGGAAGAGCTCAAAAAGGATTTTGAAAAGCAAGTTAGACAGGTGGAGGAAAAACTGGGAAGAGAAATGTCAGAGATGCAACAAAAGTATGAAAAACAGGTCAATACCTTGGTAAAGGAGACCCAAAAAAATGCTGAGGAAATTAACACCTTGAAAAATAGGCTCACCCAATTGGCAAAGGAGGTTCAAAAAGCCAATGAGGAGAAGAATGCTTTCAAAAGCAGAATTAGCCAAATGGAAAAAGAGGCTCAAAAGCTCACTGAATTTAATAGCTCTCTCAAAATTAGAATGGAACAGATGGAGTCTAATGACTTTATGAGAAACCAAGAAATCACCAAACAAAACCAAAAGAACGAAAAAATGGAAGAGAATGTGAAATATCTCATGGGAAAAACAACTGACCTGGAAAATAGATCCAGGAGAGACAATTTAAAAATTATGGGACTACCTGAAAGTCATGATCAAAAAAAGAGCCTTGACATCATCTTCCATGAAATTATCAAGGAAAACTGCCCTGACATTCTAGAACCAGAGGGCAAAATAAGTATTGAAAGAATCCATCGATCACCACCTGAAAGAGATCCAAAAAGAGAAACTCCTAGGAACATTGTGGCCAAATTCCAGAACTCCCAGCTCAAGGAAAAAATCTTACAAGCAGCTAGAAAGAAACAATTCCAGTACTGTGGAAATACAATCAGGATAACCCAAGATCTAGCAGCTTCTACATTAAGAGACCGAAGGGCGTGGAATAGGATATTCCAGAAGGCAAAGGAACTAGGACTGAAACCAAGAATCACCTACCCAGCTAAACTGAGTATAATACTTCAGGGGAAAATATGGTCTTTCAATGAAACAGAGGACTTTCAATCATTCTTGATGAAAAAACCAGAGCTGAAAAGAAAATTTGACTTTCAAACACAAGAATGAGAAGAAGCATGAAAAAGTAAACAGCAAAGAGAAGTCTTAAGGGACTTACCATGAGTGAACTGTTTACATTCCTACATGGAAAGACAATATTTGTAACTCTTAAAACTTTTCAGTATCTGGGTAGTTGGTGGGACCACACATACACATGTACACGCATGCACACACATACACACATGCACACACATACAGAGATAGACAGCACAGATTGAACTGAATAGGATGGGACCATACCTTAAAAGAAACTAGGGTAAATGGTGAGAGAGAAATGTAGGGGGAGGGAAAGGGAAGGGGGTAACTATATGTCATTTAAGAGGCAGGTAGTTTTTCTTAGTGGAGGGAAAAAGAGGAGAGCTGAGAAAAAAAAAAAAACAAAAACAAGAAGTTTACCCTCATCACATTTGACTAAACGAAGGAGTGAAATGCACACTCATTTTGGTATGAAAACCTATCTACAGTATAAGAAAGTGGGGGAGAAAGAGATATTGCAAGGGGGGGGATGATGGAAGGGAGGGCAAAGGGAGGAGGGAGCAATTTGAAGTCAACACTTGGGGAGGGACAGGATCAAAAGACAGAAGAGAAACAATGAGGGGCAGGTTAGGATGGAGGGTAATCCAGTTAGTCTTACACAACACGACTATCAGGGAGGTCATTGGCAAAACTACACAGATATGGCCTATATTGAATTGCCTGCTGTCCCAAAGGGAATGGGTGGGGAGGGAGGGATGAGGAGAATTTGGAACTCAAAGTTTTAGGAACAAATGTTTAGTATTGTTGTTGCAACTAGGAAAGAAGACATACAGTTAAGGAGGAATAGAAAGTCATCTGGCCCTACAGGAGAAAAGAGAAGATGGAGACAAGAGAAGGGAGAGATGACAGAAGAGAGGGCAGATTGGAGATAGGGAAAATTAGATTGCTTGGGGTATTGGGGTGGGGGGAGGGGATAAAAGGGGAGAAAATTTGGAACCCAAAAATTTGTGAAAATGAATGTAAAAAATTTAAATAAATAAATTAATTAATAAAAAAAAATTATCCATATCCTTTGATCTAGCAAGATTACTTCTAGGTCTATATCCTGAAGATATCAAAGAAAGAGAAAACAGACCCTATGTGTACAAAACTATTTATAGCAGCTCTTTTTGTTGTGGCAAAGAATTGGAAACTGAAGAGGTGTCCACCAATTGGGGAATGGCTGAACAAGTTATGGTCCATGAATGTGATGGAATATGATTGTGCTATAAGAAATGAAGGAGGCAGTTTCAGAAAAAATTTGGGAAAATTTGTGTGAACTGATACAAAGTGAAGTGAGCAGAACCAGGTGAACAATTTATACAATAACAGCAATATTGTAAAGAAAACCAACTTCTAAAGACTTAGGAACTCTGATCAACTCTAATCAATGACCAACAACAATTCCAACAGACTGAAGATGAAATGATGAAACATGCTATCCACCTCCAAATTGGGAAGGGAATAAGCATATTAATACATACATAATACATGTATGTATATACACATTATATATGTGTGTGTGAATACATATATGTATATATGTATACACACATATACTATGTGTTGCACTTTGCTAAGCACTTTATATTATCTCAGATGATTATTAGATATTATCTCATATGATTCTCATATGATATTATCTCAGATGATTATCAGATATTATCTCATATGATTCTCACAACAATCCTATAATGTAGACACATTTTTTATCCCCAGTTGAAGAAAGAGTGACACAGTTAGTTAGAGGCTGGATTTGAACTCAGGTCTTCTTGACTCAAATCCAGTGCTCTAGCCCAGGGGTGGGGAATCTTCAGCCTTGAGGCCACATGTGGCCTTCTACATACTCAAATACAGTCCTTTAAGTGAATTCAAACTTCATAGAACACATCCCCTTAATAAAAGGATTTGTTCTGTAAAATTTGGACTGAGCCAAAAGACTGCGCCCAAGAACCTAGAAGGCCACATGTGGCCTCGAGGTTGTAGGTTATTCACCCCTGCTCTAGCCGATGGTCATCTGTCTGAGTTAGATAGAGAGCTGATAAACTCAAAGTAATTATTGAAGTATATGGGTTTTTTGGACATGGCTAATGCAGGTATTTGTTTTACATGACTATATATCTCTATCTGTCTATATACATATGTGTATGCATGTGTTTCTTGCCTTCTCAATGGGTGGGATGGAGGAAGGGAGGAGAGAATTCAGAATTGAAAATAAAATTGAATTGATTTTTTTTAATTGTACCAATTCTGGAATGAGTATTAGAATACAGAATGGCTAATTTCAAAACTTGATGGAATTTTAGAATTTAGAATGTTAGAGCAGGTGATGACTAAGAAAATTGAGACTGGAGAAGTGAAAGGATTTGCCCAAGGCTGCCTAACTAATAAGTCCCGGAGTTACAATTTGAATGCATGTCATTTAACTCCAAATCTCCTGTTCTTTTGTCAATGTCATTGACACTGTCTCATGCCCAAGTGCCAGCCATCTCTACTCTGATCCCATCCACCACCACCTGAGCACTGGTGACGATCAGAAGACCCTTTGTGAGAGTATTCCCATTTACTCAGTAGAATCATGAAGTTCAGGGTGGTCTCAAATTTACAAAGGAAAAAAGTGTTTGGAAGAACTGCCATTTCAGCAAAATTAACTGGAATGTCAAGTCTTTGAAGGCAAACTTGCCCAATTGATTTTTTCCCCTGCAGTTTCAACTTTCCTAAACCTTCTTTCTCTTTACACAATTCAGATTTCCACTGGGAAGCTGTTGTCTGAAGCCTGAACTATATATGTCAAAACATCCTATTAGGGGCTTCTGACTTCTGATAATTCAGTGTTGGGGGTTTCCATATCAGAGAAGCAAAATTTCCTTCCTGTCATCATGTTACCACTTTATCCTCATTCCCATCCTCTCCAGGCCTGGAGCTGCATGCAGACAACTTTGGTAAGCTTAGCTTGAGGGATCAGGATCCGACTGGGGGTGAGACTGAGGAGGACAGTTTGAGAGTCAAGATGGTTTCACTGTTCTCCCAGAGGCTTTGACCCTTCTCTCCTCTCCTGTCACCTCTCTGGGGTGGGTAGGGAAGGGGAAGGAGAGGTTGAATTAGGAATGAAGGAGACAGTGTGCACAGCTTCGTACAATGACAGAAATCATCTAGTACAATTGCCTTTTATTCTAGTTGAGGAAACTGAGGCCCAGGGAGGTTGTCACTTCCCCAGGATCACACAGTCAGCAACAGTGTCAGTGCTGCTAAGGGAAGTTTCCTCACTGGGAATTCCCTACAGTGGTAAAATCACAGGTCTGGGGTAAAAATGGCAAAAACCATGCTACATTTCTATGGCGCTAGAAGGGCTTACAGAGTGCCTGGCTCACAACTACCTCCTGCTACTGGGAATGAAAGTCTTATCTTCATTAGGAACAGAGGCCCAGAGAGGGAAAGGGATTTACCCAACACCAAGGTAATAGCAAAGAGTCAAGGCAGGACTTAAACTCAGACCTTCTGAGTCTTTGTAATGCAAAGCCAATGGTCTTTCCCTTATTACACACAGTGAAAAGGGCACTAGACTTGGGAGTCAGAAGACCACGGTTGATTTCATGTGACTGACATTTATCTATACCACTTGAAAGTTCAGAAAGTACTCCACACCTTATCTCATTGGATCCTCTAACAAGCTTGTGAGATAGGACCTACAGGTATTATTATCTTTTTTTACAGAGGGAGACTTTGCGGCTCAGAGAAATTAAATCACTTACCCCGGGTCACACAGTTAGTAAGTGGCAGGATTCCAAATTAGATCTCCCCTCATTCCAAATTCAACATTCTTTCCACTCTATCAGTGGTTCCCAAGGAGATCCATAAGGATGCTCGAAGGGGTTCGAGCTAAGAATTATTTTATTGGCAGCTGAAACAATCCCTCTTACATTATAAGTAATATATTAAATTACCCTGAGGGTTCACAACACATTTTGCTGTTGTTGAAAGGGTGCACAGAACAAAAAACATTGGGAATCACCACACTATACCATGGGGCTTCCTCCTTAATTCTATTTCCTTCCCTCTGTTGATTATCTCTAATAGATTCTATATATATCGTAATTGAATGTAATTATTTGCATGTTGTCTCCCCCTTTAGAATTGTGAGCTCCTTGAAGGCAGAGGACAGTCCTTTGTCTTTCTTTGCTCCCTGTGCCTGACACATAGTAGGCACTTAAGAAATGTCTATTGATTATCTCGAATTCCTTGTCCTCACTCCAATTTTCTCATCTGTAAAATGGAGATGAAAATATTTGCCCAGCCTATTTCTCACTTCTATTGTGACTTCCAATGGATGTGGAAACATTTTCTTAGACCATAAAGTGCTTCACAAATGCAAGCTGTGATTATTAATGGCCCAGCTGGGTGTTAGGAAGGGACCCAGGTTGCAATGGATAATTCATTAAGCAGATGTTAAACACTAATCACAAATTGATTACTCATCACTCTCTCACATGTAGGGTAATCTCTTTGTTCTTAAAGAATTTCTACCTTTCTTGTGATTTCTATTTCCACATCAGCTCTAGTGGGTGATCCCTTTTATCTATGCACACCACCAGCACTCTCAGGCCCTCCTCCTCTGTCATCTGAATTACTTCAACAGGCTCCTAATGGGTCTTCCTGCCTCAAGTCTATCCACTCTCCAAATCACCCTTTTCATAGCTGCCAAAGTGATTTTCCTAAAATGCAAGTCTGACCATGTTGTTCCCCTTTCCACTAAATTCTAGTGATTCTCTATTATCTCCAGAGTAAAATATAAACTCCTCTGTTTGGAACTTAAAGCCCTAAACAATCTGGCCTTATTGCATGTTACTCTCTTTCATACACATGCAGTCCAATAAAAATGGCCTTCATGTTCTTCCTCACCAACAACCCTCCATGTCCTTTGTGTCTTTGTACGGGCTGCCCCCAAGTGTAAAATACACTGCTCCTTTAACTCCATCTTTCAAAATCCTTTCAGGTATTTTTCAGAATCTTTCAAGATTCAGCTCAAGAGGCACCTTCTACATGAGATGACTTTCTTGTCCCTCGTAGCTGCGATGGCCAAAATCATCTTGTATGCATACATACACACAAATGTGTGTATCTTTATATGTGCATACACACTGTCTTCCTTGACTATTCTGTTAGCCCCTTGAGGCATGGATTGGTTTTTGTGTGTGTGTTTTGTTTTCGTTTTCATCTTTGTGTATCTAGTGCAGGCCTGCACAACCTGCAGTATGCCAAAGGATTTCCTCTACATACCAAAGATATTTTCCTCTACATTTTTCATGGGCCACCCAAAATCCTATGGTGTGCCACAAGCAGCCAAAGCTAGAGCCTAGCATTGTACCTGGCACTACGGCAAGCTCTTATCGAATGCTGGTTAATTGATTGACTGGTGGAGCATCCTGGTTTTATCCTCAAGCATGGGTGATCTGTCTCTATCTCTATCTGTCTGTCTCTATCTTCTGTCTCTAAGGAGCCTGCTTACAGGACTTTGAAAAGTTATTAGAAGTTAGAAGGCCCATCAAACAAATATCAAACCTGAATGAGTCCTTAGAACAAAGAATACAGAATGTCAGAGCTGGATAGGACCTTAGAGGATATCTAGCCTTCCCCCTTCCCTATTTTACAGATTTGACAAACAAAAAATGATAGTCATAACTAGAAACTTTTGCACCTAGGGTAAATAAGTGGCAGAGGGGGAAAAGTTCACAGCAGTGTGGTCTCGGGAAAAGGAAGTACTTTTGGATCACCATGAGATTTCTGGGGGAGGAAGTATCACCAGAACAAGGTCACTGGCATCCATGGCCATGGAGAATGGGGGTGATAGGAAAGGAAGCACCTTTGGGATGGCAAAATCAGATTAATCTAAATGTCTCTACCATGGGGCATCTCCATCCTAGTCATGGTTCTAGCCATGGTTTTGGGAAATGATGAGGATCCTAGAGAGGGAAAATAGCAGCCTGGTCATTAGCAAAACCAAGAGCTGAACCATGTACTACTGAAGTCTGGTATTCTTACCTCTCCCCTGCCTCCTGAGATTCCCCTGGGTGACTGAACCTTCTCCATGTCAATGGGCTGGAGTCTGCAGGAGATTTGACCAGCCAAAGGCTGGATCTCTCCCACTACCCACTAGATGCGTCCTCTCTCCATTACCCTTTAACCTTTTAAACTCATCTCACCCCCATCTTTTGACTATCCCAGATTCTGGGACTAGATTTGTACCTAGTATAAGAAACACTATGTTAGAAGTTCAGCAGCTTTCATTAAATCACAGAATTTTAGCATTAGAAGAGAACTCAGAGATTATCCAGATCAGAAACAGGGTCCGCTAAACCATTCATGAGGATCCTTGCAGGCTGCACATTGACAAAGACATATTTCTTTTGTTGTTAAATCATTTTTGCAGTCGTATCCTACTCTCCATTACCCCATTTAGGGTATTCTCAGCAGAGATACTGGAATGGTTTGCCATTGCCTTCTCCAGTTCATTTTGCAGATAAGAAATTGGGGTAAACAGGGTTAAGTGACTTGCCCAGGGTCACACAGCTAGTAGGTGTCTGAAACTAGATTTGAACTCAGGAAGATGAGTCTTTTTGATTTTAAGCCCAGTTCTTTATTTATTGCACCACCTAGCTCCCTATTATTAACATACTAGCACATTAAAAACAAACACATGCTAGATTTTAATCTGGTTCAGGCCACATTAATGAAGATTGAGGGCTGCATGCAACTCAGAAGCCACATGTTTGACATTTCTGGTCAACCCTGGGAGGTAGATGGTACTATTATGACCCCCATTTTAAAGATAAGGAAACTGAGGCATACAGAGATTAAGTGACTTGCCCATTGTTAAAAAGTCATTAAGTATCTGAGCCTGAATTTGAACTCAGGTCTTCCTGACTCCAGGTCCAGCACTCCATCCACTGGAGACACCTAACTACATTTGTAGAACCTTTTTGTTGAATTTTAATGTGCTTATCATGTACTTAATAAATATTTGCTGAATTATTTTATCATGAAGCCTACATTTCATAGTTGAGACCCTATCATCCCTAGGTTCCTGAGATCTGCCTTAATTCTTTGCCATTAAGACTAAGGACCTAGCTCACCCTTTTCTCAAGAGTCAGCAAGGTAGCACAGTGGATAAAGGACTGAGCCTAGAGTCAGGAAAACCTGACCTCAAAATCCAGCCTCCATACTTAACCAACTGTGTGACCCTAGGCAACTCACTTTAACTTCTGTCTGCCTAAATCTCCTCCTCTGTAAAATGGGGCATTATAATAACATTCACCTACCAGGGTTGTAATGAGGATCAGATGACCTAACCTTTGTAAAAATGCTAGCTATTCTCATTCTCCCCTAATTCTTAATGATATAATATATACTATACTCTTAACAACCTAATTCTTAATGCAATACTATTTTACTAGTGTAATGTTTTAAGTACTTTGTCACACTTTCCTCACAACAACTCCAGGACATAAATAGCTTATGCATTATTATCTGTTTACAGATGGAGAAACTGAGCCTCAGAGAAGGAAAGTGGATTTTCCAAGGTCACGCAGCTAGTAAGTGACTGAGCCAGGCCTAGAACCCAGGTTTCTCAACTTTCAGTTCAGCCCCCCTTTCCCTTGCCTCCACCCTTGTGCTGTCTCTGATATTCTGACCACCCATCAAGGCCTCTCAATGCCATCAAATTCGTCATTGACAAGATCAGCATGAGTCCGTTTCGGTTGTGGCAGCCAGGAAAGTGAATCTGATCTTAGATTTCCCTAACAGAAACACAACACCTCAAACAAGAGAGGTAAATGGTCCCAGCATGTTTTTTCCCAATTGTCACATCTGGAGTATTGTGTTCGTTCTCAGACACCTTGTTATGTCTGAAAACGACAATACCATCCAGGTACCATATGGATTTCAGCAGAATTCCTGGAGATACAGTGACTTACCCTCTAAGAAAATGACAGCTAGTGGAATTACAAAACCCTTGGTAGTCCACAGAGAGAAATCTCGAACCAGGCATCTTTGAAAAGCAACCCCACATCTTCCAACCCTTCATTTCAAAATATTGAGCATCAGTTTGGTAAAGTTCCTGTGCTGTGGACTCACCCTGTCTTCAAGGAGATTAATGACAGTGTACTACAGTGGAGAAAACATAGGAGAGTTAAAAGGGCAATGGGCTTGCAGTCAGAGGATCTGAGTTTGAATCCTGGCCTGATACTAATTAATGAGTTACCTGACTAGGTAGGTTGTCTGGGCCTCAGTTTCATTATCTGTAAAAGGGGGATAAATGCATGCATTCCTTATCTCCACAGGATGTTTGCAAGTCAAGCACTATATAAGCCTTAAAGCAACTAGCTGATGAGTGGATAAAGCCCTGACACAGTCAGGAAGACTTGAATTCAGAGTTGAACTTAAGATACTTTGTAGCTGTGTGACCTTGAGGAAATCATTTAACCTGTTTGTCTCAGTTTCTCCCTATGTAAAAGGGGGACAATATTAGCACCTACCTGCCAAGTTGTCATGAAGATTAAATCATGAAGTTGATAACTGTAAAGTACTTAGCACAGGACGTGGAGTATAATAAGCACTAGGTAAATGCTAGTCATTATTATTAAATATTGTTAGCTAGGTGGTGCAATGGATAGAACTCTGGGCCTACAATCAGGAAGACAATTTAAAATTCAACCTCAGAGAGTTGTGAGTTGTGTGACCCTGAGCAAGTCACTTAACCTCTGTTTACCTCAGTTTCTTCATCTGTAAAACAGAGATAATATTAGCAGCTACCATGCTTGTGAAATGATGATTGTAAAGTGCTTGGCAGAGTGTTTAACACATAAGTGCTACATAAATGTTACTTATTGTTATCGTTATTACATAAACATGAACTACGATATTATTTGGGGAGATAAGGCAAATATTATACAGGGCAGAATTTTATAAGTACCCTCAAAGAAACTACTGTGGACGCTCAGAGGAGGGAAAATCACTTCTAACAGGTAGCCTTAACAAATGGGTAGTTTGTTTTAAGGAAGCAGAAAGCAGTTCTAAATCCCAAAGTGAAACAATTCAATAACCATTGATTAATCACCTGCCATTTGAGAAGGAGGCACTTTAGTAGGTGTAGGTCCCGTGCTATAGGAGGTAGAAACTCAACAGGGGGTATGTATTTGTGGGTAGGAGTGGCTGTCTCCCCAAAACTATTTTCTTAATCCTTGAAAGTCTATGTGGGCATTGGATTGAAGTACGTAGTTTAGTTCCTACCCACTGAAATGTCTTTCTGTTTAGATACATGCATCAAAAATTTCTTAGACCTTATCTTGTAAAAAAAAAAATTTTATTTAAAAATATCACGCATTGTGATATATATATAAATGAACACCAGCAAGCCCATTACCCTAAGCAAGACAACTCATCTTTTCCAATAAGGATAAAAGATAGTGAGTCCAACCTTGAACTCAAGGTCAACCAAAGGATGCCAGAAATGTTGGCATGACAACTCATCTATCCCCACAGCAACACTGCATCCTCACAATCTGGAAACCACTGCTGCTTAACACAGGAATTAATATGTTTTTGTCTGGAAGGTGATGTCAGTCTTGAGTTTAAAAGAGTTTAGACCAAGAACAAGACCTTAAGCTCTGCACCTTGAGGCATGATGAAGTCCCCTACGTCAGAACTTCCTCACCAGAACCCAATGTCCAATCTTGGCAGGAGAGGAGGGGGCAGAGCCAAGTCCCCAACATTCCATGCATCATGAAGTTACTGTCCTTGCTTCCATCCTTTCTCTGTCTTTCTCCCTCCACCATGCTTTTTGAAACTGGTGAATCTGTGAGCTTCTCTGAAGGAGAGCTCACATTAGGGTTATGTCATTCATAGCTTCGTCCCTTACATGCGGATGAAAAACAATGCATTCGCTGCCTTCAGACAGCTCGGAGCAGGCAAATCAAACAGTCCATAGCAGAAGGGATGAGGAGGGATTGCCAGGGTCAGGGTCTCCACTCCCTGCTTTGGTGAGAAGCTAAGGGTTAAAACCAAGAACAAGAATGAGAAATAACAGTTCAGATACAGAGCCACTATCCAGTTAATTGGGGTCTGTAAAAGAGGCTTCACACCAAAGGGGGTCAGCATCCGTGGTAGCTGGGTCCATGTGTGCAAAGAAGCAGATAGGGATAGGATTTGGATGAATGAGCATTAAGAGCTAAGGATTCCTGGGGATCAGAACAAAAATTGTGAAAAGCCAGAGAAGCAAGACGGAGAAGTGAGCTCTGGCAATGCCCAGGGATCCTGTGCAGCAGCCTTTTAATGAGAGTCTATTCTGATAGACTCCATGGGGTGAACACCCATATCCACCAAACCCTGCCCTCCCCCAAGTTCGCCAGTGACCTCCTAGTCACCAAACCTGTAGCACTTCAAATGGTTAATCACTCTGCTTCTTCTCCCTTGGCTTCTGAGACATCACACTCTCTTAGTACAAGCTCACATCTCTAACTGCTTTTTCTTGTCTGTCACTGGCTCTTCATCCTTTTTCTTGTTTCCCTTAAGGTGGGTACTCCCCAAAGTTCCATCCTTAGCCCCATTCCTTTCTATCTCTGCACATTCTCACTCGACCATCTCAACACCTGCTCTAGAGTTCAGCTGTCTGAATGGTGAGTGAGTGCAAACTGTTTCTTTTTTATATATATAAAAATTTATTTATTTAACTTTTTACATTAATTTTCACGAAATTTTGGGTTCCAAATTTTCTCCCCTTTTCTCCCCTCCCCCCACACCCCAATACCCCAAGCAATCTAATTTCCCTATCACCAATCTGCCCTCTCTTCTGTCATCCCTCCCTTCTCTTGTCTCCATCTTCTCTTTTCTCCTGTAGGGCCAGATGACTTTCTATTCCTCATTAACTGTATGTCTTCTTTCCTATTAGCAACAACAATACTAAACAGTTGTTCCTAAAACTTTGAGTTCCAAATTCTCCCCATCCCTCCCTCCCCACCCATTCCCTTTGGGAAGGCAGGCAATTCAATATAGGCCCTATCTGTGTAGTTTTGCAAATGACTTTGATAATAGTCGTGTTGTGTAAGACTAACTGTATTTCCCTCCATCCTATCCTGACCCCCATTGTTTCTATTCTCTCTTTTGATCCTGTCCCTCCCCGAGTGTTGACTTCAAATTGCTCCCTCCTCTCATTGCCCTCCCTTCCATTATCCCCCCCAGCCTGCTTATCTCCTTCTCCCCCACTGTCCTGTATTGTAAGATAGGTTTTCATACCAAAATGAATGTGCATTTTATTCCTTCCTTTAGTCGAATGTGATGAGGGTAAACTTCATGTTTTTTTCTCAGCTCTCCTCTTTTTCCCTCCACTAACAAGTCTCCCGCTTGCCTCTTGAATGAGATATAATTTACCCCATTCCATTTCACCCTCTTTCCTCCCACTACATTTCTCTCTCACCATTTACCTTAATTTCTTTTAAGATATGGTCCCATCCTATTGAATTCATTCTGTGCTCTCTGTCTCTGTATGTGCGTGCATGTGTGTATGTGTGTACGTGCACGTGTGTACATGTGTGTGTGTGTATGTGTGTGTGGTCCCACCAACTACCCAGATACTGAAAAGTTTTAAGAGTTACAAATATTATCTTTCCATGTAGGAATGTAAACAGTTCACTTTTGGTAAGTCCCTTATGACTTCTCTTTGCTGTTGACTTTTTCAATACTTCTCATTCTCGTGTTTGAAAGTCAAATTTTCTTTTCAGCTCTGGTCTTTTCATCAAGAATGCTTGAAAGTCCTCTGTTTCACTGAAAGACCATATTTTCCCCTGAAGTATTACACTCAGTTTTGCGGGGTAGGTGATTCTTGGTTTTAGTCCTAGTTCCTTTGACTTCTGAAATATCCTATTCTATGCCCTTTGATCCCTTAATGTAGAAGCTGCTAGATCTTGAGTTATCTTGATTGTATTTCCACAATACTGGAATTGTTTCTTTCTAGCTGCTTGCAATATTTTCTCCTTGACCTGGGAGTTCTGGAATTTGGCCACAATGTTCCTAGGAGTTTCTCTTTTTGGATCTCTTTCAGGTGGTGATTGATGGATTCTTTCAATACTTATTTTGCCCTCTGGTTGTAGAATATCAGGGCAGTTTTCCTTGATAATTTCATGGATGCTGATGTCTAGGCTCTTTTTTTTTGATCATGACTTTCACGTAGTCCCATAATTTTTAAATTGTCTCTCCTGGATCTATTTTCCAGGTCAGTTATTTTTCCCATGAGATATTTCACATTCTCTTCCATTTTTTCATTCTTTTGGTTTTGTTTTGTGATTTCTTGGTTTCTCAGAAAGTCATTAGATTCCATCTGTTCCATTCTAATTTTGAGAGAACTATTCTCTTCAGTGAGCTTTTGAACCTCTTTTTCCATTTGGCTAATTCTGCTTTTGAAAGCATTCTTCTCCTCATTGGCTTTTTGAACCTCTTTTGCCAATTGAGGTAGCCTATTTTTCAAGGTGTTATTTTCTTCAGCATTTTTTTGGGTCTCCTTTACCAAGGTATTGACCTGTTTTTCATGCTTTTCTTGCATCTCTCTCATTTCTCTTCCCAGTTTTTCCTCCACCTGTCTAACTTCAAAATCCTTTTTGAGCTCTTCCATGGCCTGAGCCCACCGGACATCCACCTGGGATGTCTGGGATACAGAGGTCCCGACCTCCACGTCTTTCCCTGATGGTAAGAATAGTTCCTCATCATCAGAATTGAAAGGCAGGAACATCTGTACCCCCTCAAAGTAGCTCTCTATAGTCTTATTTTTCTTCCCTTTTCTAGGCATTTTCCCAGCCTGTTACTTGACTTCTGAGATTCCTGTCCACCCCTGCCTAGATCCGCCCAGCTAGTGCTTGGGGTCTGAGATTCAAATGGGCTTTCAGCAGCAGGCGGGGCTGCTATTCAATGTGAGCTTAAGTTCTGGTGCTCAGGTGGTGGCAGGGCCACCTCCCAGGCTCAGTTCCCTCAGGGGCTTTATGCAGAGACCTTCAGTAATGGGGCAGGTGGGGGTAGGGCCACCTCCCAGGCTCAGTTCCCTCAGGGACTTTACGCAGAGACCTTTGGTATTGGCCCTGAACTTCTGCCTCCTGCTCCAGCAGTCCCGGGCCACCGCCGCTGCCTCTGCCGCTGCCTCCCGAGGGGGCCTGAGTCACGGAGACACCCCGCTCCCCTCTCGGCCAGCCCAGAAGTCTCTCTCACTGACTTGTAGCGCCTGTAGGTGGAGGGACCTTCCCAGCCGCTGGAGGTTCCGTCCCTGAAGCCTGCTCAGATCTGCTCCTCTGGGGCCATGCGGCCAGGGCAGCACAGGGGTGGACTCCACTGTCCGGAGCGCGACGGACCCCTGGGGATGGCTCTCCAGGGCTCTCTGGAATGGAAATCTTTTCCACTGTGTTTCTGTGCTCCTTGCAGTGCTCCAGAATTTGTGGGGAGTTCTTCTTGCAGGAAATATATGGGCTGTGGGTTCAGAGCTAGCATACATGAGTCTTTCTACTCCACCATCTTGGCTCCACCCCCAGTGCAAACTGTTTCTAGCCAACTCTGACCCAGACCATGTTTCCCATTCCATCCTTCTGTCTATCCCAGCTTTCTGCCTGTCACCCATACCCTCCTCCCCACCCAGGACTCACATTCATTTTTGCCCTTTTACTCTGGGAACCAAAATCAAATCAATTCAACCATTGCATTTATAAAGGGCACATCAATTGACACCACTGGGGCTCCACTCACCCTCCCTGAGCTGTGAGTTCCCAGACCTAAACACCCTTTCCTGATTGTCACTTGCCTATACTTGTTTCTTACATTAGAATGTAAGCCCCTATAAGAAGGGGCTGTCGAATTTGTATGTATTTGTTTCTCTGGTACTTGGCACACAGAAAGAGTTCCTACCTTGGACTATTACTCTAAACTCCTCTTCTAAATCTTCATCCAAGTAACACCCCAAAACTGCAGGTGTCACATCCAGGCTCTCTTCTGGGTCCTCTTCTCTTTTCCCTCTATACTGTCTTACTTGGAGACCTCCTCAGTTATCACTGGTTCATGTGTTGTTTCTGTGCAGAAGATTCACATATCCAATCCTAGCCTCCCCCTTGAACTCCAGTACTACATCACCAACTGCCTTTTGGACATTTCAAACCGGATGTCCAAAAGAGACCCCGTTGTCTCCCCCCAAATCACCCCCAAGCCCTCTCCTTTTCTTAACTTTCCTGTCATCCTGACATCCTCCCATTAACCCAGGTGTACAATTTCAATGTCACTTGTGGCTGTTCTCTTCCCTTCTCCCCAAATATTCAGTCTGTTACCAAAGTTTATCCTTTTTACCATCATAGCATATCTTATACATATACACACATATATACACCTATACATACACATATATGTGTGTAGGTGTTTTTATGTGTGTATATATGTACATATGTAAATACATGCATACATGTGTGTATGTGTGTATATGTATATGTGTGTGTATATATACATATATACATATACATATACATATACATATATATATATATATATATATATATATATATATATATATATATATATATATATATATCCCTTTTCTCCACTGATACAACAACCACCCTGGTACAGACTCATCATCCCACACCTGGATTATGGCAGTAACCATTGGTTGGTCTCCTGCCTCAGGTCTCTCCCCATTTCAGTCTACTCTCCATGATTTGCAGGTCCAACCATGTCCCTGTCCTACTCAATAAAATCTAGTAACTCTATCATTTCAAGAATCAAATATTATATTCTCAGTCTGGCATTTCAACTTTCACAGACTGGATCCTTTCTACCTTTCTTATCTTTTTAGACTCCACTCCCCTCCACATATTCTGCAGTCTGTTGACAATAACTGACTTGTGTTTGTTCACACACAGCATTCCATCTCCTAACTCTGTGTCTTTTTACTGACTGCACCCCATGCCTGGAATTCTCTCCCTCCTCATCCCATCCATTTAACTTTCTACAAGACTCAGTTCAAATCTCACCATCCTTAGGCCTTTGCTGGTCCTCTCCTACCTCACTCTTGCTATGCCTTGCTTTTGAGATTACTTTCCATTTACACTGAATGTATCTGGTATAGGTACACATGGTTGTTTGCAGGTTGTTTCCCTTAGTAGAATTGGAGCTCCTTGAAGGACAGAGACTGTGTTTTTGTCTTTCTTTGTACTCTCAATGCTTAGCACACAGTGCCTGGAACTTGGGGAGTCTTCCTGCCTCTACATCCTTCACCCAACTACCAGAGTAATCTTCCTTTTATGCATAGATCTGATCATTTAACTCTTCTTCCCAAAATCCTATTACCATCTGAATAAAGTCTAATTCCTTAGTCTGGCATTCAGCCTTCAAAAATTTAGTGCCATCTTATATCATTATATTCCCAGGAGATGCAGCATGATATAATGGAAATAGAGCTGAAGTTAGCACTGGAGGACTTAGGTTCGAATCTTGACTCTGCTAGTTAATCCTTGTATGATTCTGGGCAAGTGAATTTCTCTTGGAGGTCACATATTTCAGATCTGAGACCTTCCCTCTACTGCATGTTGTTTTCAGAGCATGACCTCAATTGCCTGACCATCCACTCTCTCTGGCTCACCCAGTAACTCCTTGAGGGTGCTCATCATTGATGCCAGTCCTAGGGGGCCCATTTCTCTTGCCAGTGCATGAGGAATTTTTACCATGAGAAAAGAACATAAAGATTAACTAGGTGGGAAAATTTTTCCCTTGGCTCTAAAGCACTGAACATTTGTCTGCTCCAGCACATATTCTAGAGGAGACAGCCTAAATTAAAATACTAATGGACTGCTGTATTTAAAATATATTTGCCCATGATTAACAACACGGCAGGTGATATATGTTTCAATAATTTCTTATTATGGCCTCAGTAAACCTCAATAAATATTCTCTGGGTAATTAGCGGGTGTTTGTTTAACATTCAGCTTTGTTTGCCTCCTGGGGACCAGAAGGGTGCCAGCCTGTGGTGGCCATACCCGCCCTCTTGTGGGTGTGGAGGAGAAACCTTCCGTAAGAAGGGTACCAGCTTTCAATTGCTAATATTAATTACTCAAATTTATATAATATTTTAAGGTTTGCAACATATTTTCCTCCCAGCAATTCTTTGAGATAGGTAGGGCAAGTATTATTGTATTTCTTTTAAAGATCAGAAAACCGAGGCTTTGTATAGTAAAGCATCTTGCCTTAGGATCCCCAAAGCCTCCTGAAGGTATAGGTTTGAATTGTGGGAGCACCAGGACAGTGAGAAATACAACATGGTAGCAAAAACAACTTTAATTGAATTACATAAGTTCATGTTTCCAGAAAGCCCCTACAAAAGGCTGTCCCTAGGACTGGAGGTCTTAACCTGAGTTCTGTGGACCATTAACTCTCACAGACTCTTAAGAGATGCGTGGATAGATTTCAGGGAGTCAGAAAACTTAGATGGGAAAAATATTACATCTTTATTTCAATGAAATTGGTTTCATTGTAATCTCATGTATTTATTGTATGCTTTTAAAAACATTACTCAGACAATGGGATTCACCAGACTGCCAATGGTACAGTTAAGAAAAGGTTAAAAATCCCTGCCCTAGGGGAACATTATGGTCCCACTGGCTCCATCTGCATAGAAGCTTCAGGAAGCCTCATTAGGGCAGCAGTCTTTTTTACTCTGATTGCCAGTGGGTATATAACCCAAGCAGGCAAGTAGGTGTCCATGCAGTTATTACAGATAAGAGGTTCTGCTGTCCCACTGGGTTCAAGCCATAGTCACTAACTGGTTGAGCAGGTGTTGATTATTCTACTGGACAGGTTCAGAGGTGGCTCACCATTATAGCTGAAACTGAGTCTTTCTGCTCACCCTATATTTCTTTATAAAATTTGTAAAATCCTTGTTTCCTACAGGCATACCACTAATAAGTGTGAAAGTCAGGATTCTGACCTCCCAATTGCAAGATCATTGATTTTTCTGTATGTCCAGCTCTCAGACTCTACTTGACCCAGTCTCCACAGCCCAAGTACTCTTCGAGTTGAGGAGAGGTAAAATGGAACAAGGCATGCTAGATTTGGAGTCAGAAAAACCTGTATCTGAATACTAGCCTTCCTACGTAACTACATACTTAGCCATAAAGCAAATCATTTCCTTTCTTGAGGCCTCAGTTTCCTCCTTTATAAATAAAGGGGTTGAACTAGGTGATTCAGCTCTTACTTTGGGGATGTTCTAACTAAGTCCTCAAGCACAGTCCACTTCCTCCAATACACACAGGGTCAGTAAACATAGATAGGAAAAATCACATCATTTTTTAAGTTACACACTCTAACTGACCCTCTGGATGGTGGAGTTAGAAGCACCAGGGAGAGGAAGGAGGCAATAACTACTGTTTTACTATCTCTTTTCTACACCCTTCTCAGAGACCCCTCTTTTTTATCCTAATAGAATAAGTATCTCCAGGGCACAGACTATAGGCTTTTTGTCTTTGTATTATGAATTCCTCACATATAGTAAGAAATTAATAAATGTTTATTGGATTGGCTTGAATTGGCATGGGCATTGCCCTCTTCTAGACTCTTATAACCTCTCCCCTGAAAAGGCCTCCTTGTCAAGTCTCATTTGTCCTCCACTCTACCTTTGATATCCCTGCCAAAGTTATCTTTCTAATAAGCAGGTCTGGTCACTTCACTCCACTGTCAACACCCTTCAGTGCCTTCCCAGTTCCTACTAGCTAGAAGATAACCTCATTAATCTTAACCTGATTTCAAGGGCCTCCATATTGTAATCTCAGTCTATCAGATCAGGTCTAATAGCACCTGTTACTCTCACTAATAACGATCCAGCCAAACCTGATTATCCTCCCAAACATGCCCCATGCTTTTCCATTATCAGGATTTTATTCATATCATTTCCTCCACCTGGAATGCCTCCACCATTTTACTTGGTTAAGAACCTCCATTGTCAGGTCCTGATCATTTAACCATCTTTGGCAATATTTTAGTTATCAGTAGGAACCCTGAACTTGTTCAAATGTTCGCTATAAAACTCATCTCTTCCCAATCTGAGACCAAAACAGGAAATTCTCAGGAAAACTGGTGCCAAGAGTCATGTGACTGAATTGAGACCTTGACTTTTTTTTGGGGGGGGGGGGGGCATGAGGCAATCAGGGTTAAGTGACTTGCCCTAGGTTGCACAGATAGTTAAGTGTCAAGTGTCTGAGGCCGGATTTGAACTCAGGTACTCCTGACTCCCAGCCTGGTGCTCTACTGCACCACCCAACTGATGCCTGACTTTCTTTTATTAAAAGGGTTAAACTTTCTTGATTCACAAAGATGATACCATCTCTGACAACAGCTCTTGCTGGAATGAATGAACATCCATGAGCCATGTTCCTGAATGAAGGATGTACAATTTAGTTTTGTCCCCAGTTAACATGTTGTTGATAGAACAACACTGCCTTGATAAAAACTATCACGTGCTTTGCAAAGGATAAAATTGGGGAGGGGAGTGAGAAAATCCTCACTGGCTGACGCTCGACATACAATTTGGAATGCTGAAAGTACAATGATAACTCCAAGTCTCAGGGGAACAAACTGAGCCAGCCTCGAGAGGAACTAAAGTAGAAATGGTGAGAAGAAATTAAGGAGATTCTTCTGTGGCTTTGGGGGTTAGCTCTCTCTTTCCTGGAAATTAAAGCAGCAAGAACAGTTTGGTTCTTCCGGGTGGGAAGCCTTCCTAGGAGCTCCGGTGATGGGTCGAAACACCGTTCTCCAAATCTGTTCAGTGGAAGAGCAACCAGCACAAAGGAAGAAGATTCCTGTAGATGTCAAAATAGTCAGGAGAGTCCTTGGAGAGGCAGCAAAAAAAGCAGAGAGGAAAGTGTCTGCCCGTCATTTGGGAAAAGGTTGATATGTGTATGTGAATGTATTCCAATATGACCATGCCATAAAAAATGATGAATTCAAAGGAATTTAGTTTAGACCATCTAGTTCAGGAAAATGAGGAAATCAGAGAAAATGTGAAAGCTTATAAGCACTGAGGCAAGTTTTCAGAACCAGGAAAATAACACTATATATACAATAATTAACAATGTCAATGGAAAGAAACATCAAAATGAAGTCAAATGCTATACAACTATAATGATCCATCTTGTCCCTAAGGAAGAAATGAGGAAATGAATTTTTACTTTCATTATGGAGTTAGCAGATTGGAGGAGGAGGGGGAATATCTTTGTTACAAGATGGTACAAAAACTGTTAGGTATGATTGCTTGAGAATTTATTTCCTTGGTTATTCTTATCAGTTACAAAGGATGATTCATTGGGTAAAGGGGATGAGGTATTGCATATCTAGTAATGACATTGATATAAATGTAAAAGCCGTTAATGAAAAATCATTTCAAAAATATTGGTGGAGAAAACTGGGCAATCTCTTCAATACCAAAACATATTGTTTGTACTCTGCCTGTTACTTCTGAAATTCTGCTTTGAATTCTGGTTAAGTGAATTATCTTCTCCCCTGCCCCTCCCCCTGCCTCCTATTAGACTACAAACTGATGGAAAGAATCCAGTCCTTTTCTCTGTAACTCCTGTATGTGCCAGAACATGTCCTTACATATTATAGATATTCAAAATATTTTCTGTCCCTTGTTTCAGACATCTCTGCCAGAAGGTATAGCAACAGGTGGAAATTTCAGAGATGCAGATTTCAGCTCTTTAAAAGAGGAGATTTTCTAAAACTAGACCTCATTCAAAAATAGAATGAAAGTGAAACCTCGAAGCCCACTTATCAGAAATGGGATAAAGGCAGTGTGGTATAATGGATAGTGTTCTGGGCTCAGGGTCTAGAAAAATCTGTCTCAGGTGCTTACTAGTTGTGTGACCTTGGACAAGTCTATTCACTCTGCTGAGCTGCAATTTCTTCATCTATAAAATGAGGCCAATAACAGCACCACTCAGTCAATAAACATTTGTTAAGTGCCAGACATTGTGCCTAGTGCGATGGATACAAATACAAGAAAAAAAAAGCAATTACACACCAATGGGGGAAGACAATATGCAGAAAGAAGCTGGGAACCATGATAGAGAACTAAGAGAAGACCTACAATAGTTCAACCAGGTGAGAAATGATCTGTCTGAACTGAGCTCCCCGATGAAATGGAGCATTTGGGATATCATGGCTCCACCCTCCAATCAGAGATGGACAGTGAGGAGGAACATCACCTTCCAGTATTGTTTTGAGGAACAAATAAGATATTGTATGTAAAGACTTTTAAAATCTTACAATATTATAAAAAGATGAGCTTTTGAGTGGATTATTAAAAATAGATCCATGTTCAGTCACAGGTTACACCTGCCCATGGAGAGTCTCAAGCTCTGAAATTCTGTAATTCAGTGTTCCTTGTTCCATCCCCTTAGATTCTATGTGCTCCATATAAGCTGGCATAATATTTGCAACCATAGTATTCCTCACTGGAAAAAAACCAGATTTCTCTCCTCTGTCATGTATTTATATGATAAGAATAGACTCTCAAGGGGCAGAGCCAAGATGGCAGAGAAAAGCCAGGAAGTTACCTGAGTTCTCCCCAGTTTCCCTCAGAAACAACATTAAATCAAGCCTCTAAACGAATTCTGGAGCAACAGAAAGTACAAAAAGACAGAGTGAAACAATTCTTCAGCCTAAGATAACATAGAAGGACTTCAGGAAAAGTCTGTAAAGAAAAAAAAACATGTTTAAAAATTAAGAGGAGAAAAAAAGAATTCTACTGGGAAAAGAGGAAAGGGGGAGGTAAAATAGGATAACATATCACATGAAGAGGCACAAAAGACCTAGTACATTAAGAGGGGGAAAAGGGAGGGGGTGAACATTCTTTGAACCTTACTCTCATCACACTTGGCTCAAAGAGGGAATAACATGCACACAGTTGAGTATAGAAATTTAGCTAAGCTATAGGGAAATGGGAAGAAGGGGTAAAGAAAAGGCAGGGCTGATAGAAGGAAGAACAGATTGAGGAAGGCAGGGGTCAGAAGCAAAACACAGGTGAAGAGGGACAGAGTGAGAGAGAAAAATCTAAACGGGGGAAACAGAATGGAGGGAAATACACTGTTAGCAATCATTACTATGAATGAGAATGGGATGAACTCTCCAATAAAATGAAAGCAGATAGCAAGATAGGTCAAAAGCCAGAATCCTACAATATGTTGTTTACAAGAAACACATTTGAAGCAGACAAATACACACAGAGTAAAGGTAAAAAAAAAAAAAAACTGGAGCAGAATATATGATAATACTTTGACTGAAATAAAAAAAAAATTAAAGCAGGAGTAGCAATCCTGATCTCAGAAAAAGCCAAAGCTAAAAGAGTTCTAACTAAAAGAGGTAAGGACAAAAACTATACTTTGCTTTAAAAAAATGAAGTAATATAAATATTAAGCACATATACATCAACTGGTACAACATCCAGATTCTTAGAGGAGAAGTTAAGGGAGTGACAGGAAGAAATAGATAACACCACTATACTAGTGGGGGATCTCAATCTCCCCCTCTCAGAACTAGATAAATGTAACCACAAAATAAAGAAGAAAGAAGCCGAGGAGGTAAATAGAATTTTAGAAAAGTTAAATATGGTAAACCCCTGGAGAAAACTGAATGGCATAGAAATCAGCAGTACATGGCATCTACACAAAAACTGACTACGTATTAGGGCATAAAAACTTCACAATCAAATGCAGAAAGGCAGAAATATTCAATGCATCCTTTTCAGAACAAAAATTACATGTAATAAGAGACCATGGAAAGACAGATTAAGAATTAATTAGAAACTGAATAAGCTGATCCTAAAGAGTGAGTGGGCCAAACAACAAATCCTAGAAACAACCAATAATTTCATCAAAGAGAATGACAATAATAACACAACATACCAAAATTTATGGGATGCAGCCAGAGCAATTCTTAGGGGAAATTTTATATCTCTAAATGCTTGCATGAATAAAATAGAGAAAGAGCAGATCAATGAATTGGGCATGCAAAAAACTGCTAGAAAAACTGGAAAATAGTATGGCAAGAACTAGACATAGACAAACATCTCACACTGTATATCCAAGGCAAGGTCAGATGGGTACATGATTTATACATAAAAAGTTATACCATAAGCAAATTAGGAGAGTAAAGAATCACTTACCTGTCAGATCTATGGAGAAGGGAAGAATAATGACCAAACAAAAGAGAGCAAACATTATGAAATGAAAAATGTATGATTTTGATGACATTAAATTAAAAAGGTTTTGTACAAACAAAACCAATGCAACTAAGATTAGAAATAAAGCAGAAAGCTGGAAAACAATTTTTTACAGCTAGTGTTTCTGATGAAGGCCTTATTTCTCAAATATATAGAGAACTGAGTCAAATTTATAAAGCTGCAAATCATGACCTAATTGATAAGTGGTCAAAGGACATTAATACACAGTTTTCAGATGAAGACATTAAACCTATCTATAATCATATGGAAAAATGCTCTAAATCACTATTGATTAGAGAAACACAAATTAAAACTCTTAAGTACAACCTCACACCCATCAGATTAGCTAATATGACAGAAAAGGAACATGATAAATGTTGGGAAATTTGGAACACTAATATATTGTTGATGCAGTTGTGAACTGATCCAGCCATTCTGGAGAGCAATTTGGAACTATGCTCAAAGATCTATAAAACTACATATCTCTAGCAATACTATTATTCGGTCTGTATTCCAAAGAGATCATGAAAATGAGAAAATAACCTACATGTATAAAAATGTTTATAACACCTCTTTTTGTGATGGCAAAGAGCTGGAAATTGAGGGATGCTCTTCAATTGAGGAAAGAATGTACAAGTTGTGGTATATGAATGTAATGGAATACTATTGCACAATAAAAAATGATGAGAAGGCAGATTTCAGAAAAGACTTGAAAGACTTACATAAATTGATACTGAGTAAAGTAAGGAGAACCAGGAGAACACTGCACATAGGAACAGCAACATTGTGTGATGATCAACTATGACAGATCTAATTCCTCTCAGCAATACAATGATCCAAGACAATTCCAAAAGACTAGATGGAAAATGTTATCCACATCCAGAGAAAGAACTCTGGAGTCTGAATGCAAATAGAGGCATATTATTTCTATTTTTTTTGTTTTTTGTTTTTTTCTTTCTCGTGATTTCTTCCCTTTTGATCTGATTCTTCTTAATGTGGAAACACATTTAACATGATTATACATATGTAACCTATATCAGATTGCTTTCTGTCTTGGGGTGGGAGGAGGAGAGAGAGGGAGGGAAAAAAATTTGGAACTCAAAAACTTCTAAAAATGCATTTTGTATTTAGGTTTAGTATTTAAATTTATAAAGTTTCTTTTTCATTGTGTATTTAAATTTTAGTTTAAAATAAATTAATTTTTAAAACTCTTAGAAAAATGAATGTTGAAAACTGTCTTTACATGTAATTAGAAAAAATAAAGTACTATTAAGTGGGTGAAAAAAGAAAAAGAATCTCAGGGCCAATAGCAATCATCTGGGTAGGAAATCTGAGGTAAAGTTATCTTTCGATGTGGAAGCAACAAGGTATAATAGATAAAGCACCTGAATTGCTGAGCTTGGTAATGTCCACCTGGGAACTCAGCTAGTGAGAAGGCTGAGGCTGGCAGAGCTCTTGAGCTCATGAGTTCTGAGCTGTAATAGGCCATACCAGTATAATATTTGGCTTCAATAGGGTGAGTCCTGGGGAAATTGGGATGGAAGTGGGGAGGAGAACCAGGTTGCCTAGGGAAAGATAAACCAGCCCACATTGGAAAAAGAGCAGCTTAAGATTTTCCTGCTCATTGGTGATGGGATCACCTTGAGCAGCCCCTGCCCTTCAATAAGATAAGGAGACATAGTCTTTAAAAAAAAGTACCAAAACCTTACTTTAAGTATGAAGAATTATGGTGATCGGGGCAGAGCCAAGATGGCGGAGTAGAAGGACGCACGTTTACGAGCTCCGAAACCAAAGCCCATAGAATTAATGTAAAAAGAGTCCCCCATAGCTTCTGGGTGAATACAAGGTGTGCAGAAGCAGAGTGGAAGAGATTTCCGTTCCAGGGAGCCCTGAAGACCCGTCCCCAGGGTCCGGCGCGCCCCGGAAAGTAAACCCGACCCCCAGCGCTGCCCTGGCCGAGGACCCAGAGAAGCTGATCCGAGCAGGCTTCAGAGACGGAAGCTGCAGCAGCTGGGAAAGCCCCTCCGCCCACAGAAGCAACAGGTCAGTGAGAGAGGCCGGGCTGAAGGAGAGGGGAAGCGGGGCGTCTCCGTGACTCGGGCCCCCTCGGGAGGAAGCTGCGGCGGCAGGGAGGGGGCAGGAAGCGGCGGCGGCAGAAGCGTGGGCTGGGGCTGAGGCGGCAGCGGCCCAGGACTCAGGAATCCCCCAGCAGCAGGCAGGATCTTCATTACGGAAGATTCCCGCATAAAACCTGACGGAGCTGAGCCTGGGAGACGGCCCTGCCCCCACCCCGCTCTGTTGCTGAAGGCTTCTGCTCGGGACCCCCAGGGGAGCTGAGATTGGGAGGCGGGGCCCCCCCACCCCGCCCCCACCCGCTCCATTCCTGGGAGTCTCTGCATAAAGCCCCCCCTTCCCCCCCAGGGATCAGAGTCTCGGAGGCAGCCCTGGCCCCACCCCAGCACCTGAACTAAAGCTCACTGATTGACAGCCAGCAGGAGGAAAGCCCATTTAAATCTCAGAAGCCAAGCACTAGCTGGGCGGATCCAGGCGGGGGTGGAAAGGAATCTCAGAAGTCAAGTTAACTGGCTGGGAAAATGCCTAGAAAAGGGAAGAAAAATAAGACTTTAGAGAGTTTTTTCCAACAAATGCAAATGATCCTGACCTTCGGATCTGAGGAAGATGAGGACGTATTCTTGCCATCAGGGAAAGACGTGGAGGGCGGGGCCTCAGTACCCCAGACACCCCAGGGGGGTGGTGGGTGGGCTCAGGCCCTGGAAGAGCTCAAAAAGGATTTTGAAAAGCAAGTTAGACAGGTGGAGGAAAAACTGGGAAGAGAAATGTCAGAGATGCAACAAAAGTATGAAAAACAGGTCAATACCTTGGTAAAGGAGACCCAAAAAAATGCTGAGGAAATTAACACCTTGAAAAATAGGCTCACCCAATTGGCAAAGGAGGTTCAAAAAGCCAATGAGGAGAAGAATGCTTTCAAAAGCAGAATGAGCCAAATGGAAAAAGAAGCTCAAAAGCTCACTGAATTTAATAGTTCTCTCAAAATTAGAATGGAACAGATGGAGTCTAATGACTTTATGAGAAACCAAGAAATCACCAAACAAAACCAAAAGAACGAAAAAATGGAAGAGAATGTGAAATATCTCATGGGAAAAACAACTGACCTGGAAAATAGATCCAGGAGAGACAATTTAAAAATTATGGGACTACCTGAAACTCATGATCAAAAAAAGAGCCTAGACATCATCTTCCATGAAATTATCAAGGAAAACTGCCCTGACATTCTACAACCAGAGGGCAAAATAAGTATTGAAAGAATCCATCGATCACCACCTGAAAGAGATCCAAAAAGAGAAACTCCTAGGAACATTGTGGCCAAATTCCAGAACTCCCAGCTCAAGGAAAAAATCATGCAAGCAGCTAGAAAGAAACAATTCCAGTACTGTGGAAATACAATCAGGATAACCCAAGATCTAGCAGCTTCTACATTAAGGGACCGAAGGGCGTGGAATAGGATATTCCAGAAGGCAAAGGAACTAGGACTGAAACCAAGAATCACCTACCCAGCTAAACTGAGTATAATACTTCAAGGGAAAATATGGTCTTTCAATGAAACAGAGGACTTTCAATCATTCTTGATGAAAAAACCAGAGCTGAAAAGAAAATTTGACTTTCAAACACAAGAATGAGAAGAAGCATGATAAAGTAAACAGCAAAGAGAAGTCTTAAGGGACTTACCATGAGTGAACTGTTTACATTCCTACATGGAAAGACAATATTTGTAACTCTTAAAACTTTTCAGTATCTGGGTAGTTGGTGGGACCACACATACACATGTACACGCATGCACACACATACACACATGCACACACATACAGAGATAGAGAGCACAGATTGAACTGAATAGGAGGGGACCATACCTTAAAAGAAACTAGGGTAAATGGTGAGAGAGAAATGTAGGGGGAGGGAAAGGGAAGGGGGTAACTATATGTCATTTAAGAGGCAGGTAGGAGTTTTTCTTAGTGGAGGGAAAAAGAGGAGAGCTGAGAAAAAAAAAACAAAAAACAAGAAGTTTGCGCTCATCACATTTGACTAAACGAAGGAGTGAAATGCACACTCATTTTGGTATGAAAACCTATCTTACAGTATAAGAAAGCGGGGGAGAAGGAGATATTGGGGGGGGGATAATGGAAGGGAGGGCAAAGGGAGGAGGGAGTAATTGAAAGTCAACACTTGGGGAGGGACAGGATCAAAAGACAGAAGAGAAACAATGAGGGGCAGGTTAGGATGGAGGGTAATCCAGTTAGTCTTACACAACATGACTATCAGGGAGGCCATTGGCAAAACTACACAGATATGGCCTATATTGAATTGCCTGCCTTCCCAAAGGGAATGGGTGGGGAGGGAGGGATGGGGAGAATTTGGAACTCAAAGTTTTAGGAACAACTGTTTAGTATTGTTGTTGCAACTAGGAAAGAAGACATACAGTTAAGGAGGAATAGAAAGTCATCTGGCCCTACAGGAGAAAAGAGAAGATGGAGACAAGAGAAGGGAGAGATGACAGAAGAGAAGGCAGATTGGAGACAGGGAAAATTAGATTGCTTGGGGTATTGGGGTGGGGGGAGGGGATAAAAGGGAAGAAAATTTGGAACCCAAAAATTTGTGAAAATGAATGTAAAAAAATTAAATAAATTAAAAAAAAAAAAAGAATTATGGTGATCCCCAAGTCCAACAGTTACTAGCTATGCAACACTAGGCAAGTGATTGATTCTCTCTGGACCAAATTCAGTTTTTGTATTTGGGGGGGGAGGTAATATTTGTAAGATTTCTCTATTTTTTGAGCATTTGGGAGACTATATATCACTATAAAAACATCAGATATTATTAGTCAACCAAATTTTTGTGGAATCCTACTACGCAGCACAGATAACATTTCCTTCCCCTACCTGAGACTCTGAGAAGTCTAACTGGGACCAGACCGTCAGACTGAGAATACTATTCAAATGCTGAATCAAAATATTCTAGTAAAGGACAAAGGCCCAAATTGAAGAGATATTTTTTAAAAATTACTTTGGAAAGCAACAAAACAGGAAAGTATCATGTCCTTCTATCTTTCACTCTTACCCTCAACAACCCTACTTCTGTGACATGGATCTTGACTGCCTCAGGATACAGAGTTGACAATCTAAGATGACAAGTGAGTGCTCATTTGAACACCCCACCCAGCATCACCTTTCCTCAGCACAGAACATCTGCCAATCCCTCTTCACTCCTGACCTTAATACAACCTCATAAAATCAGAAAATTTAGAACAAGAAGTAACCTTAGAGATCAAACATCCCAGCTCTCTCATTTCACAGATAGGGAAACAGAGTTTGAGAAAGAGCTGGACTCATCTAAGATCATGCTAGTCATAAGTAAGAGTCAGGATATGAACCAAAGCTTTATTTGGTTATTTATTTACTTACATTCAATTTTAAATTAATATATTTATTTATATATTTATATATAACCTATAATAATTATAATATCTAATATATTATACATAAATGTATTATATATTATATAATTATATAAATATAAAATATAATATTTTAATTATATTATAAATTTATAATTTATAATAATACAATATATAATTATGGAATATCATAAATATATGTTATATATTTATATATTATATATAAATAATATACTTATTTATATATTTAAATATAAATTTAAAGCATTCTTTTCTACTTCTTGCTTTCTTATGCTTAGGTAACCTCTTCCTAATTAGGAAAAGTCTGTCTCCTGTGGGTATGACTAATTTGGAACTAAGGATGTTTAAAATGCCACCATGATAGAGAATAAAGATTTCTTCCTAAAGATCACACCTGTAATTTGGGGACCTGTCACCTAGTGAATAGTGACACCTGTTAATGAGAACATAGGGCCAATGGAAAATAATATGTATTTATTTTGAAAGGGCTTCTGAAATTTTTGTAATTCAAATGAAGACATCCTATTTATTTTTATCATCATGGATCTCCTCCTCATCACTATTATTTTTCTCCTAGGAAATGTGACCTATGCTGCTTGGTGCTATGCAAAGAAGCCTGAACTTTGGTGTCACTAGACTTAAGTTGGAAGTCTAGTTCTGTCATTTACTATATTGACACGGAAAATGGAAAGAGAAATAACACATATTTGGTCAATTTTGTTTTGCTGCAAAATGGGATTCTTTACAAAATTACTTGTATGAAACATCAGTGATCTCTAATAATACTTTCATTTTCTAAAATAACCCTTTTTGTTCAAATATAGGCTGCTCCAGCTCAGAGAATGTTGTTATTTAGTCATTTCCAATCTACGTGACCCCATTAGGTAGAGGTACTGTAGAGATACTGTAATGATTTGCGTTTCCTTCTCCAGGTCATTTTACAGATGAGGAACTGAAGCCAATATGGTTAAAGTGACTTTCCCAAGGTCACACAGCTAGTAAGTAGCTGAGGCCAGATTTGAACTCCGGAAGATGTCTTCCTGCCTGCAGGCCTGACACTCTATCCACTGCACCACCTAGCAGATATTGAAGAAAGCATCTTATTTTTTTCCTTAGGAAGTTATTTGAGCCCTAGTTCTATCTGTTACTAGTGATGTGATCCTAGCCAAGTAACTCACCCGCTGGACCAGTCACAGTCTGTCCATTTGCAAAATTGGGATGGTAATATTTGTACTCTCTACCTCACAAGGTTGATAGGAGAAAGGCACTTTGGAAACCATAAATCATTAAAATGCCACATAATATTATTCAACAAATATTTGCAGAGGCCAGATTGTTCCACACAGGCACTCTTCAGATTGCATTTCTATTTTCTAAGCTGCTATGCTACTGTTAGGCCCATACAAAACTAATAAATGCTCTCTAAATGTTGAAAACAAATGAAATAAACCTCTAAAGTGGGTTTTATTTATAAAGAAAAAAATATAAGTATACACAAAAAAAATGATTAAATTAATATGGTAAAATGTGTTTCTCTATTTACTTTGGAAGAGTTTTTGAAACTTTTTGTAATTCAAACGAAGATATTTTGTTTATTCTATCATCGTTCTCATCATTCTATTGTTGTCTTACTAGGAAATGTGAGTTATTAATGCTGTCTGGTGCTGGGCCAAGAGGGCTGAACTTTGGAGTTACTTGGTGTTCGTCCTTCATTCTTGAAGACCAATGACATCACAAGGGTGATGAGTTGGGTGTGGATTGGATTTAAGTGAGGCCAGAGCTGAGCAAAAGTCATCAGCCTCACTTTCTCCTCCAGAGTCATCGTGAAATACAGTGGTAAGACATAAGTCAAGATGACGGATGAGGGCCCAGACTGCAGGGAGTGACCTGGGCCTTTCTAAATCAGGCTCCAGTCACTAGACCTGCGTTGGAAGTCTGATTCTGCCATTTACTATTCTGATGGTCTCGGACAACTCTCTGTACCTCAATTTCCTTATCTGTAAAATGTAAGGTTGAAGCAGGTGACTTCTAAGGTCCCCCCCACCCCCGGCTCTAGAGCTATAATACTATAATTTGTTGTTTTTATATCCTGAAATTTTACATTTGCAGAACACAATTTGAAAATTTAAAAATACAATTATCCAATCACTTCCTCAAAGTATATCTATATCTTTTTTAGATAAAATTCAGAAAAAAAATTAATCCTGGAATATATAGAGCCTGGGAGCTAAATTCTCCAAGTACCTTAATACCAAAGGATAGAAAAATCTTCTATATTCAGGCTGCTACATCTTTCAAAATTGAAACCACTAGGAAAATCAGAAGCTGCTGTCCTTGAAAAAGGAGCAGCATGGGAAGTATTGCTACACTTCACACATCTAGGAGGAATGTTTTACAGTTGTTGTCTGGCAAGGCCCAGCTGAGAAAGTACCTCATAGATCCTGTCTTCTGGATGGAGTGTGTGAACCTACAGATGTGCTGTGTTCTTTGTAAAAACATATTTCAATGCTTTTGAGTCTACCAAGATACTAGCCCCTGAGATACTTGAACAATGTTTTATTACATCTGCACACTGTGTAATTACTAAAGAGAATTTAATTAATTTATTCTTTTGTCATTTAGAAAGCACATTCCTCACAAATAGGTCAAAGATTATTTACTCCTATTTTACAGAAGAGAAAACTGAAGGTCAGAGAAGTGACAACTCACCCAAGGTAATACAGCTAGGAAGTCAAAGAACAAAACTGAAACACTAAGTTCCATTTTTCTTTTCATCCTAGGAAACAGCACATCCAAGGAATAGATGAGGAAAGGATCCCTTCTCTTGGGGAAAGAGTTCATAGAACCAAAGCATGTTAAGCTGCAAGAGGTCTTTGTAGAATTATAATACAACTCTGAGAATCAGCTGTAATTCTGGGATTTGTAATTCAGAGGGGACAAGCCCTCTCTCATAACCCTGAGAATGATCTGGACTATCGTAACCTTTGAACCAAAATAAAGGCTTCTGTCATGCTCCTCTTCTACTACAAGACAGCGGCCTGAAAGGAGTAGAAGGAGGTGACTTTCCCAGCTCCACACAGGACTGGAAGTCAAACTGGGAAACAACTGTGTATGCAGGGATAACAACCAAGAGAAGAAATTGAAAGCAGAAGCTGAAAGAAGAATGAAGCCATAGAGGAAGGAGAAGTTGAGGTGGCTCATTAGAACTCTATAAGCATCTCAGAGCAGAGGGCTCAGGCTAAAGTTACTGTTTGTACTACTCTCTTCTGGGATTAAAGGAAGTTCTCTTTCCTCAACATCTTTTCCTCGTGCCTACTCAGTAAAAGACTGTAATTTCTTTTACTTGTTACCTCAAATAGAGAAGAGCCAAGGGAGAGCTAGTGATACACATAAAATTCAATTAGAGCAGAGGATCCTCTGAGTATTGGAAATCTTCCTAACTGGGGTATCTAAGTTTTTGTCATTATACTATCAACTTTCTATCTGCCATTAACCTCAAAAAACAGGAGGGGAGGCAGTCAGTGAAGCATCATCTGCCCCCTAAGCTAAAAAAAAAAGTGAGCTAATTGTTATAAAAATACTTGATTGATTAAATCTCCAAAGAAAGGAAGAGTAGTGATGGGTAAAGAAAAGCTCACAACCTAAACTACTCTCCTTGGAAGGAGACAGGCAAGCCCTGGGAAGGATTCCGTCCTGTTCTAACTAGAAGGGATAAAGCAGCAAAAAGGTTTGAGTAGCAACTGGCCAACTCTACATCCTGCAGCATTGCACAACAGTGTTGAGACGCGTAATTTTAGAACTGGAGGATACTTCTGTGATCTCTGATTCCGTAAGTTCCTCACTTTTTTGGTCTCATGGACACTTTTGGTGGACTGGTGAATCCTATGGACTCCTTCTCAGAATGTTTTTAAATACATAAAATAAAACACCTAACTAAGATCACAAAGATCTTATCGAAATATAGTTATCAATTTAAAAAAAAACATGCTATACACTCCAGGGGGAGGAACCCTGGCTTAGTCCAATTCATTCATTTTATAGATGAGAAAATTGAGACTCTTGGTCATTACATAAATAGGAAGTGATGAGTTGGGATCTGAATGCTTCAAAAATCAGTGGTTGCTCCAGTGCACCACAGTGGCCACAGGACACAAAATGTTGGCATAGGAAAGAACCTTAAGACATAGAATCCCAAGGCTGGGAAAGATCTTAGGCATCTTAATCCAAATCTATCATTTTATAGATAAGGAAACTAGGACCAGAGAGATTCGGTCATTTAATCAAAATCATCACGCTAGGACCCCAGCCAATCTCCAGTCTAGCACTCTTCCCCCACAAGGTTTGCTTTGCCAGGAACTGGATATTGGCACTCTTGGGCTCTCCTTTAACAGATGTAGTAAGTTAATATTGCACTCAATATTACACTCGATGATGGTCCAGACAAACTTGATCTACTTCTAGTACTGAAAGAGACCTCATTTTCCAAAGCACAAAAAGATAGATACAATTTACAACCCACTGTCAAGAAGTCTAATTGGAGTGGAAAGTAAACAAGCATTTATTAAGTACCTCCTGTGTGTTAGGCACTGTGTTAAGGACTTTACAAATAGTATCTCATTTGATCCCTGAAAGGGGTAGGAAATGTTATTATGTTAACATTTATAGTTAAAGAAACTGAGGCGGACAGAAGTTAAATGACTTGCCCAAGGTCACACAGCTAGTGAGAATCTGAAGTCGCATTTGAACTTAGGTCCTCCTCATTCTAAGCCCAATACTTAATCCACTGCACCACCCTGTTGTCTCTCTACCATGAAAGATAGAGAAAGAACATTTAGGAAGGAGAGATTGCTTAAACTTGGGAGTAGAGAGAGAATAGGGAAATCATTGATAGGTTCCTTCCCTCTCCTCTCATCCCCTCCACCTCTCTTTTCATTCCTGGGGCTATGCCTTTGGGGTCTTTCCTGGAAGGTGGCATCTGAACAGCACCTTCAAGGAAGGCAGGCAAAAAGTCCTTCCTATAATAATGGCAGTGGATACCAGTGACTTTGTCCTAGTGATACTTTCTCTCCATAATCTTATGAAACAAAGGGAAAGAAAAGAAAGGATAAACAGGATGTATGGGAAGGGAAAGAGGCAAGGAGCTGAAGAGAAGGTTGAAGTTGAGGATGATAGGTCTGAGGGGGCTCACTGTGACCCTTTTCAATTCAGAATTAATTCACAAGCTGTAGTAAGCCCACATCCCTAAGACCAATATTACTGGAGCTGCCATCAGCTCTCTAATCAATACCATCTCCTGCTGTGCATGCCAAATATTAACATGAATCAAGGGAAAGAGCTCAGACAAGCTGCTCACGAGGCCTTAGGAAAGGAGAGAGCTGGGAGGAGAAAGAAGGAAATGATAATAAATTGACTTATTCAGCTAAAGTCTCCAGCACCTAAGACTAGCCCTCCTTCCTGATCTAAGCTGACATGGTATTTAAACCAATAGAGAAAAGAGAAGGAAGGGTCTAAAGGGGAGGGAACTGAGCCTTTAGTAGGGATTCACTTCACTAGGGCAGTACCAGAGCAGTTCTACCCACCCCTCCCATTCCAAGACCTCTCTCTTCACAGCCCACCTCCATCCCGCCCCTCAATGTCCCAAAGCCTGTTTCCCAGGTCCTTCTGCTCCAGTCCTGTTTGACTCCTCCCTCCCTTTTCTGGGTCAAGGACCACAGAGGTCATCTAGCCAAACTGAGGCCCATAGAGGCCAAGTAACTTGTTTATTGTCACATCAGCATAGACCGGAGAACTGGGATTCAAACATGTCACTGATAAAAATCCCTCCCCTCACAGCAGAGTGTATCTAAGTGAGGCCCTTTCTAGAAACAGGCACCATTGTGGTGTCAATGTGGGTTTCTGCATATTTTCCACTCTTCTAGAGAGAAAAACACTAAGACAGATCTCTTGGGCCTGGAATGGTGGAGAAGGGAAGAGACAGGGAGTGATTAAGAGTTTACTATATGCCAGGCACTGTACTAACATTTTCCAAACATTATCTCATTTGATCCTTACAACAATCCCATGAGGTAGATGCCATATGTTATCTCCATTGTACGTGAAGAAAACTGAAACTGAGCAAGGCTAAGTGACTTGTTCAGGGTTACCCAGTGACTAAATGTCTGAGGGAGGATTTGAACACAGGTACTCCTGACTCCAAGTGCAGCTTTCTATTCACAATACAGCCTAACTGCTTTCTCTAAAATTTCTTGATCCTTGGAGCCTTCACTTTTACCTTAAAAGGCACACTGGCCAGCAGGGTGCTGGTACAAAATAGTTGCATAATAAATGCTTATCAATTGATTTTTTTTATTTCCCCCTCCACTCCCAGCACCAAGTGGCCAGTCCTCAAATATCTAGAAGGCCTGTCACATAAAAGGGGGATGAGATTTGTTTGTTCTACTTAGCTCTAGAGGATAGAACCAGGAGAATTCATGGAAGGAATAGTCAGACTTCAGTGGGACACACAGAAAACTTTCAAACAATGAATGCTGTACAAAAGTGCACTGAGCCATTTGAGGACATTGAGGGATTCTCCTTGACAAGAAATCTTAAAACAGAAGTTCTATGACTACTTACAAGGGATTCTATAAAGATGACTTCTTTTCAGATACAGTTCAGGCTAGATAATTTCTGAGGTTCTTCATAATGCTGAGAGTCTGGGAAAGTTATAGGGGTGGGGGAGGGGGTCTTGCCTAGGGTCCTTGAGCCATCTCACCTTCTTGATCTGTTATGACTGATACCTAATTATCCCTCTCACAATTTATGCCTTTTCTCTCAGCTTGACTTCTATGTCAATCTATTACAAAAATTCTTTGTATACTTGTTTCCTGAGGATAAGGGTAAGGCAAAGCAATTTATTTCACCCAGAGTTTATTGTGTGCCCAGGTTTGTGTTAGGTGCTTTGGTTGATGCAAGAGCTAAGTAAAACAGTTCCAGCCCTTGAAAAGCTCAGAGAACCAAGAGGAGCGGTGAACCTGAAGACCAATAACTGACAAGGAAGCAGTGTGGAATAATGGATAAACCACTGGACTTGGAGTCAGGAATCTTGCTTCAAACACTTAACTAGCTATGTCACCCTGAATAAGCCAGAACCTCTCTGAATCCCAATTTCCCCATCTGTAAAACACCAAGTTCTGCCTCAAAGACCTCTATGGTTCCTTGCAACCCTAAGTCTATCAGCCTATGATTAAGCAACAAATCAGAAAGTATCCATCCAAATGAAAATTGACCAACACCCTGGAGGCCTAGACACTTTCTCCAAGCCTTATAGTCTCTAGAACGTCTCCAAAACAGGAATTACATGCAAGATATGCAGCAATTGTTTTCCAAGCTCTAAGACGCCAAGGACCTTAATGAGATTTTTTTTAAACCCTGTAACTAACTGCAGAGAAGACAAATCCCTAACCCCTAATATGCTTACTTGGTACCTGCTCCCCCACTGGCCACTATGCTCTAAGTTACTCCAGTAGACCCACAAGCTAACAACAGAACTCAACTCTGCTTTCCAACCTCCCTGTGCTGGGGAAAACCAAATGACGAAAGCTTGCTCTGACTAGGACAGCAACTCAGAAGCATTTTGTGCTACCACAGGACTTAGCTAGAGAAATTAGGAATGGAAGGATCTTGAGCAGGATGTAAGTGAATTGGCATCCACCTGAGGCCAGTTGTATTCCTCAAGAAGTGATTTGGAATATAAATTGAGGATGGTGAAATCCAAATGAGGACAAGACAGCTTTGAGGCCCAACCCTCAGGATCAAACACAAACTCCTCTATTTGGTATTCAAAGGCTCTCATAACCTAGCTGTCACACACATACACACACACACACACATACACACTTTCAGTCTTCTTAAAGCTTACTTCCCAACATGTACTCTTCAATCCAGTTACACTGACGTCCTGGCTGTTCCAGGAACAAGGCACTCCATCTCATGGTTAAAGGCATTTTTTCCATCTGTCCCATGGGAAAGAGATTTGGTGGTATGTTGTCATCCCCAGTGTATCTATCTGCGACCCAAGGTGACAATAGTCTGCAAAACTGATCCTAACCACTGAGGAAGAGACTCATATTCAATTAAAAATGAGGTTATGCAAAGAATTTTTAGAAAGAAAACCATCCAAATGGGAATCATTTTCTTCAAAGTCATCTCCCTGAGAATCCACAGTTCATTCCAATGACACCATCGTAGTTTCAGAAAACTTGTTAGTTCCTCTTTTGGGGGAAATATGAATCCAAAGAACCCTAAAATCAGTTTTAGAAAGGATCTCAGATCAGCTGCGAATGACTTAGCTCTTGTCAGCAATACCATGATCCAAGACAACTCTGAAGAACTTAAGATGGAAAATGCTATCCCTCCCCAGAGGAAGAACTGCTGGTTTCTGAATACAAATTGAAACAAGCTCTTTTTAAACTTTCTTTATTTTTCTTGAGGTATTTTTTTTTTCTTTTTGGCCTGCTTTTTTTCACAGTGGAAATGTTTTGCATGACTGCACATCTATAACCTACATAAAATTGCTTGCCTTCTCAATTGGTGGGGGAGAGGGAGAGAATTGAGAACTCAAAGTTTTAAAAACAAACACTAATTATTTTTACATGTAACGGGGGAAAAATAAAATACTAAAAAATAAAAATTAAAAAAAGATCCCAGAGATCATCTAGCCTGAACTTCACTTATGCCTGTACACTCCTGAGGACTGATCCTGGTTCCAATTGAAGACCTTAATGATGTGAATTTCTCTATCTCCCAAGGCAACCTCCAAATAAACAGCTCCAAATAAAAAGAGAAATGAATTATAAGTCAAACCCTATCCCTACCACTTACTACTTATGTTACCTTAGGCAGATTACATAAACTCTTTGGGATTCAGTTTCCTCATCTGAAAAATGAGGAGGGGGGCCTGACTAGGTCTCTCCTAGTCAGCCAAAATCAGCCTCCCTATAATTTTTCTCCTTTTCCCCCTAATTTTGCCCCCTGGAGCCAAACAGAAACAGTCTTCCACCTAACAGCCCTTTGGATAGTTGAAGACAGCAGTGATGGAGTCCCTTAAAGTTTCTCCTCCTCTTCACATTAAAACATCCCTAGTTCCTTCAACCAATACTACATCTGAGGCACCTTCTTTTAAATCTCCTCAATTGTAGCAAATCTTTGACATTTGAGGATGCATTTAATTTCTGGAAACAGCCAAGAGTCATTCAGAGAAAGTTCTAGTGGAAGGAGGTGGGTGTCAAACTGGATAATGTCATTTTGGGTCAAAACCTACGTGAGGCTATAAAGTAGGAAGATAGATGTTCTTGTGTGACTCATAAACTCAATCCTATAGCAGCTGCAAAGGAAGAAGGAAAAGAAAAATGCTCTCATAGTTCCCATTTAACTAAAGCTCATCAAGGTTTACAAAATACTTTTCCCACAACAGCCCTTACAGGTAAATGATAGAAGTCTTTTTATTCCCATTTTAGAGATTAGATAACTGAGCATCAGAGATGCTCAATGCTGTTCCCAGGATCACATAGCAAATAAACATCAGAGCCAAGAACATCCGAGTCAAGATTTCTCTGACTCTAAGATATGTGCTTTCACTACACAAGACTGATATGGACATACACCACTATGCCCTTCATTATCAGTGATGTTCTGTATGTTTCCAAGAATAGAATATAGTCTCCATGGATGGTGAGGATCTGTGGAACATTCATCAGGGAAGATATATGGCATAATGAATAGGACACTAAACTTGGAATCAGGAAGACCTGGTTCAAATCCTACTTCATGCTTTCTAGGTGGATGACCCTGGACAGCATCTCAGTTACCTTAGCTATAAAATGGAAGGGGAAGAGGGAAATTAATAGACTCTAAGGTCCCTGCCAGCTCTAAATAATCAATGACCCTATGAACTCATTCCCCTATGACCAGAGGATTATGGATTTAGAGCTGGAAGGGATCTTAGAGGCTGCTTAGTATAACTCCTTCACTTTTCAGATGAGGCCAAGAGAAGGTACATGATTTGCCTGAAGCCTATTATCCTTTAAGGCTCAAAGATGCTACTGCAAAAACACTGGGTTAAGGGGTATGGTGGGGGAATGACTGAGCATGCATAGAGACCCTCCTTTGGGTCAGCACCCCAAGGCCAATAAAGCTCCCTCCTGAGTCTCTCAGTTCTTGAGCTACTCATTTCCTTCAAAGGCTTCTGATGTTTCACTTCAAAGGAATGAAATCAGCAACTTAGCAGGAGCCCCATCTAGTCTTTTTGCATGGTGTCATGAAGAACCCTGGGTGGGAAGCAGAGGACTTTAGATCAATTCCTCCTATACTAACTGTGTGATCCTGAGCAAGTCACCTATTTTCCTCCTCTGTAAAAATCAATCCATAAACATTTATTAAGTGCCTACTATGTTCCAGACACTGTTCTAGACACTGGAAATAGAAAGACAAAGAAACAAAAGATGACTGCCGATTACGGTCTCTTAGGACGAAAAGCATAGAGAAAATTAAATTAATTTCAGGGGAAGGGTGTGATCAGGTGTAAGCTAGATGATATGGTAAGAAGAAAATGCTTTCCAGGAAAGGGGGACCATCTGTATAAAGGCATGGGTGGAGAAAGGAAGGGAAAGGTCACATACAAGGAGCAGTCAGCCACCTGGCATGTTGTCCATGATGAGAAGTGCTCCTTGACTCCCTGAAAGGCTGTTCTGGCTCTTACTCCCAGATATCTCAGTTCAGTCCTACTAGTTTCTTATTCACTGATCCAGTTCACAAACTTCTCATACTCTCTCTTGCTCCTCACTGCCCTTTCCTATCACATAATACCTGAGTTCAAAGCTCTTCATTTCATTCATACTTTTATCTGACAAAGGTCTGCCTCCTTCCTTGACTTCCATGCCACTCAACCCAGATAATACTTATAGTAATAACTAACATTTATATATTTCCTCCTATATGCCAAGCACTGTGCTAAGGACATTACAATTATCTCATTTGACCCTCAAAATAACCCTGGGAGGTCGGAACTATTATCTTCATTTCATAGTTGAAGAAATTGTGGCAAACAGAAGTTAAATAACTTGCCTAAGCTCACTCACATAGTAAATGTCTGAGGCTGGATTTGAACACAGATCTTCCTGACTCCCATCCTTGCCCTCTATGCCCTCAATCACTTAGCTGCCTAAATCTCAGTCTCCTTATGTAGGATATGACTGTAGGCTCACCAGTTTTCCTTATTATTTAAAATATAATGTTCCAATTTCCCCAGTAACTGGAAAAATGGTAAATCACTGATTCCTTGGGTGAGCATCCTAATTTACTTAGATTTCTCATGTCTGAAAATCTTCCTTCTCACTTCTCATATTCAACCAGTTAAGTCTTGTAAATCCCATTTCTGTAACATCTTCCACATTCACTCCCTCCCCTCTATCTTTTCCCACTGGAACCGCACTAATATACATCGTCCTCACCACCTGACTGAAAGTGCAGCTTCAGCCTCTTAGTGGTTTTTTCCACTTCCACTCTCTCCCACTTCTAACCCATCCTTCATTATTCCTGCCAGATGAATCTTCCTTAAGCACCAATCTTTTCATTTTGCTCCTCTACTTGAAAACCTTCAATGGCTCCCCTATTGCCTACTGAATGAAACTGAAACTCTCCTTGGCATTCAAGGCTCTCCATAGTCTGGTACTATCTGACCTTCCCAATTTGAGCTTACCATACTCCCTTCCAAATATATGAAGCTCAGCCAAACCCCAGGATCTTCCCACTTCCAACTCCCAAAGCACACTTCCACGCATTTACCTATCAAAGCTATAACTAAGGCAGGTCAGCTGAGACTTTGACATGCCTACATAGTTCTTCAGCAGCATAGAAACAACAGGAATTAACACCTAGCATATCCTGTGACCATGTTTTGCCCTGTTACCTTTCTGAATTATCCCAGGTGCCTTCTTCCACTTGGACTCCAGTTTATGAATACGCTCTCAAAGCACGCTGCCTGCAAATAAATACAATATTGCATATATGGTTCTGTTAAGGTTGAATCTGGAGGAAGTATCACCTTCTTTCTGGAACCTACGCCTCTCTCAATGCAATCCAAAATAGGATTGACTTTTTCAGCTGCCAAGTCACACTACTACTCATAATGAGCTTGCAGTCCACTAAAACCCTCAGATCATTTTCAGAATAGCTGCCTCTCCCATTTTGAACTTGTAAGTTGATTCTTTTCTGTCCCTATGAGTAAAACTTTATATTTCTCCCTATTGCATTCCAGCTTATTAGATTCAGACCAACGCTCCAACCTGTCAGGATCTTCTTGATTCCTGACTCTGTCATTGAGTGTATTAGCACTTGCTCTCTCTCTCTCTCTCTCTCTCTCTCTCTCTCTCTCTCTCTCTCTCTCTCTCTCTCTCTCTCTCTCTCTCTCTCTGTCTCAGTTTTTTGTCAGCTGCAGATTTGATGAGCATGCCATTTATGCCTTTCTTATTATTTTTCTCTGGGCCCAGAGTGATGATGATTTGGAAAGGGAAAAGGAGTCTGGCAAAGCATTGTCTCTTCATCCTGGCACACATGAGAAGGATGATGGATCACCTTTCCCACCTAACTAGGCGTCACAGGGAACACAGGCTTCAACAAGTCAGGAGCCATATGATTGGATAGAGACTATAATCAGCATCCAGGATTTGCTGCTTCTTTTGCTTTCTGTTACTCATGAGTTCTGGCCTTGCTTATCAGCATGAGGGTGAGAAGGAACGAGAGGGTTGTACCTTTAATTTCAGTCTTCTGGGCTTCTATGGGTTAGATCAGAGAGGCTGGGATTGTAGATACCAGAGATCAGCGCTAAAGCAGCAACCCATCTCCTGGCATATGGAAGCAGGAGAAAGGAGGGTCAAGAGTCCAGAGACTGGCAATAACTGTTACTCCCACTGGATTGGTGAGCTAGAAGGGAACTTTAGCTTCTCTCATTTTTTCCCCCATTTACAACCCGTGATGCTGAGATGGGTTCTTAGGCACATCTTCCTATATTCTTTTCCATTATCTGTAAGTATTGGTGGTTCAGAGATTTTCCCCTTAATGTCCCTGACACACCCAAAGATCGAGGAGAGCAAGCAAGAGGAGATTTAGGAGCTAGAGGTGGCTCTCCGTTGGATCTCTGGACCTATTTCTTCCTCTTTTTTACCATGTTCCATAAACAAAGTTATCAAAGCATGCTAAGTTTTCAAGACCAGGAGAGAAGAGCCCAGATAGATGGAACTAGGTGGGTTGGGGGGTCATGAGCTGCCTAATACAGAACAGAGATTTCATATTATATACTTGAGTGATGTTCCCTTTCATCCTTTAGACTAATTCTGGACCTAAATAGAATCACTGCTTAAAGCCACCGGCTCAGTTGTGAGGGGAATAATTTAGGGACCTGCAAACCTGCAAGCTAATCCTCCTTTGGTCCCCGATCAGTTAGATTGTTGCAGTCTTTTAGAAAAGCTATCCCATGTAGGGACAGCTAGGTGGCACAGTGGATAGAGTGACATACCAGAACTCAGGAGGCTCATCTTCCTGACTGCAAAGCTGGCCTCAGACACTAACTGTATGTCCCTGATCGAGTCACTTAACACTTTTTGTCTCGGTTTCCTCATCTGGAAAATGAACTGGAAAAGGAAATGGCAAAAACCACTCCAGTATCTTTGCCAAGAAAACCTCAAATTGGGTCACGAAGAGTCACACATGACTGAAAAAATAACAATTCCACGTAGACCCCAGAGAGACCCTGACAAGATCACTAGGCTGCCGGCTCAAAAAAGAACACCCTTAGTAGATAATCTACATAGAGACATTCTGCCTTGCAGCAGGTTTGATAAAGGTAGCTATAGATCCACATGACCCAAGACACCAAGAAAGGGAATACACTAGTTAGTGAGAATAATTAGTTAAAACAGGAAGCTCTACTCCTGGCTCACCTTTCATCTTCCCTTTTGTATTGAATTTCTACAGTCTTTAAAGTCCAATTCAAATACTGCATCCTCCAGGAAGCTTTTCTTGATCACCCCAATCACTAATAACTTTTTGAGCTCTGATAGGAATTGCCATCCATTCCTCTTGCCTTGGAGGGCTGGATAACAGCGTGGACAATTCATCTCCCTCAGGGCTAATGTGATCAGTGGTGCAGTGCACAGTGTACCAGTGCAGGAGTCAGGAGAACCTGAGTTCAAATCTCACCTCAGACCCTGGACACTACTAGCTGTGTGACCTTGGGCAAGTCACTTAACCCCAATTGCCTCATCCTGGGTCATCTCCAGTCATCCTGATGAATATCTGGTCACTGGATTCAGATGGCTCTGGAGGGAAGTGAGGCTGGTGACCTGCACAGCCCTGCCTGGCTCAAAACAAAGTCAAATGCAAGTCATGTCATTATTTCTCTAATGGCGTGGTCTTCTTCGGCAAGGAAGGACACACACACACACACACACACACAAACACACACACGCTGGACTGTGTCTGTTTTTTTTTCCTTTGCAAGGTCTTCAGTTCCATGAAGGAAGGAATAATTTTCTATAAACTTTGTATCTTTCCTAACATGTAGCAGAATGTTCTGCACACAGTAGGCACTTAAATATCTACTAAATTGAACTAGATTGAATTCCAGCAGATAACGCTGTAGTGACAAGGAAAAAAAAAAAATATATATATATATATATATATATATCATGACTGAGATTTATACAGTGCTTTACTGCTACAAAGCACTTTATACACTCTATGTCCTTTAATCACCTGTGAGTCCTGTGAGGAAGGTACAGTACATAAAGAGCTGAACCCCCATTTTAACAAAAGATAGAGTAACATGCCTCTGGATAGAATAACTAGCAGAATGAGGATTTGAACTCAGGTCTTCTACCTCCAGCTGGAGAGGTTCTTCCACTCCTCTGCCCTGCCTGCAGCCTGAGTGCTGAGCCTACGCCCACACTCTATCCCCAGGGTCTTTGGCTCTTTCTCCTCCCCGGAGGGGTAAGGCGGCATCCTAGTGAATGCTAAATAAGATCGAGGAGACGCAGCCTCTGTTTGCATGGGCTTCTGAATCAGCAGCTGCAAACCCAGCTGAAGGGGAAGGGAATTTGGCTGCGACAGCAGCTGTGTTTTTCAACCTCTTCACTCTCAGATAAATAAATATGCTCGGATGCAATTTCCACGAACATCAATATTGACCTGAGGTTGAAACGCTTCTTGCTCAGCGGGTGGATCATGCAGAAAAATAGCACCATCTCCCGGCTCTGCCAAGTACCCGGGAGCAGGTGCCTCCTGGGGAGCGCGGTGAAATGCCATCTCCGACCAGGAGCCTGCCCCGTCAAGAATAAACAGTGTCTGGGGAAGGGAAACCATTTAGTCGGATATCTTCAGCTTACCTGGCTAGAGGAGACCCAGAAGGGGTCATCTAATGCATCCCTCTGCCTTTGGGGTCCCCTTTCCCCAAACCAATCATCCCGGGCACCTCGAAAGAGATCCTATTAGGGGATGGGGACCCCTGGGGAATACATAAGAGCTCACATTCATATAGAGCTTTTGGATTTGCAAACTGCTTTAAGACCTCCCTCAAGTTTGTCCTTGGAGCCAGTACGAATTCCCAGTATTGCTGCTGAAATCAACATTCTCTTCCCCTATATTAAGTCAGAACACTCACTCTTCTGCACCCGTTCCTCCCCTCCTCCGGTTCTAGTATCCATCCATCTGACCGCTAACCTAGAGCAAATCATCTTAGCTCTCTGAGCCTCAGGTCTTCCTCTGTAAGCAGCAGAAGACCCGATTTCTGCAGGCTTGTGCAACATTCATAAATTCAATAAATGCATGCTATCCATCAGCACCACGCTGAATATGGAAGCGTATGCACAGCTTCCAGCCAGGAAAACCTGAGTTCAAATCCTCCCTCAGATACTTACTGTATGACTCTGGGCAAGCTACTTAATCTTTTTGTGCCTCCTCAGTTTCTTTATCCCTAATATGAAATTTGTCCTACAAGGTCCCTTATAGTTTTAAATCTATGATTTCCAAGGGACAGAGAGATCACAGTGGAAGAGGCATTGAAGTTGGAGTTTATAGGATGGGTAGGAATTGCATAGAAAAAGAAAGGAGGAGGGGAAAGCATTTTAGCATAATGAATAACATGAGCAAAACCAGAGAGGTGGAGGAGCACAGGAGGTACCCAGGACAGAATGTATTCTATTTTTTCTGAAGTGTAGCATTAGTGAAGAGGACAGATAAGGTTAGAAAGCAGGATGGTAAAAGCCTTGAAGGCCAGGCCAGAAAGTCTGAACTTTGCTTTACAGAGATTAGGAGATCACTAAAAAATTTTGAACAAAGAAGAAATCATGGCCAGAGCGCTACTGTGAGAGTCAGTTGTGGGGTGTGCGAGTCCACAAGATGAGGGAGACCAAAATATAGATTGCAGAAGAACTCTAATTATCATCATAATAAGTATTATTGTTTTAATTTTTTAGCTCGATTTTTTTCTCTATTTTTACCTCACTAGCATCTCTATAAGTGGCCACATTGTATGTGCTAATTGATGGGAGTTGAATGATAACAGATGTTCACCAAACCTAGTAGGGGGGATAGGATTCTGGGAGTGACTAATTATAGAAAGAAATAGGAGAGGAGTGAAGCTTAGGGGGCAGGAGACTGCCTGGGACAGCTTCTTATCCTGGACAAAGTGCTGCATTTGAAATTAGAGGACAAGTTCAAAAGCTGACCCTGACCCAAAGTTATAGGACCATGAGCAAGATTCTTCAAATCTCTGAGCCTTGATTTCCTCTTCTGTAAAACTGGGATAAAATACTTGCACTCCCTACCTCATCAACTTGTGAGGTTGTGTTAAATGGCTATAAAAAGGAAGTAATTATCACCAACTGCTTGGGGTCTGGCAATGATGGTAGAATGGGATGACAAATAGGGCTGAACTGAGAGTAGGACCTAAGTTAGACTGGTACAAAAGGATGCAAGTTCCTCAGGGGCTGGGAGTGCTTGGAGGTAATTATGGATCAGGCTGGGGGTAGAGAAAGAGAGAAAATTAGGAAATCCAGATAGAATCTTCATGTGACTGGACACAGAGATTGCTCAAAACCAGGAACAAAGCTCAGGTAACTAGTTAGAAAGCCCTAGGCTGGACCAAGTTGACCTAGGTGGCATCCTTTCCCCCTTTACCTGCTCTATTGCCAAGGCTTATTTGACCTTTATAATATTTCTTGTGTATCCCCCTTTCTGTCCTCTGACACTGCTCCTACCTTTGTGCAAAGCCTTTACTTCATACCTGGACTATTGCAATGATCTTCTGGTTGGTATCCCTGCCATAAGTTTCTCCCCACTCCAGCCCACCCAAAGTGACCTTCCAGAAAAGGAAGCCTAACCATGAATTCCAATGGCTCCTTTTTACCTCCAGGATTAAATATAAAATTTTCTGTTTGGCCTTTAAAAATTTTTCCTAATCTACCCTCCCCACTCTTTCTAGTCTTCTTATACCTTATATCCCTCCACATACTTGGAAGTCCAGTGACACTGACCTGGCTATTCCTCCCCCATTACACTCTTATCTCCAACCCCAGGCATTTTCCCTGGCCATCCTCCAAGCCTGGAATCCTCTCCTTCCTCATCTCCTCCTGGTTTTCCTGGCTCCCAAGTCCCAGCTAAAATCACACCACTATAAGAAACCTTTCCTGATTCCCTTAACATTAGTTCCCTCTCTTTGCTGCTTATTTTCAATTTATTCTGTGTACAGTTTGTTTGGATAGAACTGTCTCCCCATTAGGCTGCAACTTTTTTGAGCACATAGATTGTTCTTTTGTAATCTTTCTTTGTCTCCCCAGTGTTTGGCCCAATGCCTGACACATAGTAGGTGCTTAATAAATGTTAATATACTAACTTCTGAGTGTATCTGTAATTGCCTACACTAGGGGCAGTTAGGTGACACACTGGATAGAGCACTAGACCTGGAGTCAGGGAGACCTAAGCTCAAATACAGTTTTACTAGCTGTGTGATCCTGTTTGCCTCAATTTCTTCCTCTGTAAAATGGAATTGTAAGGATCAAATGAGACAATTACCATAAAGGGTTTAGCACAGTATCTAACACATAGTAAGTGCTATATAAATGTTGGCTGCTACTACCACTACTATTACTACCACTACTATTAATTACTATCACTACCACTATGACCCTGAAAGAGCCTATACTTGGGAAACCCTTGTACCTCAGTTGTATAGTGCTCTTTTTGGCCTGGAGATAAATGGACTGAAAACTGAACTGCCACCAAGGATGAACTCTAGCAGATGTAATACTATGAGCCCTCATGTTACATCCCAGTAAGGACTCACCAGGGTCTCTCACAGTGAAAGCAGAAATGGCAGATGAACTGGATAGCCTGAAATTTCTCCTAGTTCCATGCTTGCTATGACCCGATGGAGAGAGGATAAGTGCTAGAGCCAGTACAACTGTGTTCTAGTCCTGGTTCCCTACTTACTAGCTATATGAATTGGTTGCTGTTATCATTCAGTCGTGTCCAGCTCTTCCTGATCCCATTTGGGGTTTTCTTGGCAAAAGATACTAGAGTATTTGGCCACTTCCTTCTCCACCTCATTTGACAGATGAGGAAACTGCAGCAAAAGGTACTAGAGTATTTGGCCACTTCCTTCTCCACCTCATTTGACAGATGAGGAAACTGCAGCAAACAGGGTTACATGACTTGCACAGGGTCACACAGCTAGTAAGTATCTGAGACAAGAATTGAACTTATGATGAGTCTTCCTGACTTCAGGCCTAGGACCTCTATGCACCACGGTGCCACCTAGCTGATCATATGAATTGGATAATTCATCACCTTATCTCTTCAACTTCCTCATCCACAAAATGGGCATAATGACACCTGTACTTCCTACCTCCTAGAGTTATTGGGGAGAAAGCACTTTGCAAATTGTAAACACCATACAGATGTGCTATTGGTTTCTATGAAAGCTTGGTACATTACACCATTTTGAATGTAGTTAAAGCCTAGAAGATTCCTTCCCTCCCCACTTTTTGCAACCAAAATCATGCTCCTTAAGGATAGGGACTGAATTTTCTTTTTTATCTTTGTATAAGTGGGATACCACCTTGTACATGACAGGTGCTTAATCGTTGAACTAAACCAGGCAGGGCTGTGGAAATAAATCCAGCAACATTCTAACTCATAATCTTCCCTAAACTTTCCTGAGTCTGTTCCTGGGATCAGAAAGCTCTGACTTAAATTCAGTTTCCATCTCTCCTTCACCCCCACAACTATTTTAACTATTGTTATTTTAACCCTCTGTTTTTCAGGAGCAGGACAAGTCACTTAGCACCATCCTTTTGTCTGTTAAAGACAGCTCAGCCTTCTCTTCCCAGGCAAGGCAATCCCAAGTGCCTTGCTGGTCCAAAGGACAGCTTTTATCTTGAGGGTAGTGGGGTCTGTCTTTACCAGCATGAGTCACTTTATTTTTGCCTCTCCCACTCTGGAGGGAAGGGGAGAAAAGAAGAGAGGAGGGCAGAGATGGGGACTGGAAGAGAGCAGAATGGAATATTATTTATTCAATCATGCCCTAAACTTCCACTACAGATAGATGGAAATCTAATCAAAGATGTCCACCAGCATTGGACCTATTTTCCAACCCCAGAGGAAGACCTCCTGGAGAACAGTTCCAACAAGGCAGGAAAACCAGTCACTTAATTTCAGCAAAACTTTGATTTTTTTTCTTTTTCTTTGTGTCTCTCTGCCTGTCCCTCCCCTCTCCATCTCTCTGTCTCCTTTCCAACTCTGAATATATGTGTGTCTCCTCTCTCATTCTGTTCATTTTTTTTCTTACTGTCTCCCTCCCACCTCTGGCTTTTTTCTTTCTTTCTCTTTCCCTATCTCCCCATCCCTTTCCTTCCCTATATAGCCCCCTTTCTCCTTCTGTCTTCTTATCCCTTTGCTACTGTTTCTCCTAATTTTTCTCTATACCTCCCTCTCAGCCATTCCCTCTTCTCCCCTGTTCATCTTTCTCTTCTACCTCTGGCTCTCCTCTTCCTCCCCATCCCTCTACCCATTGCCCCCTTTTTCCGCATTTCTTTCTCTCCCCTTCCTTCTCCTTTTCTCCCCTCCTCCCCCTCTTCCTGGCTCATCAGTCATGTTTCTGTCTCTCTAGGAGTGAAGAGGAGGAGAGCAGCAGGACTGGGGAGGAAGCCTCTGCAGGCAGCTGTTTTATTTCTCCTGCAGAAGAGCTGTAAATCCCTTCTGACTGTTGCTGTAATGACTGAATCCCCCTTCTCCCCCCGTGGCTGTGGTAGGGGCCAGCAGCCCTGGGTACCAGTGAACCTAGTCACCAGCCTGGGTCAGCCAATTGCTTATCTCACATTTTAGCATGTGTTGTTCTCCCAAAATCCCCAGTCTTCCCTCAACCTTGATCATCCTCTGCCTGTCTAAGGGGTGGGGTAGGTGAAAGAACCAGAAGCCCTCCCCAAATAAAAAACATTCTCCTGCCCTTCCAAGCTGCCATAATGCCTGAGAATAATAACAATAACTAACATTTCTATGGTATTTAAGGCTTGTAAAGTGATTTCTGTACCTTGGCTATTTGATTCTCACAATAATCCACTGAGGCAGGTATCCCCAAGGGAAAGTAAGGCTCAGAAATAGCTCATGAATTACCCAAGACTGCAAAACTAGGAAGTGTCTGAAGCTAAATTTGAACTCAGATCTTAATGAGTTCAGCACTATGTCCACTACCATTGACTACCTATCTACTATTTAGGGGACAAAGATATTACCAACGAGGGAGATTCATTAAACCATGGACTTCAGGTGACCTAGCAACTAGACAGGGTTAAGCTCAATTATCTATCAAAGACCATGTAATTCACTGAATGGGCGGTACCTCACCCTAAGTGAGTACTGAATAGGTCTTGGCCTCAAGGGGCCAAGGTCTCCCTTTGCATCCTGAGTCATCTCCAGTCATCCTGGTGAATATCTGGTCTCTGGATCAGATGGCTCTGGAGGAGAAGTGAGGCTGGTGACCTGCACAGCCATCCGTCACTCAAAACAAAGTCCAGTGCAAGTCATGTCATCATTTCTCTGATGCCATGGTCTTCTTCGGCAATGAAGGATGAACACAATTATAATAACCAAGCATGGTCCAGAAAAAGAGGTATGAGAAGTTATCTCCCTCCCTTCTTTGAAGAGATGGGGGACTATGAAGGGGGGACACAGAATATACTTTCAGATTTGATCGATCCATTGGTTACTTTTGATATCTGCCAGTTTTTTCTCTTTCTTTTTAATTTTTTAATTGTCATAAAGGATAGTCCCCTAAGAGAAGGAGTAGAGGAAAAATACATTACATTAGGAAATAACGGTGGCATAAAAACAAAAGACAAAAATATAAATAAATTAAAGGCTCACTGGATATCACCTTGAAAAATTTACATTTCTATCATAAAAGCTCTGTGAAGTAGGTAGAATAAGTGTTAATATTCCTTTATTATAGATAAGGAGACTGATGCATGAAAAGGTTAAGTAACTAACCCGTGATCACACACCTGGAAAGTAAAAGACGTAGGACTCAAATCCAAGTGTTTCAAGCACTAAACTTAATGTTCCTTCCCCTATGCCATGCTAATCCAAGAGCAGGGCACTGAAAGAATTGGACCTGGGCCAGGGTGAGACTTGATGGCAGAAAAGGGAAAGACCGGGTGCTTAATTAGGAAAAGTAGATGAATCAGACATCAGTTATATTTTGCAAAAGCCCAAGTTTATGAGAACGAATGGTTATCTGACGAGATCTGGGATCACCAAATGAGATAAGATAGAGGGGAAAAGGGAATCCAGGACAGAACCTTAGGGGATATTCATGGTTAAAAGGTACAAACTAGATGAAGATCCAACAAAGGAAACTGAAGAGTGATCCGACAGACTGGAGGAGAACCAGGAGAGAGTAATGCAAGGAAAAGCTAGGGGGAAGAGAGGGTCAAGAAGAGGTCAAAAACAGCAGAGAGGTCAAGGACACAGGAAGGCCATTCATTAGACTTGGTGATCGCTGATAACTCTGGAGAGAGTTCCGATCAGGTCAAAACTCAGACTGCAGAAAGTTTAGAAAAGAGTGAGGCTAGAGGAAGTGGAGGCACTGATCTCAGATGGTTTTCTTAAGTTTAGCCACACAAAGAAGAGATTTAAGGCAATAGCTGGCAAAGATGGAAGGATAAAGCAAGGAATCTTGAAGGGTGAGGAAGACCTGCGCATGTTTGCCGGCAGGAAGAATGTTGCCAGCAGACAAGGAGGGATTGAAGATAAATGAGAGAAAAGGGATGTCAGAAGGGGCAATCTACTGGAAAAGGCAAGATGAAAATCACCTTGGCTTTATAAAGAAGGACCACCTCTTGATGTGAGATGGAGCAAGATAGGATACAGGGAGAAGAAAAGGAGATAGTAGGAAAAGACATTTGAGTGGGGTGGGATGGAAGGAAGGGGAGAAGAAGGAGCTCTCAGTGAATGGGCTCCTTTTTTCAGGGAAATATAAGACAAGGTTCTCAGCTGAGAGGGCAAAAGGAGGAAGTGCATTAAAAGTGTTGAGGAGGAATGAAAATATTCCCAGAAATCAAAGTCAACCTCAGTGGTCTTTGTTTGTAGACTTCATTCTTTTCCCTTCCTTTTATTTTTTTTAATAGGGATAACTTTTGTTCATCTTTGGTTCTGCAACAGCTTTTATTTTTACCTCACTGGCTTCTCTATGAGTGGCCACATATATATATACATACATATATATATATATATATATATATATATATATATATATATATATATATATATATATACATACATATATATATATATATATATAAAATATGTGCTAATTGACAGGAGTTGACATTAATGGATCTAAGCAATTCTATCCATCAGGACTTTCAGGATCTTAGGATGTTCATCCAGGCCTGATTGACTTGAACTCATCAAGGTCAAGGAAGTTCTCATATACTATCACCCTACTTATCTTGAGTTTCAAGTCTCTATTTACCATTGCTGGCCGTCTTTTCCAAAATGAAGGCATTTCTCCTTGGGAAAAAAATTGAAAAGAAGCAAATTATAGTTTTGAGAAACTCTGCCTCTTCTTGCACCTACTGTCATTATACATCAACCCCTACTAGTAGTCCTATCCTTGCTTTGAAATAACAATAATTTTAATAAAAATAACAAATATAATTTGTAGAGTGCCCAAGAGTTTTACAAATCCCTTTGAACAATTTAGAATAATATATATAGATGTGTTAATTTATTTGAAATTCCTCTTTTCTCCAATGTTATTGTGATATAGAGACATCATGGATGGAGCACTGGACCTGGAGCCAAGAAGACCTGGGTCCACATGTAACCTCAGACACTTACTTATTATGACCCTGGACAAGTCATAAACCCCAACTTGCCTCAGTTTCCTTATCTGTAAAATGAGAGCAACAATAGCGTCTACCTCCCAGGTTGTTGTGAGGATCAAATGTGATAATTTTGTTAAGTGCTTAGTATGGAGTCTGGCATATAGTCATCTCTGCATAAATGTTAGCTATTATCATGTATATACAAACACTTTTAGGTACATATACACTTATGTATATACATATATAAATAACATATGTGTATGGTTGTTCTTTGCCCTGCCCTATTTAACATTTTTGTCAGTGACCCAGATAACGACCCAGATGTCATGATTAACAAATTTGCAGATGACTCACATTCTAGGAGAGATAGCTCACATGTTGGACGACAGAAGCAGGATGGAAAAAGATCTTGACAAGATAAAGCAATGGAGTAAATCTAATAAGCTGAAACTGAAGAGGGCTAAGTATAAGCACACAGGTTTAAAAATGAACTTACATAAAATATAGGGGAAGAGTGATACCAGAACAGTTCATCTGAAAAGCATCTGGGAGTCTTCATGGCTGCAAGCTCAATAGAAATGAACGGGTGTTAGATCGGTGGAAAAACAAAAGCTAATGAAATATTAGTGCATTAAGAGAAGCAGAGATTGTCTAGGACTAGAGAAAGGTAGTTCCACCCTAATTAGATCGTATCTAAAAGGTGTTCAGTTCTAGACATCACATTTGAGGAAATAGATTGCTACAGAGGACAATGACCAGGAAAGTGAAGGACTTGAAAATCATGGCATATAAGGACCAGTTGAAGGGATTAGAAATGTTTAACCTAGAAAAAGATGTAAAGAATTTAACAAAGATAAGGAATTGCATGTTAGCTATCTTAAAGTATTTAAAGAGCATCAAATGTGGAATTGGGATTATATTTAATTCTTCGTGGCCCCAGAGAATTAGAAGTAATGAGTAGAAGCTGCAAAGAGACAGGTTTTCATTCAGTGGAAGAAAAAAGGGATCTAATAATCAGATCTGAGGAAAAGTGAAGGGGTTGGCTTTGGGAGATAGTAGGTTCCTTTTCATTGGGGGTCTTTAAGTAAAAGTTCCATGATTACTTATCTCATAGGCCATGAGAGGAATTCTTTTCAGAAATGTGTTAGACTAGATAGTCACTGAGGTCTACCATCACTCCAAGACTGTGATTCTGTGGTTAGAGCAGGCAGACCCAACACTTGTAGAGTTCAGGAGGCAAGAAGAATACCAGCTCTGGAGTCAGAGAATGTGAGGTTAAATTCTGCCTCTGACATTTATCTATGTGATCTTGGGCAAATCACTTATGCTCCACAGGCCTCAGTTTCTTTATCTGAAAAATGAGGGAAAGGGAGTAGATTACCTCTTAGACCCTTTCCAACTCAAATTCTATGGGCCTCCTGTATGATTAATCACAGTCTGTAGTGAGAGCCAGTCTGTGATACCTGTTGGCTCAGACATTCTGAATCATTTCTCCTAAAGGTCATCTTTTGAATCTCCCTTCTCCCTATTCTAGTTCCCATTTCCTTCCTCCTCTAGGGGCAGGGATGTCTGGGACTGGGGTAGAGATTTTATGGGAGAGTTTGGGATGGGTATTGCTGAACCCAATACTAAGAAAAAAATCTTCTAGGCTCTTTCCTTTCTCCATCTGGGTCTGTTCAGCAGAACCCATCCCCTCCTCAGAGGGCTTCTTCTTTGGTCATGACTCTATGGAGCTTCAAGATCTAAAGGTTATTTTCAAGGGAAGCAATTGTTGTCAGATTTTACTTCTTTTAATGTGAGACAGATCCCAAAACAAAGTGGAAGTAAACGTTATGGGCAGGAGGAGTGGTGAGAGAAGTTTCAATTAATCTCCCTTTTGTGATCTTCCATACAGTGCACAGCTTTTTCCAGCTGCTGGAGGAGTGGCTCATTTAATTAATGAAGTAATTGGGCATTTCCTTCCTGCTGACTTTCAGGGCAATGCTTGCATTCACCAGGCTGTAGACTGACCTCTGCTGACCCAGGCATCCCCAGAATAGATTGCTCACTGCCAGTGAGCAGTGAAGCCACTACTGGGAGAGAAGCCACTACTGGGAGATCCTTTGTCTCGGGATAACACTACAATTAACAGAGATAGTGATTTCAGGACTCTGATTAGACTGTTTCCCCCAAGATCTTCATTATCCCCTTCCTTAAACTGGTCTCCCTAACACCAGTCTCTTCCCTTTCTTTCCCTTCCTATACATACTATCTTGAGTAATATTCCTACAGTACAGGTTTCAGGCCATCATTCTCCTACTTCAAAAACTTTCTTGTTGCCTATTGCTTAGGATTAAATCCAAATTTCCTGCCCTAGAGGTCAAAAACCTCCATCTATGCCGGCAAGATAAGTTAAATTTGCATTTAGTGTCAGTTAAGGAAGGCAGAATTCCTGAGGATCCAAAGATCTTACACAAACACACCAGCTCCAGAATTACACAAATTCATCACTTCTACCACACTATGGGAAAGAAAGAGGCCAATCCAATCTCCACCTTCAGCCCTTTCCATGATGCTAGTTAAAATAGACACACTTAGGTTATTTCAAGGAAGGGGTAGTGGTGAATGGTGGGGAGGGGATCTTAACTATACTTCCCAGCTGTCCAGAGTTACCAAGTCAGCAGTAACACTACTGTTGACAGAAGAGAGACAATATAGTATCCAGTGCTAGATTTGGAGACACAAGACCTGAATTCAAGTCTTAGCTCAGCTGTTCCCTAGTGGTATAATTGCTGGGCAAATAATTTCCCCTTCCTCTTTGAGCATCAGTTTCCTCATCAGTGTAGCTCACTTGGGGACTATGTATAAAATAAAGGGGCTTGGCTAGAAGAGGGCCAATATTCCATGTTTCTGTGGTAGTTGCTTTGAAAATATACAGGGCAAAGATGGCAGAGTAACAGCATGGAGTTTTCAGAGCACTCCCACCAAGCCCAGGCAAATACCTATAAAAATTGGCTCTAAACAAATTTTGGAGCTGCAGAACCCACAGAATGAGTGGGAGTGAAGCAAATCTCCAGCCTAAGACAACCTGGAAGGTCACTGGGCAGTGTTGATTTCACCATGCTTGGGGGCAGGGCACAGACCAGCATGGGTCTCAAGTGCACAGAGAGGACTTGAGCAGGCCTTGGGGAGACTGAATCTCTCACACCTGTGGTGGTTTCCAGACTTCACAACCCCAAAACGCTAAGAATAAATTGGAAGATCAGTGGAAAAAGCTTGTAGGACCATTGCAGAAGAGTGGGAGTGATCTGGCCCCAGCCTCTAGGCTGCAGAAGGGGGAGGGGGTGGGTTGTGGTAGCCACAGCAACAGCAAGGGCAGCTGCAGCCACTGTTTCTGGAGCTCTAGGCCCACAGATTATGGGGAGATCTAGTGGCTGACAGGACATCTCTATCCCCACTGGAAGCAGATAAATAGCTTGTCAATGAACTCAAAAGTCAAGTAAATGACTGAGGAAGTGAGCAAAAACTGGAAAAAGAATCAGACTATAGAATCTTACTTTGGTGACAAGGAAGACCAAAGCATGAAAACAGAAGAAAACAAAGTCAAACCTCCTCCATCCAAAGCCTCCAAGAAAAATATGAATTGGTTTCAGGCCATGGAAGAGCTCAAAAAGGATTTTGAAAATCAAATAAGAGAAGTAGAGCAAAAATTGGGAAGAGAAATGAGAGTAATACAAGAAAATCATGAAAAATGAGCCAACTGTTTGCTAAAGGAGACCCCCAAAAATAACATTTTTAAAAATAGACTAACCCAAATGGCAAAAGAGATCCAAAAAGTCAATGAGGAGAAGAATGTCCTAAAAAGCAGAACTGGCCAGATAGAAAAGGAGATCCAAAAGCTCACTGAAGAAAATAATTACTTAAAGGTTAGAATGGAGCAGATGAAAACTAATGACTATGAAAAATTAAGAAATTATGAAACAAAACTAAGGGAATGAAAAAATTGAAGACAATTGTGAAATATCTTATTAGAAAAAAGCAAATGACCTGGAAAATAGATCCAGGAGAGACAATTTAAAAACTATGGGACTACCTGAAAGCCATGATCAAAAAAAGAGCCTAGATATCATCTTTCATGAAATTATCAAGGAAAACTGCCCTGATATTCTAGAACCAAAGGGTAAAATAAATATTGAAAGAATCACCTCCTGAAAGAGATCCAAAAATAAAAATTCCTAGGAATATTATAGCCAAATTCCAGAGTTCCCAGGTCAAGGAGAAAATATTGAAAGCAACCAGAAAGAAACAATTCAAGTATTGTGGAAATACAATCAGGATAACACAAGATCTAGCAACTTCTACATTAAGGGATTGAAGGGCTTAGAATATGATATTCCAGATGTCAAAGGAGCTAGGATTAAAACCAAGAATCACCTACCCAACAAAACTGAGTATAATACTTCAGGGGAAAATTGTCATTCAATGAAATAGAGGACTTTCAAGCATTCTTGATGAAAAGACAAGGGCTAAATAGAAAATGTGACTTTCAAACACAAGAATCAAGAGAAGCATGAAAAGGTAAACAGGAAGGAAAAATCCTAAGGGACTTACTAAAGTTGAATTGTTTGCATTCCTACATGAAAAGATATTTATAACTCTTGAGACTTTTCTCAGTATTTGGGTAGTTGGAAGGATTACATACATATAGACAGAGAGCATAGGGTGAGTTGAATAGGAAGGGATATCTAAAAAAATAAAATTAAGGGGTGAGAGAGGAATACATTGGGAGGAGAAAGGGAGAAATGGAATGGGGCAAATTATCTCTCATAAAAGAGGCAATAAAAAGCTTTTCCAATGGTGGGGAAAAGTGGAGGAGATGAGAGGGAAAAAGTGAATCTTATTCTCATCACATTTGGCTTAAGGAGGGACTAACATGCACACTCAATTTGGTATGAAAATCTATCTTACACTACAGGAAAGTAGGGGAGAAAGGGAGAAGTGGGCTGGGGGGAATGATAGAAGGGAGAGCAAATGGTGGGGGGGGTAATTAGAAGTAAACACTTTGGGGGAGGGACAAGGTCAAAAGAGAGAATAGAAAAAAATGGGGGGCAGGATAGGATGGAGGGAAACATAGTTAGTCTTTCACATGACTTCTATGGAAGTCTTTTGCATAACTACACATGTATAACCTACATTGAATTGCTTGCCTTCTCAGTGAATATGGGTGGGGAAGGGTGGGGAGGCAGGAGGGGAAAAAATTGGAACTCAAAGTTTTAAATATGAATGTTAAAAATTGTTTTTACATGCAACTGGGAAATAAGAAATACAGATAACAGGGTATAGAAATCTATCTTGCCCTACAAGAAAATAGAGGAGATAGGAATAAGGGAAGGGAGGGGTGTGACAGAAGGGAGGGCAGACTGGGGGAAAGGTAATCAGAATGCACAGTGTCTTGGGTGGGGAGGGGAGAGATAGGGAGAAAATTTGGAACTCAAAATTTTGTGGAAATGAATACTGGAAACTAAAAATAAAAAATATATAAATTAAAAAAATAAAAATAATTTAAATAAAAAAAAGAAAACATACAGGGCATTGACATATGCTTCTCTTTAGGTTACTGAAATCATTCTGAGGAAGGATCGGTGCCCCATAGTCTCTACAGAATCTATACTCCTTCCTCAGCCTCCCTGGGGGATATAGCTCCTTGGCCTTTCCACTGCCCTCTCCAGTAACACTGCCACCAATATTCCTGCAACAGCAAGAGCTCTTGAGCATCCCACAAAGCCAAAGGCTATTTGCCCATTTGTTGTCATGAAGGAGCAGAGAGAAGAAAGTGCCAGACCCAAATCAATAAATCTTAATGGATTAGATACACTGGTATTCATGCCTCAAAGTACATGTTTAGTTAAAGCACCAGAAATCACACAGACAGGGAGGTAAATACAGCTGTAAGTAGATGGGACTGCTTCAACACACACACACACACACACACACATACACAGATACAGACACACACACACACACACAAGACTGAGAGGACATAGCAACTCATCCAGGCATCTAAGAATCTGGACCAGAAAGACAAATCATGGGGGAGTGGGACAAACCTTGGGATAGGACTGAAAAAACCTAGGTCCTTGTCTGTGTTATTTCTAAGGGGTCAAATAACATTGGAGCCATCATTCTTCCCTCTCTGAGCCTGTTTCCTCTTATATAAAAAGCCAGAATCGGACCATTTACCAAAAGACCACTGGGGTTCACCCAATTGTTTGGGAAAATATAAGTTTCTGCTTTCAAGAAGCTTTATAATCTAAGGCCAGAGGACATGTAGACATAGCCTTTATCCCAAAAGTCACTCCCACTGTCAAACTGTGTCCCCAGAAGGTAGCTGCTGCATCTCCCCTGCCTTACAGGGTTCTAGGTATAACCTTGAGGGGATGGAGTCATTTTTCTAATGCTGCTGCTCAGAGTAATCACTGGCTGAGTTCTATTCAATATCAATGACCAGTGATAACCGCCAGACAATATCTGCCAATGCCAGTATCTCTCCAGCTGATTAAACCAGCTGATACCTCCTTAATATCACTAATAGGCAATTAACACTAATTCTCTTTTACAAAGGGATGTTTACTGAGAAGATACAGAAAGAAAAAAGTACAAACAAATCCCTTTGAACTGGGGCACATGCTCCCCTTTACCAGACCAATCTCTGGCTCAGATTATAATGGTTTCTACTGGACATTTGCCCCAACTAGTTCACTTCTGATCATAACTCCAGATAAGTCACCCCTTTGAATATATGACACAATGTCCTTTGTGGTGGACATCTGCCAGGCTGGGTCACACAGGTGACTTCTTGTGACTATGCTGGCTTTTCCCCCACATTACCTATGGCAGCTATGGTAACTTCAGCCATGGGCTCCCATCACCAGACCTCTAGTGGCTCTGAAGGTCATAGATAGGTCCATTCCATCTCAGTTTGCACCTAGGAACCAGAAAAAAAAATAAACCCAAAGAGGCTAATAAACAAAGGCATGATGAATAAATTAATATCAGTAATACACCCCCCAAAAAAAACACACTCATATTGAGTTGGGGTGACATGCAATTTCACTGCTAAAAAGAGGATAATCCCACCACCAAGGCAGGTCAACAATTGCTCTTCAGGCTCACTGCCTTAAGGAGTTGCCTAGAGCATGGGGAGGCCAATGACTTGCACCAGGTCACATAGCCAAGGTATGTCAGAGACAGGGCTTGAATTCAGGTCTTCTTGACTCTTAGGCTAGGTTTCTAGCTACTATATCTGTCTGCCTTCCACTGAGTTTACTATTTTTTAAAATAAAATTAATACTTTAAATATACTTATTGAATTTAAAAAACAGAGATTGCTAAGTTAACTTTGTTCTTATATCCCTCTTATTGTCAAGTTTAATAGTGGTCTTTTAAAAATTTCATTATTCTTTAAAACCAGAGTACACCTTTCATCCTCATTTGGACAATTTCCTCCGTCCCTCTGCACATGGGCTGAAGCATTGAGAGGAGGGAACAGGGAATTTGCCTTCTGCAGACCAGGGCTGGAGTGTCAGCTCTATCATTTACAAGCCATGTGAACCCAAGCAAGCCCCTGCCCTTTCTGAGTCCCAGCCTTCTCCTATATAAAAGGGGAATGCTCATATTTGCACTATCTCCCTGGCAGGGAGTTTGTGAGAGAAAGTTTTGTAAATCTTAGAGGGCTGTGTAAATGTAAATTATTCATATCACTATTACTAAGATCGTGCCATTGAGACATGAGAAAGATGAAGGACTAGATTTTTTCTCTGATTCCCAGGACCTCTCCAAACTCTTCAAAGTAAGAACTATGAGAAGGATGATGAGCTGTTCAGAAACTCCCTTGCTGCTGCTGTTGCCCTGCCTTCACCCCATAATTCTCTGGTGACAAGTAACAGAATTCAACTGTGCCCCCACCCCCACCAGAGGACAAAGTTTGCTCAGCCTGGGGTGGCAGCAGTATCTCAGCAGAGGGTCTCAGAAAATTAAACTGTGAGAACTGGAACAGAGTACTGGGGAGGGATGGGAAGAGAGTGGGTGGGCTCCACCAGGCCTGAAGGAAAAGGGATATCATGTGGGGAGAATAAAGCACCTACCTCCCAGAGTTGTTGTGAGGATGAAATGAGGTAATATTTCTAAAGTGCTTTGAAAACCCTAATGTGTTAAATAAATGCTACTTACTATTACTCATTTCCTCACCAGTAGAAAGAGGAGGAAGGACTAAGTGATCTCTAATGTCCCTTCCAGCTCTAAATCCCATAAATTTCCCATGAATTTTATGAGCAGCTAAGGACAGGGCTCTACACCAAGGAGCCACTTCTAATAAAATACTTTTTGAAAGTGCAATTAATAAGTGATCCTGTCAGAATTCGAACCCAAGTCTCCTGACTCCCTTAGCAGCCAGTATTCTTGCCATCATTCCCCACTGTATCTCAGGCAGGCTTTCTGACATCATGCCAATACAGACTTGAACTGGAAAAAAAGGCAATTCTGGGACAATATTCACCCCCATCTGGCACCCTCCATCCTCCACCCCTGTGAGCCTTCCAGTTTTTCAGGGTGAGTAATTAAGATCCTCTCAGTCACGATGGGAAGTAAAGCGTCTGGTATTTAATGACATTTTCAAATATTTTTAATAGAAATTTCAAGTCTTGTTCCTAATCTGACATTTATCTTCTATTAGGCACAGACAACAGCAGGGCTGAGAATCCCTGCCCCTCTAAGGGAATGACTGGGTGAGTTGAAGGAACAACCGTTCATCAACAGTGACTCCACCACTTGGGTCCACCTGACCTGAGAAGTCTGTCTTCCCTCCACTTTGATTTATACAGTCCAGGCTCCTATGATAATTTTATTCATCTGGAGGATAATTATCGACCATATTCTTAATGTGATTTACTTGTCCCTGGGGAAGGATGTGGCAGAAAGGGTAAAGTATTGACAAGCGATAAACTACATCTGATCATCATACATGGCCTGAGGAAGATGGCTAGTTGGGTTCAGGGAGAAGAGACAAAGCAATAGCCACTTGGCCCAGGGGAGGTATGGCCTGCCATAGGTATCAGGGATCAGGCCTTTTCTGAATTCCTTATGGACACCCATCCTTCCTAGCATGCTGCCTGATGCTTCTGGCACCTGAGACAGACTGCTTTCTCCCATCCTTTTCTAGTGCAAAAGAGGACAGGGTAGGGATGGTGGAGTCGCTAGGACAGAAACCCAAAGTCATCATTAGGAAAACCCAGGCCCAACTTCACCTCTAGTTTGAGGTTTGTTAAAATCATGTCAACATATTAAGGATCTGTGATTCTACCAATGTGGGAACTCTCTCCTCTAATGCAGATTTAAACCAGTTGATCAATCAATCAATCAATATGCTTTTATTAAGGTCCAAGTGCTGGGCAAGATGCTAGGGATAAATATAAAGTCAAAAGAGAACTAGGCTCTGCCTTCATGGAGATTACATTATAAAATGACAGAAAATGTGTATAGTCAATATGTAACTATACATAAAATACATAGTTAAGAAGGAAGGAAGGAAGGAAGGAAGGAAGGAAGGAAGGAAGGAAGGAAGGAAGGAAGGAAGGAAGGAAGGAAGGAAGGAAGGAAGGAAGGAAGGAAGGAAGGAAGAGGACAGGAAGAGGACAGAAAGGAATAAAGAAAGATGACAAAAAAGATAGATGGATGGATGGAGAGAGAGACAGAGAGACAGAGAGAGAGAGAGAGAGAGAGAGAGAGAGATGACACATAACAGCTATGAGGAGAGGAGTCCAGGAAAGGTCTCTGGAAGAAGATGATGTGTGATCTGAGTCCTAACCGGAAAGCCAGGGATTCCAACAGGCAGAAGAGAGAAGGGAGTAGATTTGTCCTAGAGGATCGCCTAAGGCTTGGAGGGATTAAGTGACTTGTCCCAGGGTCACACAAATAGTACCTGGCAGTTCTCCATCCACTATACCAAGCAGACTATGTGAATGGGAGGAGGAGGAGAAGGACAAGGAGTTGTTATCATGTCAACGAAATTTACAAACCAGGATCAAGTCCTAAAGAGGCACTTGAGCCATCTCTCCCCAATCCTTAAGATAAGACTTTCTCTGGATTGTGGTGTCTAAGGCTGATAAAACCTCAGAGCTCAGCTGCTCCAATCCTCTCATTTGCTTATGAGAAAACTGAAGTCCAGGGAACTTTACATATATTTTCCCCCAAATCACAAATATATAAAGCTCACTTGTGAACCCAGTTCTTCTGAACCTAAGTCTAGTACTCTAGAACAGAGGCATCAAACTCACTGGCGTGGACCTCCCAAGGACTTCCAGAACCCAATTAAAATGTAATTGGAAAATGTTTTTTAACAAAATAGATAAAAACATAATACAACACAGTTAGAGTTAATTGGTGATTTTTTGAGTCCATATGCAACCTGCATGAATATATTTCAATTTGAGTTTGACACCACTGCTCTAGAACATAAAACCTGGATCCCATAAGAAATCTTATCACATAGAAAAGCTGCTCTTTGACTATGAAGATGATGCTCCTAACTTGTTCCTCACTGTCTACAGGATCATATCCAAAGAATTCACGTGCAAACAAAAACACATACTAATAACTGACAGCTCCAGAGCGCACTAAGCTCTACAGAATGCTTTCCATAAGACTAAAGAGACTCATTTGAGTCTTACAACAACTCTATAAAGAAGCTTTTATGTTATTATTACTATCCCTCTTTTACAGATGAGAAAATTGAGACTCCAAAGGGTTAAGTGATGCACCCATGAGCACATATACAATGACTTCCAGAGGAAGGACTGAAGCCAGTGTCTTCCTGACTCCAACTCCATCACTCTGTACCAGGTCTGCACAAGCTGTGGGCCCACAGGCTGCTTGCTGCATGCCAAAGGATTTCAAGGGCCTGTGAAAAGTGTAGAGGAAAACATCCTTTGTATGTAGGGGAAATCCTCTGGCATATGGCAAGTGGCCAGAGGGCCATGAGCTGCCTGTGGGCTACAGGTTGTGCAGGCCTGCTCTGTGCCCTATAGCTACACTGAATTTCACCAATGTGAGTTGAAAGCTGAACACCTACTACGTGCCAGGCACTGTGCTGCGTGTTGGGGATACAATTAATGAAAAGAAAGACAACTTCTGCCTTCAAAGAGCTTACAATCTAATGGGAGAGAGGACACACAAGGAGAGGCAGGGCTCCAGAGTGTACCCAGCAAGGGACATCTTGTTTCATGAAACCAGGCAGAGCAGTCGATACAAAGTGGAACTAGAACCCAGATTTCTAGATGTCCAGTCCAGGGATCTTTCCACTGCACCATTCTGTTGGTGAAGCAGATGAGGCTATTGTAAGCTGGAGCTGGGAATCTCAATGCTTATTCTCACCTGCTGTTTTAGAAACAGGCTTAAAACTTCAGCAAATTTGGCTTTTGTCCTACAACCATGACCTAGTCTCAAAAATATTTCTGTCCCCTATCACATACACACACCTTGCTTCCATAGTGCCTGAAAGTATCTCACTGTTAGAATTCCTGCTTCGGGAAAAGGCATTAAAATCCCCTGTTTAAAGATAGTTACATACTTGAAGAAGGAGTAGAATGAACCCTTATACATGACTGATCCATTGATCCAGGTGGGTGAACCAGAATCCACCTTCTGTCTAACTCAGCTCAAGGAAAATCACACACAGGGTAAATACCTATGTCGGCTATGTGGTGGTGGTGATGTGTGTGTGTGTGTGTGTGTGTGTGTGTGTGTGTGTTCCACATGAACTAGCACAGAGCAGTTACTTAGGAAATGTTTGTTGAATTAAATTGAATTAACAGCTGCTTCAACTTTCTCCTGCGGGTATAGAAATCCACTGTCAAAGGACTACACATCATCATCATTCGTAAATGGACTGAAGTCAACAGTGGAAAGGCACAATGAAACAGGTCCTCGTCAGAAATGAAAGGTGACCCGTAGAGACAGAGAAGCTGGAGGGTAACTGAGCCAGCAAGGAGGCGCAACACCGTGCAGCGCGTCTCCAAATTTAACAACTAGAAAGACAGAGGGCATACTAGACAACGAACAAGTCTGGGAGATAGGGACACCTGGGTTCCTATCCTGCCTCTGATGTGCTAGTTATCTGTGACTATTATCAGTCCTTTAACTTCTCGTTGGCCCTAGAAAAAACAAAACAAGTTGCTTTACTGCAAAGCATTGATGGGAGCTGCCTCAGACATGAGAGGACCTTCGGGAGGAGAAAAAGTCCTTACATCAATGAGGTGATCACAGTAATAATAAGAACTAGAATATAGAGAATTCCTGAAAGTTTACAAAATGCTTTACAAATATTTTTCTCATATCATCCTTATATTAACACTGGGAGGTAGGAGCTATGAAAAAAAAATACCACATCTGAAAAAAACCAAAAAGACTTTAGAATTCTAAGATTTAACTGCAACAATTAAAAAAATTAGACATCTACCATGTGTCAGGTATGGGGGATAAAGGACAGTCCCTGCCCTCAGGGAGTTTATATTCTACTGGGGGGAGACAGCATGCATGAAGAGTTTTTGTTTGACATGAGAAATAATGGATACAACTGAAAATTTTTTATAGCAGAAGAAATGACATGAACAAATTTCAACCTTGAGAAAAAAGGGGGGAAGCAACTATGTGGATGATAAATTAGAGAGAGAAGAGTAGAAGGTTATTACATTAGAGATAAGAGGACCTGAACCAGTGTGACTGGGGAAGTAGAGGGAAGAGAACAGATGTAAGAGACGTATGAGCAGAATTCGCAGAACTCAGTAACCAAATGGAGGGGGCGGAGGGTGAGGATGGGCAGGGTTAGGAGAAAAGATAAGTTACCTCTTGAGTACATTGAGTTTGAGATGTCAGCAGAATAGCAGGGTAGAGACGTCCAGTGGGGCAGCTGGCGAAACGACTAAACTTGGGAGAAAGAGTAAGGCTGCAATATATAAATTTAGGAATCCTCTGCATTGAAACGATACTCAAGTCCATGGAAATAGATAAACCAGCCAGGGAGTCAAAGGGAGAAGCAAAATGGCAAGCCTACCGCACTTTAGGACACACCCCCATTAAGGGCAGGAGAGGAGGTGGGGAGATGGGTGATGATGATTCAGCAAAGCAATATGGAGCAATGGGTTAAACAGGTAGGCAGAGGACAAACAAATAATGTCCTGGAAGTCAAAGAACAAGAGGAAGACAGACTGGTTGAAAGGAAAAGAAGCTGCAGAGGTCAAGCAAGCTTCTAAGATGTTTGGCTTCTATAAGCAATAGAAGTTTCCAATTTTACGGTCCTATAATACTAACATTTTGCAACTTTAAGATAGTGGTTCCAAGAATTAGGTTTCCAAAATTATTGTGTTTAGAAATGTAAGGTGAAAGGCTTCTTAGATTTTAGAATTCTAAGACTTTGGGATTAAAGACTCTAGGATTTGGACAGGGCATCTTCACAGATGATGGTTCAACACTGCCCCTAGTGACTCAGAAAAGGTATAGCACCCTTAGCTAGGATAAAAATACTCAGGTTTTGGTCAGCCTTCCAACACTTCTCCTGCCTCCTACACAAGAGAAATGGGCAGAGCTCTAGTGATGTGTGGGGCTGTTGACACCTGATGGCCTCTGGTGGCAGGTGCTGCATAGAACAGTGTGCTGATGTCAAACCTAATTGCATCCACCACACTGTGTTCCCCTACTGCAACATGACTAACAGGGCTGGAGGTGGTGTGACAAGTTAGAAAATTGTTTCAGAGTGAAAAGCACAGCAGAGGAAACAGCAGTTTTCTAAAGTAATTATTCCCCATTGTTGTTGTAAATAGGAGCTTTTTCTCTTGAGTACTGGAGTTCTCCCCCTCACCTCTCCTACCTCCCCACCAGAATAGAACACATGACATTGGGACATTAGGATCCAACCAGAACCATAGGTAGGACTTTCATACAAATCAAATGTTCTGAGACAGGGCTTGGAGCCAGTCTCACTTGGGACTAAATGGAGAATCACAAGTGCAGAGGAAAGAAAGAAACCCTTTCTTTGCCTCTCTCAACCATAGAGCAAATCCAAAGCTCCTCACTGTCTGAATATCCTTTTAGGATCATTGATTCAGAGCTAAAAAGTATTTTAGAAACCTTTTTTAGAAAAGAAATTTTAGTTAAACCTCTCATTTGATAGATGAGGATGCTGAGGCTCAAAGAGGGGAAACTCATAAGGATCACAGATTTAGAATTGGAAGAGACTCCAGCAGGGAAGTGGGGGGGGGGGCGGATAGGAAGTATCTTATATGTGCTAGGCACTTACCTAAACATTACTTACCTAAAGCATTTACCCTAAATATTATTTCATTGATCCTTACAACAACCCTTCAAGGTAGGCACTATTATAATCTCCATTTTACAACTGGGGAAACCCAGGCAAACAGATGTTAAGTGACTTCCCCAGGTCACACAACAAGTAAGTGTCTGAAACTGGTTTTGAACTCAGGTCTTCTTAACCAGGGGCCCAGTGCCCTATCCAAGGTGCTAGCAGCTACCTATAAAATCATCTGTCTTAGCAGTCATCTAGGCTAACCACCCCTTTATTTAGGATACTGATGTCCATAGCAGTTAAGTGGCTTGCTCACCATTACTGAGGTAACAAGTAGCAGGGCTAGAATTAGAACCCAATTCTTCTGACTCCAATTTCAATACTCTTTCCACTCACTAAGGGTCACAGAAGGACTAAATAGCATAGAGGCTCAGGCCCTATCACTGCAAATCAAGTATTCTTTCTTTTCTTTCCCCTTGGTGTCCTAGAGACAGAGGCTGGAATTTTCAGAACCATTTTACTAGTAACTCACAGTAATTGCACTTTAATATACCAAAAGATCTGTGACTTCCCTAGTGAAGTCACCCCAACCTCCCTCCCTCCACCAATATAGATTGCAACTCTTCAGTAGACAAGTTCATTAATTCCTGAAGCCAACAAAGTTTGCCATCTGTTTGCCCATCCTCTAGTGATGAACTTCTCCCTGGTTAGCTAAGTTGGACCTCAGAAGAGAGACTCAGTGCCCATTAGCAGGTCCTGGATACCTTTGATAGTGCCTGCTTGTACACCACTGAAAAAGCCAGCAAGAACCCTATGTCATGCCCATGCCATAAGGTGGGATATCTGAAGAAGACTAAAGGAGAGAAATAATAATATTCAGTGGAGCTGGGGATCAGATGAAATTCAGAGTTTGTGATAACATGTAGTTAATACTATGCCACGAGCATAGTGTCCGTGGGCAAATCTAATAACTCCTCAGTGCCCTGGAAAATTCTCTTAAGACTGTAAGTTACAGATGAGTTGCTGATTGCATCTGTAGAAAGAGTTTTCATATCAGAAGCTCTCTGACACTGATGAAATTACATATTTAGACAAAGCAAAGAAAATGTTTCCCTCATTAGGATAAAAGAATTGATTTCTGACACCACCACCCTCGACTCTAACCCAAGAAGCCAAGGAACACGGGAAGGAAAAGGATAATCAGTGTCATTCAGGTCCTTCCCTCTTCCTACCCCCAGAAATTTTGTCTTCAGTCACCCAAATAGATGGGAAACAATTGATTTTTCTCCTGGGAGAGGAAGGAAGGGATGAAGGAAGGAAGAAAGTGAGGAAGGGAAGGAGGGAGAGAGGGAGGAAGGAAGGAAGGAAGCAAGGAAGCAAGGAAGGAAGGAAGAAAAAACAGTGATAAGGAATTCAGAGTATAATAGCTTTAAAGTTGAAAGAGAACCAAGAGCTCGTGTAGTCTAATTTTCTCATTTTACAGATGAGACTTTAAGTGACTTTTGCAGCTGTTTCATGGCAGAAGTGGAATTTGAACCCAGAATTTCTGACTACACATCCAGCATTTGTTCCTTTGCACCACAGTACCCATTTTTCTCCTTTGATGGAGGCTCCATGACCGGGTAAGTACGGGCACTCCGTCAGGTGCATGTTTCTACCTTCCATGCCTTCTCATCCCGAGCATGTCTTTTCCATGGTTTCCCACTGAGCCTCACAGAAAATGAATACATCTAATGTACTCTAGACTTCCCTATGGGTCTTTTAATATAAGAGGATAGAATGGTGGGAAAGGCGGGGGGGGGGGGGCTTAGTTCTCTGCTGGAGCCAATTCAAGGTTTCCAAAATTCCTTGCAACACTCACAGCTCAGACCCTCCTCCAGGTTTTATTATTTGTGGCAAATAGTTCTAAGTGGGAAAGAAGCCAGCTTGCTCCTTCAGACTTTTCACCCACCTCTCTTTCTTGGGCTAATGATCCTAAACTGACCAAAGTTTGGTACCCCGAAATGTCCCAAGGCCTGGCATCTTTATAATTCAGGCACCCAGGGCCCTTCGGCAGAGTGCCAGCTCCTCCCTACCCACCCATTCACTCCCACCTCATCATATAACAAATCTCTTAGGCAACAGACTAACCTAGGACTGAAAATAAGCTCTGGGTCCCCGAGCCTGCCTCGCCCATACCAACCTAACCAGATCACTCTCATTTCGCCCTTCACCAGCCTGCGGTCATCTGTGGGCAGGCAGGAGGCTTCCACAGTGTCAATAATGTATGACATCCAAGAGATAAAACCTTGTCGGTAAATGCCCTGCTCTTAAACCGAACAGGAGCTCATCAATGGTGCATGGGTTTTATGTTCCAGCCAGAATGAATGCAGCTCTGTGCTTGCCTGAGGCCAGCATAAAGATGTGACCCAGGAAGGTTACATTTATCTGGAGAGCATCTAAAATGAGCTGTGAGCTGAGGATCCACCCGCCTCCCCAGCATCCTGCCTGGAACCCCAGGGAACTTTCTTCCTATCCTGAGCTCTGTCATAATTAGATATCATTCCATCCTGCCTTTTCTCTGTCCAGGATCTAAATAGTACCCCAACCACAATTTCTTTTCCCAAAATACACGCAATCCTCTTTCCCATTGCATGAGAGACAGATGCATTTTTATGGGCTCTTTGTGCCTGGCATTTTTCATATTATCTCCTCTCAATCCAGCTCTGTTTGTGAATGGAAACTCCCTGAAAGTAAGCACTTTGTTGGCTTCAGTCTTTGCATCCTTAATACCTGATATGTAACACCTATCACCTTACACATAGTAGGTACTTAGTAAACATTCCCAAAATTGAATGAGATTACTATTTAGTGACTGTGGGACCTCAGGCAAGTGACAACCACCTTGGACTGCAGTTCTTTCATCTGTAAAGGAGAAAGGGAATAAGTATTTATACAGCACCTACTATGTGTTGGGCAATATGTTAAGAGCTTTACAAATACCATCTCATCTGATCTGTAAAGTGAGAATCATTCAACTATAAAATGACAAAATCAAGTCTAGGATTTCTAACCCAATACCCTTTCCACAGAACCACAATCCTTCCCCTAGAGTTGTCCCAAAGTCAGGCAGAGATGATAGCCACCTGGAATTCCACATTTTAGAAGGCCTGAATTCTACAGTAGTTCCAGTTCTGCCATTAACTCCAGTATGTTACTTTGAACAAGACCCTTTTCCTGCTCCATACCTTAGTTTTCTCATCTGTAAGACGAGGGAATTTGACCAAACAGTCTCTAAGATCATTTTTACCGCTGACAGTCTATGTTCTAAGATCTCTTTCGGTGCTAAAATTTTTCTGTCCATGATCTAAGTCACCTGAGATTAAAGCATTGTGTCTTCAAAACGGTCCTGATAAATTGCAAATCTTTTGCTAGGAAATGGGGTAACACAATAATCCAACAGCCATCGATGGAAATGTGAAACCTCAAGCAAGTCACTACCTGTTCTGTGCCTCAGTTATCTCATTTGTAAAATGAGGGGTGTTTGACTGCATGATCTCTGAGTTCACTTTTTAGTTCTGACATTCTATGTTCTAAAACCTCTTGCACCTCTGAATTTTTTTCCATCCATGATCTACAAGTTACCTTTAGATTAAGGCATTGTGTCTCCAGAAGGTACCTATTAAATTATGAATTTATTACTAGGAAGGAGTAATGCATTCACCTTGCCACTTATCAGATTAACTTGAAAAGCTGAGACCAGAGTGTGGAAAAAAAAGACTCTAAGTGGAAAGGGAGGTAGCTTGACCATCAGATGTCTAGATCCCTTTCTAGAAGGCTTTCCCTACTCTATCAGCATTCCCTTACTCTCCAAAAGGTCTAAACCCCAGTTCTATTAGGGTGGCATCCCCACTGCTACCAGTTTCACACACTATAGAAAATGGAAAAGGCTCAGGACAGACATGAAAGAAGGTCTACAGGTTCTGCCTAAATATGTCATCATGGACATTCAAAAGCAGTTCTAGCCATGGGATTTTAGAGGCTGAAAGTTCTCTCACCCTCCTCATATGTTCCTAGAGCACTTGATCTCACATTCTATTACACCACACCTATGTGTATATATATATATATATATATATATATATATATATATATATATATATATATATATATATATATATATATATATATATATACTTACACATATCTGTGAATAAGATAACTAGCTCCCACACACACACACCATGACAGTGAAAGTTCCTTGAGGACAAGACTTGCATAATTTTATTTTTGTATTCCCAGTGTTTAGCTCAATGCCTTGTCCGTAACGTTTTAATAAAGATAGTTTAAATTATTCAATTGATTTTAAGAGATCAGTGTTGAAATGGAGGATCACTGAGACTGATGTGATATAACATCTCTCCAGCTCCCTGGTTGATCTGTTACCCAAAGAAAGGGTAGCTAGGTGGTGCAGTAGATAGTGTGCTGGGCCTGAAGTCAGGAAGACTTATCTTCATGAGTTCAAATATGGCCTCAGACACTAATTATATGACCCTGGGTAAGCCATGAGACCCTGTTTGTTTCAGCTTCCTCATCTATAAAATGAGCTAGAGAAGAATAATGGCAAACCACTCTATTATCTTTGCCAAAAAATAATACCAAAAAACTAAACGGGGTCACAAAGAATTGAACACAACTGAATAAATTCAAAGAAAATGCCCTGTGTTGAATCCAGAGAAGGCATCTGTGAGACATTATTTTGTGACCGACAGCCTGAAGCTTACTGGATGGGGATGGGGCCCAAGGAGAGAATAAAGCTACCCTTCAGAAATGACCATGGTAACTTCTGTTAATCCAGGTGCACATACCCTTTTAAAAGTTTAGTTTTTAATCCTATGCTAGCACTGGGGTTAAAGAAGAAAAGTATTCAGTCCACTTTATTATCATTCAATCTAATTCAGTTCACTTTAAGCTTGTGTTAGATGATAGTGGGAAATAGACAGTTTGTGTGTGTGTGTGTGTGTATGTGTTCATCCTTTGTTGCCAAAGAAGACCATGCCATCAGAGAAATAATGACATGACTTGCACTTGACTTTGTTTTGAGTGAGGGAGGGCTGTGCAGGTCACCAGCCTCACTTCTCCTCCAGAGCCATCTGGATCCAGTGACCAGATATTCATCAGGATGAGTGGAGATGACTCAGGATGAGGCAACTAGGGTTAAGTGACTTGCTCAAGGTCACACAGCTAGTGAGTGTCAAGTGTCTGAGGGGACATTTGAACTCAGGTCTTCCTGACTCCTGCACTTGTGCTCTATCCATTGTACCACCTAGCTGCCCTAAATAGACAGTTTAGATAATACATGGTCCCAGTTCTCTTGGAGCTCACAGCCAAAGAAAGAAACAAGATACAACTGCTAAGAGGTAGGATACATAGGGCTAAGTGAAAAAAGTCTCAGAGCCCCAAGCAAGCTCTATACAAGGTCTGAGGGGCATGGTTGTACTAAGAGGAATCAGGGAAGACTTCATGGAAAAGGTAGTAATGAAGAAAGACCTGAATTCATGGGCAAGAATTTGAGAGACAAAGCAGAAAAGGGGGGCATTCTGCTTATAGGAAATAGTATGAGCACAGGCAAGTGTGAGCACAGGAGAGTGTACAGAGTATTTCAGGAAAAGTGTAGCTCTGTTTGCCCGAGTGAAGACTGAGTGTAAGGAATTAATGTAAAATAAACTTGGAAAAGTAGAGTTGTACTAGACTGAATATTAAGGACCCTGAATTCCAAGAAAAGGAATTCAAAATTTACCTGGTAGGCAATAAAGATCCCCAGAAGATCTTTGAGCAGAGGAATGAACCAACCAGATTCATGCAGACATAAAATTAAAATTTGTATGTATACATATATATAATTCATATATATTCTTATACACATTACATATGTATACATATGTACACACATAATTATACATATTATACATTATATATTCTTACATGTGTCTATAATATATACACACATATATACATATATACACGTGTATACATGTGTGTATATGTGTGTGTGTGTATATATATCCTATATACATAGGATAACTTTGCAGCGGGACAAAGAGTGGCAGTGAAAAGATCTGTAAAATGTTAGCATATTCGTCAGGGCTAAGTAATAAAGGTTTGCATTAAGTTGATACCAAGAGGAATGTAGAGGATGGGGTTGATAGCATTTTAGTAACTAACTATATATGACAGATGAGGAAGAAGAAAGATTCAAAAACATCACAGAGATTTAAAACCTGGGAGTCTGAGTCAAGAACCCTGAAGTCACGGGAGGATCCGGGTCAATGAGAATGATGAAGCACTTAGGTTTGGATAGCTTGAGCTTGAGGTATCAGTGGAAATGTTTGGTAGGTGGTTGGAGACATCATTAAAAAAGGTCAGGAATGGAAATACAAATTTAATAATCACCTGCATAGAAGCAGTAGTCTAAGTCCCATGAATGAGTGAAATTGCCAAGGGAAAACACATAGAGAGAAATTTCTGTCTAGTGTTTATGGTGGTAGAGTTGGGATCAAGTAGATTTGGCTCCAGATACTGCCTCTGATACTTCACTAGCTGTAGGACCATGTCAAATCATTTAGTCTCTTTGAGCCTCAGTTTCCTTATTTGTAAAATGAGAATAAGAGCACTAGTTATATCTCCCTTATAGAGTTGTTGCAAGGCTTTAATGAGAAGGTATGTGTAATGTGCTTTCCAGAGACTGATGGATGTAATAGATAGAATGACATATATTTTGGGGACATGGACAGTACAGGAATTTGTTTTGCTCTGTTGTACATATTTGTTTTGTTTTTATTGCATGGGGAGGGGGTGACAGGAGAGAAAAGAAGAGCTTGTTAATTGGGGAGATGTAAAATAAAATTTACACTTTGGAAACTTCAAAGTGATATATGAATGCCAGTAATTATTATTAGATTAAGAAATGAAAAGGACCAAGGATAAACCTTACGGGAATACTTACCTTAAAGAGTCTCAAAGAAATTGAGGGGACACTTGAAAGATTCAGAGAGGGATCCAGCAAGATTGATGCTAAACCATAAGACCTCATGTCTCAGAAGCCAAGGAAAGAGAAGATCCCATAATCATGCCATGCATGTTAGTGTGGGTTTGGAGAATGCTAAAGTTATCAAAAAAGAGAAAGAGATCAATACTAGGATCAATATTTGGGTCCAGGGAAAAGCCCCTTCAAGTTTCAAGACCAAGACTTCCATATTTCAAGACCCTCAACCAATCAGAGACAAAACACTGAGCCAAGGTGCCCATTTTGGTAATGATTATATTGTTAAGATTCTTGGACAGCATGTGAATGGAAACTCAGATGCAAATTAAGAAGTTCTCCTTCCACACACTTTGTAATAAAGCCATAGAATCTTAGAATAATGGAATTATCTATATTATAGAATTTTGGAGATGGAAACTACTTTATTATTTCAATTAATCAGCAAATCTTTATTGAATACTTACTATGTGATAGGAATCATTCTATATACTATGGGGAGGACTAAAAAATAGTATAAAACCCAATCCCTGGCATCTCAGGAATTCACAATGGGTTTAGGGAAATAAGACATACATACACAACAAACTAAATAACAAGGCCAATAGTCCTGACTATAAGTGAAACAACAGGAAGCATAGAAAAAAGAATATAGCCTATGGTGGTCAGGCGATGCTTCATTGGGGAGTTAGCCCTAATCTACTCCTTGAAGGAATGGTTAGGATTGGACGATCAGGATACCCCAGAAAGGAAAAACAGCATGAGACAAAGCACAGAGCATTGCATGTTATTAGGATAGTGAAGAGATCAATATGACTGAAACAAAGAACTTGTGTATGTAAGGAAATAAGACCGGAAGATGGGGAGAAAAAGAGGGTTGGTTCTAGATTGTGGAAGATCTTAGAAGTCAAATGAAAGCTGAAATTTCATCCTTTAGGGAAATGAGAAGTCAATGAAAATATCTTAGCAGGGGAGTGACATGATAAAAACAGCATCTTGGGGATTTTAATCTCACAGGAATGAGTAAAATGGTTTCAGAACAAATACAGGAGTTAGGGAAATAGTCCAGGGGACAGGTAATGAGGATGATGGTAATGAAGAGGAAGAGGAAGACATGTCAGATATTGTAAAAGAAGAATGAACCAAACTTAACGTTAGATCTGAAAGAGACTCCAAATGTATCTTTACTTTTGAAGCTGAATGGTAAGGGGTAGGGGGAGAAAGAGGCACTTCAGCATCTGTATCCTGGCAACAGGGAGGAAAAACCCAAGCTGACTGTTTTGGAGAGTTTGTTTTCTTTGTGGTTGGCTGGTTGTTTTTTACATTACTTGTAATTTCATTCATATTGGGAATTCCAGTAAGGAAAATCCCCTTGCCAATGTAGGGAAGAACTAAGTCTTCAACTTGGGCAGGATATAACAATAAATAGAGAGTCCTACATTAATGAAAATTTAGAGTCAGGAAGACCTGGGTTCAAGTTCTACCTTAGACATATATGTGGACACATACTTTAGACACATATATGACTCTGGGCAAATTACTTAACCTAGCATGCCTTGGCACCTCCCCAACAAGTACTCTCACTTTCCCCAGGGGGTTTCAGGTTCTTGCCTGGGATTCCAGGGTTGCTAACTATAACTCTAATAGCCAAGCATATTCCAAAGGGGTTTTGCTGGGGGAGAAGAGTCACCTGTACTTAGTGTATTGTTAAAGAAACAAAGGAAGTGGCCAGAGGCCACAGACATTTTCCCATGACCTGAAATGGTGGGGATAAACTCAGATGACTATAAAAAAAGTATTCACCTTGGTTTAAATTATTTCCACTTCTGAAAAGTCAAAAGATCAATGATTTGATGGCAATGTTCCAAGCTGGGCTCACCATCCAAAGGCTGCTAATGCTCTAGGGATGTTTCAGATGTTCCCTATTAATATAGTCTCTGCAAAAGAACAGCATGGTATGGGGGATACAACTTGGTATTCTCGAGATGGCACTAGATTTGTTGTGTGACCTTGGGTAAGTCATTTTTCTTGTCTAGGCTTCATTTTCCTATTCCATAAAATAAAGATTTTGGACAAGATGGCCTCTCAGGTCCCTTTCAATTCTAAATTCTATGATGTCATACTATATAACATTTATAAAGGGCCTGCTGTACACAAAGTACTAAACTAATCCTAAGGAAAAAACAGTTTATCTAAAAGAGAATCCCTGCCTTCACTGAGTTCATAGTCTGTTGGTGGGGAATAAAACATTAACATGGAGAGCTATAGTGTTCAGTATTACATGACTTGATGATCAGGGGCAGCTAGGTGGTACAGTGGATAGAATACCAGTGCAGGAGTCAGGAGAACCTGAGTTCAAATCTTACCTCAGAAACTTGACAATCACTAGCTGTGTGACCTTGGGCAAGTCACTAAACCCCAGTTGCCTCATCCTGAGTCATCTCCAGTCATCCTGATGAATATCTGGTCACTAGATTCAGATGGCTCTGGAGAAGTGAGGCTGGTGACCTGTACGGCCCTCCGGCCCTCCGTCACTCAAAACAAAGTCAAGTGCAAAGGACAAACACAAACACACACACACACACACACACACACACACACACCTTATGATTATAAGACCTTCGACCATTCTAAGTAATGATGGTGCAGAAAGCTCTGGAGGAATGGTTCCTGAACTATTTTGATGATCAAATATTTTAGACATGAAATATATTGACCTATTCCCATATAAATACAAGGAGAGTTTGAAAGACAAGACACCTAAGAGAGTAGGGGGTTAGGAGAGTTCTTTAGTCAGGACCCATGATAAAGGAGAACAGTCAATAAGTGTTCCTGGAAGTAAACCACAAGGCAGTCAGGGCTCTAGCATCTCTCCTGCCTCCTTGAACATTTTTTAAAGCAGGGTGTAAAAGGAGTATAGAAAGTTGAAGGATGGGTATCACATGAAAGGAGGAATATGGCAGAAGTGACTTCTGGAAGAGGTACAAGGTGGGGGTTATCTCCATTCTGCCCAGCTGTACCTTCCTCCTATGAATGTTGCTCCCTGTAGAACTCAGACAGGACTTAGAAATGAAGCTGGGAAGGGGAGGGAAGCTCTGCGTCAGGCCCTTCCTTAGTAGCAACGCTTGTATAAAGAAAAGAACACTAGATTTATGGCCAAAGTTAGAGTTAGAACTCTAATCTGCTCCTAACTATATGTGTGACTTCGGGCAAGTCCCTGCTCTGTTCTGCATCTTAGGTTCGTCATCTATTAAAAAAAAAGGTTGAATCAGATGTTCTCTCCTTTCTCTTCTGGATCTATATCTAAGATATCGTAATTCCCATGGATCAGAGAGATTCTTTGATGATTCACTAGTCTTGAAATTTTCTACCTGGATCTCTGTTTTGTATGGCAAATAGAGATATGGGTATGGACATAACTATAGAAGAGGAAGGTTTTGGAAAATGCTTCTCAGGCATAGAAATATATATGTGTGTGTATATATATCCTATGACAATGCTGACTGCCCAATAGCAGAAAAGCCCAGAAAGATCTGTAGATCAGAGAGGACCACAAGACAGATTCACATTGGAGCATACAGTATATCTGATTGCTAAAGTATCACAAAGAAGAGGGGTAAGTGAGTAGGAGTATAACAGATTCAGTTTTAATTGCAATAGCACATGTTCGTCCGTCGTTATATCGTAAAAGGAAAAGATTTATCAATGTAAAATCTATCATGCTGTGAAGATGGGAAGCCCCTATCTAGAGGACAAAAGTCAACAATAGTAGCCCATTACTCACCTACATCCCAGCAGTATTCTAGGATCTTGTCCTCTTTAAAAGAAGCCAATTTATTTTTATTCAAAATCTATACAATACAACTGAACAGTAAAACTGTCAAACCCACCATTTGTTTCAGTGGGGAAGCCTTATCAGAGCTGAAGTGGACGGGAGAATCATCTTTCAAGCCTGCTGCCCTTCTGAGGAGCCTAAAGGATTCTGCAATGTTCTCCCATGAGGTTAAGGATGTTAAAGGCTGAACAAAAAGGCAAATATATGCCAAAATATCCACAGAAGCACCTTCTATTATAGCAAAAAGAAAGTCAATATGGATGCCCATTAATTGGGAAACTATGGTATAGAGGAGTGCCATCAGAAATGAGGAATATGAGAAATATAGAGGAATATGGGAAGACTCATACACAGGAGAACATGACAAGATGGAAAATATGATAAGGACTGAGGTAGTACAGTATAACAGAAAGAACACTGCAGTTGAGTTCAAGGACATGGGTTCAAATTCTGACCTGGATAGCTGGGTGACTTAGGCAAGTAATTTAGGCTTTCTAATGCTCAGTTTCCTCATCTATAAAATAAGCACACTGGACTAGATCATGACTAAGATCCCTTACAGTCTAATGATCTTTTTATCCTGTGACCTGTGTTCAGATTCTGTCTCACAGGCTATGTGACCTTGGACAAGTCCCTTAACCTCCCTAGGTCTCAGTTTTCTCTCCTGTAAAATGATGATCTCTAAGATTATACTTTTCATTCATTTCACCTACGATCTTAGGCGCGGCCAGAAAATGAGAAAGACATCAGATAATGAGAGTCATTCACAGTTGATCATCACACAATATTGCTGTTACTATGTACAATGTTCTCTTGGTTCTGCTCACTGCATCAATTCATGTTAAGTCTTCCCAGATTTTTCTGAAAGCATTCCGCTCATCATTTAATATAGCATGATAGTATTCCATCACAATCATATGCTACAACTCACTTAGTCATTCCCCAATTGAGGGGTATCTCTTCAATTTCCAATTTTTTTCTAGGCAAATGCCTAAGACTATAAACTACAGAGTAGGTGGCTTCATATATTGGTAGAGGGAATTTCCTTATTTAGGAGTTCCCTGTATCAATGAACCCCAGGTCCAGTTCCTATCCCTATTAGCTGCAAATCATCCATAGGGCAGTGGTCAGACTAGAAAAAACTCTTTGGGTTATACCATATGAAAATCAGTTGGAGAAATGGCAGTATTTAATTTAGAAAAGGGGAGACAGGAGACTGTAAGGGCTGTCTGCAAGTGTCTCAAGGGATTCGATTTTTTTTTTGCCTCAAAAGATAGAAAACTAGGAGCAATAGGTTCTAGATTCAGAGACTTCAATTTAGGTTTGATACAAGAAAATCTCCCTAACAATGAGAGATACCCCAATGAGTCAGGAACTCAGAACATAGTCAGGTCAAGTCAATAAGTATGTATTTATTAAGCTCTTACTATGTACTAAGAACACAAAGAAAGGTAAAAAGATGGTTCTTGCTTTCAAGGAGCTCACAGTTTCCAAGAGAAGACAACATGCAAATATTTATGTACAAATAACATATATATATATATATATACACGTATGTATATATGCGTGGATAGAGAGAGCTACAGATAGATCGATGGATGGACAGATGGGTGGATGGATGGATGGATGGATGGATGGATGGACGGACAGATAGACAGAGAGATAGAATAAATTGGAGATCTCAGAGGGAAGGCACTAGCATTAAGGGGGAACAGGAAATGGGGTCTTATAGAGATGGAATTTTAGATGAAACAAAGGAAGCCAGAGAAGCCAGGAGGAAGAGAAGAGGAGGGAGAAAGTTCCAAGAATGGGGCACATAGTCAGGAAATGGAGCGTCTTGTTCAAAGAACAGAAAAGACGTCAGCGTCACGGGACTCTGGGTCATGTCATTTGATCTCAATGCATGTGGAGGAGAGTAAGGTACAAGAAGATTAGAGAAATAGAAAGGGGCCAAGTTATGGAGGGTTTTAAAAACCAGATGACTTTATATTTGATTCTGTAGGTAATAAGGAGCCACTGAAGTTTATTGAATGGGGAGGGGTGGTGACATGGTTAGACCTGCCTTTTTGGAAGATCGTTTTGATATCTAGGTAGAGGATGAACTGGAATAGGGAGAGATTTGAGGCAGGGGAGACTAGCCAGCAGTCTATTGCAGCAGTCCAGACATGAAGTGACAGGGTCATGCAACAAGTTGAGTGGTGACAAGTATCAAAGGGGAGACGGAGTGATATTTAAGAAATACTGGAGAGGAAGAATCGACAGAATTTGACAACAGCTGGACATGGGGCAGTGAGAGAAAATGAGGAATTAAGGACAACACTTAGATTGGGACCTAAGTTTGAGGTGATTTTGAGGAGTTTGAGATGATTCCCTCAATTGGGAAGTTCAAAAAAGCGGAGGTTTGGGTGAAAAATAATGAGTTCAGTTTTCAACATGTTGCATTTAAGATGTCCTTGGGATATTCAGTTTAAGATGTGAGTTCTCCCTGATTGGAGGTCTTTAAGGGAAGTAAAAAGGAGACTCTCCTAGTTTTATCCAATTTCCTCACACCCCAGGGCTCAGGACCAGGCAGCCAAGGGATCTCTGGCATTGAGATCTTTTCAGGAACCCAAATGAATCTAGGCTGGTAGCAAGGAAAATACTTTGCACATCTTCTCATTGCAATTCAGTCACGTCAAAACAGCCCACAGGATTTGAATGCAATTTTCTCATTGAATTATACTAAATCCTTCAGGGAAGGAGGCCAAATTATTTAAAACCCATAAAAAACTAAAGCAACATTCTAGCTCTATATTTTAACTTTCTGATAATTATTTAGAGTTAACCTTTTCTACAGCTAAATCACAAACTCGTTTTGCTATATATCAACTGCCATGGACCATAAGCTGAAAGGAGGGAGGGGAAGGGAAAGGAGAGAAAAACACACAAATAGCCTATCGGGGTTCTTTTTTTTTTTTCTTTTATCTATGCATTTGGGCTAGGGCAGTAATAGAAGTGTGGGTGGCATTTTGCTCTTAGAAATCAGAAGAATCAGAAGGCAATCACTGGAGCAGGGGCTGTATATAAATCGCTGCTGCCTTGTTATAAGTATTAGGGGAATAGATTAAAGGCGAAGTATATTATTGTGGAAGGCATTGGATTGATACAATGGAATTACTAAAGAGCTGTGTCACTACAGGGGCGCTCCTGGAGCACATCACCCCATCTCTGCCTGCTGGGCTTGCTCTTTCTGTACCCCGCCATACTTGCAAGCTATGCCCTAGGTTCTCAGGCTAGTTTCACACTGGGAGGATGTTTTTGTTTTGTTTTTAAATTGCTCCCAAAAGAAAATTGTGGTATAGTAGACAGAACAAGGTTCTAGACTTCAGAAGTCCTGGATTCAAAGATAATAGAATCAGAGATGGAAAGCACCTTGAAGGCCATCAAATCCAACCCCCTCATTTTAGAGATAAGGAAACTGAGTCATAGAGAGGTTAAGTGACTTCTTTGTCCTAAGTCCTACAGGTAGGAAGTAGCAGAGTGACCCTCAATATGGTGATCTTTCCACCGTTCCACTGGGTCAAAATCCCAGTTCTAGCACTGCTCATGCCCTCCTTGCCTTATAGATTCCTGACAAACTTCAGAGCTGGAAGGAAAATTAACAGACAATTCAGTCCCATCCCTGCCTTTTTTTTTCAAATGGGAAAACTGAGTTCCAGAGAAGAGATGACATAGCCAGGGTTCCATAGTGAGCATGGAGCAAAGTCAAGGTTTGAACTCAGGTCCAACTCCAAAGTCAGTCTTCTTTTCATTATAACAATGCCTTCAGTGTTTATTCATTGACCCATTGGACAGAGATATGCTAAATGTCTACTTCGTGCATGGCTTTGACTATGTTTTGGGGGAGATAAAGAAATAAATGAGAATCAGACTCTATCCTTACAAACTAATACAACCATTCGCTTAAACTTCCACCAAGGTCCACTGTTATGAACAAAGGTTCCAGGATTAAATTCTAACCCTGATCCTTTAAGTGATGCTTAGGACAACTCACTTGATCAATAAGTAATCAATAGACATTTACTAATGTTTACTACTATATTCCAGGCACTATGTGACCCACTCTATGGAGGTGACACAAAAAGGGGCTTGCCTTCAGGAAGATTACCACTGGCCTCAGTTTAATAGTCTATTAATAAATGAATAATTCTATTAAGAAAATTTAACTAAATGGCCTCTAATGTTCCTCTGAGTTCTATGACTCCATGATCCAGTCATCATCTTTATTTTACAGATGAGGAAACTGAGACCTAGAGAAGTTAAATGACTTGTTTAAGGTCACATAGCTGTAAACAACAAATTTGGGATTTGAACAGAAGTCCTCTGCTCTCTCCAAAACTGTCACTGATCTCTCATGTCAACTCTAATAGCCTTTTCTCAAACCTCACCCTTCTTGATCTCTCTGTAGGCTTTGACATTGTTGATCAACCTCTTCTCCTACATACTCTCTTCTCTCTAGGTTTCCATGGCACTAGCCCATCCTGGTCCTCCTACTTACCTGACCTGCTCCCTCTCAGTGTCCTTTGCTGAATCTTCTTCCAAGTCATGTCAGCTAATGACAAGTGTCCCCCAGTGACTCTGTCCTGCACACTCCTCTCTTCTTCCATGGATGTATCCAACTCTATGCTGTTGATTATCAAATCCACTTATTCAGTTCTAACATCTTTCCTGACCACCAGACTTGCATCACCAACTGCTTATTGGACGTCTTCAACTGGCCGTCCTGTAGATTTCTTAAACTCAACATGTCCAAAACTGAACTCATTATCTTTCTCACAAAACCCTTTCTGAACTTCTCCATTACTGCTTAGGATACCCCCATCCTCTCAGGCAATCTAGGCATCATCCTCACTCTCTCTCTCTCTCTCTCTCTCTCTCTCTCTCTCTCTCTCTCTCTCTCTCTCTCTCTCTCCCCCTGTCACCAAATTCTATTACTTGTACCTACCAAACATATTTCATCTACAATCCCTTCCCTCTTTTGACTCTGCTACCACCCAGGTACAATCCGAAACACCTTATACCAGAACTATTGCAATCGCTTTTTGGTTAGCCTCCTTACCCCAAGTCTCTCTCCACTCCAATTTATCCTCTAATACACTGTGAGATTGATCCTTATAAGCGCAGGTCTGTCCATGTCTTGTCCCTATTCAATAAATTATCTGTCACCTCTAGGATCCAATATAAAATCCTGTTTGCCATTTAAAGCCCTTTATAATCTGCCCCCTCCCATCTTCCTAGTCTTCCTACACCTTACCCCCACATAGACAGTGATCCAGTTGCACCGGCGTCCTTGCTGTTGCTTGCACAAGTCAATCCATCTCCTGAGTCTATGCATTTTTACTCAGCTGTCACCCAGACCTGGAATGTTCTCCCTCTGTCTCTGCCTCTTGGCTTCCCTGGTTTCCTTCAAATCTCAAGTAAAATCTTATCTTCTACAGGGAGTGTTTACCAGTCCACCTTAATGCTAGTGCACTAACTGGCTATCTACAGTTTATTCTATTTATATCTTTTTGTACATAATTCCTCCCATGTTATCTCCCTCATTAGACTGTGAGTTCATTCAGGGGAGTGTCTGTCCCCAGCCCTTAATGGAACACAATAAGTGCCTAATAAATGCTTGCTGACTGACTGACTTTTACTCTAAATCCAATGTTCTTTCCTTTGTGCACTAATTCTAAATCCAATACTTTGTTCACTACACTATACTGATGACTGAACCTGCAAAATCTCTTTTGATAATCCAAATAAATTCATACATTTGCCAAGAGATGCTTGAAAAAGAGAAGATGAAATAATCATTGAACAAGCTGAGTTCTTCAAGTATGGATGTGCGGAACAATATGCCCATCAATTTCCACAATAGGTGCAAGGTGGCGACAATAATGGGAAATACCGTGCTCACTCTTCTAGCTTTTGCTGAAGTTTATATTTCCTTTCGTGTCATTGCATTCTATTCCATAAAGACAATTTGTTAAATATGTAACTAACTGGCTTTTGCAATACTTTTGAAAGGCTTTTCACATAAATAAGTTCACAAATCAGGAAAAAATAAATCCTTTTAGACTGTCTTCAGTTATTAGCCTCTGCACATTGTCCTCAGCTACCCTCAAAAGGTTGTTCTGCCTCTATTGAGCTATTACAGAGCCTCTCACGGCTGGGGTTTGGGCTGCCACTGAGGAGATGCCATGATGGTGATTGAATCCTGTGCAGTTTGGGAAACAGAGGAAAGATGTTATTATACAGGTAGAGACTAGACTCACAGAGCCACTGAGCCAAAATTAAAAGCCAGATAGGCAACAAGGTGGCACAGAGGATAGAAGAACATTGGATTTGGAGTTAGAAAGTCCTGAGTTCCAATCCTGCCTCAGACACTTAACCAGTTGTGTGAACCTGGGCAAGTCTTTAAACTGCATCAGTTTATTCATCTTGTCAAATGAGAGGGGTTGGACCCTTCCAATGCTAAACTTATCATCTTATGAACTAGGAAGAGAAGCCTTGGAGCTACATGACCAGTGTTGTCAGATGGCATCATGTGAAGGAGAAACAAAAGCAGAAATCACAACAGAACACAAGAAAGTACTGGGGAGAATTGAGGGCTGACTTTGAGGAAGAAATAGCCCAGGAGCAGCCTATATTAACAAGGGGTCAAGTTCAAAAAGAGCTCAATTTGACAGTTAGGTGACCTAGTGAACAGTGTGCTGGACTTAGGAGTCAGGAAGACCCACGTTCAAATCTTGCCTGTGATACATTCTGTCTGTGTGACATAGGACATGTTATTTAACTTCATTTGGCCTCTGTTTGCTCATCTGTAAAACAGGGATGCTAAGAGCACTCACCTTCCAGTGTTGCTGTGAGTATCAAGTGAGATAACATATATTCAGTGCTTGAAAACCTTAAAAGACTATAGAAATGTTTGTAATGATGGTGATGGTGATGGTGCCTAGCTGTGTGCACCTGGCCCTGCTCTCCTTATAGGGGAGATCCTATGATCCAACAGGTTAGAGCTCAAAGAGCACTGGCTTTACAAGCAAAGGACTTGCCCCCATCTGTTACATTCTTCATGCTCTTGGGCAGCTCAGCTAAAGCCTGTGAGCCTCAATATCCTCACCCTCAAAATGAAGAAGTTACAGTAAAGGGCTACTGAAGTCCTTTCTAGTTCTAAATTTATGATTCTACAATCCTATAACTCTTCACTTAGAGAGCTCACCACCACCACCACCACTGCCCGTATGGTTCTCCATGTCCAGAGTTGAATCCATTTGGCATCAAATGCCAGTGCCTCCTCCAAGTATAGAGGTGACTCTGGGCTCTGAGAGCAGAATGTAAACTGGGGCAGGTTCTACCAAGCTGGAAAGGCTTCCAGTAGGAGCCCAGAGAAGGGCTGTTATCTGTCATCTTGAGGGCAAGCCTAGCTAGGGATGGAGAGACTCATCACTAGAAAAGCAACAGCCAACTAATGAGCTGTTTTGTGGTTTTCTGTTTTGTTTTTTTTTTTTTTATGTTGTTTGCAACAGCTACTCCTGGAAGTATCTATCAAGGCAACAAAGTTTGTATATTACATCAGTGGAGGGAGTACCTACACAGATGAAGTCTTCTGAAGTACTCTGTCCAATTTAACAAACATTTCTCAATTATCTATTATTTGTCAGACCCTGTGAAAAGGGAAGAAGGAAGGAAGGAAGGAAGGAAGGAAGGAAGGAAGGAAGGAAGGAAGGAAGGAAGGAAGGAAGGAAGGAAGGAAGGAAGGAAGGAAGGAAGGAAGGAAGGAAGGAAGGAAGGAAGGAAGGAAGGAAGGAAGGAAGGGAGAGAGAGAGGAAAAAACATGATGGGAACTTTTTAATCAATGCCATGGAGAACTCTAGGATGAGAATGAGCAGTTACTCCATCTTCCATGCACCTGTGATACTTGACAGGGGCTTCAGGACTGACCCAGGCTGAGGCATGAGTAAGCAGTGTAAAAGCAAGCACCCTGACATACACAGGAGGGCCTGCTATCACCGGTTCTTTGATGTGCTTTTCTAAAAGGAAAGACAATTTTGAGGGGTCAATCATCACTTTAAGCAAGCACATATATCATTCACTGAGTTCAAGAGAAAAAGTCAATACTGTGAACTTCAGAGAAAATACAGAGAAATCAAAATCAACAGACATGGCTTCCAACCGTCCGACATAAGCAATACACATATCATAGATCAACAAACAGATCCTACTATCTGACCATTACATACATACATAGTTAGCAGAGAGAGAAAAGCTGGGGACTCCTTAGCAGTTGCCCAGAATCTCATCTGGCCAAACAAACACTTCCAAAGAGTAAGCCCCAAAGTAAAACCTCACCTCAGAGTCTTGATACACTTTTTAGAGCTTGATACACTTTTTAGGAGGGCATCACAACCCTGGAGAACCAGTGCCTCATTGGAAAATTAGCAAAAGGTGGGTGACTTCCTACAAATCTTCCCAAATCAAACTCCTCTTAATGGGCAGGCTCATTAATGGGTGGGGAAGATTTTCTCATTAAGAAACAAAATTACATTAACAATAAGCAAAAATGCATTATCAATACAGGCATTCATCACATGCTCATTCAGGGTGTCTCAAAAGCCTGAATGCAGCTTTCAGCTCTTAAAACTCTTAAAGGTTTTTAACAGCTTTAAGCTTTAATAGTCCGTCACACTAAGACTGGGACACTCCGTATGAGGGTGCATATTCAGAAATGAGGTTGCTACAAATGTTTTCCCTTGGTGGGAGAGTTGGGAGTTCTTGAGTCCCTCACTCCACCTTCTGCATTGTCCTACAGGGCCTGCACATGCCAGGTCATAGGTCATTAGAGCTAGAAATGAGGTTAAAAACCATCTGGTCTAATGCCCTTATTTAACAGAGGAATCTCTGAGATTCAAAGAGAACGCTCTCAAGGTAACTCGCCTATTTAATGGCAGAAATAGGATCTGAACCCAGGTCTCCTGATCTATAGTTTAACGCTCTTCCTTCTATGAGACAGATATTCCTTCTCTCAGAGACATACCAAAAACATGCACACACATAGAGACACATACACCATCTCCTCCCTTACACTTAACATGCAGGAACATGGAGGCAGTCATATACCTCATTCATAATCACATACCTCACACTTACCCTCAGAGATAAACATACATCAAATATCTCACGCACACAATCATACAGGGACCATGCAGACACATCACGCATTCATATACTCAAATACTAAGATGAACCCAGGAACATGTACCATACACACACACACACACAAACACACACACACACACTCATACATACATATACACACACACAAAGACCCTTCCTCCTCGAACATGCATATAACCCTGAGATTCATACAGAAACCACACAACTAGACTCCTAGCTGCCCTTGCCACTGCAGGCTCCAGACCAAAATTCCCCAGGAAAAAAACCAAATGTCAGCAGTTTCCCCGAAAGCCTCCAGAGTGGGCCGTTGGCTCTGATCACAGAGATAGCTGCTGAATCACTTGGTCAGTCTTCAGCCCTTGCTGCTGCCCCCAAACCTGGTGCTCTGTTCTTGCACTTGTCCAGAGTCAGGGTCCCTTTTCCCTACCCCTGGGAAGGCCAAATGCCCTCCACTGCCCCCTTTCCCCTCACCCAGTGCAGCTGTGTTAGGTTCTCTCTGCCTTTCAAAATGCCAAGTTTCTTTCAAAGCTGAAGCCCATTCCTCAGGGCATTTAAGGTTCTCCCAACTCTCCTGGGAAAATTTCTGCAGGGTCACCCAATTCACTCCGAAGCAAATTAAGTTTCCTCCATCTTCTCACCCCTCTTCAAACCTGACACTCTGCCTGTGGGAGGATCCACAAGAAACAAGTAGGTTGACATGCCGTTCCAGAACCATAGTTTTAATTCGATACAAGAGCACTAAGTCTGGATTCACGGGATCCAGGTCAAAATCCCATCTCTAAGGCCCACAACCCAAGATATTTGGGCAAGTTACTTTACACTCTCCTCCCCCAGGAGAGAGGAAAGAGACCATCCAAGACAGGCAGAAAGTGAGGTATCTCAACACCTTAAACTTCTCTTTCCCCACACACAGCATGTGCTATTTGATCGGAAAAAAGAAACATGAGAAGGCAGGACTGAATGCAAAAATGGAAGTCTGTTGTTCAATTGTTTCAGTCATGTCTGACTCTTCATGACGCCATTTTGGGTTTTCTTGGCAAAGATACCAAAGTGGTTTGCCATTTCCTTCTCCAGCTCATTTTACAGAGGAGAAAACCAAGGTAAACAGGGTTAAATGACTTGGCCAGGGTCATACAGCTGCTAAGTGTCTGAGGCCAGATTTGAACTCAGGTCTTTCTGACTTCAGGCTCCAAGACCTATCTACTACTGTGCTACCTAGCTGCTCTAAGGACAAGTTTCCTCATCTATAAAATCCGGCTGAACTGGGAGACTTCTGAGACCCCTTGCAGCTCTAAATCAATGATCCCATCATCTGTGTTCCAGTGGCCTGAGTACAGCCTACAGTGACATGGCCCTTCTGGCCCTAATGACCATCTCTGGGAAGTATTAGGGCCAAAAGTTCCATCACCTTCTGGCCCACTTGGTGATGAGCCTTCTGAGCTAAGATAAGCTTAGTTACCTGCCCTTGAATGACAGGCAGACTGAGGCTAACAGTGATAACTAGCATTCACATCCTGCTTTAAAGTTCACAAAGCATTTTCCATTTGTTATCTCACTTGATTCCCACAACAACTTTAGAATGTGCCATTATTATCCTCATTGCCTGAAGGAGTGATTTAACTGAGATCTTACAGCTATTAAAGAATCTAAGGCAGGATTTGAACTGAGGTCTTTCTGACTCCCAATCCAGGGCTGTACCTGCTGCACATGCCCAAGATTTATATCTCTCCAGCTTGTTTAAGAACTGCCAGAACATGTATGTCACTGGCAAAATCATCTAGGGCCCATCTGTCTACCACAAAAGGTGCTAAGGAATATTGGTGGTCAGGATAATAAAATGCATTAAAAGGTGGTCACTTAAGCAAGAGAATGAGTTAATCATTTAGGAGGCAGCTGAAAACAAGGCTTTCGTGATAGGCAAACCCCAGTCTGGTAGGCTAGTGGGTGGGCAGTCAGGTTTTCATCTCTACTGCCAACACAGAAAGATAAAGAAATATGCAGCTGGCATCTATGCGGGGAGGCTTGGAAACAGGAACAGAAACTTGGCAAGGACGGAATCCTAGGGCTTAAGCAGAAGGATGGGTAGGATGGGATGGGAAGTAACAGTCTCACACATCTGGAGTAATTCGTCCACGCCTGGGAGCTCTGTAAGTATTGCCTCACTTGAACCTCACAATGGTTCTGAAGTACCGTAGGTATGATGGGCATTATTATCCCTTTGGTGGTAACAAGGTGGATCAGTGGTTAGCTTGCCCAGGTCTAGAGTCAGGAAGACTCATCTTCATGAGTTCAAATTTGACCTCTGACACTTACTAGCTGTGTGACCCTGGGCAGATTACTTAACCTTGTTTGTCTCAGTTTCCTCATCTGAAAAATGAGCTGGAAATGGCAAACTGCTCCAGTATCTTTGCCAGAAAAGCCACAAATGGGGTCTTAAAGAGTCACACATGACTGAACAACAAAAGAAACTGAAGCTAGGATAGGTTTAATGACTTGCCCATAGACATACATCAGAATTTGAACCCAGATCTTCCTAATTCCAAGTCAGAGACTCTCTCTTCTATACCAATGGTCTCTAATTTTTCTTTTAATCACACACTCCTACCCAGGGGTATCCTGGAGCCAGCTCCAACTGCCTCACAAGACCTAGTTGTTAGATTTTCAGTGTGAGTATTTATACCCCAGAAATCAGCAATCACTACAAATCAGGACACAATTTGTTTTTTAGTAGATTGTCTAGATTTAAGTGATGGAGAAAATGTTAATAATGAAAATTAGACTTAAAAGTGTGTGGTGGGTACATATTTTTGAGAGAGTAGTTGTTAAAGATTTACCAGCATACCATTGCCCCCATCTAAGTATTTTTTACCTGATAGGAATGCTAGAGGATAGGGTGAAGATAAATTTCTCAACATCATCTGTTCTGTTGCTGCAGTGGAAGTAATATTGTAACTGCCCTGGGAGGCTGATGCCCAACTCACCTTGCTAAGCTACAGAAGAGAGGGAAGCAGGGAAATATTAGCCTGTTACAGGTGATGGATATATGTGGTTGGGTTGAAGACGAGTCCCATGATTGGCTATCTCAAGGAAGACTGGATACACCCCATCTTTCAGTTTTCTGATAGACTGATCATACCTCTTACATTCAAGCCAGGAAACCTTTGGGGTCATGACACAGCAACCCTCCCAGCGTCCCAGTCCCTACTTTTGAGGTCACTGTATATACCATAATTCTTTCCAAGGCAGCTCCAAGAAGCCAAATTAAAACAAATAAGATTTGGGGCTTAATATTAGGGGGAAACCTTATTTATTATGCCCATTTTAAAGATGATGAAAATGAAGCTCAGAAAACGTAAACGAAGTGACTTCATTTAGTCTTGCATGTTTAAAGTCCCATATTTAGTAAGTAGTTATGCAGGATATTTTGATTTCCAGTCATCTGGGAATAGGCAATGGTCCAGGGTGCAACATGAAAGGGAATATAATAATTTTAAGGAAGTCCCTGTATCCACTCTTCCCTTGAATAAAAAAAGGAGCCACACACACCATCCAGTAGTAATCTGGAGATAACATCATTCTTCATTGACCCATATGGCATGGGGCATTGCTCATCCTAGACAAAGGGAGAGAGAGATGCTTTTCCAGTGTTAAGTTTGGCCCTGTCTCTCGCTAAGTCTTATCTCAGACCTCCCTGGGCTGTGGAGACAGAGCAGCTCAGACATCTATGTGTCCTATTCTGCCAAATGATTTCTCACACATAGACGAGTGCCTGCAGAGAGTCTGAAATTCAGGCTCAGCAGCAACCTTCAAAATCTTCTATGTGGTGGAGTGGAGTAAGTGCTCCATTTGCAGTTATAGGATCATAGCTTTTAGAATTGAGAGGGCTCTTTAAAGATCGTCTAGGACCAAACACTGCATTTTATGGAGGAAGAAACTGAAGCCCAGAGAAAGGGGGTGAATGATCCAAGGTCACCCAGGTGGTAACCAGAAGAGTTAGACTTTAAAGATATGTCCTTTAACTATAAGCCCAGAACCTCATGACCAAAGATGGCACTGTTAAATTTCTTTGGTGTGTGTAGCAAGAACAGTAAGTAAAGAATTATACCTGGAGACATGAACACCTTCTATAGAGTTGATCAGTCTGGGAAGAGACCACCCAGATTTTCCAAGGGTGACAGAAGAGTGCCAACAAACCTAAGCAAAATCCATCTGAACTCTAGAGACCAAAATGTGGCAGAAGATACACTGTAGGTAGCCTTGGACATCTTTGTTCCCTGCAGCTTAACCCATGAGTAGCTGATCATTTGCTTCTGTAGAAATGAAAAAGGAAACAAAGAAGGAAACCTGCAATCTGTCAAATAACTCATTGCAAGAGAATAGTGAGCAAGTGACTTTGAGAAGACAGCATGTTCTCATGAGAAATATACTAGATTTGGAGTGAGGGGACCTGGGTTCTAATGCTGACTCTACTATTTACTACCTTGGGCAAATCGCTTCATCCCTCCTGACCTCAGTTTCTTCCTCTGTGAAATAAGGAGGTTGGACTAGATCAGAAGTGCTTAGCCACTTGTCTATGTGTGTGTGTGTGTGTGTGTGTGTGTGTGTGTGTGTGTGTGTGTGTGTGTGTGTGTACATGGGAGGTGGACCCCTTTTCAGAATGTTATGTTGCCTCTGTTCTTAAAGGAAAAGTTACATTTTAATTTAGGTTGGGGGGAGGGAGGAAAAAACATATTTTTTTCCAATCCAAGTTAATGAGTCCTCTGAAATCTATGCTCAGACCCCTTGTCTTGGGGGGTCTGTGGACCCCAGGTTCTGGACTAGATGATTCCAAGAGTCCCTTGTAACTCTAATATCTAGACAAAAATCAATCAAGGAATTTTACAGTTCTTTCTATATAACTACCCATGAGATAAATAGTGCAAATTTCCCAATTTTACAGAGAAAGGAAACTGAGGTCTAGAAAAGTGAAATTACCTAAGGTGACATGACCATGGAATGGCAGAAACAGGGCTCTAGGTCTTTGACTTGAAACTCAATGATCTTCCCACTACATCCCCCAAAGCCAGATGACTTGGTCAGAGCAGAAAAGCATTGAATCAAATATTGCTGCCATGAGGGTGGGGTGGGGATGGGGTGAGGGGTCAATAATATTTACATATGGTATAATGGCAAAAGGGTCGGATTCCAAATCAAGTCAAGTCCTAGCTTCCTCTTGCTCTGTGCCTATGAGAAATCTCTTCTTTCTCAAGTTGAACTCGATGCATCCATAAAGCTGGGTTTTCTTTAAATCCTTCTGCACTACCCACCCCACAGGACAGCCATGAGGAAACCTCTTCTTAAGTTGTAAAGTGCTAAATAATCGTTAGTTTACGCGTCTCAGTTTGAAGGAGAAGATAAAACTGGAAAATAAAAGCAGAATTCAGAATAGGGTCAAAATTGTTCTCCCTGAGGGCGAGTTCTGGAAGGTACGTGCAAGAAGAACTGGAGGAAGGTGGGATGCTCTGTCCCTGAGAAAGTTTCCAATTGCAGTTTCATATTCCTTTCCTTCCCTCTCTTCTCCGTGTGCGTGTGCGTGTGTGTGCGTGCACTTCCACATGTCTGTGTCTATGTGAATGTGGGTGCCTCTCTCCCCTGAGCTTTCTCTAGGCTTTAGCAGAAGTTTCAATGGGCCCCCATAACAATGGTCTAATAAGATCCTGACAAGGACATCTTTATCATTCTTCCCTTTCTTCCTGTATGTCCCCCCATATTTGTTGCAGAGCCTGGTACACAGTAGGTACTTAATAAATGCTTGTTGACTGACTCACTAACTTGGTACACAGTAGGTACTTAATAAATGCTTGTTGACTGACTCACTAACTTCCCCAAGGACCTTTTCACTATAACACACCCCTCTTCAGTCTATGAATATGAATCTTCCATCTTTACCCTGAACAACAGGGGCCCTCTTCCATATACATTATCTCTGTGTCTTTCCTGCATGACTTTAGTGCCATAGGTAAAAGGAACTAAAGCTTAGTTCCTCTTGCAAGGTAGACTTCAGAATGAACTATTTCCTATTTTTCACATACAATTGTTTCTTTGTTTCTTTGAACTAAAACTCTGAGCTACAATTTTCCCAAAGTGAACAGTGTATATTTTGGTTCTATATGCCAAGTAGGTAGACTTGATATCAGTGGGACTCTGAGTTGTTAGGTTCAATCCACTGATGAGCACCTTTACCAAAGTCAAAAGATTCTCAAAACAACTGAACTTGTTTAAGAGAAGTATATGAGGACAAAAGGATACTCCACACATTGGTTCTAAGACTTTGTGCTTCTAGAATTCTAAAGTTCTGGGATTCTTAGGTTCTAGGAGTCTCTATTTCTAAAGTTAAATATTTTGTACTCCACAGGTCACCCATCCTATCATCTCATCCTACACATTTCTATGCTACCCCCAAAGCCAGGCAGATGCCTCCTCACCCTACACACACACACACACACACACACACACACACACACACACACACACACACACACACACACACACACACACACATACACACACACAGTTTTTAAATTAGACTCTCCTAGCTGGATGTAGCTGGAAGCAAGCCCAGGCCACCCCCTACTGCAGAGGGCCCCCACGACAGCAGGAAAAGATATAGTTTTGGCCCAGTCACCAGACCCCAACGGGGCTCCACAGTGTCAAAGGAATCTATGGTCAGAGATAAGTGCTCATTGCCTGGGGCGGCTGCTGCCAGGGAAGGAGGGAGGGAGGGAGCCCAGGACCCAACTGTCAGTCTGGCTTCAGGGCACCATCAGGAGAGCAGCCAGGAGCTGCCAACATATGAGATAGGCAGCTTGGCCCAGCGGGCAGAGGAGGAAAGCCCACACACATCAGGAGCTTGGTAGACTTGGAGGTGGCCAGACTGAGAACCCTCCCCTACTCCAAGAGCTCACTCATAGGGACATCATCAGCCCCATCTGTCCCCTTCCTTCCCTTTCCATGGCTGCTATCCTAGCTCTTTATCACAGACTATCGAATTAGTCTCCAAATCAGTTTCTTCACCTCTTGTGTTTCTCCCTCCAATACAGACAGCACACAATGCTAAATTAAGCTTCCTAAAGCCTGGTTCTAGTCCCATCAACCCCTGCTCAAAATTCTTTAGTGGCTCCCAATTGTCCAAGTTCTTTACAATGCACAACTGTAAAGAAATTTCCCCAACTAACAATGCTACCCACAAACAATCCATATAAAGGGAGGAATCACTTTTTCACACTACCATGCAGGATACCTGTAGTATTTTGTGGGACTGTACATTGTACTTTAATTCATGATTCAGAAATGTAGATTGCTTTACATGTACTTAGCATCAATGAATGAATGAATGCATATAGTACTTAACCATGGGAAGTCAGCCAAGCCCAACAGAACAAGCTGAAATGCTGCCCAGGAGACCAACAGGTAGCTTCATATCTGAAATCTCACATTTGACATGTTCCTCTGAGAGCAGCCAGAGGCTATACCAGGCCTCGGGCTCTCTCTTAATCCTATTGCTCCCTGGAGGTCCACTTCCCCATGGGTCTGAGGAGCTGTTCCAAGATCTCTAGCTTTTTGTAATCTAACCTGTACCTCAGTTTCATTCAAAATAATAGACTCCTAGAAAGACAGTCTATGATTTTAGAAATGAGAACATTTAGAATGTCAGAGCTGGGCAGGAAGGACCCTTAGAACACAGCCCAAGAATTTCAGAGCTGAAAGGGACTTTAGAGCATGAAACCTACCATGTCTGAGGTGAAATGGACTACAGAATGTAGAATTCACCAAAACCAAAGGGAACTGGAGAACATGGAATATAAAATGTCACATCTGGAAGGGACTTTAGGACATGAAACATAGAATGACCAAAATAAGAGAGGCCTTAGGCTTCATAAAATATCAAAGCAGAAAGGGCCCTTAGAACATGAAACCTTGAATCTCAGAGTGAAAACAGACCCTAAAACATAGAATGTTCAGAGCTGGGAAGGACCTTAGAACTCATCTAATTCAATCCCTTTAATTTACAGGTGAGAAAATGAAAGGTGACTTATCCAAGGTCACACCAGCAAGTCAGTGATCTATCCAGCTGCTGAAGTCAGGCCTCCTGGCTCCCAGGCCAGCCCTCCTATAATGTTGCCTCTGTCCTCCTTGTCAGCAACATTCCTAATTGACCCACTGAACTTTCAGACTATTAAACCACACTGGCTTTTATGTTTCTCAAATAGATTAGAGGAAACTTGGCAGTTATCTTTCTGCACAGCTTTAAGTACACAGGTTTCCCAATCTTTACAGATTTAATTGTCTATAAAATTACTGTGTGTAAATCCCATATGGGCTATTTCTGACCACTGACCTCTAGAATGTCAGCTGCTGGAAATTCTTTCCAGCTGCTATCCCATGACCAGGTCAAGAAAGGTGATACATGGGAGGCTCGAATATCTCCCATTCATCCTTCCATCCAATCACCCAGAGGCCAGAGCAGAAAAGAGCCCCAGTCCTGCCTGACTACTGACAATGGCTGACTTTGCAGAGGCCCAACAAGTCAGGAGTTGTTGGATCACAGTAGTGGGACCTAGAAGGAACATCTAGAGGTCATTTAATCTAGGACTTATTAACCTGTTTTATGTCATGAACACCTTTGGCAATGTGGTGAAGTCCACGGAGCCCTTCTCAGAATAACATTCTTAAATGCATAAAATAAAATACACAGGACTACAAAGAAAGCCAATTATTCTGAAATATAATTAGCAAAAATTAGTTTTTAAAAAAGTTCACAGATTTCAAGTTCAGAACTCTTGATCTAATCCAACTTCTTTTTACAAATGAAACTGAGGTCTAAAGGAGAAAGTAGCTGACAAAGGATCACATAGAGAGTAAATGAAAGAACTGAAATTCAAATGTATTCATGGGGTCATTCAAGTAATCAAGCAATCAGTTAGATGACAAACACTTATTCAGTGACCAATATGTGCTATGCACTGCACTGGGATCTGGATACAATGACATAAATGGAGCATTCATTCCTCATCCTCAAGGAACTTACAGTCTAAAGGGGGAAACAACAAATATGCATATAAGGATATAAAAATATGTACAATATAAATCCAAGACAACTGAGGGGTGGAATGAGGAAGGCAGTAACAGCAGGGGGATCAGGAAGTGGCATCTGAATTGGACTGTAAAGCAAACAAGGAGTTTTAAGAAGTGAAAGTGGGGAGATAGTGTACCAATATGGAAGATAGCCTATGTGGGTACAAGGAGTGATGAGAGGGAGATACAACAAGAAAGCCAGTTTGGCTAGACAGAGGAGTGTGTTAAAAGAGAGTTACTTATAATAAAGCAGAAAGGTTAGGTTAGAGCCAGGATATAAAGAACTCTAACTGTCCAACTGAGGAGTATGAATTTGATCCCAAAGGCAATAGGGAGCCATTGCAGCTTTTTGAGCAGGAGAGTGATATAGTCAGACTGCTGTTTTAAGAATAGTACATTGTCAGCTGTGTGGGGGATGGATTGGGAAAGGGAGGGAAAGGGAGTTAGGAAGACTCATTAGAAGGCCATTGCAGCAGTCCAACAATCAAGTCAGTTTAATTCAACAAATATTTCCTCAGCACCTACTATGTACAAGGTAATGTGCCAGGTGCTGAATATAGAAAAACAAAGCAGACTCTGACTTTAAGGAGCTGACTTTCCATCTGGCAGAGGAAGCAGAAAGGGGTAAGGAGAGGAGAGTATGACATAATGTACACACAATTAAGCATTATGCAAAATTAATTGATAAGGAGGAGAGGACCAACCACTAGGGATGTCAGAGAAAGCGTCATTGAAGAGGCTGCACCTGAGTTGATTCTTGAAGGATAAGAGATGGATATGAAAACATATGAGGAGAGAAGTAGAGATAAGAAGAGAGGTAGTATGAAATAGTGGAAAGGGAGCTGGACTTGGGAGTCAAGGAGACCTGAGTTCAAATCCTACATAAGCTATATTAACTATGTGACTCTAACTTCTTTGGATTCCTGCTTACTTATTTTTAAAATAAGACAATTGGACTCCAAGACCTCCAAGGTCCCCTGTAGCTTTAACCCTATGATCCTATGGCCCTATGAGTATATTCTAGTCATAAGATGAGATGGCAGGTCTACTATTCTATTTTCTAAAGACCTTTCCTGCACTGATATTCTATATTCTAAAATCCCATCCAGTTCTTAAAGTCTGTTTCTATTAATTCTCTTAATCTGGTTCTGGATTAGGCTAGCCCAGTGTCACTTCTCCACAAAGTACTGACCTACCTGAAGATAAGGTTGGACCCAGTGAGGGAATCTCCTTTCTCGCTAATACCTTAGGCCAGTCAATTCAATCCATTTGTTCCCTGGATATCGATTCTTTTTCCCCCTACTGCCATGAAAAATGATTTGTGAGGTGTTCTCTCCCTGTTTAAACTTGGGAAGATATTGTTCAAGGACTCGCTGTGATGTTTCTCTAACTGACAGCTTTATTGGGTAATAGCCGCTGATGTTATATGTGTACTCAGATAGTCAGGCCTTTTTATACTGTGTGTGTTCCCATAAAAATGATTGGTTTTAAGTTGTTATTCTAATATTGCTGTGATTGTAACATTGGAGCCGACAGTCTCCAAAGTAGATGTGTATCGAAGGCTGATTAATAGAAGCAAGGTGGTTCCGTCAAGTTCTCTGCTACTGGGGCGTGGAGCTAGCAAACTGCCTTCTGTTGGCCATAAAATGGTCCCATAGTGGCAAGGGGGGAGCCCAGCCCCTATTGTTTTTATTTTATTATAAAGATAACAATTAATAAGTGATAACATCATAAATAATTACACTGGTCCCAGTAGACAAAAAAACAAAGCCAGCATATCCTGGCTGAGAGAGAGAGAGAGAGAGAGAGAGAGAGAGAGAGAGAGAGAGAGAGAGAGAGAGAGAGAGAAAGAGAGAGAAAGAGAGAGAGAGAGAGAGAGAGAGAGAGAGAGAGAGTTGGACTGACACAAAGAGGAAAGGAAAGGGAAGACATGAGAAAGGAGAGAAGGGAAGGGGAAGGAAGGGAGGAAGGAAAGGAGGGAGAAATAGAAATTGGAGAAGGTAGAAAGATCAGAGCACTTCCTGCCTTCCTTCTTAACTGTATTTGTTCTCAGATGGAAGACCATTTTTTGAAAGTTTCAGCACTAGAACCAGGAATGAAAGTTATTCACATCAGATATCTTTACACTACAACCCTCCTCTTCACTCATCATTTTCACCCTTATTAACTAATCTTCCCAGCTCAGCCCATAAATGATGCTGTGACCTTACACAAGCCACTCCCTTCATCTATAAAATGAAGTGGTTGGACCCGGGATCTCCAGTGACCTCACCAAGCTTGGCCTTGACTGTGACATACAAAAGGTCTGAATCTGAAACTCTACATGTTCTTTCCTCCCCAACTCTTACTATCCAGTGGGGAGGAAACCAGAAATTCCTCTTTCCCCTCTTTCTTCATCCCCCACTTTCAACTTGGTCAATTATGTTATAGGGACATTTTTTCCTAGAAGATTCATTAACCATGATATTCCTACATAACTAAATCGAAGTACTAGGATTTTACTGCTGTTTATGAAGGATTGCTTTTTCTCTTCTTGTGCTTCTGGGGACAGAGCACTATAGAGAAACCTGGTTAAAAATAGTAATACACATTTAAGATCACAGACATAGATCTGGAGGTGACCTCAGAGTCATCTCATCCAATTCTCTAATTTTACAGATGAAAACAATTGAGGAACAAGGCAATTGACTTGTCCAAGGTCACAGAGCTGATATATAGTGCTTTACAGTTCAGAAATCCCTTTCCTCACACAACAGCCTATGATAGAAGAAAGGCAGGTATCATTATCCCCATTTTACTGATGAGAAACTGAGGCTCCAAACTTACATGGGTCATACTGTTATTAAGTGGGACTTGAATCCTGGTCCTAGATTCTCAGAGCTAGCCCTTGAAGGAAACTTTAAGATCATCAAGCACATACCCCATCTCCATTTTTAAAATTGGAGAAACTGAGGCCCAGAGAAATGAACTTGCTCAAAAATACACAATTTGCTCAAGAATAGCAGGATGAGAATGCAAACTCACATCTCTTGATTCCAGATCTATTGTCCTGTCCATCAGCCATGAGGCTTTCTCATTTGTGTGGCTGTAGCTCCAAGTCTGCTCCCTCTTTCTGCTACTCTCTTCCACCACCCCTGCCCCCTCTAGCTGCCCTTTCATGACTAGGCAGAGACGATTTTGCTTCCCAGGCTAGATTTCTTGGTGCAGACAGAGCCTGAGATCATTAAGGGAGAGTAACAAGGAAAGTGCTAATTAGGTTTCAGGGATGAACAGATGCTCAGGCCATTTAGGAGGCTCTGTGGCTAAGTGGTTTCCTGGGGCCGGGTGCGGTTTCCCATTCATTTGATTAGAAGGTAGGGCTGGAACACGGGGGGCTTAGGTGCTAACACAATTAGTTGCTCCAACATCATCAGGTCACCAGGGGAGAGGGGAAAAGGAAAACAATTACTGTGATCTAGCTGTAAACATATCACCGTTACTTCCCAGGCAATATTCCCTCAGAATTCAGACTCAGTCAGAGAGGGGTTTTGCCCACCAACACCACAGTCTGTGAGATGTCACTAGCACACTTGGGATCAAGGAAAGGAAGGCCAAAAATGCCCCAGAGGGCAGGGGGTTTCGGAAACACACAGGATTAACATCGTAAATAACACTTCCTAGGTTGTTAGAACTGTAAGGCACCTTAGAATGTAGAACTACTGAGCTGAAAGGGAATTTAGAATACAGAATAACAGCCAGGTGGGTAGACTTTAAAATACAGAATTGTAGTCCCTAAAGCTTCTTCACCCCTGGACCCCTAGAGAGGTACCCCAAGTTCAAGAAACTCTGGAGATCAGCACTCACTCAATTCACTAATTAATGGGATTATTTTTACTAATTCAACAATAAACATTTAGTAAGCACCCATGTGCTATGTTCTAGAGCTCTAGAGTGACAAAGACAAAACAGAAAATAAATCCCTGCCCTCAAGTAGCTCGCATTCTCCAGGTAGAAAACAACCTATGTTTTTATACCTTGCAAACTAAGGCAGTGGGGTAAAACAGAACTAAGCCAACCAGAAAGGGCAGATTAGTTCAGTACAAAAGATGTTTAATTAACAGCCAGCGAGATCTCACACCAACCCCACCCCACTGTCCTAGGGGTTATTCCCTCCACACTTGCTGAAAACACAGGGGACCAGGGACCATGGAAGAAAGTAGATGTAGGATGTGGCCCAGCACATGACTTGTCCAGAGGCCATCATCTCAATGAAGGGAAAGAAAGGAACTCCTGAGATCCCAAGTTCATGAAGGGTCTGGTAAGATTTAGAACTGGGAAGGACCTTGGCAAGCATCTTGGCCACACGCCTCAGCAGGAAGAACCTTGGCTCTGTAGATAGGGGCCCTGGGTTGAAATCTCAGGCAGCAAAGCCATGCATCAGATAGACTGTTGGGAGCAGAGTCAGGAAGATCTGAGTCATGTAGCTGTGTGACCCCAGGCAAATGACCTTGCCTATGGGCCTCAGTTTTCTCATCTATAAAATGGGGTCAATAATAGCCTTACCTCCCCAGGATATCATGAGAATCAAATAAGATAATTGTAAAGTATTTAGTACCTGGCAAGTCCCTGGCAAACAGTAGGGACTATATAAACATTAGCCACTATTGCTATTAATATCTTATCTGAAGTTTACTATCTGTGTGGCCTTGGACAACTCACCTGAGCAGCTCAGGCCTCAGTTTCCTCATCTATAATATTAGAAGGTTGATCTCGAAGGCTTCTGAAGTCTCTTCCAGCTCTAGCTCTATGATCATGTATTACCACTCCTGTTATTAATAAACTTATTTGATTTTTCAATATTTAGTTCCCCAACTCAATTGAAAGCTTAATTAAGCCAATAACCAGTGTATTTTTATTTAAAATAATCAATTCATAAATATTTTCTATTTACCACAGCAAGAATTTTTAAATTGTTTCATAATATTAGGGGTAGATACAGAAGGTTGTGGTTAAATATTTAACAATTGGCTCTCTGGACACACTTTTAAGTTAAATCTGCATTATTAGCATTTTCTCTATTACTTTCTTAAATACTGGCAATTGATAAAACAATAATCAAACCTTAATTTGTAGCATTTGCTTATTTCCAAGCTATAAATGCTCATGCTGAAAATTTAACAACCAGCTCTCTTGAGCCAGGATGAGGTGCTTCCAACACACTCCTCCATACCAGGAGTTGTGCTAAGGACCTGTGAGCTAGTTCCCAAGTAAAAATTAGACTTCAGGTATTTACACAAAATTTAAGGGCAGGGGATCAAAGGATATCACTTCAAAAATATTTTTTTTCTTCTATCACTTTTCTTACTTGTAAAATGAGGGAATTGGACTAGATGGCCTCCTCTAAGTTCCCTTTGAACTCTACACCTATGATCCTCTGACCCCCATCTGGCCCCTCCTGGAGAGTGGCATGGTCTGTTGAGATTTGCCCTAACTGCTGCCAGAGATCAGAGTCCTGGTGAGAAGCTAAACCATTCCTGTAGCAAGTCAACAAGCACTTAGGTGGTTCTTCCTATGTGCCAGGCACTGACCTCTGGGTGGATGGTGTAAGAAGACAAAAACAAGCCCTGATTTCAAGGAGCTTATGATCTAACCGGGAAGACAAAATGTAAACTAGGTACAAACAAGATCTATGCAAGATAAACTGGAGACGATCTCAGAGAGAAGGCATTAGCATTAAGTGGAAACAAGGTAGGTTTCTTGCAGAAGGAGGGATTTTAACTGAGACTGAGCCAGGAAAACGAGGAGGCAGAGACAAGGAGGGAGAGCATTCCAGGAATGGGGGACAGACATTGCAATAGCCCAGACATGAGGAGACGATGGCCTGCTCTGGGGTGGTGGTAGTGTTTTTGGAGAGAAGGGGCATGTACCAGGGATGTGGCAAAGGCAGAATTAACAAGACCTAACAGCATATTGAATACAGAGGGTGAGAAAAACTAAGGAGTCGAGGGTGACAACTAGGTTGTGAGCCTGAGGGACTCGGAGGATGGTAGGGCCTTCAACATTAATAGGGAGGTTAGAAAGAAGGGGGGAAAGTGGGAAGAGATAATGAGCTTGTTTTGGGTTGGAGATGTTTCCAGGTAACAATGCCTTGCAGGCAGTGAATGGTTCTCCATTGCCCCTTGACAATATCGGGAGCAGTCCAAGAATGTCACCTCTGGCTATGTGAGGAAAGGGCAGGAGAAGCACCAGTCCAAGGTCAAAGGTAAGTCAATCAGTTGAGTCATGGCCAAAGGGTAAGGGAAATGTGATTCTGAGTGTATCAGGGGAATAACCAAGAGTGAAGGAGGCCAAGACACAGCCTATATCTGATCACCTGAGTACTGGGAAGATGTTATCTGCTTCCCCTGAGAGGGACAAATGAAGACGTATCCTTTCCTGGCCTGAAAGCCAAGGAGCCACAGCCCACTTGGACGGGAAAGAGGACAGCAGTGAGTCATTGACATCCTTCTAGTTACTTCTCCATCAGGAATTTTCTGATGGCCCATCAATCCTTTAAACAGGTGTGTGACTTTGAGAAAATAATTTTCCTATCTGGGTCTCATTTGTCTCTTTTGCAAAGTGAAGAGACTGTAACTGGGGTCTAGTTCAGTTCTGACAGTGTATGATTCTAGGAAGGAACACAGGATAATCTAGGTTGGAAATGGTGCTGAGTCAGCCACTAACCGTATGAACCACCCCACCCTGGTTCAGTGCTAAAGATTTGTGTGCCTGAGGCTACTTGATGGTTATTTTGATCCTGCTTGATGGAGGGCAGTTATATCCCACCAAGGCTTTTGTGGGTCCACCACATAGCCATGACCTCATGCTCTAGGCTTTCTCTTTTCCAATAATGGCCCCATCAAAACATATTGATGTTTCTCTTAGGACTTCACTCCTTGCCCAACCCAACTTGATCACTTCTAAGGTCTCTCTCACTTCTAAAATCTCTAACTCTGTGACTTATTTGAGCCAATGGCTAGGAATATCAGATAACATTTGTAATTTGATGGAGGTTTCCCAAGAAAGGAAGAACATTTGGGATGAGGGAAGCTTTTAGCAGTACTCTGAAATGATTGACAAATATATTCCACCTCCCCAGCTTTTCCATCATTTTCACCTTCTCATCTGGCCTACTCCTCCATGAATTCTACTTTCTCCTCCATTCTCCTTTTCCACCTTCTCCATGTTCTCAATCAATTTCACCTCCTCTCCCCACATCTATCATCTATTAAGAGATAGCATGGTACCATTAATGGGAAGAGTGCTGAATTTGGAGTCAGAAGACCTGGGTTTACATCCCACTTTTGCTACTAACTACCTTTTTGAGCAAGGCACGTAACATCTCTAAGCCTTAGCTTTTTCATTTGTAAAAATGAGGAGCATGTATTAGATTGTTTCTGAAGTCACTCCCAGTTCTAAATCTATGATCCCATTGCTCCTTGGCACTCTACTATGGCTTTCCAAGATCAGGAACAATAGAAAGGAAACCTGGATTTGTGTTACCTTATGACCATGTCATTCTATCCAGAAGAATCTCATTCTGAAGTAAGGGCCTCAGTACATTGAAAGGATCATAGATTTAGGAAGCGTAGAGGGCATGCAGTGCAGTCTCCTCATTTCAAAAATGCATTGCATTTCATTGCATTATTGGATGACTTCAAGGATTAAGAAGGTTTTCCTTTTTTCCCTAACATCTGCCTCTTTGGAATGTCTGCCTAACTGTAGACTTTAACATTCTGGTTCTACACTCTCAGAAGAACAAACTCAATACTCTTCTATACATAAGCCCTTCATCTTTGAAGACAATTATCATGTTTCCTTCCCCCATCCCCACCCCACCTCAGTCATCATTTCCTTAAACCAATTTTCATATGGCATATTTAGAGACCTTTCTCTAGTACCTCTAGATACTCTCCAGCTTATTAGTTCCAAGTCTAAGAAACAGTAGAGCCTCATGAATTAAATGCTGGATTTTACATCCAGAAGAACTGGGATCAATCTTGCCTCTAACACTTATTAGCTATGTGACCATGGTAATTCACCTAACCTCCATAAGCTTCAGTGTCCTTACTTTGAAAATAGAGAAAATAATACCCATCGGCCCTACCTCATAGGGTTGTTAGGAGATAATGTATTATGTAAAATGCTTCACAAAACTTAAAGCACCGTAAAAATGTCATTATTCCTAAAATGTGGCACCAGAACTGAAAGTAATATTCTAGATGTGGTCTGACCAGGCCAGAGTACAGAAAGACTCCCTAATCCTGGGCACTGCCTCTCAATACAGTTTAAATTTATATTAACTCTTCTGATTGCTGTTATCATACTGTTTTCCTATATTGAGTTTGTAGTCCATTAAAATCCCCAATTTTTAAGACTAACTGCTGTCTAGACATGTCACCTTATCTTGTACTACTGGATTTGATTTTTAAACCAATTATAAGGTTTTCTATTTGTCCCTATTAAACTTCATCTTAATATAGTTTGCCCAGTGTTCTAACCAATAAAGAGCTTTTAGGATGCAGAATCTGTCAACCAAAATACTAGGCCTCCTTCCCAGCTTTGTGTCACCTGCAAATCTGGTAAACGTGCCATCTGTGCCTTTATCCAAGTCATTTATAAAAATGTTTTTATACAAAATATAAAACTTTTTATCAAGTCATTTATAAAAACAGCACAAGGCCAAGCACACATCTCTGGGAAACTCTACCCTAGACTTCCTTCCAAGCCGAGGCCTGACCATTAATAGTCTACTCCTTGGGTCCTGCCTTTAAAGAGTTACAATTCCACCCAAGTATACTTTCATCTTGCCCACATTTCTCAGTTTTCTCCTCAAGAATAGCCTGCGAGACTATGAAATGCTTTGCTAAAATCTAGGCAAACTATAAATACAACATTGTCCTAATCTGCCAATCCAGAAAGGGAGTTTAAAAAAAAGAAAGAAAAGGTTAGTCTAACACGGCTATTCATGGCTTCATATTCAGAACTCTCTCCTAGTCATGCCCATGTTGCTCACACGAGCTTCTCCTCCCACATCCCTTCCCCAAATGTCACTCAAATGTGAGCCCAGATGTGTCCCCCCTGGAGCTGTTCACTTTCATTATAAAATTGTTGGCACATATGCAAAACAGATACATGGGGATTTGGTTAGCAGGACATTCGCAGCAAGAAGGATTAGGAAAGGCTTCATGAAGAAGGTGGCTGTTCTACAGATGACCTGAAGAAAACAAAGACTCCTGAGAGGCAGAAATGAGGATCTAGTGCATTCCAGGTTTGTGGGACAGCCGGTCCAGACATAGAAATGGGAAATGGAGCACCATACGTGAGGAATAGTAAGAAGACCAGTTTAACCACACAAAGCATCCCACTCAGTCAACGCAGGAGGAAACAAGAGCCCACAGAAGTTAAATGATTTGTCCATGGTCACATAGATAAGTGAAAGAGTCAGGACTTGAACTCAAGTCTTCTGACTTCAAATCTAGAGCTTTTTATACTGTACCAGGTGCTTCATCCAAATAGGTTTCTACCTCCTTGACTGCTGTAGCCCAGTTTATTCCCTGGTTGTCCCAACCTAGTCCCTGGAGGTGTGATGATGCCATTGCTCTCTGAGGGATGCTCCTCTCTGTCTGGTTGTTAAGTGAATTCCCCTGAGTAACCTCAATGACCCCTCTTGTCGCCTCCTGTACTTCTTAAGATATAATGTTTGAAAAACATCGAAAAGTGAACTAGACATTTACAAAGATAAAAACTAGCAAGGTTATTTCTAAATACTCCAGAAGGGCCTCTGCTTGGATGCGAGTCAGCTGTTGCCCAAACCTCCAGCCTATTCATCCCATGCTATTTCTGTTTCCCAGTTTCTGCCACTTTTTCTACAAGTGTTTTCATCCCTTATCTCCATCGCACTCTTTCTCCCACCTCCCTGTTATCTCTCTTTGCCTCAGCTCTTCTGCCTCGTAAGCTCCTCCTCTTCTTTAGTTCTACCTCTCCATTTACTCCATTGCCCATGTGTTCCAATGCCTTCTTGCTCTGCTTCCCTAAATTCTACTTTCCCATCTCTCTACTTTCCCCCTGAATCCTACCTCCCACATATTTTGCCTCTATCTACTCTATTCCTCATTTATTCTACTTTTTCCTCTGTTCCACCTCCTGATCTCTCCTTGCCTCAGCTGTTTCCCCATTTGCAGTATCTTTGATTGACTCTAATTTCCTCATATCCCCCAAACCAATCTACTCCACTTCTCCTCTGTTCTACCTCCTGTCACTCTGTCTCCAACATACTTCCTTTCTCATCTGTCACATCTTCCATCTATTCCATGTCCCCATTTCCCATTTCCATCAATTCAGCATCCTATTCCATAACAGCTATCATTTATTCAAACCTTTAAGGTTTACAAAGTGCTTTACCTGTGTTAACTCATGCTGTCTCATTTGGTCCTAACAATAATCTTTTGAGGTAGGTTTTATGATTCCCAGTTTTCAGATGAGAGAAACTGAGGCTAAGAGAAGTTGTGTCTGATGTAGGGTATAAACTCAGGTCTTCATAACTCCAAGTCCTGAACTCTATCCACAATACCACCTATATATTCTGCTCCCCAATCTACTCCTCTGACCTACTCAATTTATCCATTTAGTACACTTTCCTATCTACTCTTCCTCTCTTATATATCATCACCTATTCTTTCTTTTCAATATCTCCACCTCTTGTTAACTCTCAAATTTGTTTTGCTTTTTTTTCTGTTTTAGTGAAAATGATCTTTGATCTAGGAAGGATAGAACAAACAACTATTGCCAAGGAATGGAAGACTAATGTAAGTGATTAAATGGTCAGTCAGCATCTACTTCCCTCCATGAGATTATCACTAGTCATGGACAAACTATATCACAGGCTAAGAACTCACAGGTAAAAATGGTGAGCTGCTTTTCTGAAAGGTTCTGGAAAGTGGGAGAGGCACCACAAGCAGGGAAAAGGATAAATATCCTAATTGTTTTTCAAAAAAAAAAAAAAAGAAGAGGAGGAGAGAGATCATGCAATCTTCAACTGTGTAAAAGACCATTATGTTTAAGAGAGATTAGATTTGCCCTCATTGCCTGTCCTCTCCCAGATGGGATGGTTCTGCAAGTGGTCATACCAGGTAGCTCCCCCTGCCTGCCCTCTGCTCATCACCAGGAATGTCAAACACACAGTCAAGATATCAGTCACCTGCTTCCTCTTGGTCACAAATCAATTCCTGCTGCTCAATAGAACAAAGCTGTCTCCTGTCTGAAGGCTGACAATCCAGAAGTTTTGTCCTTCAGCCTCTGCCCATCCTTCCCATGGGTTCTTGCCCAGAGCTGGCTGGCACTAAAAAGAGGTAAATAAGCTCAACAAGGGATGGAAACCCTCCTAGGACAATAATCTTTGTTGGTTCCACCAAAGACAAAACATAATTGATCAACAGCCTGAAATTACTGTGTCAACAGTTTTCATTTTGCCGAATACCTTAATCTGTTATGTTGACAGAAAAACAGCCTGTGGAGTATTTCAAGCCCATTTGGCCGACACAATTAATTTCTCCAAAATTAAATCGTCCTTTCCTAATTGTCCATACGGTAGCACAGGCAGAAGGGAAAGGGGATAAAATGGAAAGGCTATTAACTTTCTAGCAAAGCCAGTGGTGGAGTGTTATCAAAATACAAGCACAGCCATCTGATGACTGAATTAAAAGGCGGTCCATATGACTACCAAAGTGTCTTAGCCCTCTATACATCTTCCAGAACATCTTACACTAAACAGTATCACAACAGAGCCTTAGGTGGCACAATCTCAGAGGCAAAGAAGGCCCCTTGACTGTATTTCCACAGACTATAGAATTCTAGGACCAGCAAGAATCTCAAGGGGGTCGTTTGGTCTAATACCCTGTTCCCGTGTGCATGACCGTGATGAAATATCATGCATGTGCACATCATAGGGTGAATATGGCATCTGACAGTCTGGTGCCCTGCCCAGAGACAGGTAAAACGGTTCCCTCATAAGATACATATTTTCTTCATATTTGTAGAGTGGTTTGTTTGGGGTGTGGGGTCTATATTTTCACTGGTATGAGGAGCTCCTGGCAAGGAAGCTTACTCTACCAGTGGAGGTCAGCACCATCTCTGCTACTTAGTCTTAGAGAGATGACTGAATTAATAAACGTTTAGGTAACTCCTCAAGTCTCTAGGATCCTAGGTTTTATGACTGTAAGTTTCTTTCATTACTAAAATTTTAAGATTCTTTGATGATGGCTTATGAGTGACAAGGCTAGGGATGAACACGATAATGAAGAGGGGTTGAAAGATAAAAGTCATTTAACCAGATTTTCCAAAAACTCAATGACCACAGGATGGACTTCAGATGACATAATGCTATGGTTGGAAGGGAACTTAGAGATCATCCAGCCCAGTCCCTTCACGTGACAGATGAAAATGTTGAGGCACAGATGGGTACGATGAGTTTTCCAAGCTTATACTGAAAGTTAATAGTAAAACTGGTTTCAAAAACCAGGGCTATTGACTCCCAGGCCTGCACTGTTCCACTTCTCTAAGTGTCTCACCATTTTTACTATTTGAGAATGTTCTCAGTAAAATAATACCCACAATGTCACATTGTCACATAAGTCATTTTACCTGGTCTTGGGTCAAAAGTGAGGAGCTAAGCTGTTTACTCAACTTACACTGTAGGTTCCCAACCTTCCTCTCCCTCCCCTTCACCTCTCCTCTTCATTTCTCTCTATGTCTGTCTCACATCTTCTCCTCCTTCTTAACTCTCTGTTTCTCTATCTGTCTCTCTTTTCCCCTTCCACTCCCCCACTAACCCTTACAACCTTTGAACAACAAGCAGCTTCTTGGAGTCTCTCTCCAACAAAGGATTCCTCATCTAGGATCCAGAGTAACTGCTTCCCCTTTTCAGCAAAACCCTCATGTTTTCTGTTATTTACTCAGAGTTTGTTTGGCATATGTGGCTTAAATATCAGCATTTCCCAGTGGGGCCATCTTTACAGAGCCAACTCATTTATTCATTAATTTGCTTTCCATATTTTTATGCTTCCCAGGCAAGGCAAATCGATATTGTGGCCCCTGATTCATCTTCATTCCCACCACATCTCAGGCCCTATCTCTGGTGCCTGTCATCAGAGTTCCTCGTAATGGGATCTGGATGCTGACAAATGGGATCCTTCATTACAGCTGCACTATGCTACCAGATTAAATCATTAATATCTGCGTCAGTCCCTTTTATGAGGATGTTTCATGCTCCCAACTCCCTGCTGCAGCCGCACTAAGTACATTGTTAGTTGTTCAACCAAGACTCTTTCAGAGTTACAGATGAGTTTCTGAGAAGAAAGGGCATAGAAATCTAAGGGCTCAATGGCCAACTCTGTTATTTATTCCCTGTATGACCTTGGGCCAGTCACTTAACTTCTCTTGATCTGAGTTTCCACATCTGTGAAATGAAGGGGTAGGATTCGATGTCCTTGAAGGTCTCTTTCAGACCTAAAACTATAATCTTCTTATCACTTCACCCCATCAGAGGTGCGCTGGTGCCAGCCCCAACAGATTCTGGAGAGCTGATTGCTAAATTGTCCGTGTGAGCATTTACACCTCAGAAATCAGCAAATGCCACAAATCAAAGTTGGATTTATTGCTTTGTTGACTATTCATATTTAAGAAAGTGATGGAGAAAATGTTAACGATGCAGATTAAACATTAAAGTGTGTTTTTAAACCTTTACCACCACACCATTGCCTCTGGGCCTCAATTTCTTCACCTGTAAAATAAGGGAGTTGGAATAGTTAACCTAAAGTTATGGTCCTTCCTTTATTGCTCTAATTTTCCATGATCTAAGTCCAGAATCACAGAGGAAGTCTCCTTTCTTCCCATCTGTAGGAGACATATTCTATTTCCCATTAAATTAGTATTAATGAGGGTACGGAGAGAAAACCATGAGTTTTCCTGGGGATTAGATTATTCAGTTGGGGAGTAACTGGATAACTCAACAAGGAATCAGGAATGGAACTGAACAGGAGCAGATCAAGCTGGATCAAATTTGGGAAACAGTGCAGCACTTTAAAAATGCCAAGCTGCTTGTTACCATGAAAGCCCATCTTGTAATAGCATCACCATTATCCCGCATGGCGTGTTATGTGCATTGTAGAATATCACAAACAGGAGAAATGAATTCAGGAGAGAGGTAGCCTAAAGTGTAATGAAAGAAGGCATAATGACTATAGGAAGGCTGCCCCATGTTCTGGGCAGGTGGGTGATACGGTGGATAGGGTGTTGGGCCTGGAGTCAGGAAGACTCATCTTACTGAGTTCAAATCTGGTCTCGTGACCCTGGACAAGGCATTCAACCTTGTTTGTCTCAGTTTCCTCGTCTACAAAATGATCTGGAGAAGGAAATAGCAAACCACTCCAGGATCTTTGCAAAGAAAACCCAAATGAAGTCATGAAGAGACAGACACAACTGAAATGACCGAACAACAAAGCCCCATGTTAGCAACAATGACTTGTATATTAGAAGTGGCATAAAAGACACTGAGGACACATAGGACCAGAAAAGTTGAGACCTTTGTGTCACTAGAATGGAGGTTAATGATGGGATACAATTGTCTATTGCTGTTCTGAAGGTATTCAAAGAATCAGAGTGCAATCTCCAGAACATTTATAGAAGAATACAGAAAAGAATTATCCAGAATGAGAGGTTGTAATCTCCATCAGTGAAAGGAGTACCTGCATTGATGACGTCATGAAGAGATCAATGTATGAAGAACTCATAATGCACTTAGACAAAAGAGAAGTTTCAAGATGTTCAAGGAGGAGAATTGAAAAAGCCAGCATAAAGTCACAGAAAGAACTGAACCCAATAACCCAGTGTTCAATAAACCTAAGTATATAATTACCTAGGAAAGAATTTATTTCATAAGATCTACTGGGAAAATTGGAAAGCAGTCCAGCAGAAATTATACTTAGACAAACATCTTATACCACACATCACAATAAATTCAAAATGGATATATGACCTGAGTATTACAGATCATACCTAAAAAAATTAGAGGAGAAGCAGATGATTTATCTTTCAGTTATTGAAAGGGGATGAATTCTTAGCCAATCAATGGATAGAGGCAATTTCAAAAGATAAAATAAACAATTTTGACTACATGAAATTGAAAGGCTTTTACACAAATAAAAAGCATAAGAAAGAAAGTGGTCTCAAGTTGAAAAAATATTTATCAAATAACTGCGATAAGTGTTTGGTATATGATATTTAGATGACTAATGAAATGTAGAGCAAAAGCCATTCCCATTAAAGTGGTCAGAAGTTATGAACAAATACTTCTCTAACAAATAATTACAAACTATTAGCAACCAAATGAAAGAATGCTTCAAATTGATATTAATAATAATATACATTAAAATAAAAACAACTCTGAGGTTTTATCTCACACCAAGCTAATCAGGAAAGATGCCAAATGATAGAATAGTGAATGATGGAGGTGCTGTAAAAGGATGGATACACTGATGCTTTTTTGGTGGAGCTGTGAACTGGCATAATGATTCTGAAAAGCAATTTGAAATTATGTAAATAAAGTAGTTAAAATGGCTATCACTTTTGACCCAGAAATTCCATTGATAGGAATATATCTCAAAAAAGTGAATGCCAAAAAGAAAGGTTCACTATACACCAAAACATTTATAACAGCACTTATTGTGGTAGCAAAGAACTAGAAAGGAAGTAGAAATCATCCAACAGGGAATGGCTGAACAAAATGTGAGTCATTTAATGTAAAGGAATATCACCATGTCCTAAGAAAGTACAATGATGATGAACACAAAGAAACATTGAAAGACTTACATGAACTGATGCAAAATGAAGAAAGGAGAGTCAGGAAGACAAGGTATACGACTACAACAATGTAAATAGCAATCACAAATGAATGTGAAATTGGAGAGAACAAGTGTGGCCCCAATGCAAAGACAGAAGACACCTACCAGTGGACCCCCCTTGACTTGAGCCACCTGTCTAGTCACTTAGACAACCCACGTGGATGTACAAATCTTTAAAGAGCATACATGCTCGATATATCCATCTTCTCATCTGATTCTTATAACAATCCCATTAAGTGGTCAGACCAGTAATTATTGTATTCATATTAGAGATAAAGGAATTGACTCTATGGGAGTCAGAGAGGTGAAAGAAGTGATTTCCCCTGGGTCACATAATTCTCTGGTAGGAAAAGTAGAGTTTTTAGTCAAATCCAGATCTCATTCCAAGCCCAACGCCCTCTCCACCACACCATGACTGGCCACACCACACCATATGATTCACAATAATAAGAGCTAACATTCATATAGTGCTTTTCATGCACCAGGTGCTGTGCTAAGTGCTTTACAGTTATTTCATTTGATCCTTATGACAACCCTGGAAGGTAGGTGTTATTACTACCTTCATTTTACAGATGAGGAAACTGAGACAAACAGGTTAAGTGACACAGCTAGTTAAGTGTCTGAGGCCACATTTGAACTCAGGGCTTCCTCACTTCAGGCCCAGAGCCCACTGTACCACCTTGCTGCACCAACGTTCCCAACTAAGACCAAATGGATGGTCTCCTACAACGGCAAGGTACAAAGAGGCCCTATAACTGTCTATTTACAAAGTGCTTAAGCAATAGCTCTTATCTCTTCTGCTTGTAGGCTTGAAGACCCTAAAATACCCTAAGCTGCTATTCTCCCTGCCTCACCTCCATTTGGACAGGGGCACCCTGGGAAATGAGCTAGCCATTTATGCTTCATCATGCTCTGATCCCCTACTCTCATCTCTCCTCTAGAAACCTCCCATCAGCCTTTCCCAGCCAGGGGCTCAAACTCATCTGGTGGCCCCTTCCTCTCACATGGTAAATGGAGACCTCCATTCTAATTCTTGTTCTGCCATCAAGCTGGGTGACTTTGTGAAAGTTTCTTCTTCCATTTCTTAATTTCTTCCTCTGGAGAATGCTCTTCCTCTGGCTGGACTAGGTGATCTTTGAGGTTCCTTCAAGGTCTATATCTATGCTCTTTTGATTATGAAACAAAATCCCAAATGTGGTCATGAGGAATCTGAAGTGGCTAAAAAAACTGAAGAAGAACAAACTTATTCTGTATATATTTACGGCAGTGTAGTACAGTAGATGGAGAGATGGCCTCAGAGCTAAGAAGATCTAGGTTTGAGTTTCATTTCAGAAACACAGGGTGGCCCTGGGAAAGTCACTTAATCTCTCAGTGTCCTAGGTAATTTTCAGAGACTTATAAGTTGAAGAAAAGATGCCAATTTGTATTGGTAGAGGAAAATGCCTCATTCAGGAGTTTCCTATACCAGTGAAATCATCAATTCAATTCCTGTCCCTCTATTTATCCTGTACATAATTATTTTTATAACTGTTGTCCGCCTGCAACAGAATATAAGCCCCTGGAGATTGTTTCATTTTTATAGATCTGTATCCCCCATGCCTAGCATGGTGTCAGGCACATAGTAGGTGTTCCATAAATGCTTCATCTGACTGACTCGTTCTCATCGCTACTGAAATAAAGACATCACTTTTACTCAAATACAGCATGCCACTGTGAGACGTACATCTTCAGGGCAGACTACGGAGGACTAACTTAAGGAGATGCTATAAAATGAACGAATACTGATCTAAGCCTGTCACTTCAAACCCCACTGCAATGAAACATCCCAGGCTAAGAAATTCCTAACAATTAGAGTTGCCTAGGAATGGCATGTGGGGAGAGTCCTGTCACTGGAAGCATTCACATTGAGACTGGATGACCAACTGTCAGGTGGAGGGGATTGAGCCAGCAGTCAGAGTGGGAGTTTTAATCTTTTTAGGTGATGGAATCCTTGAGCAAGCTGGTATGGGCAATGGTTCCCTTCTCAGCATAACATTTTTAAATGAATAAAAGAATTGTAAAATAAAAAGGATTGTAAAAGAAACTGAATATATTGAAATGCAGCTATCAAGATATGCTTAAAAAAAAAAAAAAGTTCCCTGACCACAGGGTGAGAAAACCTGGGAACTGATCGCTAGATAATCCCTTATTACTGTAAAATTTTAGGATGCAATAATTCTCTGAACGCAAGGACTTCAAAGACGTTGGACTGAGGCTTCTTAATGTGGGGTCCATAGATAGATTTCTGGAGATGTGCAAATTTGGATGAGGAAAAAAATTATATTTTTATTTTCACTCTTTGTTTTTTTAAAAACACTCTGAGAAGTTCATAGGCTTCACCAGACTGCCAAAGGGGCCCATGATACACATATACACTAAAAGGTTAAGGCCCCCTGCCTTCAGAGATGGATTAGACTCAGAAAAACTAGATCTGAAGCCCCACTCCACTACTTTGTAACTGTAAGCCTTTGGACAAGTCACTTCCCATTCTGCTCATCTATTTATCTATGAAACAAGGGAGTGAGATGAGATGATCTCTACAATCCCCTCAGGCTCTAAATCCTATGATCTTTTGATGTAAATAGCCCTATTATAGCAAGATGTACTTGGTAGCTCCTGCCTGGATAGGAAGGTGAAGGACACACTATTTTAGGAATGGCATGTAGGGAGAGGTCATGGTTTCCTCCTCCCTTTAGCTCCTCACAGCCCCTAAGACTAAGAAGGAAAATGCTGAGGTGTGTGTGTGTGTGTGTGTGTGTTGCTGCTGCACATGTTATCTATGTCTGTGCCCTCACCTGTGGGAGAGATTTGGGAAAATGTGAGTTCTGACAGTTAATAACACCTTATAAGGCAAATTGCTTCTGTCTCTCTGCACTCAGCACAAAGAAAAGTAGAACAGAAAAAAGCAAATACCCTGCATTTTGTGCATGGTGAGGAGAACATTCAGTTAGGAGATGTGGCAGTTACCAACATTCAAGTGTCACACTGGATGAGTGGGAGGTGACAGAGGTTACCATCCAGCTGGACATGTAAGCAGGCAAGGAATTGAGTGCCGGTGTAAGTTAGAAGGGCTAAATATTCCATGCCAGTGTCCCCCACAGTATGTAACTGACATGGATAGGTCAATGAGTCTAGCTAGCAAGGCAGATATGCAGCTCTAAGGTGAATCTGGGACAGACTTCACCACTGTCCAGTTCTCTGAAGGGTGAGACCTGGGTTCAGATTCCAGAACTGCAAACCCCCAGAAACAATCCAAAGGACAGACACCACTCATGCTCCTGGCCACCTTTCCTCCTCCTAGTCTCCATAGTTCTTGGATATGGCTACCTTCCACTTCTTCTTCACACAATGCTCTATCACCTATCTCTGGGCTTTGGCTATCCCCCCGTGGCCCTAGAATGCTCTCTACCACTACCACGACCCCTTAGGTTCTATAACTCCCTTCAGAACTGCACTCAGTTGACACCTTCTGTGGGAGACATTCTCTGCTTCTCTATCCCCCAGCCCTCCTCCAATCTCTGGACCCCTATTAAGAATCTAGGCAATGCACAGCAAGTGGATGAGTACCGGACATAGAGTCAGGGAAATCTGAATTGAAATACGACCTCAGACACTTACTAGCTTGTGTGACCTGGGTAAGTCATTTAGCCTCTATTTGCCTCAGCTTCCTCAACTAGGAAATGGAAATACTAAGAACACCTACCCTGCAGGGATACTGTTGTGAGGACCAAATGAGCTAATAATCATAAAGCACTTACCTACAGTGCTGGGCACATAGAAGGTGGCATATAAATCTTCATCCCTTTCCTTCCCCCTTCCCCCAGGAGTTTGGGATACAAAAAAAAAAAAAGAAAAGAAAAGAAAACAGACCCAGGTCCTAAAGGAACTTATATTCTCTTGGAAGGAGAGTAAACTATTCATAAAAAAAACTCTAAGGTTTGATTCCTGCTCTGCTACTATGCGGTAAGTCTGTGGCAAATCATTTAAACTCTTTGAGACTCAAATATCAGATGTATAAAATGGGGATCCCCATTAAAACCCCACTCAGATACCTCATCAGGGTCTGTGTGTTCTCAAAGGCTACCCTAATAGAAAACAAGCTCAGGCAGGTCCTCCTAAGCTAACATAGCCTTCAAATATGAGTGAACAATAGCCTTCACCTGGAGACCAACCTAGATCACTTGGGAAAGACTCCAGTGGAGTAGAAATAGAAAGTTTTTTGCATACGGATCATCTATTAAGGTATGGGAAGGGCTGCAATCTACATCAACGAAGGAAGAATTTATGTTAATGAACTCAAAAGTTCTAGAAATATTGAATTAAATGACTTCATTCCCATGGAACAACATAATGGGAAAAGCATGAAGAAACATATTCATGTCAGGCAAGTCTCTCCGAGATTTCACACAAGGCAATCATGTCCTTCTCTTGCTCAAGTTACCTGAATATGAATTGGTCCCCATAAATTAACCTGCCAAAGACTCCACAATAGTTACCAGGCTAATAACAAGAGAAACTACTCTTTTTCCCTCCTTAAATCATCCCCACTTAAATCATACCACCCCACATGATCATCAATTGTTGCAAAACAGCCCACTGTAACCAGACCTATATTTTCCTTGGCAATAACAATGAATGATTTGATCATTACTCATTCCACCACTATCTTTGACCATTATGCTGGTGCTGTATTAATCACCAGCATATGGTAACTCTCCCCCAATGGGAAAAGAACAGCATTCCTCTCTTGTACACTGACCTGAATGAAACTAAGTCCATACTTCAATGAATGGAATATTTTTGTTGTTGTTCATGTTCATGACCTCCTTTGAGGTTTACTTGGCAAAGATACTGGAGTGATTTGTCATTTCCTTCTCCAGTTCATTTTACAGATAGGGAAACTGAGGCAAACAAGGTTAGATGACTTGTCCAGGATCACACAGCTAGTGTCTGAGGCCATATTTGAACTCAGGAAGATGAGGCTTCCTGACTCCAAGCCTAGCATTCTAGTCACCTTTGCCCCACAGTATTTTATGGTCAGGTATACTGCAACACAGAAAAACACCCATCACTGGTAATACCTACAGAATGAGAGTATTCTCTGGTTGACACTGTGAACCAGAAAAGGAATGATCTTTTGGTCCATTATTGAAAGTCCTTTTTGAAAAGTATCAGTTGAAAGAAAGTATACCAAATATATAAAAATGTAAAACTGGGATTCTAGTCTCAAGTTCTACCACTAGCTGCATATGTGACCTTGGACAAGGCAGTTAATCTTTGGAGCAGAGTTTCCATAGAATTTTAGATGATCAGAATTGGAAGAAATTAATCTATTTTAACTGTATGAATCAGGAAACTAAGGCTCAGAAAGGTAAAGTGCCTCATCAAAGGTCACAAACCTGGTTATTTACAGAGCTAGAATCACACTCAAGTGTGAGTTCTTTTCTCTTTCCACTATGATTTTTATGGCAATAAGCAGAGCCATAACTAGGAATTCTGACGCCCAGGGATAATTCAGTTGATTAACAATGTTGGAAGCAGGGGTAAAGTGAAGGAGGAAAAAACCTTGAGATACAAAGTCCCTTGGGGAGAGATGCAAAGACCTAAGGCTTTTATCCAGTGAGTAGGAGGAGTGTCCTAGGCATCATCCGTGAAAGGCATGACACCAGTCTCTGGCATAAGCTGTCACAGATGAGCACAGTGATTCTGAGAAAGGCGGGGAAGCTCATCGCTCAGAAAATCTGTCCTGAGGACCTCATGGCAAAGATGATGGGTCACCAAATCTCCAACTCTTGAGGAAGGAGCATGGAAGCAGCAGGGAGGGTAGGGTTGAGGTGGGGTGGCATGGAGAAAGACAGAGAGAGACAGAGACAGAGAGAAAGAGAGATGCCATGGCAATGAGGGTCTGGGGAAGCAGCCAAAGGCCTAGGCAAGAAATTTGAGGCAGTTGCACCAGCAGAGAACATAAGGCATGGGAATGATGAGCTGGATGGAAGCCTATTGGGAAGAAAATGTGCCCCCCTCCAGATGTCAGCACCCTGGCACAAATCTTGATCTGTCCTGCCCTAGTTACAGCTCTAGTAGATTCTGGGATTCTTGGAATTCTGGTACCTATGTTACTTTAGGATGTGTGTGTGTGTGTGTGTGTGTGTGTGTATTTACATATACCCTGTCCCTGCCCCTTTGCCTCATACATGAGAAATTACAGACCTTCATTCCCATTCTCTTCTTTTTCACATAAGAGTTACATAGAGTAGAGAAAAATGTGAAGCAATGCTTCTTACAGCTGTACTAAAATGGAATTTGCCAAAGACTACCTGAAAAATGGATTTAATTAGGCCTGTTAATGGGGAGTAGTTGGTGGCTAAGATTTAAAGGAGTAGTTGGAGAGGGTGCCTATAATTTTAACATTTTAAATTATATATGGGGGCCCATTTCTCACCTCTGCCTTAATTACAAAAATACATCTCAATGAATTCCAACCCCCTCCCAACTTTTGGAGGCAAATAAAGCCAAAGGAACTCCCTGGGTTTGATAATTCAGTGAAATGAAACATCAGAGATTTGGCAAAGCAGAATCAAAGGTGGCTCAGCTCAGTTCAGGTACTCCACGCTTTCTCACTCCAGCTCCCAAGGAAGGGAGATTAGAAAGCTGCCCAGCACCCAGGTCTCGTTACTCTAATGATTGTCGGCACAACTGAACTGATGTGATTTTTAATTGCAGGAGGAATCCAGGGGAGGAGAAGGTGTGGTCTCTAATGAAAAAATGAAATTCGATGTCAGTTTCGAGAGCTAAGTGAATTTCTTGCATTTTATTCTCTGATTAGGAGCTGTGCTTCGGGATAGCGAGCACAAATTGCTTTTGTGTACTCCGTGTCATAAACTTATAGTCTAGAAATGGCCCTGGCCTATTCTTAAATTCATTATTGTTGGAATTGCTAAATTGTCCTCGAATTGTTTTTTCAAAGAATAAATAAAGAACTGCCTTTGGGATGAGAAGCCGCCTCCCTGGCATCTCCTCAGAGCTCTGAAACCCTGCAGGGAAGAGTTCCTACCCTCCTCCCAGAAGGCAAATGAGTGCTGGCACTGTATAGAACTAATTAATTTAATAATATATAGCCCAGACAAACACCTCTCAGCCAAGCCTGGCTTCCAGCCACCATGGATTCTAATACTCCCACCTCTGGTTGGATCACAAGGAAATCAATGGGAGAAGTTCAAATGTGGCACATTTCCTATTTTCCTGACAGACTATTTCATGGATCACAGAGACCAAAGTACAGCTGCTTATTCAACGGAGGAAAAGAATGAATCTATTTTCATTCTTTAATACATGATGTGACCTATTCTCCGTTGGTCTATCCTTGCTGAGGCTCCTGTCTTTCTGAGGCCTTCAATTTTGTCAAATGGAGAAAATTTAAAATAATGATAAAAATTTCCTGCCCCAAGAAAGCTTCCAGCTGAATAAGCGCTGTTCTGGTAATAAGTCCAAATGAAAGATATTATGTCACCTAGTTTGAATTAAACAGATGAACTATAGTCCCAGGTCATTAAAAAAGGAACCAATTTTCTGGAAGTCTTCCAAGTGCTCAGAGCTGAGCTCCCTGCAAAAAGGTGTTAGATTCCACCGAGGTTTTATATCCTCATTTTTCTCAAATAATTCCTCCTCTTTTAAAACATAAATGAATAATTTGATGAAATGGCCGTTCGCACTTCAGCAGCCACACCTCTCCAAAGGCAGTTCTAGCTAGGGTAATTCAGCAAATCAAACCCCCTTTCTTTTATCTTGCCTATTGTAGGATGTGGGGTGGGAATATAGAGGAGCTGAGGAATGCAGGAAGCCACCGAGGCAGGAGATAGAGAGTAGATGCCATGGGTACCATTACCCAGAATGACTAGGGGTGGGCCCTCAGGACTTGGGGCTCCTGACAGTTCCTTTGGGCACCTGCCCCCAGGTTCTACTGGAAGGTAGGGAAATCTGATTATCAGACACATAGTTCATGAGAAATCTGCTTTTCCCCCAAGTCACAGAATGTCAGAGTCTAAGGAAGAAATGAAATGATGTCCTATTTCTCCTTTGCTTCTTCCAGCTCTGCTTCCTTCTCTCCCTTTGCCTTCTTTCTTCTCTTTTCCTTCTCTTCTTCTCTTCCCTCTATCTCGCACTGTTCCTCCTCCTCCTTTCCCTCCTCTTCTCTCGCTTTTTCCTCCTTCTTATCCTCTTTTCCTCTCACCCCATACACTGCAAGCCTCTATAGCACAGTGTAGCGGGGAAAGAATACTAAACTTAGAGTCAGAGGAATTAAGTGCAAAGCTGAGTTGCATCTCTTACGACCTCTGTGACCTTGGACAAGTCATTTAGCTTCTTTGAGCCTCAGTTTCCACACTTGTGAAATGAGGGGGTTGGGCTATATGGTCTCTAAAGTCCCTTCAAGTTCTAAATCTGGGATCCCCATTTTCCTTTTTTAAAGATCATCTATTTCAACCCCCATACCCAATGAAGGAAATCTCTCAATAGCAGATTGTCAGAGGGGATAGACCCGTTGAGTGGGTACCACAGAGGGATACCAAATCAGCAGCTTGCATGGATTATTCCCATCTTTCGGAGTGGAGTTCTACCCAAGCACTGAATGATCAATGACTTGTTCCCATCACTGAAACTCAGTCCCATGCAAGTTAGAATTCCTATAGAGTTGGGAGCTCCATCAAGCCTCTCACATTGAATGCCCAGCAGCAATCACCCCTGTGGAATTCCTAAAATGGTAATATGGGGTTCTAGTCCCAGAACAATTTGAGGAAATGGTAGAACTCAAAACACAGGGCAAAACAGCTACAGTTCTAAAGTACTTCAGGATTTTCACAGTGCTTTCCTCACAACATCCCTGTGAGTCAGGAATGCAGTGCCATACTCAGCACCCCCATTTCACAGATGAGGAAGAGGCATCTGGGAAAGATTAAATAACTTGTCTGTGGTTACACAACTAACATACTGTCAGAGTCAAGATCTCTTTGGTTCCAAATTCCATCCCCTTTCCATGTGCCTTGGATTAAAGGAAAATAGGTAAATGATGGTACTTAATTAATGGGAAGGACTTTGAGTCAGAAGAGCAATCTTGAGAGTAAGCAGGAGAAGAAGATTGTACTATTTGAGCTAGAAACGACCTTAGAGATCCCAGAGAGCCCAAGCCCCTCATTTTCTTTTTTCTCTCTTTTTTATTTTAAACTTAACAATCACCAACAAGCACCTGAGACCCAGAGAGTAGAAGTATATATGGGGGAGGAGAAGAAATAACAAGTTTAAGAGAAAAATCCTGTGAGTGAGAGATAATGCAAGCTCTTTATTGAATCATACAGTCTATGAGATGATGGTGGCACTAAAGTCATTTAGAGCAACAACCGACTAAAGCAAGGATCCGCCTCTACAACATCTCCCAAAAGCAGAAAGTAGAATTTGAAGTACGCTAGAAAGAAAAGAAAATACTTAGGAGAGAAATACCAATGAGAATTGGATTTTTAAAAAGAAAGAAAGGGAAACTTCAAATACAATAAAGCAGAGGTTATCTTTTTAAGGGGACCCCCACTGAAGGGGTGGACAAGAGATCCCCACCACCACTAAAGTAGCGCAACAAAAGGGCTACCATACTTATTTCTCCATTGACATTCCCCAGCATGCAGGCTCTTAGTAAATGTTTGTGGAATTGAATTAAAGCTTGTCTCTGTCACAGCCAACTAAAGGTAATCCACTAAGATAGTCCACAAACAAGCTGGACTGTTCCCAAAGAGGCACAAAGAGACAATTGCTAGCATAAATCAGCAGATAAGTCAGGTCAATACCAAAGAGCTGAGAAGATAGGTAAAGACAGTAATCAACCCTCAGCAAGTCTGCATTTCTACAACACTTATAAGGGTTACAAAAGTGATTTCTGTCCCCTCCCCACAATGAGCCCATGAGACAGTTAATCTCTTATCCCCATTTTATAGGTGAAAAAACTGAGAGTTATGATTTTGCACATAGTCATAAAGCTAGTAATCATCAGAGCCAGATACATCAGAGAGAAAGAAATCTACAGGATCACAGAGACTTTTCACTTTTGTGCCAAGGGATCTTTGCTGTTGTTTTGTCGACTACTTAATGTAGCCAGGACTAGAACCTTTGTGCTGTAACAGTTTCTAAGCAGTGTTAACAAGAAATCAACAAGCGTTTATTACAAGCTTACTATGTGCTGGACACTGTGCTAAGGACTGGGGATACAAAGAAAGGGAAAAAAACAATTCTTCCCCTTAAGGGACTCACAGTCTAATGGGTGAGACTGCATTGCCAATAACTACATGCAAATGAGAGAGAAAGGGGGAGAGAGAGAGAGAGAGAGAGAGAGAGAGAGAGAGAGAGAGAGAGAGAGAGAGAGAGAGAGAGAGAGAGAGAGTTATCTATAAATATATGGATACAGAGATAAATTAAGATATAGATATCTATAGATATGTGGATATGGAAAAAGTTAAATATAGATACACATAGTAATAAGAAGATGTAGATCTAGATCATAAACTGGAGATAATTACAGAGGGAAAATGCCAAGATTGAGATAAGACTTTAGCTGAGACTTATAGGAAGCTACACTCTAATTTCTTCCAGAGTAAAACTGTGTTTCCTGCATCCCTCATAGTACCAAGAACAAGCTCTCAGTCACTAATCAAAATATACCAGCTAGATAGATGAATGGCTAGATGGGTGGATGGTTGAGCAGACAAAAGATCACTTCATATGCACAATGTAGATGCTCAATAAAATCTGTTAAATGAATGAATTTTAATTCCATTGAAATTTGTGTTGAGGGGAAGGGGTACAGAGCATATGCAAAGGTTCCCTGCCTGCATGTGTCTGAACACATGTGTCTCAGTGCTGTGGAGCCTCAGCACTTGGAGATTACAACGCCTGCTGCTTTTAGCATGGCTGACTCAGAGCTAAAGGGTTTAATCTTTGAGATGACAAAGTAATCAATTCCCTATTGTCCACTGAGCCAAAAAAGCTAACAACTCAGAGGATCTTAAAAAAAAAAAAGACTCTCCTCTTTCCCTCTCTTTATTTCTCTCCTGTGGCAATAGTCTCATTAAACTTCCCATGAAGGGAATGTGGACAGCTATTCAGTTCTGTGTTTCCCCTTCTGAGTAAGAGACTGAGGATCAGCCTTTTTCTTTGGAGGGTACCTCGTGAGTACCGGCAGTTAAGAAGCGGTTGGGGTAAGGGAAGGGGATTTTCTTTAGCAAAGAAAATTACAACCAGCCAAAGGCATGGATTGGGAAGTGGTACAGAGCTGAGGTGAAATTTGGACTCCCTATTTGGCATACCCACATATTGCTTTATGGAAAGTAAAAAGCATCTATATAGCATCTACTATGTGTTAGGCACTTCTAAGTGCTTTTTACAAATAGCATCTCATTTGTTCTAATTCTCACAGTAACCCTGTAAAATGGGTGCTATTCTGGTCTCCATTTTATGTTTGAGGAAACTGAGGCAAACAGAGGTTAAATGACTTGCCCAGGGTCACACAGCTAATAAGATTCTGAGTCAGATCTTCCTCTATCCACTGTGCTACTAGCTACCTTCTACTTTAGGTTCTGATGCTATTTAAGTATCAATCTTTGGAGGGGGAGGGTTATCACTATAGTCATAAGTTCAATTACTGAGCTTTTCTGTCAATGCTCCTCTGGGAGAGGGTACAAGTACAGTATCCTCCATACTCTTCAGCTCATTAAGCCTGAAAATGTACTTATTTAGCAACTTTATATTTATCTGTATTTATTCCTTCCATGTTTATTTATATATGTATTTGTTATCTCTCCCATTTGAAGGTTAGCACTTTGAGCATAGGGATTGCTTCATTCTCTTTGTTTTCCTAACACCCAACACAGCTGCTACATCACAACAGACGTTTAATAATTGCTCCATTGACTTACTGACTGACTGAATGTTTGTTATGAGTCTTTTGTTATCTTTTAGCATTTCTTTTGCATGTAAAAAATAAGTACTTGTCCTATGCCTGATCTATATTGTACACTTCTATGCCCTCCCCCTTTGAGGGAGACCCAGCCATAAGCCCTAACTTAAGCCTTAAGTAATTTTTCCACATGATGTAACTATCCAAGGAGTGTAAGAAAATGTAGCCCAATACCTTTCACTGAAGGCCAGGCTTCCCCAAAACTGAACTCAGTCTCACCAAGTGATTGGGTCTAGAGCAGAGGGGACCCCTAGGGAAATGGAGTAGGTATAATGCCCCTGCATTCTTTGTCTCATTAAACCTTAACTCTGGAGCCCCAGGGAAAATAATTACTTATATCATAGCCTAGGCTTTGGTTCATGGCTAAGTCTCCCCAAAGAGAGGAATAAAAACATACTTAAATGTGTCATGTATACCAGCTATGGAACAAATATGTATTTCCTACAGACATACACACACACAAACACACACACGCTAAAATATACAAAAAGTATCATGGCATACAATGACAGAATAACAAAACAGGATCCAGAAACTTAATTTATAAATATAGTTATACTATCCCAATACTTAAATTTCATCAAAAATATAAAACATTTCTAGGATTGCTGAACATTGTTCCATTTCCGTTTCATCTTGCACCATCTAACCTCCTGGTCCAGGTCTTCTGGAAAAACAGTTCAAACTTAGACTCATCCTTTTGTAAATAGTTAGTAGTTCTGTGAAGAAGAGTCACTCCCTTTTTAAATGTCTAACAGTCATCAGTCCTTCTGGCTCAGAAATCAATAGGAGATTGGTTTATCATCTCAAAGTACCACATCCCAACAAAGAAATCACAAACGTGGTAGGCTAGGAGCAGGTAAGGAATCTTTGACCATGTTCTGTACAATTCCTGCTACATTTATAGATCTCATGTATACTTATAAAATCTGTATATGTTGTTGCCTCCTCTAGAACATAAGTTTCTTGAGGGTCGGAACTCTTTCATTTTGGGCATTGTATTGCCACTGCTTAACACTGTACCTGGCACATGTTATGGGGTTTTCTTGGCAAGTTACTGACATGGTTTTCCATTTCCTTCTCCAGTAGATTAAGACACACAGAGGTTAAGACTTCCCTGAGGTTACATAGCTAATAAGTGTCTGATTTGAAGTCAGACCTTCCTGACTCCAGAGCCACCTAGTTTCCTTATAGGTCCTCAATAAATAAGATGCTATAAGAAATGATGAGCTCGATGATCTTAGAAAAACTTGGAAAGACTCATTTAATAATGAAGAAATAAATGAGTAGAATCAAGAGAATGTTGTATACATTAACAGCAATATTTTTTTAGGAATGACTTTGGGCGAATAACTCATTTTGACTATGATAAATTCTCAAATTAACTAGAAAGGATATATGAAGAAACCATCTGTATCCAGAGAAAGAACTGATGAATAGAAGTATGTATAGAATAATTTTTACATATATATACATATATACATATCTATTTGTGTCTAATGGTAGCCATCTCTAGGATGGGGAGAGGAAGGAAGCAAAAAGGAGGAAAAAAGAAATATGTTACATATAAATTTTATATATGCATAAATTTATTACATATGAAAATGGAAGAGCAAGTTGTACACAATAGATTTTCAGTTTTATATGCAATCATTTTTTATTATACCATATTATGGAAATTCTTGTTTTATCCCAGAAATTTAAAATAAGTTGAAAAAATAAATAAGGTGCTTAATGTATCATTGTTTAATAGGTGCTTAATAAACCCTTGTTGATTGATTCCTCAGAATCAGTTGAGTTGTTTGGCCTAGAGAGAATGTTTGAGGTAGGAAGAAATGCTTTTAGCATTTGGCTAAGGATAGCTGGGTAAACTCCAAGGAGGTGAGCCTTTGTTTGGGACTGGATTGCATCTCCAGGGGGAAGGCTGGGTCACAAGGCTCCATCCTCTCTTGGGATTAAAAAGGACCCATCATGCTCCTAAGTACTTTCATAGGGCAAAACTAGGAGTAAGTTAACTAGAGACAGATTTAGGCTCAATATAAGGGAAAACATAATTAGAGCTTTCCAAAAAATGAGGGACTGCCTTAAAGGCAACAGGTTCCTGCTCCATGGAGGTTTTCTGGCAAAAACAATAGGATAATTTGTTGGAGATATTGTAAAGGGAATTCAAGTTCCAGTATGGGTTGGACTGTGAGATCTCACAGGTCCCCAGCAACCCTGAGATTTGGGGATTGTGTGAGCAGGACAGATTGCCAGTCGGGCTTTTGCATAGTGACATCCAGGAGAGGTGCTATAGTAAACACAAGGCAGAAAATACCTATTCTGTTTGAAGATGGATCCCTATGGCATAAGAAGACCAAGAAAAATAGGCACGGGGGACAAGGAAATGAAAGGCCAGTTTTCTTAGGAAGTGACCTGCATAGGAAATAGTCTCTTAGAGACTTTATAAGCTTCTCCTCTAAGTCACCCTGGACACTTGCAAAGAAAAGCAGAAAAGACAGATTTGTCTTCTTGGAGTGGATGAGAAATCAGTACGGCCACTGCCCCTGATGTAACCTTGCCCACTGCACAATGCCTCACCCAAATGGCCAACTCTATCATCGTGGTTAAAAAAGGAAATGCTTCTGTCCAGATAGTTTGCTGCCTAACAGCAGCTGGCACCAATGCAAGCTTCTCTCAGACAGAAGCCATGGGACCAGAGCTATTGTTCCTACTGCCACTGCTCCCATGCAATGGAGAGCATGGTGGAATTGGAGCCAGTGGATATGAGTTCAAATCCCATCTCTGAGGTTTATTAATCTGTATGGCCTGAGGCCCAACCTTAAAAAGGTCTCAGTTTCCTCAGATTCAAAAGAGATCTAGACTAACTGATCTCTTCGATCTCTCCCAGTCCTAAATTCTAGGAGCCTTGAAAAGCCAGTTGACCAGTGCGAGATGACAGCAATTTGCTGTCTGCCCCAAATTGGAAACTTGCCCACTTTGGAAGGTGGGGAAATGGGCTATGACCTACGACTAATCAAACACTTGCTAAGCTTTTGCTATGTGCCAGGCACAGTGCAAGGCACTGAAGATATAAAGACTTTTTTTTCAAATCCCTGCTGTCTAGGAGCTTTTCTTTGAAGGAAGAAACAGCCAGTAGGTCTAATTATTGTTGTACTTGGCAGTGGCAAAAACTATGGTGGCATCATAGTATATTTCTTCTTTTTCTGCCTGCTCTCTTAGACTGAAAGGGAGGAAGTTATTTAGTTATTAAGTACACTAGTGTGGCTAGAGTTCTAAAAGTCTACCAGTAACCAGACAGCTTTCTGATTATCTGAGTGATCTTGAAGTCTCAGGTGTTTGTCCTTCGTTGGTGAAGAGAACCATGACATGCAAGTGAATTGGATTTAAGTAAGAGAGGGCTGTGCAAAGTCACTAGCCTCACATTCTCCTCCAGAGCCTTCTGGATCCAGTGGCCAGATACGGATCAGGACAACTTGAGATGGCCCCTCAGAATCCCAGTAGTTAAAGTTGGAAGGTACCTTGGGAGCCGTCTAATCCAGCTCCTTTCTTTCACAGATGAGAAGCCCAAAACCCAGAAGATTTAAAGGTTACTTATCCAAGGCAACATAGGCAATATGTAGGAGAAGGAGGATATGAAGTCCCTCTGATTTCAAATCCAGGGTTCTTTCCAAGTTCACTCAGTGAACTTGGTCTGAAATACCTATCTAGGTCAATCTCAAATTAGAGCTGAGAGAGATGAAGTGGAGGTGATCAAACGGGAGCTGGAAGTTTGGGGGAGGAGGCAAGAATGCCAAGACTAGGCAAAGAATTTTAAATAGTTTAGGTGTAAAAATAAGTCTGAGCACCACTCTACCTATGTGCTTAGGTAGCATTTTATATAAAATTTTATTGTATTTATCTTTATGAATTATTCCTGAATTTATATTCTCTTTCTCTTGTAAATAAATTCCTAGAAAAAGCTATAGTAAGCCTTTGTGTTGGCAAAAAAGATAGGGAAGAAAAGAAGGAAAGGAAGGAAGGAAGGAAGGAAGGAAGGAAGGAAGGAAGGAAGGAAGGAAGGAAGGAAGGAAGGAAGGAAGGAAGGAAGGAAGGAAGGAAGGAAGGAAGGAAGGAAAGGAAGGAAGGAAAGGAAGGAAGGAAGGAAGGAAGGAAGGAAGGAAGGAAGGAAGGAAGGAAGGAAGGAAGGAAGGAAGGAAGGAAGGAAGGAAGGAAGGAAGGAAGGAAGGAAGGAAGGAAGGAAGGAAAAGAAACAAAGAAATGAAAAGAAGAAACCAGGAACAGCAGCAGCAACAGCAGGGTTGGTGAAGAGCGAACAGGTTTTAAAAAGACAAGCAACCGGGGGTTGTGTGGGGGCAGATCACTGAGCTTAAATAGCCAAGCCGGTTCAAGGTCTGAGGAGGTTATGCACTCAAGCCAATATATTTACAGAGCAGCAAGACTGTGGTTCTGGCCAGAGGAACCTCTCAGCCGAAGAGTCCCCCAGGTCAGTTGGGCAAATGATCTGATTCCTCAGGGAAGCTCTAGGATCCTCAGCAGGATCTCTTCTACCACTTATGAACCTGGAATTGGAGGACTGAGTTACAGTCCCTGCTCGCAGATCCAGCAGCTTTAACCATTCAGTTTGTTATGCTCTGATCTTAATAATCACAGCTGGTACCCCACAGAACTCTGAATTCAATTCATGGTATTCCTGCTATCAAGAGAATATGCTTAACCATATCCTACCCACCTCCCCCCATCAAAGGGGTAATAAAATAATAAGAGTTGGTGTGAAACAATACACTTTCAACTTTACAAGGCATATTCCAGTCAGTCCATCCATAAGAATTTACTAAGCTCTTATCATGTGTCAGGTACTGTTCTAGGGGCTAAGGATACAAAGAAAGACAAAGGACAGCCCCATCCTCAAGGAGTTCATAATCATCATGGATTTTTGACTTCTGACTCTTTCAACCTGTGTGTCAGCTATCCCTCCCAACGAGTTCACTTGAAGGCTGCCATTTGCACTGGAGTCCATCTCAGGATCAATGCTCATTCACCTAAGGTTATAAAAGGGCAAATATAAAAAAGGCAGCCCAAAACCCAGGCTCAGGCTTCCTCAGGCCTTCCTCATGTTCTTCAACCAATATCTTCTTTGGAGGATTTATGGAAAAAGAAAAACTAACAGATGAGACAATATGGATGAACTATGATCTGAACTATATACTCTCTTCAATGAAATATTCACACACACACCCTGGGTAAATTATCTGTGGTGCTTCCCCCATATGCACTTCCATAAAGTATCCATCCAAATGGATGGAAGCCATGCTGTGGTTCTTTGAGTATTTTGTGGATAACCCTCATAATAGCGGAAATTCATTTGCCCTTTGGAATGAACCAAGCAATTCTTTGTTGATCCCCATGACTTAAGGACTTGTGGCTGAGCTAAGAAAAACTACCATGTCAGTAGGCTATGAGAGCTATAGAGAAGTTCCATCTTCCTCTCTCTGGGGAATATCACTCAGTGTTCTACCAGTTGTCCCTTATACCTCTAACAAAAGGTTTTGGAGGGAAGGGAGAGATGAAGCGGGAGATTTCTCTCCTCATCATTACCACCAGCCATGGCAACTGCAACCCACAATTCAAGCATGTGGTAATGGAAATCACTCTCCTCCTGAAGGCTACCATTTCCACTAGAATCCATGAGAGTCCTAAATCCTTCCTACCTAAAAAATTCTCAGAAGAGACTGGAAACCATTTCTCCTCATTCTTCTTATAACCCCCTCTCTATGGCAAGTCACCAATCCTCATCAACACAACCCTCTGTGACAGGGACCCACCAGGAAGCCTCTGGCCAAGCATATTTTTCAGTTTATATGGTGTGTATCCCACAGTGGACTGTAATCTCCTGTGGGGCTGAGACTACTTTCCATTTTGCCTTTGTTTCCCAGGAACCTAGCAGAAGGCCTTGCACATGAGCATTTAAATACTTATTGAATTGGATCTAGTTCAAAACCTTTTTTTTTTAATTTTTTATTTTAATTTTAGTTTTTTAACATTCATTTCCACAACATTTTGAGTTCCAAATTTTCTCTCCATCTCTCCCCATCCCCCATCCCCTAATTTGCCCTCCCTTTTATCATACCCCTCCCTTCGCTTATCCCCATCTTCTCTCTCTTCTCATAGGGCAAGATAGATTTCTATACCCCATTACCTGTATTTCTTATTTCCCAATTGCATGCAAAAACAATTCTCAACATTCATTCCTAAAATTTTGAGTTCAAACTTTTCTCCCTTCCTCCCTCCCCACACATTCCCACTGTGAAGGCAAGCAATTCAGTATATAGGCTATACACGTGTAGCTATGCAAAAGACTTCCATTATACTCATGTTGTGAAAGACTAACTACATTTCCCTCCATCCTATCCTGTCCCCCATTTATCCTATTCTCTATTTTGACGTTGTCCTTCCCCCAAAAGTGTTTACTTCTAATTACTCCCTCCTCCCATTTGCCCTCCCTTCTATCATCCTCCCTACACCGCACCTGTCCCCTTCTCCCCTACTTTCCTGTAGTGTAAGATAGATTTTCATACCCAATTGAATGAGTATATTATTCCTTCTTTAAGCCAAATGTGACAAGAGTTAGATTCACTTTTTCCCTCTCACTTCCCCACCTTTCCCCTCCATTACAAAAGTTTTTTCTTGCCCCTTTTATGAGATAATTTGTCCCATTCCATTTCTTCCTTTCTCCTCCCAATATATTCCTCTCTCACCCTTTAATTTTATTTTTTTTATATATTGTCCCTTCCCATTCAACTCACCCTGTGCCCTCTGTCTATATGTATATAATCTCTCCAACTACTCAAATACTGAAAAAAGTCTCAAGAATTACAAATATTATATTTTCATGTAGGACAGTAAGCAGTTCAACTTTGGTAAGTCCCTTATGGTTTCTCTTTCCTGTTTACCTTTTCATGCTTCTCTTGATTCTTGTGTTTGAAAGTCAAATTTTCTATTCAGTTCTTGTCTTTTCATCAAAAATGCCTTAAAATCCTCTATTTCATTGAATAACAATTTTCCCCTGAAGTATTATACTCAGTTTTGCTGGGCAGGTGATTCTTAGTTTTAATCTTAGTTCCTTTGACTTCTGGAATATCACATTCCAGGCCCCTCAATGTCTTAACGTAGAAGCTGCTAGATCTTGTGTTATCATGATTTTATTTCCACAGTATTCAAATTGTTTCTTTCTGACAGTTTACAATATTTTCTCCTTGACCCAGGAACTCTGGAATCTGGCTACAATATTCCCAGGAGTTTTTCTTTTCAGATCTCTTTCAGGAGGTGATTAGTAGATTCTTTCAATATTTATTTTACCCTCTGGTTCTAGAATATCAGGGCAGTTTTCCTTGATAATTTCATGAAAGATGATGTCTAGCTCTTTTTTTCATCATGACTTTCATGTAGCCCCATAATTTTTAAATTGTCTCTCCTGGATCTATTTTCCAGGTCAGTTGTTTTTCCATTGAGATATATCACATTATCTTCAATTTTTTTCATTCTTTTGGCTTTGTTTTGTAATTTCCTGATTTTTTGTAAAGTCATTAGCATCTATCTCCTCCATCCTAATTTTTAAAGCACTATTTTCTTAGGTGAGTTTTTGAACCTCCTTTTCCATTTGGTTAATTCTGCTTTTTTAAAGCATTTTTCTCTTCGTTGGCTTTTTGGACCTCTTTTGTCATTTGGATTAGTCTATTCTTAAATGTGTTATTTTCCTCAGCCTTTTCTGGGTCTCCTTTAACAAGCTGTTGACTCACTCTTTATGATTTTCTTGCATTGCTTTCCTTTCTCTTCCCAATTTTTCCTCACCTCTATTACTTGTTTCTAAAAATCTTTTTTTGAGCTCTTCCATGGCCTGAGACCACTGCAAATTTATTTTGGAAGTTTTGGATGAAGAAGCATTGACTTTACTGTCTTCCTCTAATGGTATGTTTTGTTCTTCTTCATCGAAAAGGACAGAGGAAAATACCTGTTCACCAAGAAAGTAACCTTCTATAGTCTTTTTTCCCCCTTTTTTGAGCATTTTCCCAGTCAGTTACATGACTTTTGAGTCCTTTATCAAGTGAAGGGTATACTTTAGGGACCTGTAAGTTCTCAGTTCCTCCAAGGTGGCACAATCAATTGAGAGGGGTTTACTGTTGTCCTGTACTCTGGTCTGGGAGCAACTACAAGCTTTTCTGCCCAGGATCTGGGAGCAGAGTTCCCTCTCTACAACCACCTTCAGCTCCACCATGCCAATGTTCCTCCTTAGCCCAGGACAGCCAGTCAGGGCTGAGATTCAGATCAGTGGCTCAATTCCCCCAGGGTCTTTAGGCTGAGGGCTCTAAAAATGGACACTGTGCCTCAGTGACTTCCACTGCCCTGGGCCCAGGGCTAGGGCCAGACCCTACTCCCTTCTCACCCAGGTAAAAGAACTTTCACACTGACCTTTGAAGCTATCTTTGGCATTTGTGGGTTGAGAGGTCTGGGAACCGCAACTGCTACCTGTGATTCCATCCCCTGAAGCCTGCTCCAGTCCTGTCCCTGCTGCACTGCATGGCCAAGGCTGGGCTGCACTCCATTCTGAGCCTAGTGTAATAGACCTTTCCTATAGGTGTTCCAGGCTGTCTTGGGCTGAAAATTCACAGGAGCCCTTAAACAAATGGAGAAAACATATAAAAGGACTTAAAATAGCCTATAAACAATCCAGATAATTCAGTTCCCTCTCTAATGGTCTTTCCCAAAGAATCCTACACAGCCTTATTCCCTACCCCTTACCTCTCTCAGACTCAAAGGGCCACACTTTGAATTGAAATCTTTATAGAAGATACTCTGGAGCTTTTGACAGGCAACAAACTTCTCCTACAATGTGCATTGTCCAAACAACTCATGGTAAAAGGAGAGAGAGAGAGAGAGAGAGAGAGAGAGAGAGAGAGAGAGAGAGAGAGAGAGAGAGAGAGAGAGGAGGAGAGAGAGAGAGAGGAGAGGGAGAGAGAGGAGAGAGAGAGAGAGAGAGAGAGCAAAGCTCAGGTTTCTTTACTACTGTTTTGGCTATCTACCTTCCTTATTGTCCACCCCAGAGTCCAGAGCCACACGTAAAATCTTTTTCTATTGCCATGATGCATTCTACTCTGGAAATCTCTCTCTTATCTGACTTAAAGGTTAGATTCTAAGATCAACTCCCAAGTCTGCTTTTTCTGACTAGAAGGCTAGATTCCAGGAAGTTGGAACTTGAGGTTTTTCATAGGGCAAGATTGATAGGGCTGAGATTGGTACTGCCCAAGGAATCTCCCTTCTCTAGATAGAAATCTAGGTTCAGGATCATACTATCTTAGATATTCCCCTTCTCCCAACTAAGAGGTCAAAGTTTGGGAAAGACATTGCCCAGTAATTCCCCTCTCAGGACACATAGATGAAGATATACCAACATAGTCTACAAAGATATTATTAATAGATCTTTATTAGAAGGAGACGCCACCCCCCACTTACTTTGCTCTCAGAATCTCTCTGGAAAAAAAGGCGGAAAGGAAAAAGGGAAATCAAAGACCATGGCAAACACTCCTTTTATAGGTCAAAACCTTAAACCTACTGCACTCTGAAGCTGGGATGCTAATGGGCCCCCTGCCTAAGGGCTCTTCTGGACCCCTCCTAGCATTAGAGTGATTATCAATAGTAACTGATGCCCCCCACCTCCCAGTCTGATGGCTTTTTTTTCTGGCCTCATTAAAGGGGCCATACCCTCTTAAACAGGCTTATTCAATGAATGGGCGTTGCCTCACCCTAAGTGAGTACCTGCAAAGACCTTGACTTAAAGGGCCCAAGATCTCCCAGTGCATCCTGGGTCATCTCCAGTCATCCTCTTGAGCATCTAGTCACTGGATTCAGATGGCTCTGGAGGAGAAGTGAGGCTGGTGACCTGAACAGCCCTCCCTCACTCAAAACAAAGTCAAGTGCAAGTCATGTTATTATTTCTCTGATGGTATGGTCTTCTTTGGCAACGAAGGACAAACACAAGGTCAGAACAAAGAGATTGCTCCTCTGATTAGGAATTGATTACCCTCCCAAGAGTAGGAATCAAGAAATTAATCCTGGAGGCAGTCCTTAGGCCCATCTTTTGAGAGGTGCAGATGGGTTACTTCCATGCCCTCTATGGGGAAATGTAAAAAAAAAATTGCAAACATTGTTCTACCACCATCTAACTTAATCAAATTGAGAAACTTCTCTTATCATCCCTCACATTATTAGTTTTAAATAACCTTTTTTGTTGCTACTTTTTTCATCAAAAATATTAGTCTACTCTGGATTTTCACTTGGATTTTTTTTTATAACTCATGCTACTACTTTATGTTACTGTTCAGATTATCTGCCCATGTTTCCATGTTGAACGTATAAATATATAGTCAAACGGATCTATGATACCAATGACATATTCTCTCCAAGGACAAAAATGGCAGCCCATCCATGCCTGCCTATCTCATGCAACTCTTGTTAATATTTTCTCATTAATCTTACCCAAGTATCCCACCCAAAGTGGTAGGGACCTTCTTTGCTTTCTCTTGACATTGCAGAGATATTATCCCTCACTGTGACCAAGTAATTGGTTCATCTTTTTTCACTTACACATGTCTTTAATGACATCATTCACTCCACTTTTCTTCCATAGCCTTACTGTACATGATGCCTTATAATCTCAACTGATCAGCAAGCATCATGTGTATGAATATCTCTTTCTTGGCTATGAATGTTCAGGGAATTCACCCATCAAATAAGATTATTTAAAAAGACAAATATTGAAGAAGATAGAAGGAAAGGTTGCTATCATGGAATGATCACAAAAGTGTGGCAAAAGTTCAGGAAGCATAGTATCAGAAGTACTTAGAACAGGATGATACTAACAAGAAAGATTAAGGATGAAAAAATTAGGGGAGGCTTAGATAAAATGAGGGAAAGAGAAAGATCAAGGGATAGGAGTACTACTTAGGCTGGATGGGATGAGGTAACTGATGAAAGAAAGAAGAAAGAGTTGTTCACTTGTTCACTTGTTTGCTTCTTTTTTCTCTAACAACAGTATCAAAGTAGGTCAAATGGAGTGAACTACAAAGGTAAGTAAAGAAATCACAGCAAAGTACCAATCGCTCTTGATGATTTCAAGTCACCAAGCCCAGATGAACTGCATTCTAGGGTATTGAAAGAATGGGCAGAAAATTGCAACTGAGCCCCTGTCAATGTTCTTTGAACTGTCATGGAAAAATCAAGTTACCTGAAAAGGACTGCACATATATAGCCTGAAGAAGTTTAGCTCATTTTATTTTGACCCCTGCCTAGTGCCAAGATATACAGGTCTGCCCTAAGACCTTCTCTTCACAATGGCATGAGCCCAAACCCCTCCCCTGTGTAACCCAAACATCCCTTTAATGAGTACCAAGTCATCCACCATGATCCTCCTAGTAAAAAAGGGAATCACCAGGATTTACTATCTCCCCAACCACTGAGACCTAAAGTACATTAAACTTCGTGATCCACCTTGCCATTGTGCCCTTAAATCTCCAGAAAATAACAACTGCGTGCTACTGTATCCTAAGAACCCCTGACCCTTGTCATCTACCCTGACAACTAATCCATGAAAGACCACCAGGTTTATCTATCCACACTGCCCCCAAATGCTCCTCTATGTGTTGTCTCTCCTAATTAGAATATAAGCCCTTTGAGAGCAGGGACTCCTACTTTTCTATTTGTAACACAGAGTGCTTTTCCCATTCCATATTACCTTTTAAAATACTTACAAAACTACTTGTCTATTGTGAAACAAAACAAACATTTTATATTTTTTTGCTCCAAATGTCCTTTTTATAAGTGAAGGATAAAAATAAAGAATTACTATCTGGTACATAGTAGTCACTTAATAAATGCTAATTGACTGACTGGACAAAAATAGGAAAAGATCATGAAGCACAGGAGAAACACTGCAGAAATGGAGAAGAGGGGGATTCCTGATTTTCTAAAAAAGCAAAGATAATGCAACATGAAAACTATAGGTCAGCAAGGTTGACTTCGATTTCTGGCAAAATTCTTGAATGTATTATTTAAAGATGCTTAACCTATTGGTGCACCCTAGGTAGCCCTCTAAGACACCTGCATAACAGGTGCAATATACATTGGAAGAGGAGGTTTCCTCACTGGGACTTTCCTGTATCACTGAAATCATAGATCTGCCTCTCAAAAAAAACTTAAATATACAAGTAGAGAATAAAAATAAATATCAACCAGAAAGAGGAAGCATACCATTGTCAAGAACAAGTCATGGCAGATTTATCCATTTTCTCTTCTGACATGGTTATCTAACTGGTCATTCAGGGATATACTGTAGATGTCATTCGCCTGGATTTTATGAAGCATTTCATAGAGTTTCATTTTATTCTTATGGAAAAGAGATGTGGGAAGAGCAAGACGAAAAGGGGAATGAGTTGTCCAATTTGGCTGGAGTTGAAGAAAATGAAATAAAACTGGAAAAGTAAGTTAAAACCCAATTGGAAGCTAATTTTATTGTAGGCTTACCCCTTTGAGGTCATGGGGAACTACTGCAAGGTTCTGAATAGGAGTAGGTCATGTAAGGAGAGGAAGGCCTAATTACATGATACCTTGAGGATTCTATGCTGGAGTCTCCTCCATAATACTCCCCAAAAGTACTAAAAGTAATAGCCAATATATTTATATAGTAATTTAAGACTTGGGAAAACAATAACCCTGTTTTGCAGATGAGAAAACTAAGGCTTGAAACCCATGCATAGAGCCAATACAAATCTGATGCAGGATTTGAACTCAGATCTTCATACTCAGGGTCCTCTCTCCACTACTATCTAGGTGCCATCCAGCTTCTCTTAAAAATCTCTAGTTTAGAGTACCCCACTACTTCTCAAAGCAACCTGTTCCATGTTTTAACAACTGAGATTGTTAGAAAGGTTGTCTTTAAAAAATTTAGGAGAAAGATGCTTATCTGAAATTTCTGTCCATGGTACTTAGCTGTGCCATGTGAAGCCAAGAGAAAACAGAAGCCCTATTCCATGAGACAATCTTTCTTTCCTCATTTATCTCTTCTCCAGACTGGACAACTCCATTGCTTTAGCTGATCTCCACATGGTCTCCAGTTCTCTCACCACCTGAGACTAGATGACCTCCAAGATCCCTTCCAACTTGAGTGGTGTGGCTGGTTCTGGACTAGTCTAGAACTTCTAAGCCTTCTGGGGCAGAATAATAAGGAAAGGTATTATGAGCCCCAGAGGAAGGAATGGGATACTTCAGTTGGGTCTGATTCCCTTCCTGGAGGTCCCAACACATCCTGCCCTGACCAGAAGTTGGTATTGAGTGTGGAGTCCAAGTGCTAATCTCAATCCCTGGATTGAGGCTGGAGAAAAGTTCAAAGACAGTCTCCTACTTCTTCCCTCTTTCTCTCCTCTCCTCCAAGAAGCAGTGACCAAAGAATTGACATTTCCCCACCTACATCACTAAATAATGTAGAGCCAAGTCTATAGCATTTCTACCCAGGGGACCCTAAATGACTTGACTCTTCAATCAATCAATAAACATTAAGCGCCTACTGCATCCCAGGCACTATACCAAGTACCAGGAATACCAAATAGAAAAAAAAGAGGTAAAAGACAGTCCCTGATCTCAGGGAATTTATAGTCTAATGGAGATAACAAAGATGGAAGGAAACAGGCACTTATTTCCTCTTCTTTCCTCTTTCCAAACAGCTTCCATCTAAGACCATGGAAAGGATACATATCTAACCCCTGGAAGAAGATGGGGCTCTCAGGAACGCAATAGAAGAAATAAGATGAAGAAACTAAAAATGGGCTAGAGCACCTACGATGTTTTTCTAGGCAGACAACATTGGGTAGTGGAAAGAACACTAAAGCTGGAGACAGAGAATGAGTTCACAACTTAGTTCTTCTCCTTTGTTACCTGTGTGATTCTGGGCAAGGCACTTAGCCCCTGTCTGCCTCAGTGTCCTCAACTGCAAAATGGGGGAAAAGATAGCATCCACCTCTCAAGGCTGTTGTGAGGATCAGATGAGATATTTGTAAAGCACTTAGCACAGTGCCTAGTAGGCATTACATAAATGCTCACTATTATTATAACTATTATTCACAGAACCACAGAATAAGAGATTTAGAGATGGAAAGGACCTTAGATGGGTCAATAGTCCAACCCTCTTATTTTACAGATGTAGAAACTGTGACTCAGAGATGTTTGCAACAGTTTGAAAAGCCCAGAAGGTCCTAGGGTCTCAGATGTTGGTGTCCCTAAGAAGGAATAGGTCTCCGGCAGACATGGGGGTCTTATTCCCCACCTACAGAAGTCCATTCTCTTACTCTCTACCTGAGGTCCTGGAGAATATCCTTTTTCCACATATCTTCCTGTCTTTTATGGTAACTCAAAAGCCAGGCCATCTTCTGAGTAACACATGAAGCCAGGTGAAATAACAAACCAAACTAAAAGACAACAGATAACAACCAGCCTAGGATAATAGGAGCAAGATCAAAGTATCCAACAGCAGAAAATGGAGAGGAAATGGGGATTCCTAATTCAAGCTGTTCCCACTTCTCATAGCCCAAGCCAAGCAATAGTCAAGTGCCCACTCAAAGTAAGATAAATGCTTTCCCAAGGGAATAAGGATTTCCAAATAATATTACCTAGGAATGGCTGTTGTTTTTTGTCCTTTGTTTTCAAAGAGGACCAATGACATCATGGGGCAATGCCTTGATTTGTGTGTGAATTGGATTTAAGAGAGGCAGAATTGCACAAAGTCACCAGCCTCACTTTTTCTTCCAGTGATATCCAGTGGGGCAAGACATAAGTCAAGACAACTGGTGATAGCCCAGGATGCAGTGGATGACCTTGGCATCTTCAATATCTGACCAAACTCTAGGCATTCCACAGGACCTGCTTCTGCCACCTAACAGAATATAAGGTTCTCCCAAAAGAACAAGGATTTCCTAGAAGGGTGTGAAGGAAATCTGAGTGTAGCAAAATAAATGACATCAAGAAAGGACACCGATGCGGCTGACTGATGGTAAGAGGCATCAAGGTGCTTTGGAAAGCACAATGAATTTAGAGTCCACAGTCCTCAGTTCAAATCACTCCATGCCTCAGGGACTCATTTTCCTCATATGTAAAATGAAGGGATAGGACTCGATGACTTCTGAGGTTACTTCTGTCTCTCAATGTATCATCAGTGGCAATTAATAGTAAAAGCAATGATTTTAGCAGGTCTGTCTCCTATCATTCCATGACCCCTCTCATCCAGTGGTATTCAAATTCCTGGAGGTAACATGAGAAATAAGAATGGACTCATTCCCTTTATAGAGAGGAAATGTAGTAGGGGGTGGGACAAGGGCAGGGTAAGTGTGGAAAGAAGACCAAAAGGCCTACCAGAGCCAGTCATAGAGACCAAAGAAACTAATCTGTCAGGCCTCAAGATGAGAGAGGTTGATGGACTATCTTCTAGCCTGCCAGACTAAGCTGGTAGTTGATTCAAGACCCTGAGGTAGACAAAAAATAGATTGCTAGATTTAGTCAGGAAGACAAACTCAAATCCTGCCCCAGACAGTTACCAGCAATGTGACTTTGACTAATCACTCAATGCCTCAGTTTCCTCAACGGTCACGGGTAGGTATTCATTAGTACCCTCCTATGCCTCTTTCAGGCACAGAACCTAAGTTGCCAGCCCTATAAGAGCAGAGAGAGAGCAATTCTTTATCAGATTTTTCAGCCTCCTTCCCATTTCCCCTTTACCAACCACCCTGAAACAAGCACATTCTTTATGAGCTACTGCCCCTTAGTAACACTTCTCTCTGTTCCACCTCACAAGCCAGGTCACCATGGGAACCAGTTCAGCCAATCAGAGGGACTTATTTTTTTACAAGGCTAGAAATGTTGCCTCCAGCAAAGACCCAGGGCTTTGCCCCATTGCACCTCAAAAGTTCATGTACCTGGAGTCAGTCTGAGAGGCTTTACTCAAGGAACAAACCATCTACTCAAAGACCAGAGATCAAGGCACCCCCAGACTCCAACAAAGAGGTAGGGATTGAGTCCACATCTCCAGGCTCAGACTTTGGGCTCCAGCCCTGCTGTGAGATCACTTTCCAGGAAAAAACAAAATATACACCCACACCCCTTAGACATAGCTTCCAATAGAGGAGGCTTTGCTGTAGAAACTTGACAGAAGTATCCGTGACAGGCAGAGAGATAGCCAGGGCACAGCAGCTGGCCTGGGGTACAGAAGACACACTAGTGTGGCCACAGAGAACAGCCTCACCAGCACCAGCACCAACGCCAGCTGAGCAGGGTCCCTTTGGATCAACATGGAGGACAACGGCCCCAGGCTATCAGGCAGCAGCCAACAGGCTACCTCTCCCAGCAACGTGCGACTGAGCCAGAGCAATAAAAGTCAGCACGGCTTAGCAAAGAAAAGTCAGTCCAGCTTGCCCAACAGGAGTAAGACCAGCATGACTAGCAGTCATGCCAGTGAAGCAGACAGCATGCGAGCCAACCTTACATGTGGCAGCCAGACCAGCTGGATGAACAGCACAGAGGAAAGCACAGGCTGGGAGAGCAGCAGCGACAGCAGTTTTGGCAGCATCTGGTTTAGCCCAACTAGTAGCAATCATTCTACCTGGTCCAGCAGCAGTCATAACAGGCAGCCTCAGCAGGCGAGTATGAGTGGAGAGGACAACATCCAAGCTTGTACCGTCAAGAGTGAAAACAACCTGCTGACTAACAGCTCCAAGGGGGCCTAACCCTTCAGGACTCACAAGGCACCCGAGCCCCCAAGTTATTGATCACAAGCATCAGTAGGCTATAGAAACAGAGTTCCATGGAAATAGACAGATGACCCATCCAATATGTCCAGCATAAAAGACTGAGCTGGCTCCAAGTTGGTCACAGGTAGTAAATCATCTAGTGAAGACCATCCTTCCACAATGAGCATCACTAGCAGCAAACTCTACCCACAGCAAGCCTCATCTGTAACTGGAGTTGCCCAAGTCAAGCCCTACCCACAGGAAGCACCAAGCATAATGACCTCAAAGAATGGACCTGGACTGGCATAATCTCAATAGGGAAGAATTCCTGTTGCACATTCCTTCTCCAAATGCCATTTCCCTAGCAGGATCTCAGGGCAGAGAATAGATGGTGGGGAAGTAGACGATTGGAGTCTGTCTGTGGACTGGTGACTGGTGGTCATCCTTGGTGCTGCTGTCCTGGATTGTGGTGTCTTGGCTGGTAATGACAGTGATAAATGCTTAATGACAACAAAACACCTAACTTACCAGAAGATTACTGAGACAATAAATCATCTGCACCACTGCCAATTAGCTTTTACTGAATACCCACATGGTACGTGCAACTACATTAGAAATAGATTGGAGACCAAGAAGCCCTCTCTTCAGTGGCACTGCATCTATTTCTGGGGTTCTGGAGGGATCATTCAGTCCTTGGGTCTGGGCCCTGTGTGAGTAATGTATGCTCTTCAATAAAAAATCTTAAGCTCCACATCAAACCACTGGTATATGGGGACATGTCTCTTCCTGGACTTGATAACCTGACTGAGCTATGGGAATTGATTTCCAAGGGCTGTGTGATAAGGGAAGTCAGTCAGCTTTGCAAGGTGTGGGAAAGAGATCCAGGACAAGATGGGAGTGTGACCATGGGTCATTTGCCCTTGAAGTGCATGAAATATTTGAGAGGGGCATAATCACTTTATGGCATGAGGCCAGAGGTGAGGGTGTGGGGAGGGAGTGGTACAAAGCAGCAGGGGAGGGCTCCTGTTTAATAGTTGACCAAGCTCCCTTGCAACCCTAAGATTACCCTCTGGGCAATCAAAGTAAGCAAATCACAGGGTGATTTCATAGATTCTAGAAAAGGTACTATTAAGTAAGAGAAAGAGAGAGACAGAGAGGGAAAGACAGAGTTCCAAACGGAATGGAATGCCTCAAAGAGTAGTGAGCTCCCCATAACTTGGAAATGAAATGAAAACTGCTTGGGAATGTTAGAATGTTAGAAAAGATATTCCTGCCTCAGGTATAAGTTGCCTAGATATTGTTTATTGGTCAGTCATTTCGGTGGTGTCCAACTCTTCATGATCCCATTTGAGGTTTTCTTGACAAAGATCCTGCAGTTAGTTTGCCATTTCCTTCTCCAGTTCATTTTACAGATGAGGAAACTGAAGCAAACAGGGTTAAGTGACTTGTCCAGGGTCACACAGCTATTGAATGTTTGAAGCTGGATTTGAACTCAGGTCTTTCTGACTCCACAGTCAGTGCTCTATCCACTATACCACATAGCCCCAAACTAGATGCTAACTCTTAGATCCTAGGATTCTTCACAAGAACAGCCCTCTCTCCCCACCCACCCCCAGACTAAGATGTTATTCTGATTGGAGGTAGGAAATCTACTCTGATTGAGGGTAACACCTGTGAATGAAGGCATCACAAAAGCTTACAGACACATTTATACAAAATGCCCATCTTTCTGGATGAGATGGCTCAGAGGTAAGCATTTCACTTCAAAAGCTTCCTTCCCAGTTTCTTTACATTTGTCTCACCTTACAATTGGCAACTATCATTGACTTGTGTTTGTTTTATTTGAAAAGGGGGATCTAGTGTGATTTCCCCTGGCAGACAGTCACATTGGCTGATGGATAGAACCTCTGGATAGATTTGCCCTCTGCTCAGGTTCACCATTCAAATAAACCAGGCTCTGTCCACTGAATCATGTGGCTGATTACGAACATGTCTCTGTCAGGGCACATTTAGAAGACTATATACATTTCTGGGTCCCATACTTAAGAAAAACACGGCTAAACCGAAGTGCTGCTTCACATGAAATTCATGGACATTTGTTTTGGAGGGGGGAGCTTGTGAACTTGGATGGGAAAAAATTGTGTCTGTATTTCAATACAATTTGTTTCCTTTGTACTTCTATCATGCATTTTAAAACCTGAAAAGAGTGCAGAGAAAAGAACACTGGGTCTGGAGTGAAGGGGGCCTAAATTCAAATCTAGACTCAAGTACTTAGTAGCTGTGTGGCCATGGGCAAGTCATTTAACCTCTCTAGGCCTCAGTTTCCTTACCTATAAAATGAAGATGATAATAATGACTTTTTGACAGCATGGTTGTGAGGGGAAAAAATGAAATAATACTTATAAAATGTTCTGCAAACCTTAAAGAACTGTATAAATCTTGACTGTGTTAATGCGAGCTATAAGGCATCCATCCAAAGGCTTGACCAGATGGCCAAAGAGGTCCATGACACAGATAAGGTTAAGAACCCCTGGAACAGAGGATGACTTGAATTGTTAGGAGTCTGAAAATCATGTCAATAGAAACATGAAGGAACAGAAAGCTTGACCTGGAAAAGAAATCTGGAAAGGTTTCAGAGAAAGCCAGCAGGGAATGAGACAGGGCAAGAGGAGAAAGGTGTGATTGACTTTGTCATGTAGTAAAATTAGGAACAGCAAGTAGAAGGTATGGGGCAGCTAGGTGGTGCAATGCCAGTCCTGAAGAAGTTCACCCTCAGACACTTACTAGTTGTGTGATACTGGGCAAGTCACTTAACCCTGTTTGCCTCAGTTTCCTCATCTATAAAATGAGCTAACGAAAAAAATGATAAGCCTCTCTAGTATCTTTGCCAAGAACACCCCCCCAAAAAATGAGATCATAAAGAGTCAAACATGACTGAAATAACTGAAGTAGGAAATATAAGGAATCAGATATAAATTCAAAATAAGTAAAAGCTCTCCAAAAGTCCCCCCAAAAAAGGACTGACTGCCTTGGGATAAATGCATGAACTCCTCAACACTACAAGTTATTTAAACAGAGGTTGTTAGATGACTCCTTGTCTGGAATGAGAGAGGAATGACTCAAAAAGGAAGACTCCTGCCCTGAGAAGAAAGTTTAACTAGTTGATCCTTAGCTTGCTTCCCACCTTAAGATTCTATAATTCTCAGTCTAATGCAAAACCATGCCCTCCCTTACCAACAGCACTGTGGTGGAGCTAGTCTAGCTGGCTGGGTGGGCAGCCAAAACAGGCAGCTATCTGAACTGGTATGATTTTGGGAAGACTGGAAAAGAAGTCTGCTTTCATTTCTCCAACACCCATTTATAAGGACGGAGAGATCCACACATCTTTTATTTTCTGTGATTATCATTGTTTGATTAAAAGAGATTTTTAAATAACACTTTGCAAAAAAGGAAAAGGAATATAATGTATAAGATCACATATTCCTATTTTTACTTCAGAAAATATGGTCCCTATGTCCATAAAATTCTCCCACTAGTCACTTTTTGATTAAAGGATTTGAATGAATGCCCCTTTCAAAAGGCAGCAAAACAAAGCCTGTAGCAGTATTAACAACATCCATTATCTGATTAGTATAGTGGAAATGACCCTAGACTGGAACTCAGGGAACTTCAATCAATCAAGAAAAATATATTAAGCCTACTGTGTGCTAGGCTGTTCTGAGGATAGCATTTCACCAAGTAGCCCTGAAGAAGTCACTCCTCCAACAAACCCTCATCTGCAAAATGAGGGAGTTGAGAACCCTTCCATGTCTATATATTTATGATATATGTATATATGTATGTGTGTGTATATATGTGTTGCATGTGTATGTACATATATACATATGTTTAATTGTAGCAGGAAGGGGGAAGGAAGATGGAAAAAAGAACAAAGCAAAAAGTGCACAGAGAGAACAAAAGAAAAATCAGAAGGAAGCAATAACAAGACAGACAGCTGGACAGCTCCGAACATAATGTAGAGTTTTTATTATATAGGCTTTCTCAAAATGGATATTTATTGCTGTATATTTTGAATCTTCTCTTATGTCCTGCTGTGCACATGGCAATGCTTTTTTTTATTTTGTATTTAAATTTATAATATGTTTATTTTTATTTTCTTATTGTGTACTTAAGTTTTCTAGTATTTAAGTCTAAAATAAAAAAAAGAACCCTTCCAGCCTGAGCATACTAAAAGTCTAAGCTAAGCCAGGCACCCAAGTGGAGCCCTAAGGAAGGTGGATACAGTCCATCTTAGACAGGGCACCTGTGTGTACTCACTGGGCAGCCAGGAGTGGAGCACACCAGTAAGCCCAGCGAGAGATTATGGAAGGCCCCTTTTAGCCAACACAACCCTGGCAGTAATGATGACCTTGGGAGGTGTGAAGAGCTTGATCTCGCCCATTCTCCAAGAACATTGTTTACATTTTCTGCACAAGCATTTAGACTTCAGAAATCAGCAAATGTTATAAATCATGGATTGATTTGTTGTTTTGTTGGTTATCTAGATTTAAGAAAGTGATGGAGAAAATGCTAATCACTCAGAGTAAATTTAAAAGTATGTCCTCAGACTGGGAGATCCTCTTGTTAAACATTTACCAACACTCCCCTAAATGAGCTGGATTCTAATGATACTAAGACAACTGAAATTTTACATAGCTCTCTTTGGTTATGAAACACTTTATAAACATTTGACCCTAATAACCATCCTGTGAGTCAACCTGGACAGGTGCTACTATCTCCATTTTACACATAAAGGAACTAAGGCTCCAGAGATAAAATGTCTCACCAAGGTTGAAAAGTGGGCAAGTCAACAGAGTCAGGGTTTGTACCCAAGTCTTCCTTCTCCAAATGTAGTGCTCCATCCTCAGGCCCAAAGTTGTTACTCCTGGGTCTATCTGGAGTTTAAATGACCCCCTGAAGCTTCCTCAAAAGCACAACAGATCTTTCAGAGCTAGTTCTAATCTAGCAGTAAATGTGGGACGGCAGTTTTGACATCAGCTTCCACAAGAAGTCAGAGCTCAAAGTCATTCCCCCATCAAATGGTTGAACACCTACTGTGTGCTCAAAGCTCAGTGCCAGGCACTAAAGAAGATACAAAGATGAATAAGATACAATGCCTGCCTTCGTAGAGCTTACCAAGCAGAAGGAAATTAAAACACATACACCAATAATTATAATACAAGGCAGGATAAGAAGCAGTTATGATATAGTGAATAGAGCCCTATCCTCAGAATCAATTTAAATCTGGCCTCTGATTCATGAGGTTGTGTGTGACTCTGGGAAAATGACTGAACCTCTCTTTCCCAGGAAAGTCTCTAAGACTATAACTTGCAGAAGAGTTGCCAAGCTGAGTTAACAAAGAGTGTCAATGACAGGGAAATTCCATACATACATGAAATCATGGGTCTAAACTAAATGGATAAAAAGGCAAGATGTGATTTCTTTTTCATTGGAGCAAGATTTTCTTCACTCAAACAAAGCTGAGCAATGATTCTAATCCCTACCAGGTGTGGAATTTGATTCCAGTGCAAAGCACCATGTTGTGATATCAATATGTTTCATCATGTGAATGAGAGTGGATGAGTAAGTAATGGTCTGACTGCCATCCTTCCACCCAGGTATTAGCCATTGGAGAGACAGAAAGGGAGAAGAGTTGTCCAAATAGCCTAGAAGGTGGGCTACAATCAACAGTGGGTGTTTGTAGGACCCAACCTATTTCATAGCCCTCAATGATAAGTTCATTTCAAAGGGTAAATTTGATTTTGAACTTAAACCACAAGATGGTGAAGAAGGCATATTTTTTCAAGGGAAGATAAATTTCTATTTCCAACATATAAAGTATTCCCTTTCTTTAGTTGAAATTGGACATCATTATTCCTTCAAAAAATTATTAAGTGCCTATTGTGTGCATACAAGGGCATTGGGCCAAGTCCAGAAAGTGTGAAGGCACAGAGGATACAGACCTTGTAATGAAGACACTTATAATCTAAAAGGGGGAGGAGCTTACAACAAATAACTAAGATGCAGGGGCTGAGTTGTGGAGTGATCTATAAATCCAGGCAAAACGCTATGAGAAATGTCAATCAAGAGTAATCAAGAGATTACTTCATTACTGAGAATCAAGAAGGCTTTGGGGAGAGGGCTATGGCTAGCCAGTTGGGTCTGCAAGAAAGGGTGGGGAACCCATTGCAAGAGTCAGGTGTGAGTTGTGAAGATACAAAGGGAAATGCTAGGCAAGAATACAGAATGGTTCAGTTTGGCTGGAATTTAGAGTATGAAGGGGAATAGTAGACACCAAACTAGGACAAGGCAACTAGAACCTTACACCCAGCAAGAAATGCACACCAAAAAAGGAAATTGAAAGGTGGCCCCAGGGTGAGAAATTCAGAGGGCTCTATTAAAGACAGGGAAGACCCACTGGCCTTGGAAGGCAGGTAAAGATGTCACAGATGGAAATAAGGGGGTGCACATGTTGGCACTGGAGAGGGGAGGGACTCCACTGCAGATCTTGCTTTGATTGTGTTCTGAGGTGGGTGGGACAGAGAATGGGGACAAGGGAGGGATTCTGCAGAACCTCAGTGTTGAAAGTCATAGCCTAGGTCCAAAATGACTGGAGGAAAAGTGAGGGTGGGGATGTAGTTTGCAGGAAACAGTGAGTCTGCAAACCAACATCCACCTACATCTCAGAGAACCAGGTGAAGTATCTGGGCTGCCTTCTTTGGTGTGTTAAGTTTGGGGCCAGAGTAGTCCCAATAAAGACCAAGGTCATCCCTCCTTCCAGACTCAGTTTCTTGTTTTGAGTTAAGAAACCAGATGACAATGCTCCCAAGTTTTGACATAGAAAGTCAAATTTCACAACTTCACTGATAAAAGTGATGGACTTGGAGTCAGGAAACCTAGATTCTACTTCCTCCTCTAACACTAACTCTGGGACTCCACCTAGAGTTTTACATCATTTGGTAGGTAATTAGGAGCCACTCTGAATATTTTTCTATAGAAATGACATGATCAGAGAAGCCTGCTCATTTTCATTAATCTCTAAACAGAAAAGGGGGAAGAAAAAGGAATCACCTTTGACCTTTCCCAGAGGATATTGCGGTCTGTTTTGGCATCTACAATATTTGAACTCCATTTGGCTGTGTATCAGTTTGGTCTAATTTCTGTAAACGTTGAGTTAACCTTCCTCTGTTACCTTGAGAAAAACTACTTTCTCTCTTTGGATCCTCAGTTTCCTCCTCTATAAAAATCAAGGAACTGGACTAGTTCCTTTCAACTTTGATGTCCTATTATGATCCCCTGGACATGGGGAAGTACCTTCAAGACCTCTTTCAACTACCTCCCCAATAGCACCTCTTTTTTTGCTGTATGGGTTACCCCAGCTTTATTCATAAGTCTTCTTGCATGCCAACTATGAAGAAACATCTTGGACCTTAGCATCCAGTTATCAAGAATAATGAGTTAAAAATAAAAGGTTACCCAAAGTCCTCCTTCCTCTCCCTATGCATTCCCCATTGAACTAGCCTCACTGTGTCCCAGTGACCCACTGGAGTGATGGACTTGAGTCTGTGTCATCTCCACAAGGTAGAATCCGCCTACCCCTCTGTCCATACTACCACTTGTCCTAGATTCAAAACCTCCTAGTTCTTAGTTTGGGGTGCTTCTGCCACAAAATATCTTAGTTTCAGCTCTAATTATTAACCCAGATAAATCTAAAAGGAGTTTGAAGCCACACACTGCAGAGGGCTTTGAACTCCACCTAGAGTTTTACATTATTTTGTAGGCAGTTGGGGGCCACTGAAGATTTTTCTGTGGAAGTGACATGATCAGAGAAGTCTGCCCATTTTCATTAATCCCTAAACTGAACAGAAAAAAAAATACCTCTCCCAGGTTCATGTTATTAATTTCTCCCCAATGGAACCTACTAGAGTCTTCTAGTTATAGTGACTTGAATGAAACAGGAATTCCACTTGTCAGAATTCTGAGTCTAAGATTTCTCAGCTACCCTGTGAAGGTGGTAGCCCCAGTAAAGAGGAACAACAGACCTGGCACAGGTAAACACCCCGGCATACACAGGAGGTCCTGGGGCACAGGTTCTTAGGTCTGCTTTTCTAAAACTAAAGCAAATTTAAGAGGGGTGAACAATCTTACTTTAAATACATATACCAAAAGAGAGAACACAAGCAGGACCAACAGACAAGACTTCCAACTGTCTGACCACAGGAAATACATACATCATTACTAGAGAAAGAAGCACCAACTTCTGGGTTTTCAAAGCTGGAGAAGAGGGAGCTTCTTAAAGCCACTGCTCAGAGTCTCGTCTGGTACATGAACCTTCTTCCAAAAACTAAGCCCGAAAGCAAAATTTCACCTCAGAGTACATATACTTTTTTCAGAGCCAGAGAGCACAACTCCTTGTGAACCAATGCCTCATTAACAATCAACAAAAGGTATGAGTCTTCATAGGAAACAAGCCTCCCCTAATCAAGCCTCCCTCAATAGCTCCACCTGAGGCCTATCAATGGGTGGGGAAGATTTTTAACTCCCATTACACCCGGTCCCAAGCCTCCAAGACATTAAGATTCTTCTTTGAACTCCTCAACTGTCCTGATGATAAGGGGGAGCTAGTCAGAAGCCAAAAGGAGTCTTTTAGATCCAAAGGGGATGCTCAAGCAGGGAGGGTCAGGTTAATAGGTAGATGATGAATTGTTTCAGATTAAAAGACACAAGAGAAGCTTCAGGCAACTGTTGAATCACCTACTACTTCAAACATCTCCTGGATGCTATGAACACCATATTCTCTAGAGAGCTCTAATATGTTAATCCTTCAGCCCCAGTTCTTGATGTTCTCCTGAAGCCATTATAAGCACAATGCCAGGACATTGGCCTAAGGACCATGTCTCATGGATTCAGCCTTCTCCACTGTTCTTGCCGGAAATACTTAACCTCTTGCAATCCAGATTCTGAGAGAGTGTAACTCACATTCAGCACCACTGGCCTAATGGCCAGGTTGTACCTATAACCAAGATGGCACAGTGAATAGAGCATCAGCTCTGAAGTCAGGAAGACTCATCTTCCTGAATTAAAATCCGACCTAGACACTTAGTAGCTATGTGTTGCTGGACAAGTCACTTAACTCATCTGTAAAATGAGCTAGAGAAGGCAATGGCAAATCTCTCCAGTATCTTTGCCAAAAAAATCCCAAATGGGCTTCATTAAGAGTTGGCCATGACGAAACAACAATAACCTACAACCAAACTAGATGGTAGACAGCAGTTCCAAAGAAACCAGAGGATACCACTGTAATGTCTGGAGCCCTTCAACACTCCCAGATAGGGATAGGATGTGGTCTCTGCTTAAATGCCTTTACTGAAGCCTCTGTATCATCATATACAATGCCTTTACAATGGATGGGCTGTCCACTTTAGGGAAGGTACCAAGCACAGATACAGTAGATGGGACACCTGGGATGGGAAGATGAGACACAGATGCGACACTACTGTCCCTACCCTTACTCTATTGCCTTTCCATCAGATTAGTGTCCTGGCAAAGCCCACAGAAATGTCCCTAGAAGAAAGGACTTCCCAGACCACCCATTTGGTTCAGTTAGGGGCATTACATATAGTCTTCTATTTGAGGAGACAGGATATAAACCTGTCTCTAGTGCCCAGAGGCTTATTGGAGTCAGCTCCTCTCTCCAAGGATAAGCCAATTCCACCCAAAGGCAACAGTGCTGAGGTCAGTCTTACATTTACTGGCTAGGCACCAACCTTTCTCTTCTATAAATGACCCAGTATAGTGCCTCTGTACACTGGAAAAGGAAGCAGAATCACCCAGAGCGCAGGCTCTTTGGCTCCCTTGAGTCTCAATAATTGAAGTACTAACAGTCTATAAGTTACACTGTATGAGCTGCAACTGTGTGACCATGACAAGTCACTTAATCTATTTGGGCCTCAGTTTCCTCCTCTGTAAATTGGGGGAGTTGTACTAAATGACTCCTCCTAGCTAGCCCCTTCCTGTTCCAACACTGTAGTCTGTGTGCTAAGATTTCTTCCAGCTGAAACATTTTCTATTCTGTATTTAGGGCTCTTCTAGTTCTAACATTTTGTTTTGTATTCTGAGGCACCTTTTCGACTCTTAAGTCTTTAGACTGATTCTATCTCTAACATCCTTTATTTTGTATTCGAAGGTTCCATTCAGTTCTCATAGGCTAAATTCCATATTTAAGCCCATTTTAGATCTAACATTTTATGTTTGATATTCTAAGGTCACTTTCAGTTCCCACATTCTCTGTTCTATGTTCTAAGGTTCATTCCTGCTTGGTGACTCAATGCTCTTTGCTGTCTCTGACCATTTTGTGGCAACACGGAGAAAACAGGTACAGGGAGAGGCTAAGCAGCCTGAATTTAGAGACCAGGGACAATGTTGTGTTTGGCCTTGTGGAGTCAAGGGCATCTTCGGTTTTACCCGTCAGGCTTTGTCTGCATGAAGTTGGAGAGCACCAGAGGAAAGCCAGCCAGCTCAGGAGACATCGATTAAATATTAATAGGATAGCCATAAGCATAAAAGTGTCCATAATCTCTAGATGTTTCCCAGCACAAAGTGTCCAAATGAGAGGAAGCGAGGCCTCCCAGCTCACCCTCTGTTATCAATTTGAATCAGGGAAGGCTCGTAAAAATAGGGCTGATGTGCAAGAGTCATTCACCGTGGGAAATAATTAGGAAGAGAGTTCAGTCGGCTAATCATTCTTCGAATATGTTTCCAATCAAGATAGCACTGACTGACTTGTTTCCCTGCTTTGTTAAATCAAGTTAGACAGATTCTTCTCTGGCCTAAAGGAGGAGGTAACCACTCAGCCTTCAGTTCTTAAGAAAATAAGCCAATTGTCGACTGCCAGGGAGGGCTTGAAGCTTAACAGTGTGAGGCCCAGTCTAAGTGGGCATGGCCAAGCTGGTGGGGAAAGTCTGCAGGAGAAAGAATCAGATTCTCAAGGCGAGGAAATGAGGTGATTGTGGAGACCCAAGACGGAAAACCAGGACTGCTTAGAGAGCTATTATTTGGAAGGGGGAGAAGGGGAAAAGAAAGAAAAATAGCATTGGTTCTATCTGTAAGAGAATGCACGGATGTCAGAACCATGGGCCAAGTGCCTCCTTGTTAGGGTTCTAACCACTCAGGACAGGACAAAAGGCACCAGCTCCAATGCTAAGTCTGGATAAGTCTGGAGGATGTAATGGAGGAGAGAGGGTGGTCATTTGAACTTAACTCAGTAGGGCACAAAATTCTGAGCAGAGGAATGGCATGACCAAATCTATGCCAAAGAAAGTCATTTCTAGAAGCAGTATGAAGGGATGGATGAATGAGAGCGAGGAGGATAGGGGTGGAAATTCCTTAAAGTATAAGAGATGAACTGGAGAGGAGAGGCTGGAAGGTGCGGATGCCTGTTAGGAGGCTGTAGGAGGTCTAGGGCAATGGGGCCTTGCATCCCCAGTGGGTTATGGTAGGGCCCCAATTGGAAGGCAAGTGTGCTCTCCTCTCCTTCCCATTTTTCCTGTTCCCCCAGTATCGAGGACTGAAACCATACTCAAATCAATAATGCAACTGGCTACTGGAAAGTGCTGGTCAAGCGGTTTCCTTATGGATCTACTCTTGCAACTTTCCAAACTATAATAACCCTCTCTGGCCTCCACTCCCCTTCATGTGCTGTTTCCCCCATTAGAATGTAAACTCCCTGAGTTTCTTGTATTTGAATCCCTGGCACCCAGCCCTGTGTTTGACATATAGTCAGTGCTTAGTGAATGCTTTTTCAGCCATCCATTCATTCACTTTTTCTGCCATAGCTAATTGCAGGGCTTGCCTCCAACACAATTCAACCCCCTTTACTCATTATTGCCCAATATCCTTATGGTCCATCTCATGTTGCTGAATTCCAGCGGCTATACAAGTTCCCACCGTTTCCCCTTCTGCTTCAGCCTCTTAGAGTGAAGGGGGTGTGCTGGAGTCAGCTTGAGAGTCAATTGTTATGTTAGCCAAGAGCCAATTGCTAAATTCTAAGAGTAAGCATTTACACCTTGGGAAATCAGCAAAGGCTACAAATCAGGACTTGATTTGTTGGGGTCTTTTAATTATTATATAGGTGAGAAAGTGATGGAGAAAAGATTAAACTTAAAAGTGTGACATGAGGGAAGGGTAAAGGGAGAGGATAAGAGAGGGATCCTTAGAGGCAGGGTGAGTTAAGCAATAGGAGGGCAAGGTAGCGTACAGGAGTAAAATAGAGCAGTCAGGAGCACTAAGAAATAAGAGATACACACAAACTAAAGATCGGGAAGATAATTTATTAGGGGAAAAAAGCAGGGGTAGTAATAATGATCTCAGATAAAGTTAAAGCTAAATATATATTTCATCAAAGGAAAAAAACAGGGAAACTATGCTATATGTGAACTATATTAATCAGTATTGTTTTAAACAGACTAAAACAACTATATAGTATAAAGCTGGAATGTTGCTGTGGTGTAAGAAATGATAAGTTGGTGGATTTAGAAAAATATGAAAAGACTTGGATTTATGAAGGAAAATATTCTCCACCCTCAGAGAAACAGAGCACAAATTTACATATATATATATCCCCACCTTCTTGGGAAGGAGAAGAAAGGGAAAAAAAAGCAATGTAAAAAGTGCACGGCAAAGAACAAAATAAAACCCACAAGGAAGTAAAGATGGACAGCTCTGAACACAATGTGTAGTATTTATTATAGTCTTTCTTGAAATGGAAATTTATTGCTTTATATTTTGAATCCTCTCACATTCTACTGTGCACATGGCAATGTTTTTCTTTCCTTTTTATTCTGTATTTAAGTTTTGATATTTAAGTCCATTTCTTCTTTTCTTACTTTGCATTGCTTAAAATATAAAAAATTCACCAAAAAAAAGTGTAGCATGGGTACATTTTTTTCTTGAGAGCAAATTATTAAACATTTACCAGTTATAACCTAACCACAACCTCCATGGTGTGTGCCCATACCTTGGTCCCCTAGGTCATTTCATGGCTATATTAGGTACCCTTTGGAGGAGGGTTCTGTCCGCCAAGGTAGTAGCCATGTTACTCCCAACTTTCATATTTTGTGGGTCAGAGTGAGTTATGCAGCATTATGAGACGGAGTCACACAGAATAAACAGCCATGGATACCATGGATACCATTTCCTCCAAAATAACCCCAACCCTTTCCCAGACTTTCCTGTTTCTCTCAAGGCACCACCATGTTTCCAGTTACTCAAGTTGGTGGTGTCATCTCCAACTCTTCAGACTCCCATGCTTCACATATCCAGTCAGCTCCTACCTCTACAACATCTGCATCCATCAGTTTGTCTCCATTCACACAACTATTCTCCTATTTCAGGCTCTCATCACTTCTCACCTAGACTACTGCAAGAGCATCCTAATGCATCTCCCTGCCTCCTCTCTTCCCTTCTCAATCTGCCACCAAAGTGATTTTTCTAATGCATAGATCTGACCATGTCACTCCTCTACTCAATAAATTCCCTTGGCTCCCTAGTGAGTCTGGAGTCAAATATTATTTCATCTCTATCTCATCCTTTCCAAATTTCTATTTTTGTATAAATTTTATAATGCACAAGTACAATGGTACATACATACATATATATATATATATATATATATATATATATATATATATACTTTATTAGTAACATAGATCAGGTATAGGACAGCTACTCATGCCCACCACCCATACATACACACAGAGACCCACACAGAGACATGATTTACAAGTACACGTTGACAAAGACTTAAACATGAAGCAATAACATAACTATTGTTACACTCTGTAGCAATGTGGATATTTAAAACATTAAAATGCCATGGAGAGTACTTCTCAGTACACCTGGCACCGACCAAGGGAATCCAGAAACTCCCTCAAGTAGCCAGTCCCTAAAAGTCTAACCCTCATGACTGCTGTTTGGTCCCCTAGTGTCAGGTCAAAGAAATACAAAGCAGAAGAGTTAGTCAAGGGCCCAAGACTCAAGTTCAGGCTCACTCAGGGAGCAGAAACTCTAGCTGCCCACTGTGAGCAATCACCACTGTATGGGGGGAGGGGAGACAGGAAGGAGGGACATGCTGCCCTAACTTCCCTTCATAGGAAGTCTTAGAGAAAGAGAGTTTCAGGCCCTAAGTTCAGAAGAAGAGAAAGTGCCCCCAGAGGGCAGTAGCTCCTTCTAAAGTCTTGAGTGGATGGCTCCTGCCTTAGAAATCAAACTTCTCTGAGACAGCCTTCCAGCACCATTCTTAGCAGGATAGGGGTAGAAAGTCAACATAGGGAGCCCAATACAAAACCTTGAGTTGTGATGTCTTTTATCACAGGGCCCACTGGAAAGGTCCAGATCAAATATATCACTTGAAGGGGATCAACTCCAAGCTTCACCTATGGTACCAGAAGGTCACAGCTCCAAGCGTGCTCCACAGGGGCCTACCCTAATCAGAGCTGATGGGGCGGGTGGGTGTGTAGTGCTTCCTGATTACAACTATCACACCCATAGATGCCAGTGTGTTTAGAGTCAGTGCCCAGACAATCTTTATCCTGTAGCAAAGTAGACTTTGGCATATCCAAGGTGACTAGCCTCAGGGTCTGCTGCCATTGAAATCTCACTTCTGAGGATGGAAACCAGATGTAACATGGACGGAGACATGTTTTTCCCTAAAGCTACAGCCTGAGGAAGGAGCCCCAAATTTTTATATAGTGATTGTGAAATGACAGCAAAAGCAGAGAGCTTATAATTTTCTCACAGAATAAAAGGAAACTGTATCTCCAGAGTTCCCTGTCAGTGGAAAATGCTCTGGGGTTATCTGGCATACCATTCTCTCCTCCTAGTTCTGCAAAGAGGATATTAAACTATAATCATTTTTCTATTATCTACCTGAATGGAGCCCAATAGTGGCACAAAAACTCAAACACCAGATGCATTTGCCTTTGTAATGGGTTTTGTACTTAATTGTATTTGAATATGGATGTATTCAGTGTCCTGGAATTTCACTTTTGCTCAAATAGCTAACATTTACATATTACTTAAAGGTTTGCAAAGCATTACAAATACTATCTCATTTGAGCCTCACAATAACCGTGAGAGGTGGGTGCTATTGTTATCCCCATTTTACAGATAAGGAAAATGAGACACAGAAACTTACCCAGGATTACAAAGCTAATAAAAAAGCTAAATTTGAACTCAGATCTTCCTGATTCCACGACCAGCACCACCTAACAGCCTCTAGTAATTCGTTGTTCATTCATTTCAGTCATGTCTGCCTCTTTGCGAGCCCATTTGGGATTTTCTTGGCAAAGATACTATAGTGGTTTGCCATTTCCTTCTCCAGTTCATTTTATAGATGAGGAAACTGAGGCAAACAGAGTTAAGTGACTTGCCCAGGGTCACACAGCTTGTACGTATCTGAGATCAGATTTGAATTCATGAAAATCAGTCTTCCTGATATCAAGCCCAATCCTCTGTGCACTACAGCACCACCTAGCTGCCTATCATCTAGTAATAATAGCTGATATTTCTATCATGCTCAAAGGTGTGCAAAACTCTTTGTTGACATTACCTCATGTGATCTTCATACAGCTTAAGCACCTGCAGATATTATTATCCTTACTTCATAGACAAGGAAACTAAGGTTCAAAGGCATTAACCCATGCGTTCATTGTCCAACAGCTAGTAAGCTTAAGGAGCACAATTTGAACCCAGATTTCTTAAGCACTCTTGCCCCTACCCCACACTGCTTTTTCAAATAAAAATGCTATTTATCTTGCAAACTGAAACAAAGCACCAGCCTCATCAGAGCTTTCCCTGGAATAGTGAATAAGAGATGGATTCAGATTTGATGCTCAACGCCTCCTTAGCATCCTTGGCTGCCACCCTCATCTGATCAGAGGGCTGGTGGATGGAGCAGAGAACTTCTCTCAAAGCCCCCCCTTTATGAAGGGCTCGAAATTTTCCATCAAACTTCATTTTCAATCAATTCCACAAAATTCATGTCCCGTTGTATCCTCCATCTTCACCTTATAAGATCGTAAGTTTCTTGAGGGCAGGGATAGTTTGGTTTTTTTTCTTACTTTATCCTCAGCACTTAACATAGTGCCTGACACATAGCAGGGACTTCAGTGTTTAGTGACTATTGACTAAAGGTGATATTTACAGAGGACTTTGCAGTGGGGGTGGATTGAGGCCAGTTCATACCTGCTCAGGAGAATGAAATTTTTAGTGTGATCATTTACATATCAGAAATAGGAAAACACTACAGGTCAAAGCTTGCTGAATTCTAGAAAATTCCTTAGAGGTTCTAAGTTGTCACCTGGGACTGGAAGAGCTGTGGTCTCTCTGGAGGCCCTCCCACCAAGTACCCATTCTTCCTCCAGCTGGTCCCTGAGCCCAAAGGGCTCCCACAAACATGGCCAGGCTCTGGCCTCTCTTTACCAGCACAAGGCCTCTCTATTCTGCTGCAAAGACATCGATAGCAATAATTATTGCATGCACCAAAGCTTTAGAGATTAGCTACAGATCATGAAGCGCAGTAGCAAGTGGATATAATAGCCCCATATGTGAAACATCAAAGTGAACTCAGCTCCTTTTATAAAAAATACATTAGAACGATCCGCTCACTTGAAGCAGAGACCAGAGGTGCTGATGAGGAATGAGCACATGTCAGCTGTGGTTCCTGCTGATGGGAAGGCAGAAGAGAACCCACAGCGGACCCCCCTCCCCACAGAACAGGAGGGAGAAACAGCTGACACAGTGGGCCATGACCAGCATAAAGTCTGGCCAGGGTAGCAAATATGATGTTTAGCCAAGTGAGGGTTTGGACATACTTCTTGTCTACTATTAGGGGGTAGATAAGCAATACAAAGAATCATGGGACAGGGGAGCCACCCCCTCAATTCTGCCTCCGCTTCGCTCCCCACACATCTTTCTATGTGAACATGGATTTCTTCAAGCCCTGCCTTCCTAAAATAAAGGGCGGAGGGAATGCATCAGTAGTGGAAAAAAAGTCAGGAGATTAGAGTTCAAGGTCCAGTTCTTCTTCTACTAACTTGTGAAGTGACCTTGGAAAGGTTATTCACACCTCCAGGTCAACTCTCTTAGTTTCAAGGGACTTAGAGTTGGAAGAGACCTCAGAGGTCATGTATTCCACCTTTCCTTTTTTATAGACAAACTGAGGCCCCTTGTGGTTAGCAACTTGTCCATGGTCAGATAGGTAGTAAGCAGGAAGGAGGGGCTGAAAGTCATCTGGTTCTTTCCATTGTACCACACTGTTCATCTAGGCTAATCCTCTCATTTCATAGATTTTTAAAATTGAAGTCCAGAGAGGTCATGGTTTGCCCACATTCACAAAGACTGTAAGCAGCTGACCAAGATTTGAATCTAAGCCTTCTGACTCCGATCCAATATTCATTACCTTCTCTGTAAAATGAAGAAGTGGGCTTAATGGGTTTTAATCAATGAGAGGAATAAAACAATAATTCAAAATTTTCTAGGAGGCCACATAGGTTTTGTCTCCATTTCACAATGGAGACAACTTAAGGAAATATATTTTGCATGATTTCACATGTATAATTGAGATTATATTTCTTGCCTTCTCAATGGGTGGAGAAGGGGCAGGATGGAGGGAGAGAATTTGGAACTCAAAATTCTTTTTTTTAAATGAATGTTATAATTGAGAAAACTGAGGCCTAGAGAAATGATGTGACTTGCCCAAGGCTACACATTCTTTAAAATTAGGGCTAGGAGGGGAGGACCCAAGATGGCGGAGTAGAAAGTCCCACGTATGGTAGCTCCAAACCCACAGCCCATAAATTTCCTGTAAAGAGAACTCCCCACAAATTCTGGAGCAGTGGAAGCCGCAGAGCAATGCAGTGGAGGATATTTCTGTTCCAGAGAGCCCTGAAAAACCGCCACCAAAGGTCCATCACACACTGGACAGCGGAGCCCAGCCCTGCCCTGCCCTGGCCGCACAGCCCCAAGAGGAGCAGATCCGAGCAAGCTTCAGGGATGGAATCTCCAGCAGCCATGAAGGTCCCTCCACCCACAGGCACTACAGGTCAGTGAGAGAGACTTCTGGGCTGGCCAAGAGGGGAACAGGGTGTCTCCATAACTCAGGCCCCCTCGGGAGGCAGCTGCAGAGACAGGGATAGCAGCAGACCGGGGCTCCCCAAGCAGGCAGGAGCTCAGGGCCATTACTGAAGGTCTCTGAATAAACCCCCTCAGGGAACTGAGCCTGGGAGGCAGCCCTGTCCCTACCTGAGCACCAGAACTTAAGCTCACATTGAATAGCAGCTGTGCTGCTGCTGAAAGCCATGAGGCTGGGGAGCAGCATTTGAATCTCAGACCCTAAGCACTAGCTGGGCAGATCTAGGCAGGGGTGGAGAGGAATCTCAGAAGTCAAGTAACTGGCTGGGAAAATTCCCAGAAAAGCAAAGAAAAATAAGACCATAGAAAGCTACTTTCTTGGGGGACAGATGTTCCTGCCTTTCATTTCTGAAGACGAGGAACAATTCTTACCATCAGGGAAAGACGTGGAGGTCGGGGTCTCTCTATCCCAGACATCCGAGGTGGATGCCCAGTGGGCTCAGGCCATGGAAGAGCTCAAAAAGGATTTTGAAAATCAAGTTAGACAGGTGGAGGAAAAACTGGGAAGAGAAATGAGAGAGATGCAAGAAAAGCATGAAAAATGGGTCAATACCTTGGTAAAGGAGACCCAGAAAAATGCTGAAGAAAATAACACCTTGAAAAATAGGCTCACTAAATTGGCAAAAGAGGTTCAAAAAGCCAATGAGGAGAAGAATGCTTTCAAAAGCAGAATTAGACAAATGGAAAAAGAGGTTCAAAAGCTCACTGAAGATAATAGTTCTCTCAAAATTAGAATGGACCAGATGGAGGCTAATAACTTTATGAGAAACCTAGAAATCACAAAACAAAACCAAAAGAATGAAAAAATGGAAGAGAATGTGAAATATCTCATGGGAAAAATAACTGACCTGGAAAATAGATCCAGGAGAGACAATTTAAAAATTATGGGACTACCTGAAAGCCATGATCAAAAAAAGAGCCTAGACATCATCTTTCATGAAATTATCAAGGAAAACTGCCCTGATATTCTAGAAACAGAGGGCAAAATAAGTATTCAAGGAATCCACTGATCACCTCCTGAAAGAGATCCAAAAAGAGAAACTCCTAGGAACATTGTGGCCAAATTCCAGAATTCCCAGCTCAAGGAGAAAATATTGCAAGCAGCTAGAAAGAAAAATTCCAGTACTGTGGAAATACAATCAGGATAACACAAGATTCTACATTAAGGGACAAAGGGCATGGAATAGGATATGCCAGAAGTCAAAGGAACTAGGACTAAAACCAAAAATCACCTACCCAGCAAAACTGAGTATAATACTTCAGGGGAAAATATGGTCTTTCAATGAAATAGAGGACTTTCAAGCATTCTTGATGAAAAGACCAGAGCTGAAAAGAAAATTTGACTTTCAAACACAAGAATGAGAAGAAGTATGAAAAAGTAAACAGCAAAGAGAAGTCATAAGGGACTTACCAAAGATGAACTGTTTACATTCCTACATGGAATGACAATATTTGTAACTCTTAAAACTTTTCAGTATCTGGGTAGTTGGTGGGACCACACACACACACACACACACACACACACACATACACACACACGTATACATGTGCGTGCACACACATACAGAGACAGAGAGCACAGAGTGAATTGAATAGGATGGGACCATAGCTTAAAAGAAATTAAGGTAAATGGTGAGAGAGAAATGTAGTGGGAGGAGAGAGGGTGAAATGGAATGGGGTAAATTATATCTCATTCAAGAGGCAAACAGGAGACTTTTTAGTGGAGGGAAAAAGAGGAGAGCTGAGAAAAAAAACATGAAGTTTACCCTCATCACATTCAACTAAAGGAAGGAACACTCATTTTGCTATGAAAACCTATCTTACAATACAGGAAAGTGGGGGAGGAGATAAGCAGGGTGGCGGGGGGATGATGGAAGGGAGGGCAATGGGAGGAGGTAGCAATTTGAAGTCAACACTCGGGGAGGGACAGGATCAAAAGACAGAATAGAAACAATGGGGGGCAGGATAGGATGGAGGGAAATATAGTTTGTCTTACACAACCTAGCTATTATGGAAGTCATTTGCAAAACTACACAGATATGGCCTATGTTGAATTGCCTGCCTTCCTAAAGGGAATGGGTGGGGAGGGAGGGATGGGAAGAATTTGGAACTTAAAGTGTTAGGAACAACAATTTAGTATTGTTCTTACTACTAGGAAATAAGAAATACAGTTAATGGGGAATAGAAAGTCATCTGGCCCTAGAGGACAAAAAAGAAGATGGGGACAAGAGAAGGGAGGGATGATAGAAGAGAGGGCAGATTGGTGATAGGGAAAATTAGAATGCTTGGTGTATTGGGGTGGGGGAGGGGATAAAAGGGGAGAAAATTTGGAACCCAAAATTTTGTGAAAATGAATGTAAAAAGTTAAATAAATAAATTAAAAAAAAAAAAAGAATTCTTTCCACATCATTGTCCTTTGATAGAGCAGAATGAATGAAGAATGGAGGAGTAACTGAATGAATGAAAAAATATGAATGAATGAAAGAATGAATGAATGAATGAATGAATGAATATACAAACAAATGAAAAGTCTTTCATTAGGTGCTTATCGTATGTCAAGTACTCTACTAAATTCTAGAGACAGAAGGACAAAAGCACGACTGCCCTGTCCTTAAAGAACATACTTTGTAATAAGAGAGACAACAACTATAAGGAAGTAGAGGCCAGGGAAGCGAATCATGTACTGGGAAGTCCCAAAAATGGTGAATGGAATGATAGCATGGTCAATTGCCATGCCCTTACCAGAGGAAATGATGGTGCTAATTTTATTTTAGAACACAAAAGAGGAAAAAGGATAGAAGGACTGGGGGGGAAGAGGAGGACAGACAGCAGAGGCATGTTAGAAAGTGATCAAGTAAAGAGTAGGCTGCAGGGTCTTGGGGAATGTTGAGCCCTAAGTCATTCTCTCCTGGACATGTTCCATTATTCCAGGAGTCCCTTGGAAATAGGAAACGGGAAAGAGAACAGGCATTTATTAAGCTCCTACTATGTGCCAGGCACATCCATAGCACAAGTGTGCTAAACATTTTACAAATATTCTCATGGACCAGTGTCCTTGTATTAGTACCAGAGATGAGGTCCAAGGTCCTGATTGCAGCACTTACTGTCTAATGTGCCCTTCAATGTCCCTGGAGAACCAAGGTCTGCAGGGTAACTCCTGAGAATTTCCATGAAGAGTCGCCAGATATGAGGCCATGGCTTGATGCTGGATGCAGGGAAGACTAATACTGTTTTAGAGGCATTAATAATTGAGAGGTTGCTGGCAGAGTCTCTCCTAGCATTAAGAAATTGAAAATTAAGGCTAAGACACTACTTTAAGAAAATATCCTCATGAATAATTCATAGAATTGAGGCTTACTGAGACCCAAATGAAAATACACCTTCTACTGCTGTCCTTTTCCCCCATCACCAAGACTTTCTCATAAGAACCCTTGATAGGAAGAGATCATTTGTTCACTATTTTTCTAGGAAAAAAGAGGATACTAATACCATTATAGATATTAGGAATATGAGAATTTAAGGTCTTATTCCAGCTTTTTCCTGGTATCATTAGGTAGCATCAGGTCTCTTTTCTCTCAGATCTGAACCTCAGGCCTACTGCCTAGAAACTGACTGTGATTTTGTCTGCTACCCTTCACTTTCTAGGATCCTGGTACCCACAGGTGAACTTATGAGGTCATCCTGCCCACCCCCCTATAATAACTTATATAGCACTTAGAGGTTTTGGAGAGCCACTTAAGGATGACATTGTGGTGGCAAGCCTGAGTATAACTGAAAAGATAGCACTGCTCTCAGCAGTAATGGGGAAGTTCAGAAGAAGAAAGGATTTGATAATGAATTCTGTTTTCAATATGTTGACTTTGAGATATTTATGGGACATGCAGTTCAAGATATCTAAAAAGCAGCTGGTTATGTGGGACTGCCACTCAGGAGACAGAATAGAGCTTAATACAGAGATATGGGAATCACAGGCAAAGAGATGATAAGTGAATCCATGAGACCTGGTAAGATCACCAAGTCAGATAGCATAGAGGGGAAAGAAGAGAGAGCCCAGGATGGAGCTTTGGAAAAAAACAGGGTTAGTGGGAGTGACATGAATGAAGAACCAGCAAGGCACAGGGCATCATAGGATGATAAAACACCTTCCTCAGATAAAAAAAAAAGTTCAAGCTCAGGAGCATGGAAGTGCAACATTTATAGGTGATGGTGAAATCAAGGGTATAACCACCTCCATGTTGAGCTGAGGTGGAGTGGAAGAGTAGATAGAGGATTAAGGACCTAGGAAATTGAGGCATTTGAAGAAGCACATGGTTCTTCATTGAGTGATTCACTGAGTAATTCAAGGTACAACAAGGTCATGGCGTGTCCTGTGAAGCCTTGGAGATCCTGCTCAGAACATGAAAGAGCAAAAAACACAAAAACAAAAAAACAGTGGGTCAGGCAGCAAATGTTGTTTGTGTTGTTCCTTCATTTTCTAAGAAAAGCAATGACATCATGGGTGATGTCTTCACTTGCTCATGAATTGGATTTAAGTGAGGCAGAGATCCACAGTCATCAGCCTCATTCTTCTAGTCATCAAAGTCTAGTGAGAATACAAAAGTCAAGATGACTGGCAATGGTTTGGGATGCAGTAGGCAAGGGTTTGGGGGCAACAAATGTGGGATTGGGATGGAAGGGGAGGGAGCAGGTCTTGTCCTGAGGCATACCAGCATCAGGGAAGGCCCTGGGTTGGAGAGGTGATGGTTGGTAGCAGGGCTTTATCTCATTTCATCCCCACAAGTCTGTGAGGTTGGTAGAGCAAATATTATTTTCTTCACTGTTTCAGATGAGGAAACTGAGGTCTAGACAAATTAAGTGACTTGCTCAAAGTCACATGGGCAGGAAATAAATCAAGGAGTGGCAACCAAACCTGAGGGAAAATAAATTCTTCCCACTGTCATAAATCCTTTTTGTCCTAATTCAAGCAGATTTCCTTCTATTCCATCTAAACCAATATCTGGTCACTCATTTTCTATAATTAGGTTATAGAGGCATAGCATTTAACTGTGAACAATATTTTAGGGGAGGAGCCAAGATGGCGGAGCAGAAAGACTCACGTATGCTAGCTCCAAATCCACAGCCCATAAATTTCCTGTAAAAAGAACTCCCCACAAATTCTGGAGCACTGCAAGATGCGCAGAAACACAGTGGAAGAGATTTCCATTCCAGAGAGCCCTGGAAAGCCATCCCCAGGGTTCCATCACGCTCCGGAGGCAGATCCCACCCCTGCACTTCTCTGGCCACGTGGCCCCAGAGGAGCAGATCCGAGCAGGCTTCAGGGATGGAACCTCCGGCAGGAGCGAAGGTCCCTCCACCCACAGGCACTACAGGTCAGTGAGAGAGATTTCTGGGCTGGCCAAGAGGGGAGTGGGGTGTCTCCGTGGCTCGGGCCCCCTTGGGAGGCAGTGGCAGAGGCAGCAGCGGCCTGGGACTCCTGGAGCAGCAGGCAGGAGCTCAGGGCCATTACTGAAGGTCTCTGAATAAACCCCCTGAGGGAACTGAGCCTGGGAGGCGGCCCTGCCCCGACCTGAGCACCAGAACTTAAGCTCACATTGAATAGTAGCCTCGCCTGCCATAGAAAGCCCTGAGGCTGGTGAGCAGCATTTGAATCTCAGACCCCAAGCACTAGCAGGGCAGATCTAGGCAGGGGTGGAGAGGAATCTCAGAAGTCAAATAACTGCCTGGGAAAATTCCCAGAAAAGCGAAGAAAAATAAGACCATAGAAAGCTACTTTCATTTCTGAAGACGAGGAACAATTCTTACCATCAGGGAAAGACGTGGTGGTCGGGGCTTCTCTATCTCAGACATCCGAGGTGGATGTCCTGTGGGCTCAGGCCATGGAAGAGCTCAAAAAGGATTTTGAAAATCAAGTTAGACAGGTGGAGGAAAAACTGGGAAGAGAAATGAGAGAGATGCAAGAAAAGCATGAAAAACGGGTCAATACCTTGGTAAAGGAGACCCAAAAAAATGCTGAAGAAAACAACAATATTTTAGAAGTCATCATTTTAAATATGGGAAAATTCAGGCCTAGAACTGGGAAAATGGTTTTCCAAAGGTTATATAGTTAATTAAAAGAAGAGCTGGGACTTGAACACAGGTCCCTTAGACTTCAAGTCTTGCAACCTTTCCCCACCACCCTATGTCAAGTAGCACAAGACCTTACTGCTTAACTGACCTGGGCATTTTCCTAGCTTTGTTTCTGACTCTACTGATTTCACCACCATGCTCATCCTCCCACTCCTCAGCTCCTTCTCCCGTTAGAATGTAAGGTCCTTAAGGGCAGAGGCAGTCTTTTTGCTTGTAATTTTATTCCCAGTGTATGACACATAGTAAGTACTCATTAAATTCTTGTTAACTTGTTAACTGAAGCTTGCCATCATAAAGATTCTTAGAAGTGTCCTATGGTTTCCGAAAAACCTGGAAAGTCTTATGTGAACTGATGCAAGGTGAAGTGAGCAGAACATACTGTAACAGCAATATTATAACAATGAAGACCTGTGAAACACTTAACTGCTTTGATTATGACAATCCCAAAGGACACACGATGAAAAATGTTATCCACCTTCAGAGAGAGAATTGAAGTACTCTGTGTGCAGACCGAAAGCACACTTTTTCACTTTCCTTATTTTTCTTAGGGGTTTTGTTGTTTTCTTTTGGAACATGGTTAATATGGAAATAAATTTTGTATGGCTTCACATATATAATCAATACATTTCTTGCCTTCTCATGGCATGGGGGAGGGACAGAATTTGGAACTTCAAATCTTTTAAAAATGAATGTTCAAAACATTTCAGTATAATTTGGAAATATGTAATGAAACAAATAAAAAAATATTTTTTAAAAAAGAAAGCATCCAGGCTCCAGTGTCTCATCATCCTTGGAAAAACTGCAAACTGATATTCCTAAAAAACAGATCTGACCACATCAGTCTCAGTCTCTCTTGCCTTTAGGATAACATACAAGCTACTCAGCCTGGTATTTTAAAACTCTTCACATATATGGTTCCCAAATATCTTTACAGTCATTCTTGTTACCCTCCCACACCCTCATGCACTCTCCATTCCAGTCAATTGTCCTACAAACAAGGTTCATTCTTGTGCCTTTGTGAATGGTTCCCTGTGTCTGGAATGCACTCCCTCTTCACCTCCACATCATAAATTCCTTGGAGGCCTTCAAAGCCCACTTCAAAGGATAAAGCCTTTCTTGATCCCAGTTATTTCCCAGTTAAAAAGAGTTCCTCCTACAACTTTATATTACTATGCATAAGCTTGGGTTATGTATATGCTGTACCTGACACATAATCCACAAGTACAATATATGAGCACAATGACTTCCATTTTTGACTTTCTTAGGCCCTGTGCCTAGCACTGTGTCTGGTACTTAGCAAGTGCTGAATGGATTAGATTTAACTAATGTGCATTGGTTTAGACTGTGTTGGATTTGAATGACATTTGGACTGGATTACATTGCATTAGATTTCAACCTCCAGTACTGATCTGGCTTGCCCGTTGCTGGTGTGGAGCCTCAAATATCAACCCATAGATCTGAAAACATTCAAGGAGGTAGCTAATAGCCCCCCAAGGAGAAAGATATTTTTTGGGCCTCTTTCTAATGGAAAAACTTCTGCCTCTGGACTCTGTGTGATTATGCAGAGCCTGTAAAATCTGGCAGCTGGTGTTACAGCTGTGCCTGAACACAACAGGTCTCAAGGAGGTGGTCAAACAGAAACAGACACCTGCAGGGTATCATCAATATGTCCAGGATCTGTGTTTTCATTGTCGTGGGAACTTCCTCCATTCAGGCAGATAGCATCCTGTCTGAAACATAGCAAACAAGACTTGGAGAGCTCCTGGAGGCTTAGAGAGCATTGAAGGTCAGAGTCGGAATCTGAACCCAGCTTTTTCTAAGTCCAAGTCCAGTACTCTATTATTAAGCTTCCTCAACAGGTTATCCCAGGCTTCAAGGGAAGATCCACAGACTCCCAGAGCCAGAAAGTACCATAGGGATCATTTGATCCAAGCTTCCCATTTCACAGAGGGGGACACTGAGACCCAAAGAGGGGAAAAGTGACTTAATCCACATCATACAGTTAGGACTCAAACCCTACGCTACTGAGTTGTTTCTATAGCATGAGGTGTGCATAGGAAGCCAAATTACACTCCCCTTCAGCAACTGTTTCTGTCATTGTTTTAAATCTGTTTTAGATCAGATCTGGTGAGATTTATGGTGATCGTGTGCTTGTACGCATGTGTGTACTTGTGCATGCATGTGTATGTGTACATATGTGTGTGTGCACATGCATGTGTAAGGGAGATGATTTCACTTCTATGGATTCTCACTTCATTATCACTTCCTCCATGTGGGAACATCAGTAAGCTTCTAAAAATGGAGTGTGCCCTTGCAATTCATCCTCTTTGTTAATTATTGTCCTTTAGCAGGATCCAGCAGAGCTACTACTTCGCAATGTGATAAATCACACAGGGTAACTCACCCACAGTCCATGGTTCCTTGCCTAGACATCATTGTGCAACCATCCATGCTATCACACTCAAAACAGCAGATGAACAGTCCTCCAGACTTACAGAGGGAAGCCAGGGCTGGATTTGGAACCAGGAAAACCTGTGTTCAAATCCTGTCTCTGTTATGGACTAGCTGCATAACTGTAGCTCAGTTATTTCTATTTCCCCCATCTGTGCATATATTTATAGTACCTGCCTCACAGGGCTATCCGGTGAGGTCATTTGCAAACTGTAGCTACAGAGGAGCACTGTGGTCATATACTCAGTCACTGTCTCAGAGAGGCAGCATCTTGCTCCAAAAAGCTCTGAGGTATTAGAAAGGCAGACCCTGACTCATCAAGAGGCCTGGATGCCAAGCTGCAGCTCTGACCAAGGTGAAGAAGGCAAATAATATTGAGACAGGACAGGGAGATTCATTAGGAAAAAGGATTCACCTGGAGGTCCAAAGACCTGAGTTCAAAGTCAAATTCTACCATTTACAGACTGGGAAACCGTGGTGAAATCAATTAAACTCTCTCAGTCTCAGTTTCATCATCAATAAAATAGATACAATAATCTTTACAGTAACTGTTACACAGGATTCTTTTGAGGGAAACACTCTGTAAAACCTTAAAGCTATTATCATATGAGGTTCAATCCTAATGGAGACATGTTTTCAATTTCTATAGTCTTTATCGAGTCAGGAACCAACCTAAAATCTGAGAACTTTCCTTCAAGGGCCAAAAGTATTGTGGTTCTGGTTAGCAAGGCCTTCTACTACAATTTTACAAACGATACAAAAACTTACCATTTACATAGAACTAGATTGAATCACTTTATCAAGAAGAGACCCAGCCAAGCTACCTTCACTCCCAATTTAACTCAATCTCCTGGGGTGTATAGGTTGTTTAGGGAGGATTAACCCTTTTGGTGTGAGTGTTTGCCAAGTCCTTTTCAGGTCTGTTCATCTACCTTTGGGGCAACTAGGTGGCAGAATGAATGGTATGCCAGGTCTAGAATCAGGAAGACTCATCTTTTGGAGTTCTAATTTGGCCTTAGACACTTACTAGCTGTGTGAACCTGTGAAAGTCACTTATTCCTGTTTGCCTCAATTTCCTCATCTGCAAAATGAGCTGGAGAAGAAAATGGCAAACCAGTATCTCTTCCATATGTGTGTGTGTGTAGTTTTATTTATTTTTTAGATTTCGACATTCATTGCCACAAAATTTTGAGTTCCAATTTTTCTCCCCATCTCTCCCCTCTCCCTACCCCATAACACCTTGCATTCTGATTACCCCTTCCCTCAATGTGCCCTCTCTTCTATCACACCCCACTCTTCCCTTATCCCCATCTTCTCTCTCTTCTCGTAGGGCAAGATAGATTTCTATACCCCATTACCTGTATTTCTTATTTCCCAGTTATATGCAATAACAGTTCTCAACATTTGTTTCTAATACTTTGAATTCCAACTTCTCTCCCTTCCTCCCTCCCCACCCATCCCCACTGAGAAGGCAAGCAATTCAATACAGGCTATATATGTGTTGTTTTGCACAAGATTTCCAAAATAGCCACGTTGTGTAAGACTAACTATATTTCCCTCCATCCTACTCTGTCCTCCATTTATTCCATTCTCTCATTTGACCTTGTCCCTCCTCAGAAGGGTTTACTTCTAATTACTCCTTCCTCCCATTTGCCCTCCCTTCTATTATCCCCTTCACTCCACTTGTCCCTTTCTCCCCTATTTTCCTGTAGTGTAAGCTAGATTTTCATACCAAATTTAGTGAGCATGTTATTCCCTCCTTAAGTCAAATGTGAAGAGAGTAAGCTTCACTTTTCCCCTCTCACCTCCTCCCTTTTCTCCTCCACTGAAAAAGATTTTTCTTATCTCTTTTATGAGTGATAGTCTGCCCCATTCCATCTCTCCCTTTCTTCTCCCAATATATTCCTCTCTCACCTCTTAATTTTATTTTTTATAGATATCATTCCTTCTGATTCAACTCAACCTGTGCTCTGTGTGTGTGTGTGTGTGTAATCCCTCTACTTACCTAAATACTGACAAAAGTCTCAAGAGTTACATGCATTGACTTTCCAAGTTGGAATATAACTCTCCTGTTTATCTTTTCATGCTTCTCTTGATTCTTGTGTTTGAAAGTCAAATTTTCTCTTCAGTTCTGGTCTTTTCATCAAGAATGCTTGAAAGTCCTCTATATCTTTGAATGACCATTTTTTCCCTGAAGTATTATACTCAGTTTTGCTGGGCAGGTGATTCTTGATGTTAATCCCAGTTCCTTTGACTTCTGGAATATCCTATTCCAAGTCCTTTGATCCCTTAATGTAGAAGCTACCATATCCTGTGTTATCCTGACTGTATTTCCACAATGCTCGAATTGTTTCTTTCTAGCTGCTTGCAATATTTTCTCCTTGACCTGGCAACTCTGAAAGTTGACCACAATATTCCTAGGAGTTTCTCTTTTCAGGTCTCTTCCAGGAGGTGATCAGTGGATTCCTTCAATATTTATTTGCCCTCTGGTTCTAGAATACCAGGACATTTTTCCTTGATAATTTCATGAAAGATAATGCCTACGCTCTTTTTTTGATCATGGCTTTCAGGTAGTCCCATAATTTTTAAATTGTCTCTCCTGGATCTATTTTCCAGGTCAGTTGGTTTTCCAGTGAGATATTTCACATTGTCTTCTATTTTTTTCATGCCTTTGGTTTTGTTCTGCAACTTCTTGGTTGATCATGTAGTCATTACCTTCCCTGAACTCCACTCTCATTTTTAAAGAACTATTTTCTTCTCTGAGCTTTTGAACCTCTTTTTCCATTAGGCTAATTCTGCTTTTTAAAGCCTTCTTTTCCTCATTTGCTTTTTGGACATCTTTTTCCAATTGAGTTAGCCTATTTTTAAAGGTGTTAGTTCCCTCAGCATTTTTTTGGGTCTCCTTTAGCAAGCTGCTGACTCGCTTTTCAAGTTCTTCCATGGCCTGGGGCCACTGTATATTCATTTTGGAGGTACTGGATGCAGAAGCCTTAAATTCCTCTGGCAGTATGCATTGTTCTTCCTCATCCAAAAGGATGGAAGGAAATACCTGTTCACCAAGAAAGTAACCTTCTGTGGTCTTATTTTTTTCCTTTTTTGGGGTATCTTCCCAGTCAGTTACTTGACTTCTGAATCTTTTGTCAAGAGGAGGGTCCTAGTGCTCCTGCTCACCCCAGGACCATGCTCAGGGCTGAGATTCAGATCAATTCCCCCAGTGGCCTTATGCTCAGCACTCCAATAATGGTACAATGAATGCTGGCTGCTGCCTCCCTGCTGCAGCCACCAAAAGCTTCCACTGCCCAGCTTCCACTGCTGCCTTAGACCAGGGCCAAGGGTGGACTCTGCTCCCTTCTTGCTCACTGACTGTTGGCACCTGTGGGTTGAAGGATCTGCAAACTCCTGCTGCTTCTGGGGATTTTGTCCCTGAAGCCTGCTCCAGTCCTGCTCCTCCCAGAGTCACCCAGCCAAGGCTGGGCTGGGGTCTGCTCCATGTCCAGACCTTTCCTGGTGGGCATCCAGGTAACCCTGAGCTGGAAATCTCCTCCACTATGCCTTTCTGTAGCTTCTGATACTCTAGAATTTGTTGAGAGTCTCTCTTAACAGGTATTTTATGGGATCTGAGGGAAGAGCTAAAGTACGTCTTTCTACTCCACCATCTTGGCTCCACCTCCAGTATCTCTTCTAAGAAAACCTCAAGTAGGATCACAAAGAATCAGATAAGACTAAAACAAGTGAACAACAAGGAAAGATGATCAAAAGAGCTCCTTCACTGCTTCTCCTAAGAGAGAAATCCTCTCTTCACCACACACTCATCCCTGCTCCTCACCTCTATCCCACACCTCCAACACATGAAGAAAGGAGCAACAAAATGGGGTGGAGGGAATAAACAAAGGAAGGGTGTTCATTTTTATAAATGGGTGCAAAGAGTCACCTCTTTATCAGTCCTCAGAGTCCATCCTCCTGAGAGTACTATAGCCAAGTTTTTTGGAGGCACCTCCAGTCTTTGAAATCTATCCACTAAGAAATACCAAGCATGACCTCCAAACCAATCCCTTCATCTGGGTGCAGCCCAGTCACTGAATCCCAGTCAAAAATTGCCCTTTGTCCTCTTAAGGAGGTACAGGGGCTGAGAGGGCTCTATTTAATAAAGGTGCTCTTGAGAGGGGGGTACTTCTCAAATCTTCCAAACAAAGGCTCACTGCTCTTTGAGCCTATCAAACTAAACTCATCAAAAAATTCCATTTATTTGTCCCTATACGCCTAATAGACTGCCTCATTTTATCCTCATACATTGGAAAGACAGATTCTGCACTTATTATCTCCCTTTTACAGATGTCAAAATTGAGCTTCCCAAGAGGTGAGATGACTTGTCTGTGGCCACACGGGTAGTAGGTATTAAAGGCAGGTTCAAATTCAGTTCTCTACCGACTCCAAGTCCACCATTCCACTAAATTAGATAATATATGTCAAAGTACTCTGTGAATAGAAAGTCCCCAGTAGACAAGTGGTAAAAGGATATGAACAGACAGTTCTCCAAAAAAAATTGCAAAGTACGCACAATCACATGAAAGAATACATTATATCACTATAATAAGAGAAATGTAAATCCAAAGAACATTAAGATTTTACCTCACAACTTGAAAACTGGCAAAGATAACAAAAAAATGACAATAATGTTGGAGGGGTTATGGAATGACAGTCACACTAATACATTTTTGGTGGAGTTATAAATGGTACAACCATTCTGAAGAGCATTTGGAATTATGCAAATAGTGACTAAAGTGTCTGTACCCTTTGAACCAGAGACTAGGAGCCATCGTTATGAAGAAAATCCCAATATACAGCAAATATTGATAGCAGCACTTTTTGTGAGAGCAAAAATTGGAAACAAAACACCTCTTCATAAAAGTAAGATGTCTGTAAGTGCTATACATTGCACATGTCTTCAGACTTTCAATGTATTGCTCAGTTGTGCTGACTTTGTTTTCTCTTTTAAAAATACCATTTATTATGGGGGGGCAGGAAGGGTAGACAGAGGAATACTTGGCATAACTATCGTGACATAAGAAACAGAAAATACCGATAAAATCTTCTTATAAGTACTTTGCAAACCTTAAATCAGTCTACAAATGTGAACGATTATTGTTATGTGTCATTATTATTTTGCCAGGCTATGATGATATGAGAATGTTAGATTTCCCAAGTTATTGTGTAAGGCACTACACATCCCTCAAAAAAAATAGCAAGATCTGATCAGCTCCTGTCCCATAAGAAAGAGCAAGCATCTTGAAGCAAATCATAAATATATAAAAAGCAAAAATGACTTTCACCATGATCTCTGAAATAGTACTGGTGACATGTGAGACTGGAGAATGTTACTCTCCCCTGATGCTATATAGTTTATTGCTTATAAGTATAAGTGCTCTTTGGTCAGATTAGTGTCTTTTTTTTCCACTTTGAAAGTCTAAATTAATAGCAGAACCTTACCTGAAAAATAAGAGGGAGCTGTGTGCTTGGTTGCTCAGAATCAGAGAGCTGAGTTAACGATACTTGGCACCATACTTGGTGATGGGCAGTGTGAAAGATTGCTCGGGTTAAATTCCTCCATACACAAGTGGACTCGGGCTCATTCATCCCATGGTGAAAGTAATACAAAAACTTAACTGGGAAATACTGGCCCCTGGTAAATATGAAATTGACCCCACTTGGCTTTGCTTATAGGGAGTGGGTCATTCTGAATGATGATAGTAGTCCTGACTGCCATTCACTTGTTACGTGACTTTGGACAAGTCATTTTATTGCTCTGCTTGAATGGGCTGTTAAAATATACAATCACATTGGCCTGTGTTTGTTGGCTATTTCAAGTCCTAGTCAGATAAAATCAGTACTTAGTGAAATCCATATAAACTCAGAGGATCCCAACTCCCAGTGTCATAGTTGAGTCATAGAACCCAAAGCAAGGCTACATTTCTCCATCAGGATTCTACAGGTAAGACTCAGGAATGATTTTCAAATGCCATCATTAGAAACTGGATGCAGCTGGGTAGTATAGTATATACAACAGGTCTAGACACTTAACTAGCTATATTATCCTGAGCAAGTCACTTAAACCTATATATGCCTCAGTTTCCTCATCTCTAAAATGTGGACAGAAATAGCACCTCCCTGATAGGGCTTATTTTGAGAATAAAATATGTTAATATCTGCAAATTGTTAAGCATAGTACTTGGCACATAGTAAGTACTTAATAAATCCTTGTTTCCTTCCTTCTTTCCATCAGCTCTGTCCTCACAAGTGTGCTTCTCCACAAGATTATCATTTAAAAATGAATTAAGTCAACTAGCCTTAAGAGGCATTTAGAAGGAGGTGTTATTGAAGTGGTACAGTGAGAACATTTGGTATGAAACATCCTCCCAAAAGTTGGTGATAAAAAGTAGGCAATTGTAAATATATATATATACACACAACCATGAACTACTGCAAACAATGAATTCCCCTGAAGTGGATAAATATATTCAAATTTGTACTATTTGAAGTCATAATTGTGTAAAATATGATATTTGGTCCCAGTCCTCTGGAAATACGCAAAATGAATTCGGATAATGCAACAATTCAGGGGATTCATGATTCACACTAAACAAGACCTAGCTGTACAAAATGCCCAGGTAAGTGTACTCAGGTTTAGAAAGTATGCCTGGCAAATAGATGATTTACAAGTCCTAATTGCTGGAAGTCTTTTTTTTCCCCATTCTTGGGGTGATCAAGACATTTCCTCAGGTATAGTAGTTTCTTTGCTGGATTCCTTATGAAGCAAAAAATCTACATCCAGTCTGTCCTTGGCTTCCAATCCAAACTCTTCCACCAGCTTATTCAGCAATTTCTCATCTAGGACATCACTGGCAAAATGGGAAGTCCAACAACCTCCAAACTCTTCAAAGTTCACAGGGAACTCTTCCAGGCAAAGAGAGGAGAGAGGAAACCCAAGGCTAAAGTCAATGTTTCTCGCCAGCTACCTCCCTCCCAGGCAGTTCCTTCTCAGGAGTTCCATTAGAAAACCATATTCACTCCAGTTTATGGAAATTCCTGATTTTCCACTGGCTAGAATTCTCAGATTCCAACTAATTTGATGTTTTTATACAGCACTCAGAATGTGTAATGAAATCCTTCTGCCAATTGGAATAGACTTCCTGTCTGGTATCGTTTCACTTCATCAAAGGACTTTCAAAAACTTTTCACATTTAGTCTAAGATGTGTGATTCATTGGTTGATGGACCATATCATTGATTACTTTAAATGGTTTTGGGGTACTTGATTGACTATCTTCATCATACCCCATCCTGATATTAAGAAGGAGACAGCCAAGAAAATCCTAGGACTTGGAGAAGTGTGATAACAGTAATTCAAATGTGTACAGTTCTTTGCAGTTTACAAAGTTCTTTTCTCACAATCTTGTGAGGTAAAAGTAATACAAATATTATCCCATTTTATAAAGGAGGAAACTGAGGCACCAAACACTTTTATGATTTGCCCAATCACACTACTGATAAGTGCCAAATCTGGAACTTGAACTCATATTTCCTGACTTTAAGACCAAATGCCCTTTTTACTCCATCATTCTGTGACACATTGTGTGTGTGTGTGTTTGTGTGTGTGTGTATGTGTGTGTCTGTAAAAATGGGAACTAATGCATCAAGCAGGGGGTTGGATTAGATGACCTCTAAGGACCCTTCTAACTCCAAGATCAGTGACCCTATGATCTACGATCATTGATGAAAGGACCATATATTAATTAAGTCTGCAAAGTACGCTTGGCTGAACATCCTCTTCCCCTCTTGTCTCTAGAGCCTGCTTGAAATCCATGTGGTTGATTGAGACAGACAGAATCAGTAAACAAGTTTCTCTCTGCACAAGCCCAGTTAATAATTCAGGAGTCAGTCACCTATAGCCAGCCAATCATTCGAACCCTCACTCACCTCCCACAGAACAGAGAGCTAGTTAGTAGATGGGAGAGGAAAAACAACATGGCCAGGCTGAGAAAATGGTATTTACTTCACATCATCACTGGCCCCTTCTGCCACCAGAGGAAAAGGAGTAATGCAAGAATGAGAGAACCTTGCCTCAGAGGGTCCTGGAACATTGTCAGGATCCCAGCTCATCATTACTTAATGTTGCACATCCATTTTGTTTCACCCAGATAACTGCACAGTGTACCGTGTCCATCGGTGGTGTGTGAAATCCTTGGACCAAAGAAATAGCTTTGGGTCCACGCCCCTCCCACCAACTGCACACATATTTTCCATACTGCTTGCCTGGATGAAAGAATCACAGTTTTATGCATCTCTACCTGGAAAGAGTCTTAGAGATGATAGATTGCAGTCTTCATTTGAAGAGCTGAGAAAAAGTATGATGGGGAAAATGGAAGCCCAGAGAAGGTACACAGTGGCACAGTAAGTTAGTGGCAGCACCTCTCTTATCAAAGTCCAGCTGAATCCTTTCCCTCAAAAGGTAAGATTTCTTAGAAGAACTCCCAGTGATTTTATCTTATTTCCTCTTGGGGGCTTAATGGCTTTCTCATCTTCCTTTCATCTTAAAGCTTGTCTCCTCCATCAGCTGGATTCTGCCTTTCTCCTCTAGGCCTAACTTCCAGGCAGGATAGTAGGGTCCATGGATCGATGAACTCCTAGATTGTGAATTCTGAAAGGGACCTTAAATATAATGTTGACTAATTCTCTCAGTTTACAGATGAGCCAATTGATACTTAGAGAGGTAGCACAACTCTCTCAAGGGCACACAGCAATGTAGTGAGAGAGGGAGATGAAAACTCATCTCCTTGGTTACAAGCCTGGGCTCTAGCCTCTACAGAATCAGAAATGTCTTTAAAGATTATACACATACATAGATAAATGTATTATGATATGATATATACATTTATCTATGTATCATATATTTATTTTTATTTTTAACTTAGCATATATCAACAAATGTGAAAATTTCAATGTATACAGAACAGAAAAAAAATATTGCCTATGAAATTGCAAGCTTCTGTTAGGTATAGTTTATAAGCATATATTTAACATGGTAGTAACAAAACTGCTCCTGAACTCCCTCCTGAGAGATCCTTCAGAAGTTATCTAACTCCATTGTTTGGGAAATGTAATATAGGAACACCCTCTGGAACTGTTCTGGCAAGTAGCTAAGCAGCTTACTACTTGAAAACTTCCAGTAAAGGGGAGCTCACTACCTTACACATTAACATTCTCAGGATGTGCTTTCTTTCGCTAAGTGAAATTTTTCTCTGTGATTTCTACTCATTGGGTTCTAGCATTTGTCCTTTGGAGCCACAGAGAAGGACAACTAATCTTTCATGGGATGGCCCTTCAGATATAAAATAATTTTTTGAAACTTCCCTTGGTCTTCTCCAGATGAATTAATCCTAGCACCATTGGTTCTTTAACAAAAACACAGCAGAATACAGAAAGGCAGAAAGGAGGACATAAAAAACAAATGCCTCTTTTTCCTCATTTCTACCTGGGGCACATATTACTCACTAATTAATTACCTGAGGCAAACTGTAAAGACTTCTAAGAACCTACTCTGCATACCCCTCCTCTGGCTACACCCTCTCCTCTGGGGCATATGGAACAATAATAATTCACTTTTGCAGTATACAAAACCTTATAAATTATCTCATCTGTTCCCCTCAAAAACCTGTGAGGTCAATGCTATAGGGATTATCATCTTATGGAGGAGGAAACTAAGGTTTGTGTTGAATCACAGAACTAGTATCCATGAGGGGAAATTCGAATGCAGATCCTCCTGACTCCCAGACCAGTCCTCTATCTTCTGTATCAACCTGTCTCCCAATGTCCTGCTGTTGCCCCTAGGGTCCAGATCCTAAAGTCTGCAAGAAGACTACCTTACTTGGGCATACTCTGTCACCACTAAGTTCAAGATCTTTTGTTCTCCTCTCATTCTCCCTACCTCCAAATTTACCTGTACTATATGTCATTGTTTCCCATTCCACACCCTGCTAGTTTGCTGGTTAAACTGATAATACAAAAGCCTTAAATGATTAGTCATAAGTTAATTTTTCCCTCTCAGATAACATATATGGAGGATGAGAATGGGGGAAAAAATAAGGTCATTAGATTTGGCAGTTGGTAGAGCTTTGTGACCTTAGAGAGGGTAGCTTCAGTAGAATGATGGGGGAAATAGCCAGATTTTAAGGTACTGAAGGGTGAGTGAATGGTAAAGAATGGCACATTAGCCACAAAGCCATTTATTGAACACCTCCTGAGCCCCAGCTTGGAGTTAGGATATTTGGTCAGAATTGGCTTGCTCAGACATCATCTTCATTATGAAGTCTATGTTCCCTTATAAACTCAATTTGTCCTACTTCCAGTTATACAGAGACATAATCCCAGTAGGAAACTCTGTTTCTCCCAGGAAACACTAACAAGGCAACTCTGCCCTGAGCCAGTGGAGGGAGCCTCAATTCCCCAAACAAGATGCCATGACTCATACATCGTAGAAAATAAGGTCTAGGCACTAAAATGATGCTGAAGAAAGAGGACACTAGTTGAGAAGAGGATATCCCATCTGTCAGTTGCCCAAGACATTACAAGCACAAGACCCATGCTCTGGGAGTCTACCTGAGGAAGAGCTTCCATGGGACTATTACCACAAATAATAACCAGAAGAGGAAGAAATAGCAGCTATTTGCTTATAGACTTGCCTAAGGAACAGGCTTCTGTATTTATCTCCCTTGATGATTAGCAGTATAAAGTGGAAATATGGTCCCACCTGGAGAGCACATGCCATTGGGAAGCTTCTGCTATCAGACAGCTGGAGTCAGTGAGGGTTTCCTACTCATAAGTTTAAACAATAGAACAATGGATAGCAGGACATTAGAAAGATTTTAAGAATGAGAAGATTTGCACTTTGCAGGTAGAGAAGTTAATGAAGAAACTAAAAATGCAAGAAAGAACGGGAAAGATTCCTGCACCCAGGTCCTAGAAAAGGCAGGAGGGGATGAGATCAAGCACACGAGTGAAGAGGGTAGCACCGGCAAGAAGGAAGCTTCTCTCACATCTGAGAAAGCAGGAGTAGAAATTGTGACACAGTGAAAAGAGCACAGGCCTTGGAATCAGAGGACCTGGCTCTAAATTACATCCCTGACATTCAGCACCTGAGAGATCTCAGGTGTTCACTTAACCTTCCTTGGTCTCATTTTCCTTAACTGTAAAATAAGAGGGTTGGATCAGACAGTCACCAAGGTCCCTTCCATCTCTAAAGCTATGGTCTTCTGATTCTACAGGATGGCAGAGAAGATAGCTAAAACCACCAAGAAGTTGTCTGACCCACAGGAGTCCAGTAGACGGAGCTCAGATGGGATGGGATGCCAGGCAGAGCCTGTTCAAAGTGAAGCATCTATGAGTACAGATGGGAGACTCGAGAAGGGAGCAAAATAGATTTAAACTGCAGCTGCACAGAAAGCAAAAAATCACGGCAAAGAGATTAATCAAAGAAATGTCAATCAGCAAAGAGGGCCCAGATGAAGGTAAATGACAGGTAAGTGTCATGAACTACCCTCTCCCTCCCTCTACTCAGCACACTTCCATGACTTTCCCCAGCAACACTAAGAGAAGGAGATGAAAAGTGGGTGGTGGGGGTTACACAAGGTTAGGGATTGTGAGTCAGATATGGCAAAAGGTCATGGGGACAAGGGATTTCTGTTCATTGGAATGTATTAGCACAGACTCAGAAGTCAATAACTGCTTAACATTCTGGAAACATCCTTAGGTTTGAGAGCTGAGGTGGAATGGAAAGAGCTGGATTGGAAGTTGGAGAACCAGGATTAAAATCCTGAGTCTGATCTCAGGCAAGTCATTTTATAACCTTCTAGGACTCAGTTTTACTCTCAGTTAAATGAGGGGATTGAACTTAAGGATCTCTCTGGTGCCACCCACCTCTAAGTGTCTGTGATTCTGAGTCCCAGGCCACAGAATGTCTTCTTCTGGCAGACAATGTACAAGGAGATCATGGTAAAAATTGAGTAGCCCCAGGAAGATTTCAGTTCTTGATTTATGGAACTGGCATCCTATGGAGTGCATATGCCTGATCTTAGAGGTAGTAAAACCAATGGTACAGATGCAATTGTTTAATAAACGCTTGTTGAATTATTGAAGTCAATTTCCACCTTGTCTTCAAATATTTACAGGTATCCTTGCAAACAATGGAATATGAGAGGGCATCTTGCCGTGGACTCTCTGAATATGATACAGTTCTTTGTGTCATACTTTTCTGTCAAAGAAATAATCAAAATTATCTGAGGCTGGGCAACGTGCGCTATGGTTCTTGTTCCTGGAATTAATCCTGACAGGTTTTGACTGAGGAGGCAGCACGACCTTGCAGGAAGAGCAGTGAGCTGGGGGTCAATGGACTTTCATTCTAGTACCATCTTGGCCACTAACTTGTTGTTTGAGCATGGACATGTGGCTTCAGTTCGTGGGTCTCAGTTCACTTTGCTGCAAAATGAAAGGGTTGGATGAGGTAGTTCCCAAGGTCTCTTTTAGCTCTAAAAATGCTATGATTAGGAGGCAGTAGTGATTGTATAATGGAGCAAGCCCTAGATTTGAAGTCAGGAGGTCTGGTTTAGAGGCCTGATGCAGCCATTTATTTTCTGTGTGACTTTGGGCAAGTCCCTTCCCTGCTCCAAGACTCAGCTCCTTTATCTGTAAAATAGGAATAATAACATTTATACTACCTTATCCCACATGGTCAGTGCATTGAAAGTGTTTTGCAAACCACATAAATGTGAGTTTTAATTGCCCATGGAGTACAACAGTGTTTTCTGAATGAAGTGCATTCTCTACAGAATCTGTGATACGCTTCCTAGAATCTTCAAGCAGAGGATCTATGTAACCCAGCCCAAGCAAGACTTGGTATGCCTGAATTGATCTGCAGATTTTGTTCAGTGTTCATTTCCTGTGTTCTACTGATCCTGTTTGACAGAAGCTCTCGGCCTGTGTGTTACGGGTGTCTGGAGTTCGTCTGATAACAAGCAAACTGCATTAAGGAACAGGAGAGGGTCTGGCCTGCAGAATAGCCTAGGAAAAGGAGTGTTAGACTTAGTGTCAGTAAAGACCTGCATCTGAATCCCTTTCCTAATAATAGCTGTGTGAACTCAAGGGACATTAACCCCCTCGGAGTCTATTTTTTCTTAATTCCCATAGCTCATAGTAGTACCTCCTTTGTTTTTTTAACAACGCACAGTGTTAGGAGGATCAAGCGAAATAAGTGAAATAAAACCCTTGGAAACCTTAAATGTCATATAAATGCTAGTCATTATTAACTAGTAGAAGAGCAGGGTGGCAGGGTAGATAGAGAGCCAGCTTCTAAGTCAGGGAGACCTGGGTTCAAGTACTATCTCAGACACACATACTGGCAGGGGAATTGTGGGCAAGTCAACCTCCCATAGTTCTAGGAAGTTCTAAGACTATAAGTGAAAGAGAAAATGCCAACCTGAAATGCTAGACTGTTTCTTCATCCGGGAGTTCCTTATATCAATGAAATTACAAGTCCAGTTTCTATATCCCAATAATAAGGTATGATAATGAACAATATTCATATTAGATTATTTCCACATATATGTCAATCAGTCATAGTATGGGCAAGATTAGGTTTGAGGCCATTACAAATGTCAAATTTGATTTATTCAGAAGAATCTACTATAGAACTAAGTGATCTTGTGCTTCGTCATCTGAGAAATTCCAAGAGGCAGCCTAGCTGCATGAGACAGCCCGTCTCAAAAATCTTAGTTCATGATAAGCTTGGTTGGTTTTTTTTTAAGAGCTCTAAACTGCACTAAGATTTTTGGGACGTCCTGTGTAAGCAGCCATGCCCTCACCAGACTGTTGATTCCAAGTGGGAAATTTCCATTTTTACGATAATGGCAGGTGCTTCTGCTGAAAAGTAAGATTTCAATAATGTTAAAATAAAATCCTTCAAATATCTTGGTCTTACATAAAACAGGCATGATGAGGGATTTTATTATGGCATGAGTTCCACAAGGTACTAGACGCAGACACAGTTCTGTTCAGGGCCCTCTGGCTTTTTGGCTTCATGATAGAGGCACAGTCTTTCTCTACAACAATACCAGGAGACCAGCTAATAACATCAACTCTTTCAATAGTAAAGCATCCATTTTAAGTATGGGTGGATAGGTAGGGAGAAAAGGGAAAATTATTCATGGTATAGGGACCAACATGAGCAAAGACAAGAAATATCTGTTGCTTCTTAGAAAGGCAATGCAACCAATAGCACTTAGCATAATTCTGTGAATGTAACAGACATTTAATATGTTTTTTGAATGAATGAATAGAATGTATTTCTTCTTATAAAATCTGTGATAGACATCCTTAAAGCCAGGAGAGCCCTTTAAAGGGCTGGTAGTTTCTTCTAATTCATGACTAAAAGGCATTTTCTCAATTCATGCCATGGGGAGGACATTTCATACAGCCTTGGATCATTCCATGAGGACGGTGAAATAGGAAATACGATGTCCTAAGAAACTTGGCATGCAGTCTCCTGAGGCTCCAGGGGTCCAGCTTGTTGGAGGCAGGTAGGTGGCATAGTCAATAGAATGCCAGGCCTAGAGTCTGGAAGACCAAAGTTTAAATCTAATCTCAGCCACTCACTACCTGTACGATTCTGGGCAAGTCTCTAAAGCTCTGTTTACCTCAGTTTCCTCAACTGTAAAATGGGGATAATAAAAGCACCTAGTTCGGAGTCACTGTAAGGATCAGTTGAGATAACATCTGTAAAGTGTTTAGCATGGTATCCAGCACATAGCAGCTGCTAAATTACCACTGATTGCTCTTTCTCTCATCCCCATACAGGCCCCATACTGGTTCTCATGGACTCTTTCTGAAAGGGCAACATGTTCTAAAAGGAAGAACACTAGACTAACTCAAGTGAGTCAGAAGATTGAAATTTGAATCTCAGTTCCACAATCTTAGACAAGTTACTTAATTTCTCAAAAGGTCAGCTTCCTTCATTACAAAACAAAAGGATTAAAATGGATAAGCGGTCCTGATGGTTCTTTCCAGCTCTAAGAGTCTGTGTGACTATTAGATTTAGGATTATGTGAACAGACTTAAGCATCACTTCCCAATTTCACAATTTAGGCTGGAAATATATTCTTGTAGTGCTAGTACAACCCAAACCATTATGCAACTGGAACAGAACCTGTCATTGTGCCTTACATCTAGGCAAGGGTCTTTTTTTAAAAATTTATTTATTTAACTTTTAACATTGATTTTCACAAAATTTTGGGTTCCAAATTTTACCCCCCATTTCTCCCCTCCCCCCACCCCGAAACACCAAGCATTCTAATTGCCCCTATCACCAATCTGCCCTCTCTTCTATCATCCTTCCCTTCCCTTTTCCCCATCTTCCCTTTTGTCCTGTAGGGCCAGATAACTTTCTATTCCCCATTACCTGTATTTCTCATTTCCAGTTGCAAGAACAATACTCAACAGTTGTTCCTAAAGCTTTTAGTTCCAACTTCTCCCCATCCCTCCCTCCCCACCCATTCCCTTTGGGAAGGCAGGCAGTTCAATATAGGCCATATCTGTGTAGTTTGCAAATGCCTTCGATAATAGTCATGTTGTGTAAGACTTACTATATTTCCCTCCATCCTATCCTGCCCCCCATTGCTTCTATTCTCTCTTTTGATCCTGTCCCTCCCCAAGAGTGTTGATTTCAAATTGGTCCCTCCTCCCACTGTATTCCCTTTCATCATCCCCCCCACCCTGCTTATCCCCTTCTCCCCACTTTCCTGTATTGTAAGATAGGTTTTCATACCAAAATGAGTGTGCATTTTATTCCCTCGTTTAGTTGAATGTGATGAGAGTAAACTTCATGTTTTTCTCTCAGCTCCCTTCCTTTTCCCTCCACTAAAAAGTCTTCTACCTGCCTCTTCTATGAGAGATAATTTGCCCTATTCCATTTCTCCCTCTCTCCTCCCAATACATCTCTCACTGCTTAACTTCATTTTTTAAAGATATGATTCCATCCTATTCAATTCACTCTGTGTTCTCTGTCTCTGTGTGTGCATGCACATCTGTGTGTGTGTGTGTGTGTGTGTGTGTGTAATCCCACGAACCACCCAGATACTGAAAAGTTTCAAGAATTACAAATATTGTCTTTCCATGTAGGAATGTAAACAGTTCAACTTTAGTAAGTCCCTTATGACTTCTTTTTGCTGTTTACCTTTTCATGTTTCTCTTCATTGTTGTGTTTGAAAGTCAAGTTTTCTTTTCAGCTCTGGTCTTTTCATGAAGAATGCATGAAAGTCCTCTGTTTCATTGAATGATCATTTTCCCCCCTGAAGCATTATACTCAGTTTTGCTGGGTAGGTGATTCTTGGTTTGAGTCCTAGTTCCTTTGACTTCTGGAATATCATATTCCACGCCCTTCAATCCCTTAATGAAGAAGCTGTTAGGTCTTGTGTTATCCTGATTGTATTTCCACAATACTGGAATTGGTTCTTTCTAACTGCTTGCAATGTTTTCTCCTTGACCTGGGAATTCTGGAATTTAGCCACAATGTTCCTAGGAGTTTCTCTTTTGGATCTCTTTCAGGAGGTGATCAGTGGATTCCTTGAATACTTATTTTGCCCTCTGGTTCTAGAATATCAGGGCAGTTTTCCTTGATAATTTCATGGAAGATGACGTCTAGGCTCTTTTTTTGATCATGGCTTTCAGGTAGTCCCATAATTTTTAAATTGTCTCTCCTGGATCTATTTTCCAGGTCAGTTGTTTTTTCAATGAGATATTTCACATTGTCTTCATTTTTTCATTCTTTTGGTTTTGTTTTGTGATTTCTTGGCTTCTCAGAAAGTCATTAGCCTCCATCTGTTCCATTCTAATTTTTAAAGAACTATTTTCTTCAGTGATCTTTTGACCTCCTTTTTCATTTGACTAATTCTGCTTTTTATAGCATTCTTCTCCTCATTGGCTTTTTGAACCTCTTTTGCCAATTGAGTTAGCCTATTTTTCAAGGTGTTCTTTTCTTCAGCATTTTTTTGGGTCTCCTTTAGCAAGGTGTTGACCTGCTTTTCATGCTTTTCTTGCATCTCCCTCATTTCTCTTCCCAGTTTTTCCTCCACCTCTCTAACTTGATTTTCAAAGTCCTTTTTGAACTCTTCTATGGCCTGAGCCATTGAATATTTATTTTGGATGTTTGGGATACAAAAGCCTTGACTTCTATGTCTTTCCCAGATGTTAAGCATTGTTCTTCCTCTTCTGAAAGGATGGGAGGAGATTATCTGTTCACCAAGAAAGTAACCTGCTATGGTCTTATTTTTCTCCCCCCTTTTCTGGGCATTTTCCCAGCTAGTTACTTGACTTCTGAGTTTTCTCTCCACACTCGCCTTGCCTCATGTTCTACCCACCTAGTGCTTGGGGTCTGAGATTCAAATGCTGCTTCCCAGCCTCAGGGCTTTTGGCAGGGACAGGGCTGCTATTTAGTGTGAGATTAAATTCAGGTGCTCAGGTAGGGGCAGGGCCACCTCACAGGGCTCAGTTCTGTCAGGGGGTTTATACAGAGACCTTCAACAATGGACTGGAGCTCCTTTCTGCTTTGGGAGCCCCTGTCCTCTGCTGCCTCCATTGCTGCCTCCCAAGGGGGACTGAGTTATGGAGACACCCCACTCCCCTCTCAACAAGCAGCAAAGACCCTCTCACTGACCTCTGGCACCTGTGGGTAGATGGACCTGCATGGCCACTGGAGATTTTGTCCCTGAAGCCTGCTCAGATCTGCTCCTCTCAGTGCTACGTGGCCAAGGTAGGGCTATGTTGTGCTCCTTGTTCGGTGTGCAATGGACCTTTGGTGTCAGTTTTTCAGGGTTCTTTGGAACAGAAATCTCCTCCACTCCATTGTTGCGTGGCTTCTGCTGCTTCAGAATTTGTTGGGAGTTCTTCTTTACAGGTATTTTATGGGCTGTGGGTTAGGAGCTAGCATATGTGTATCTTTCTACTCTGTCATCTTGGCTCCTCCCCGATTTGTAGGCAAGGGTCTTAACAAAGAAATGGATTAGATGAACCAGATTGAATTTGATTGGAAAGGTATAACTCCTAATTATATTACATAAATTACATATTATATTACATATCATTATATTATAATTACTGAACTGCCGAAACATAGGGCCAGGAGGAACGTTAGGACATAGAAGGTATAATGTTAAATACTTAGAATACAGTGTTAGACCTTAGAAACCTAAAAGGACAAAGTGGAAAGAGCCTTATAAACCACTGAGGTCAAATGTTACTGATATGGAACTCCTCATCTAGACCAGGCAGAGGGAGACCCTTGGAGGGATCTCAGTACCTATTCTAGTTCCAACTCCAGCTAGGATTGGGGAGAACAACACACAGGTCTCTATTGAGATCACATATCATAAAATATTCCAGCTGCAAGATCTTCTGGTCCAGAGGTTCTATGAAGTCTTTAGTGGGATGGACATTGAGGAGTCAGGGGGAAATTAGGCAGATTTTCAGGAGGTCTGAGAAGTTAGAAGGAAAATAATTATATCCTTGTTTTCACTAACCTCTAACTGAAAATGAATATTTTCTTAAATTATGAATTGTACATAACAAACATTTTTCTGAGAAGGAGTCCACATAGGCTTCACCAGACTATCAAAGGGATCCATAATAACAGCTTACATTTACATATCGATGTAAGGTTTGCAAAGCACTTCATATATGCTATCTCGTTTGACTGAAACAACTCTGGGATGCAGGCACTATCATACCGTCCTTTATAAATAATAATAGCTAACATTTATATAGTGAATACCATGTGCCAAGCGCTGTACTAAGCAATTTACAATTATTATCTCATTTGGTCCTTACAACAACCCAGGGAGGCAGGCGCTATTATTATCTCCATTTTACAGATAAAGAAAATGAAGCAAAGAGAGATTAAGTGACTTGCCCAGGGTCACACAGGTAGTATGTATCTGAAGCCAAATTTTAACTCAAGTCTTCCTGACTCCAAGATTAACCCTCTCTCCATCATGCCACCTAACTGCCATGGGTCTGTGACATGTAAAAAAGAAGTTTAAAATCCAAATCTTTCTTTTTACAGATAAGGAAATTCAGGCCCTGAGAGGAAAATGACTTGTTTAAGGTTACCCAGCCAGAGCCCAGATCCTGTCTTTCTTTTTAAATTATAGTTGATGTCAGGTATTCTTTTCCTTACTTCAAAGGCCTGTGCCTGATTTCAGACCTCTAAGGGAGAGTAGGAAAGATAATGAGCTCACATGAGAAAGAAGTTAGGAGGGCCTTGAGCAAAACTGTGAAATATAGAGGATTTGTTAAGTAGTTGTTTTCCGGCCCTAGAAAGAAGACACCTTTCCTGACCCCCCACTCTTCCCAGTACAGAAAAAGGTCCTGTGATTTACATAAGGGAGATATCATAATCCACATTTAATAGATGAGTAAAAATAAAGTTCAAAGAAACTGTGACTTGCCTAATGTCACGAGCTACCAAGTAGTAGAACCAGGACAAGAATCCAAGCCTTCTGGCTCCATGTTTAAGTTATAAACAGCAGCCTGCACAGAACATGGCCAGTCTCACCTGGTGGGGAGCACAATCCCACTGCACCACAAGCCTTGGGCCATCATGCTCCATTTAATACTATCAGATAGAAAGAGAGAGGCACTGTAGTGTAGTAAGGGAAAATATGTTTGAATTCTGACTCTAAGAACCTAATTAATTGTGTGACACCACCTAAGCCAAGAGGGTTGGAAAAATAATCTTGATTCTGCTTCTGATGTTTCCTCCCTGTGTGACCTTGGGAGAGTCGCTTAACATCCCTCAGCCTCACTCCCCTCATCTGTAAAACGAGATAGTTAGGCTAGATAACTCTGAGGGCCCTTTCAGGTCTAAATCTACGATCCTACAACCAGCCCCCATACAGTTGTTGTAAGGCATGTGCTAGGTAAATGTGAGTTATAATGATGATGGATACCGGGACGAACTATAACGATTATTGTTCAACAAAGGTTAAATGGCTTCGCCCAAGGCAAGATTAAGTGTTAGAATCGAAGATTCACCCTCAGCTCTTCTGAATTCCTGTGCAGTGTTCATTCCACTATAGCACACTATTATCTAGGTAACCTCAAAGGTCTCTTGACTCTAAGATTCAATGGAATGGATTCAATTTTTACAGTCGAAAGGCCCTGGCTATGATTCCAGCCAGCCAGTCAGATCTTTATTCTTTCTTTATCCTTTTTCTTCCTAGGCTCCTCCCTGCTATAAAATGGACACTGATACATGGGAGACAATGAACCTTACACTGTAGTACTTTGTCCCAAGAACCTACGTCTATGTGCAGGACAGGAAGGAAGCTTAGACTTAGGAGCTCCCTTGTTCTCCAGGCACAGAGAGTTATTCAATACTCTGTTGCAGCTCCAATCCTACCCTCACAGGTCTGGTCACAGCAAGCCATGGTCAGCAGAGAGGAATCTTTACAGGAAATTGAGTAATGGAAGTAGCTCCAACTGAAGGAAGCAGGGTAACCAGCCCTCAACACACTGGTGTAATTCAAGTGTAATCGGGGTATTCTGGCCCCTTTGCCAGGACTCTGACATTCTGGGAAAGCTTCCTCTGCCCTTCCTTCCTCCAGAGCCAGTGCCAGACACAAGACTATGCGTGAACTTGAAAGGTGAATGCATTGTGCTTAGTTCTGAGAATACAAAGAAAGGCAAAAACACAGTTCCTGCCTCGTGGAACTCATGTTCTAATGGGGGAGACAAAATGCTAACAGGTACATAAAAGATGGAGTAGATTGAAAGAGAGCTATTGGCAGCTGAAAAGCATCTGTCCCCTCCTGATATTCTGAGTCAGGTGGTGATCCAACGATGTTCTCCTCAGAGGTAACTGACCTTTGCTCCATTTCAGTGCTGGAGTTACAGGGAAAAACTGGGGCAACAGCTGACCCTGGAACAAAATCCTAAGAACCCCATCCAAGTGGAGAGCCTAAAACCCTGGAGTAGTCACCTTATGTTCTTTGTTTGCCCATTCTACTGCAAAAATGGGAATCATCAAAGTTTCTACTTTGCTCCATCACTCAAGAGGGAGTCAAGTACCTGTGCCAGCTCCAACTTCACAAGGACTTAAGAGTTAAATAATAAACCACTGAACTACTAAGTTAGCCTTTTTTTAGACAACAAGTGCCACAGTTTGGAAGACAGGTGGATTTTAGCCCAAAGCGGGATTTGGGAGGGGCTGGATACAAGGACGGATGGAAAGTGTAGTCTGTTACAAGTGATTAATATTTCTGCTTTTGCTATGTATCTGTTTATCTAATTACATTGTATGTTTGCACCATGACCAATGCTTGACTCTGAAGATGAGGGAACACACATCGCTCTTCTGTTAGAGTGGTGAGAGACTGTCAGACACAGTCAATGTGTCATGTGGTTCTGCTTAGCTGCTGTGGCTTTTCTTTCCTAGAAGTAGAGGCTCACTGGGTAATGGAGGGGGAGGGGAGAGAGAAATTCAAAAACGACTGTGACGTAGGAACAAAATCAACAAAACTTTTAAATAAATTAATAAACAGTGGGTTTAAATTATGTTTTGAATAACGTAAAGAGAAGAAAATGGGATGGGGGGAGTGATGGAGTAGAGACGAAAGATCGCTGGCCAAGTAGATGGGGACTGAGCTGGAGACTAAAGTCACATTTCTAAACAAAAATCTGGGAACGAACCATAAAATAGTGGAGGGGGCGAGGAAGTAGAAGGGTGATAGGGAGAGATGCAGGACTGTTGACAGGATTCAGACTGCTTCTCCTTATTTACTATCATTACACAAAAACTGAAGGAATTGTCAACACAGAAAACAACTACGCTGGGGTAGCATAGCATCGTGGAGCCATTGCCCAAAGAGTGGTTGATGGTAGTGTGTAAAAATCCACCAGTGATCCACTTGTCAACACTGGTGATCTGTGATAGATCCCAGTTGTTCTCTTCTGGGAGAATCAGGGTATCTGCTGCATCATTAGAGGAAAGTGAGGGGCACTTCACCGACAACAGGTTGAGAATCAGACCTGGGAAGGTCCAGCACTTACCAGGATTTGAGGATTTTGTTCCTGCCATTCCCCTCACATGAATTTCTCTGCCTCCCTGGGCTTCCCTCCCAAAGAATCTGGAGGCATGTGTGTGTTTGAAGGAGTGGGCTCTCTGAGGAACGATTCCACTGGTCACGGTCAGTATCACAGCTGAGCCAAGGACAAGCTGTGGGTTGATCGGCTCACCACAAGACTGAGACTTTGATGATATCTGCTGGTTCAGTGACTGTGTGCAACAAGCATTCATGAAGCACCTACTAGGTGCTTTGTCCCAAGAACCCGTGTCTATGTGCAGGAGAGGAAGGAAGCTTCCACCTAGGAGGACAAGCACTGAGTTAAGCACTAGGAATACAAAAGGAATGACTGAAGCAATCCCTATAACCAAGGAGTTTACATCTATTATTTTCCTTCCATTCAGATGTAGGAATCAGTAAGAAGAAAAGAAAACAGTTATCTATCACCTGAGAATACTATGCTCTGGGTCCTACTGGCCCCACAGTAGCAATAGAGAGACAGGATCCCAAGGAGCTTAGCCTCCTGGAAAATATCTAGAAAAGATATTTTTTGGCAAAACTAATTACAGCTCATAGGGCTTCACTGTTCATATATTTTGCTAACTGTTTAATTGGGCTATTGGCAACAGTTTCAGAAGAGTCAGATAGAATAACAACTGCGAGCTTCTGACTATTAAGAAAAAATTATAACGTGTCGGTTTGATGGCACAGGAAGGAAAATACTTCGTAAATTGTCAGAGCTGAGTGGCTAGGATCATTTGCCTTAGAGAAGACTCCCCTTTGCCTATCAGGAAACAATGTTGTCTTTAATTGTGTTTGCTTTAAGAGCACATCCTTAGAAAATCTCATTAGAAATCAACAAGAGACCCAGGATAGACTCATATTTCCCTCTTAAACAGCCTCCTGCAGAATTACCCTCCACGTTTTGAGAAGCCTGCCCAGCAGAAACTGCCTACAAGAAAGAAATGGCCACGCTCATAAAAAGAGGGCTACGCCTTCCATCTGTCTCTCGATTTGTGTGCCAATGGCCTCATGGGAAGGGAAAACTCAAGTTAAGAGAAACTCAGGGGAGGGGCCAATAAAGATTTCTCCATGCTTAAAAAGAAATACCTTCTATGTCCCATACTTAGCAACTTCAATAAACATTATATTCCATTCAGTTACGAGTTCTTTGAGGGAAGGGGTTACCTTTTGCCTCTTTTTTTCATCCCCAGCACTTAGCACCGTGCCTAGCACACTTGTTTATTGATAGACAGATTGAAATTCATACTGAATGCATAGCATGATGCTAAGCACTGAACACCACCACTTGTGTTAAGGGGTGTAGAGGGGTGATCGTGGAGGGGCAGAGCTGAGTAGTGCCTCCAGTTATCTCCAAAGGGCTACTCCATTAGCCAGAAGTTAAGGAAAATGTAACAACAAAAAATAGGGAATACAGACCCGAGTCATTTTTTGATCCTGTTTGCCATATCTTGTAGACCTATGACTTTGAAACCAGATTTAGTTTAAATCCTTCTCAAGGTCATTAGCTGGCTTGTGAAGGGATTCTCTGCTGACCTACCCGATAAGCCTGTCTCCTAAGAATATTGTTTGATCTCTGCTGGTTTATACATCTGTGGTTCCATGTTTTGCCATGTGACTTCACCCAGGGCTCTGTAAGGTCTACAAATTACCACCCTTCTCTTTTACCCACTGAAGGCAGTCATCTCCCCTCTCTCACTAGCAGATCCCCCATCTCAGAACACCCCCGAACCAGGGAGGGATAAGAAGGACCAGCTTTAAGAATAAGGAAGCACAGCTTTAAGAAAGGACAAGTACGGGGAGTTTAAATCAGATGCTTTCCCTGCCCTCATGAACTTTTACAGTCTAAAATGAGGATAAGATGCATACGTAAATGCCTATAACACAAAATAAGCATAGCTGACAAATATATAGCGTATGTAAAGACTTTTACATATGTAATCTCAATTGAGATTCCTAGGAAGAAGGTGCTATAAATCTGATTATTCCCATTTTGTAGATGTGGAGATTGAGGTCCACAGGAAGGAAAATCTTAGATCCACAATTGCATAGCTAGTATCAGAAGGGGAATCTGAACCCAAGTCTTCCATCCAGCACTTAAATCCCCATGGCAAGGGGCTTCTTATAGGAAACAGTCTGAATGTAGCTTTATAGATGGTATAGGAAGTGACATGTACCGAGAACGGTGGCTAAACTAGTTTGCCTTACTGAGGGAGCTTCAATTTGATCGAAGGCATATCAGAAAGAAAGGGAAGGATGGAACAAGAGATAAAACATTGGACTTGGAATCAGGAAGATCTTACTTAGAATCTGGCAGCAAACCCTTACCATGACCCTCGGCAAATCATTTAACCTTTTGGTCTGTTTCTTCGTCTGTAAAATGGAAATAATAATGAACCTGCTTCATAGGGCTATCATGAGGATCCAGTGAGATAATGTATGGGAAATGCTCTGTAAACCTTAAACCTCTTTCAATATTAGCATCACTTTTGTTATTATGTTTCAACCTACCTTATCTCCAACTTTCCAACCTACATGTCTTAGCCTTGACCTGTTTACCCTTACTATCCCCTTTCTCTCTGTCTCCTTCCTCCTTTCCTCCCTCCTTCTCTCTATCTCTTTCTATCTCTATCCACCTATCTATCTAGCTATCATCTATCTATCTATCCATCCATCCATCTATCTATCTACCTATCCATCCATCCATCCATCCATCCATCCATCCATCCATCCATCTATCTATCCATCCATCCATCTATTTATCTATCTATCTATCCATCCATCCATCTATTTATCTATCTATCTATCCATCCATCCATCTATTTATCTTTCTATCTATCTACCTATCTACCTACCTATCTATCTATCTATCTATCTATCTATTCCTTCCCTGTTGCCTACATAGACACCCAGGTCTACCCCACCCATTAAAAACCCTTACTATACTCTACCATTGCTGATTTCTTGTTGTTCAGTTGTGTTCAGTTGTATCCGACTCTTCATGACCCCATTTTAAGTTTTCTTGGCAAAGATACTGGAGCAGTTTGCCATTTCCTTCTTCAGTTCATTTTACAGATGAGGAAACTGAGGCAAATAGGGTTAAGTGACTTGTCCAGGGTCACACAGCTAGTGTCTGAGGTCAGATTTGAACACAGTAAGATGAGGTTTGGTGCTCTATCCACTGAGCCACCTAACTGCCCCATTCCTTCTCCATGAAGACTTTGCTTGTCTCCCCAGCTGCTAGTGTACTTACTCCCTCCCTCCCTGAATTACCTTACATTTATTTTGCACATATTTATATATGCACATCCTATCTTTCCCCTCCTCCACCTCAGAATTTAATTTCCTGGAAGCTAGAGACTCCAGAGCTTAGCACAGGGCCTGAACCATAGTAGGTGCTTATTATATGTCTGCTGATTGAGTGAGTCAGTTATTTCTTACTATCACAAAGCAAGGAGGGACATTTCATCTTAGAATTACAGAATTCAGAATTATAAGATCATGGAATCCTACTCTCTCTTTGTGCAAATGGGAGACAATTCAGTAAAATGGAGGATATGATGGACTGGGATCAGAGGACCCAGGTTCAAATCCTAGCTTTTTCACATACCAGCAGGGTCTCAGTTTCCTCACTTTAAATTAAATTACAGTAAATTAAAGCAGCTGGAGTAGAGGACCTCTCAGGCCCCTTCCTGCTCTACATCTATGACCTTGAGATTCCCCCCAGAAAGAGGGCAGATGACTTGCCCAAGGTTCCACAGCTGGTTAAGTACAGAGAGCTGGGACCTGATTTCAGACCTCCTGTCTCCTTTTTTTCAATTACAACAGAGCTGCATCTCTCTCTCTCTCTCTATTATGCAGCTCATCTTCAGAGGAAGCAGCTGATGCTGAAAGCCCAGAATCTACTGAGGGTGTTGAATTTCAATGGAGCATAATTACTGTCCCAAAGATCATGTTTTCTATTCATGATGTCAACAAGCAGAAAACATCTTGCTAATTACAGGCCTGTGATTCAGAGAGCTCTGCCTTTTCTTTCCAGAATGGAACTCCAGTCCCTTCACACCACACCCCCACCACCCACCCCAAAAGAAGCACACACCCTAGAACACACTTAATTAATCACATTTCCAGCTTTTTATCCAATAACACTCTCTGGACCAGAGTCCCCCTACAAGAGTCACATCCTAGGGGAGAGCCCAAGAGTCTATTTGCCCAAGGCCAATGTCGTAATACTAACTCACCTTGAGTTTATTAAGTGTTTTACTCAAAATAATCCCATGAGACAGTAATTGTTCCCATTTTACAAAAGTTTGTATGATCATAGATTGAGGGCCACCTAGTACAGCCCCTTAATTTTATAATGGGAAGACTGAAGCTCAGGGAAGTTAGGTGATTTGCCCAGGGTCATACAGGCAGCAAGGAGCAGAGGCAGGATTATGAATCCAGATCCTCTAACTTGAGAGCAAGTAGTCTTGCTTGACTATTGCCAGCAAGGCACTGAGGCTCAGAAAGGATAATGGAACTTACTCAAGGTCATGCGGCTAGTAAGGGTCAAATCATAACTCAAACACAGGTTTCTGGACCCTAAGACT